>JACAXG010000004.1:12240895-12874238 GCA_018881555.1 Amblyornis subalaris | reverse complement strand
ATCTATATCTATATCTATATCTATATCTATATCTATATCTATATCTATATCTATATCTATATCTATATCTATATCTATATCTATATCTATATCTACATCTACATCTAGTTATTCTGCTATGTCTTTGTTCAGGATCTCTACAGACCTACCTCATTTTCATTCACAGCAGCAGGTTTTCCTCTAACCCCAAAGAAATTTTAAAGTCCAGTTTCATGTTCCTCAGTTACAATTATGGTCAACAGAAACCTTTTTTTTTCCTTGTTATTTCTTCTCTGCATAATTTCAAAATACTAAATTTTCTTACAAACCAATAAACTACATATAGAATCTGAGATGAAATTCCAACCTTGTTCATTTCCAATTCCTGATTACAAAGATTTTACCACCAGTTGTTTCAGCTGAAATCACAGGCCACCAAAACCACCAAATGTTTAAATCAATTATATCTCAACATATAACAGTCCTCATGCTTCAAAACTATGCTCAGAAGCTGCCAGAAAAACAACATGATTTGAATGTTTTATTTACTATTGCGGTTTTCACCAGGAAAGTTCATTCTGTCTTCAGAGTGACAGTAGGAAACAATTACTGAAAAAGGTACACAGTTCTCTAATTTAGTTTTCAATAGTTGATGAATGAAAYGGGAAGTGTTGACCACAATAGGTCACAGAAAAGTCATTTTGGTAGACTGCTGCTCCCCTCTGACAATACACTGAACAAGGATGGTCCTACACAATGTCTGTTCATGCAAAAGCTTGGTTTCTTATTATCGTTGAACACATCAGAAATCTGCCTCCTCAGTCTGAGCAACTGTTTCTCAATCAATAATTAAGTAACTTTAAGGTCTAGATCTATACAAAGATATTGATATTTTCACTGAAAATGAATCAATATGAACAGGGTAAAGCATCTGAGTAAGCCTTTTTAATGGCAGTGTTTTGGCTGTGAGAAGTAAATTAATTGATTAAATGAATGACAAATATTGGACAACCAAAGTAAATCTTTTCACACTTTCACAAACCTATTAAGTAACTCATTTAAATTCTTTTCTTTGTTTCCCATGTTTTTTCCAAGTTTGTATTTTTTTAATAGAATTTACAGGCCTTCCTGTGAGTATGTAATGCAAGTTATGTCTTTTTTTATTTTACATTAATAACTAGAGGTCAGGTTTGAATTGTGGCAAAGGAGAAGAACAAGCTCAGACTTATGGAAAGAAGGGCACTTTCTGGGTGATAAACTGTAAGGGACCCTGTTGAAAAGGCCCCAGTGAGAGAAAGGAGATCTACCAGAAGACTGAAATGTAAAAATCTAGTGAGAGATGGGAAATGGTAAGGGAGAGTAAAATTCATTCTCACCTTTGGTTTGGTGGACAAGAAACAGCTCTGGATAGGTCTTTTCTACCACCTTCTTAAAAAAACATATTTGCAGGAAGTCCAAAGTAGTAGAACTGGACACAAGGACAAAACTTTCTGTCTGTTCCCACAGAGATGCCTCTACTTTCAAATCCCTCAGCTTGCTCCCACAGGCACCCTGACATGACCAGTATGGACTCGTGTGAAGGCTGTGCTCTTGTGTGAAACCACAAGTGCCCCATCTTCTGTGAGTGAATCTGTAGGAGTTTGCTGTAGGTTTGGCCCTAAGGCTCAGGCCATGGAAGCGCTGATTCTCTCCAAGCTCTGATGCCTTTACAGCTCTCTCTAGAAACAACAGCAGAAGCTGCTGGCCAGCAAACCCTCTCCAATGATTCACATGACACAGTAAAGCCCCAGCAAACAATGGGCCTCCAGGGTTGACTCTGCTTCTAGAGGTTGATGACAGTGAGCATTTTGCACCTTCTTGTAGTAGGACTCTGTGTCTGGAGGGCCACTGGTTTGAAAAACTCCTCAGCAGTGGGCAAACCACTGCAGTCTGTCAGTGAGACCACTGAGCCAGGAATGGGCAGCAAGGGGAAACAGTGAAGAGGCTGGGAGAGACAAAAGTCACTCCTTTCTTCCGCACACATCTCTTTCTCATGTTCTGAGCTAACACATTGAGTTCAAGGCAATGCTGTTTTAATTGCTGGAAGCAGGTACAGTATAGCCTCATGCAGGGCCATCCCAAAAATGAGGAGGGAATACACACCAAAGTTAAGGCACCACTCTTCAGGTATTTGTTTGCCATGCAAAGAGAGGGGAGAAATGTAAATGGGTAAGTGGACAGCAGAGATGTCATCTTTTATTTATTTGTCCAGACACCTTTCTAGTGGAAGACAGTGAGCTTCCCTAATTTCCCTAGTCTTTCTTTTTCCATCTTTGTTCCCTTTTACCCTTTTCTGTTTTATTTGAGTTCACAGTTTTTTACCATTAAACAATGATTTCTTTTATTGTAAAGAAGCAAGTCAAAGAAACCCAAGCCTTGCACTGGCCCTTTGTGTGTCTGCAGCTATCAAGTGGCAGCTTGATTCTTGCACCATTACTTTTGTTGCTGGTCATAGAATAATTCTTCACTGCCCCATAGAGCCTGCAAGCTATTGCTGAGACTTCAATTTTCTGAAAATATTTTTGAGTTGGGTGGGTTTTTTATTATTATTAAATGGACAAACATTCTCATTTGTAAAGGCTGAAACTCCACTTTTTCCATCTGTCTCTGCCCTTTTTGGAATTGTATGTCCCCTGTGGTGTGCAGCTCAGAAGTGTTCACTTATGTACTGGTAAGGAAAAAACCCCCAAGAAATGTAAAGAAAGAATGAATGTGTGACAGAATGGAAAATATTGAACTAAATAATTATCTCAAAACTGCTCAAGAAAGTTGAATAATACAGGCAGACCCCACTCATAAATAAATATTAATCTGCCTTGCATTTAAAATTGAAAATTAATGTTGGAGAGGGCACACAATCCATTTCTTAGTGTAAAAATGTTTTCCCCTTTCTTTTTTTAATCAACACTCAGCACTTTGAAATCACATGTCCYATTTTAAGCACTTAAGATGTGACTGGTTTGGTTATTTTTAAGAAAATCCTATTTAATATTTATGCGACAAAATCTGATAATTCCTGATGTGTTTCAGTTTTAATCAGAATCTAGTATCATGATTCTAGTAAAAATGTGTGCCTTTTTAGCTATTCAACATGGCACAAAAAATGTCAAGCAGAGCAGATAGATATGATTTCCCTATCCCCGGAATGGTAAAAATCACATTGCCTGACACTGATTAAATTTTGCTCTACCACCTAAGCAGTCCCCATCTCTTTTTGGCTGCTGCTGAAGGCCAATGCACATTTGCAAATCTCTGCACTGTCAGTTGTCTGGAAACACAGAGATGACTCCCTCTTGTTCTGCACAGATGGGCCAAGCAGCTGAAGTTGCTGGGGCAGCCAAAAGCACAGAGGCATTTTGCTGAGTACTTGTAACAGTAGCAGTTACCACCAGTAGAAATCGTACTGGTGACACGTCTTGGTGTGAGCAAAATGTGGAACTCATCCAAGCACATCTTCTCAGCTCAGGAGGCCATACATGTTGCAAGAAGCCCTTCCAGTGTGTTCCACTCTGGTGGGACAGCCCTACCATCCCTGCTGAGCCCTAAGGGCAGCCTGAGCCCAGAGAGTTTTAACATCCTATCTCCTCTCTGCAGCAGGAAACAACTGCACCTTCCTAGGGACCATCTCTGGCCTCCTTCATATTTGAGCCTGGCACTGCAATGGCAACTAAAATGCTGGATGAAKGCTGCACGGGAAAACACGTGCTGGATGGTGCTCCAACACGAAGTTTGCTTCTAAGCAGGATGATCTGTGACACAACATGAGATCCTGGGTAAAGGGCAGTTGGATCCCCTTACTGTCACAAATTAGCAAGAAAGAAGGAGTAGGAGTAGATGTAAAAACACACTGAGGGGCATGAAAGAAAAGGTATTGCCCTGGATTCTGTCTATATGTTCATAGACTTGCCTCCATGGGAGATTTCTGATCATCTCAGTTATAGCCTTCTCAGCTATATGCAGATCTTTCTCACCACCTATCCCCCATCCTGTGTGTGAACTGTACCAGCAATGACAAATGAATTATCTCATCATTTTTCCTATTTTTCTTTGTGGAGAACAGAAAATAGTATGGTATTAGTGAAAAAACAATTTTTGTAGTTGCTGTAAAATCTATTAAAACAATGCTTCTTCATTATACTTCAAACATGGTTCTGAGTTTATAAACAGCTTTTGGTTTTAGTCAAATGAAATACTGTGCAGCAATACTTTAACTCTCTTTTGCCAGATTATCAGTTATTTCAAGCAAGTGTTAAAATCTCCATCACTGGAAAAATGAATTACGTTTTCTTTGTCAAACTTGCATCAACATGCCCATCAAGCTGAGCTGGAAAAGACTCTTTAACAGTACAGCATAGGTGCTGCTGTTTGTGATTGTAAACGCACCTGAATCTAAATTTTGCAGCAATAGGGATCTCTTGCTCTGCAAGAGGCTTTTATTTTCAGACAGACTTTCAGAACAGTTTGCCACATTACAATATATTTTTAGTCCTTGCTTCTAAGTTCTGTTAATTAGTAAGCCTAATTCTCCCAGACATTACTTCTATTTCATTTGATAAATGTGAATCATCAATTTTTTTATCTACTCTCATTTATGTGGCTTTCAAAATACTCAAGCAATTACAGCTACATAATAAAGGCTGGAATACAGTAAGTAGACTTCATCCTGTTTAGGGGAAGTAAGGTGGATGAGTTTCTCTCTTCAGGTTGCTTTGGGCCTCATTCTGTGATGAGAACAAGTTTCCATCATTTGTCAATATGCAATGAGACACTGACACAAAGTCCTGACACATTAATAATTTCACAAAGTATTTGGGAGAACTACCGTGACCACTTACATACATTTCCCACTTTGCAAGCAATGCCAGCTCACTCCTTTATAGGCTGTAGCTGTTGCTTCAGATGTGGGAAGAGTACCCTACAAAGACAGTTCTGCCTATAAATGAGAAAGACCAAATTTCAGTAAGATCACTTACACAGATCGGTGTTAATACTTGCTGTAAGAATGTACTTACTTTCAGTAGTCTGTAATGGGGGAAAAAAGGCGGCATTAAGATGTCTCATACATAGAGACATCAAGATCTGCCCAGTTCATTTCCGTCTAACCTAAAGAAACAGACAAGCTAATACACCACATAAATTTTACTGATGAATGTCAGGACTCTGACACAACGCAAACCCATAGAAAGCACTGTAAACAACATCAATCTTTCCAAAGGCAATCCTGGCAGAAAAATATTATTATCATATCCAAGGATGGAGACAGTATGTGTGCTTAATAACATAGAAGAGCCATCCCAACACAACTTTAGTGGGGAATCAAAACTTTCTTAACCACCTTTTTTTTTTTTCCCAGGGTCTCTGAAGGAAATATAGTCATCATTTATACACCCAAATAGTATTTGGTGAGAGAGAGAGTGTGCTGGCAAACTGAAGAAAAATGAAGAGAGTTTGGGATGGCAGCTGACCTGAGAAGGAGCCGCACATGACCAGTGCCTCTCRGGGCAAAAACACCTCAGCCACACCCAGGGCAAAATCTCCACCCCACCACCTGTGGCAAACTTCATATTCACCATTCTCTTCTGTCTTATGGCTCTTATTTATCCAATAAATAAAACACCAGTTCAGAACAGCTAGCATTGCCTCATTTCTGCTTAGTTATTAAAGAAGTAAACAACAAATCCAATCAGGCAGAGACACTCTTCCTGCAATCACAGGTGACTYTGAATATTCAGAATCATAGAAATTGATGTAAAACAAATGACAACACAAATAACCATGAGGTCTGGAAAGAAGGACCAAATTATGGGTCCATCATAAAAGCACAGAGATTTCACAGAAYCAAGCTTAGATTTTGCCCTGAGATCATAGAACGACTTGGGTTGGAAGGGACCTGAAAGATCATCCAGTTCCAAGCSCCCTGCCATGGGCAGGGACACCTTACACTAGACCAGATTGCTCAAAGTCCCATCCAACCTGGCCTGGAACACTTCCAGGGATAGGGCCTCCACACTTTCTCTGGGCAACCTCTTCCAGTGCCTCACCACCCTCACAGTCAAGAATTTCTTCCTAATATCTAATCTAAACCTACTCTTTTTCAGTTTAAAACCATTYCTCCTCGTCCTGTCACTACATGCTCTTGCAAAAAGTCCCTCTCCATCTTTCCTGTAGGCCCTCTTCAGGTACTGGAAGGCCAGCATTGGTCACCCCAAAGCCACCTCTTTTCCAGGCTGAACAACCCCAATTCTCTCAGCCTTTCCTTGCAGGAGAGGTGCCCTGGCCCTCTAACCATCTTGGTGGCCTCCTTTGGGCTCGCTCTAACAGGTCGATGTTCTCCCTGTGCTGGGACTCCAGAGCTGGATGCAGTGCTCCAGATGGAGTCTCACCAGAGCAGAGGGGTAGAATCCCCTCTCACCTGCTGCCCACACTGCTTTGGATGCAGCCCAGGACACAGGTGGTTTCTGGGCTGCCAGTGCACATTCCCAGCTCATATCCAGCCTCTCATCCACCAGCACCTTCGAGTCCTTCTCGGCGGGGCTGCTCTCTCTGTGCATTCCCCAGCCTGTGCTGTCACCAGGGGCTGGTGCAGCACCTTGCACCTGGTCTTGCTAAACCATGTGAGATTCCCATGGACCCATCTCTCAAGCTTGTCCAGGTCCCTCTGGATGTCATCCTGTCCTTAAGGTGTGTCAACTGCACCACTCAGCTTGTCATATGTGAAATTCCTGAGGGTGCATTTGATTCATTGTCTATGTCATTAGTGAAGACATTAAATAACACTGGTCCCAGTACTGACCCCTGAGGGACATCACTGATGTCCATCAAGACTCTGAGCCATTGCCAACAACCCTCTGGATGTGGCCGTACTACTCTCTGGATGTTTGCTTACAAACAACTGTTAAAGAGTCTTGGACCAAAATGTAACCTTTTTAAAGTAACCTGTGGAATGTAAAGAAATAAAAACATTAAAGTCAGGGAAGAAATGTTAYGTTGCCCATGAGAAAAGAGTGAGATGGGAATACCAGTCTGCCATTAAATTACTATTTCTGTAATAACTTCTGAGTTCATTTATAATCATAGCATGGCACAGACATAATAATATTTCCCCTTTCCAAGTAAATGAAGGACACCCCACTGGGTAGACCTTGACAGGGGTTTTATTTCATCTAGCTTACCTGGTACCTCTTTGCTTCTTCCGTGCATGAAACTTCCACCAATGTGGAATAATGGAATGCCGAAGTGATTAAGTGGGAAAGTATAAGACAAGAATTTACCAGAAGTTTTGAAATAAACCAAACTCTTCCACAGAAGATAGAACACAGAAGAGAGTGTATTTGGAAGACTAAGATCAGGAGCATTAAAAAACATTCCCTTATTTTAAGATTGCAGGCATAAAGTTTTGTGCATATAGATTGTACATAGTCTCTAGATGTTCTCAGATACTTCGTTTTTTGCCTTTCCCATTTGTGGGTTCCAGTCCTGATGTCTTTTGCAGTGAAGGGCAAAACTTTTTCTATATTTTAGCAGAGTAGAATTAGTGTATAGCTTTTACATCAACCATTCTGAGACAAAACCTCTACTAAACCTCTAAACCTGCAAACAGGAAATTCTGCTTTTCAAGTGTATTGAATCCAGCTCAGAGTTTGTGGCACAGATTTGAGACTAACATGCTGTTTGATTTCTCTTAACATGACTAGACCCATGAAGTGTGCATGTGTGTCCATGTGTCCCCTCTTGCACCCATTTCTATTGCATTTCCCATTTCTGTCAATATAGCCTCCAATATTTGAATCCACTGATAGAACAGATGCAGTAATTGCAAACAGCTGTAAAGTATTACTCATCTTGCTAATCAAAATGACTTTCTGCTAAATAAACCATGAAAAAAGCTTTTCCACCATCAGTGAAGTGGAGTGGAAATGATACAGACTGTAAAGAGTCCAGCATGGAAGTAAAATCAACAGATCAAGTGTTCCTACAACAATGATTCTACGTGTTAATGCACATTTCCAAAATTGCTAGAGAAATTTCTCTATGTTTAGGAAAATGAATTTGTGTAACAACACAAATGTTCCTCCAAGTATTTTACATGATACTTCCAGATACACAGAGCCCTCAAGAACTGCTTTACACCTTCCCAAGATTCATAATCCAAGGGGAGATAATTGCCCCATATGGTTTTGCTAGATTTTCATTATATGCTATGATATCATGTTCAAAAAAATACCAAAACTCAGAGTACTATATATCTACATCAAACATGACAAAGTGACTGTTTCTGAGCTTATGGGAAGCTCAGAAGAGGCTGGTGAATCTCCAAAAAAAAAAAAAAGTTTGAGGAAAAAGAATTCATTCCTAAGTAAAACTCATGGCTGAGAACTCTAGTGTTTCATTAGTCTGTCCCCTAATGAAAAAGCTCCTTTTCTAGCTCATTGTGCTTCAGTTATCCTATTTTCTAAGTCATATTCTTTAATTCTTAAAAATGCTATTAGAAAAGATATCATCTCTGGTTATATACTCTTCCTCTATTCCCTTATGCCACTTAAGCACTTATTGCTGTGGGCCACTGCAGTATAAAACACTCCAGAGGAAACAACTTAGCCCTGAGTTATTTCTCTCACTTCTTTGGGTCACACTGAATTAGGAAGTAAGCAATCTTTTCCCACAGCTTTCTGGTACCATAAATGATTTGCTGGGAACCTCAGCTCTTCTATTATGAAATGTAACTAGAAGTTAAAAGGCATATAAATTACAGATGTGCTAATTTTGTGAAGCATGATGAACTTCCCACTACCAAGTTTATATATCTGCAGAGAGGGGAAGAAGAGGGAAGTGTAAATGAGATACATATCTGATTATAACACAGGAACAAAAAGAGTAAATCTACTTCCTCTCTGAAACACTTTATGTTCTCCAGCACTGGATGCAGTCTCCACCAAGGGACTCAGCAAGTTCTCTAGATCAGTTGCCTTTCTGCCCCAGTTTTTGCTGGTTTTCCTTCCTTGCGTCTTTCTTCTTTGTCTTCAATCTTTTCTACTCTCACAGTCATCTATGCACATTCAGTGCCATGGCTGCAGCAGCATGACCTAGTCACATCCAAGAAACCCCAGGAGAAGCACTGTACAACTGCAAACCACAACAAGGGAGCCCAATGTCACTGTCTAGGCTAACATAGTCTACAGGGTGACATAATCCTCTCTATTAAAAGGGTCATTGTAAGACTATGATAGAATAAAGTGATTTCTCCCATGATAATTCACTTCTTGAGAATGAGAGTAAGCATCAGAAGAACTACTTAGAAATTCTGGACCAAATCACTCTGATATATTCATTTATCCCTCTTGTTCTGTCCACTTTCCAGACAATTCTTTGATTTTTGAGCAAGGAACGAAAATGGAGAAACAGGCACTGTTTTATCAAAAGCTGCATCCTTCTGATAAAGCACGTGGTGTACAGAGGACATTAAGGTATGTCAGAAGCAGTGAATGAGGCTCAGTCACCTTCACATCTTCAACTCCTCTCCAACTCTGGGCAGCAGCATGCACAGTTTTCACTTACCCATGGACATTTCCATGCTACTTGTGGTTGCACCATTTGCAGTTACCACAGCTAATGTGTGCATCTTCCCACAGTTACTGGTAGTAGCAGTATGCCTGTTTTACAAATAAACATAAGGCTACAAAGACCTTTCTAGGTGAGTGAACTGCACTGAAGTCATCATACAACCCCTCTCAAAGAACTGAAGCTGCATCTTAAATACATTAACTGTGCTTGCTCTTGATACCCCAACTGGAGGCTGTCCCAGAGACAACATTACTGCTCAGTCAGATGCATCCTTCCCATTCCAAGCCTACAATTATCCATGCTTGCTTTACTCTAGGGCAACAAGACTTAGAATCATATGGCTTATTTTTGCAGGCAGCAGTGCAGCAGAGCCAGGCCTGAATCTCAGCCTCTCAAGAAGCAGCAGGTTTCAGAACTTTTTATCATCTGCCCTCATGCAGGTTTTCAAGGAAGCCACACACAACTCTCAAATGTCAGCACACAGTTTCTAAGTCAATGTGCAGCAGTGTGCGGTAGACAATTTTTTTTTACCAATTTCTCTCCATCTACAACTCTCAAAACAGGCACTATAGTCCTTTTCTTTTCTCTGCCCATTAAATTATACATCTTTCACTGTGCATCCTATAAGCAGACTCCCATTGTTCTGAAAAAAATTTGCAAATTCCATTTCTCACGCCTTACAGCTCCTTTCATGGTAATATCCCCACCATGGGCCAAATCCAGCAATTTCCTCCCTCAGAGTTTGGGCTTCTCCTACTAGAAGTTTTCAAGATGTAACATCTACCTTAAAGTGTGAGAACTGAATGAATGAACTCAGACCATGTAAAAGTGTGAGATGATACTTCTAAGAGAGGCTAAAAAGTAGGAGTGGAGCTTGTTCCTGAGACAGAAATGGGGAGCAGGAAAAGAAAAGGAATATCTGGGGAAGTATTTCCTTTGGGAAAAGAATCCCAAAAGGTGTAACACATTTCAAAGTGCTTTTGTCTCCTCTTACTGACATTGAGAGCCCAAAACAGATTCCAAGAAATAAAGGGACAGTCAGAATAAGTGTGTGGTGGCCTTCATTTAGGGAGAGCTCCCCTACTGTGGGAARAAACCAAACCTGAGCTTCCTTGAACTGAAGAAGATGCAAACCCTAGACATTGCCAGCGTGGCACCAAGAAAAAAAGGATTACACAATATGCCCTTGACAGTCCATTAGCAATATTTGTGCTCATTACCAGTGAGACGCATTTCACGTGAAAGAGCCACTTGGGCAGAAGGGGCACTTGAGGTAATTAAGAATGTATTTACATTTTATAGAGCCATTGATGCCCTTATGTCCAAGGAACCCATATTAAAAGTGTGCTCAGGGTATCTTCCTATCAATAAATATTAAAATGGTTAATCTGCACTTGGTCTGCTAGCCGCCTGCCATGCCTGTGAGCTGTTAGCAAGCAGTAAAAAGGAGACAAAAGAATGTGTCAGACAAGAAACCAGTCTTTCAACCTATTTCTTTTTTCTGGGTAAGTTTCCATTTACAATGTTGTACACTCTCTCATTTTCATAAATGAAATATAGAATCACAAACATTGAAACAGTCTCAAAACTGTAAGAAATAAAATGAGGTCTTGATTTAAATGAACTTTTACTGAAGAAAAATTAGCTTGGAGTGATCTTTTATTCTTTCAGTTCTCAAACGTTTCCCTATCCTTTTGAAATCATCCTTAAGTGCAAAACAGATCTAATCTTATGTTCATTTATTTAAGTTCTGCTGGTGCCTATTCTTACTGTTGTCCCAGAGTGTTCCTGRTAGACATAAGCTCAGGAAAAATAAACAGCAATCTAAACTCATCACAAAATCACCTTAAGAAATGCAGAGAGTAACAGGAATTAATCAGCTGAACAGGCAGTCTTCCATTGCAACCCTTGTTATTTAGACAAGTGCAGCTAATATACATAATGTAGCCATAAATAATTAAGTAAAATAAATTACAGCCCAACAAAGTCCRCATTAAACAAGACAGGGCTCTCTGAAAGCCATGTGGGACTTACTATGTGAAGATCAGAGTAAAAAATGAAAGAGCGTGGCTCACATGATCTGTCTGTTGCTCTAATTTCTAAAGATGATACCTAATCATTGTAGAAACTCTTGCCTAAGAAAGCTGGACCATGCTAGAGCTGATCTGAGTCATAAAAGAGCACCAAAATGAAAAATGAGAAAGAAATGAGCATGTACATTTTGCATCATGCTCATGTGGTAACTCTTACTGTCATGACTTGCAAACCCAACAGAAAGAAGAAACTCCACCTAGAGCTGTAAATTCTGGTCAGCTCAATTATTTCACATGTTGCAGCCTGACTTAAGTTATTCAGAGCAGAGAAAGGCAGATCCCTGATGCACCCTTCCGTAGTGCTGGACAGGGTGAAAATAATAAATTGGTCATTGGGAAACACTGGATGTTTCCCGGATAAGGAACAGCATATTTCATATTCTTCTCTCATAGCTGCCTCTTGATAGCAGTAAATGGTTTTGCCATAGCTGTCATACCTCAGCAGAGAAGTCCTGCAAGCACACGAGAGTCTATTTCCACTCACTTTAACATCACCTTTCTTCCATGGCGGCTGATGTCCCACACCCTCCTGGCTCATAAGCTGCAACAAACAGCTCTATAATTTGTCAGTTTTTAAAGACTACTGGGAGCCTTTTCCTGCAAACCATCAGGCCACATTGACCTAGACCTACTGGCAAGTCAATAGTTAGGAAATTATTCTGTTTTCTCCAGATAATTGCACTGGGTCCCAGGAGTGGAGATGTGGCGTTTCCAGTACATCAGAGCGCCTTTCGGGAGAATCACATCAGGTTTTGATGTTGCTGACTGCCTGCTTCTCCCCCAAGCACTTGATAATCTTCAAAAAAAAAAACAAAAGTGCTTTTTGATGCTCCCACTTCTATTAAAAGAACTCAGCAACATCTCCATTTCTCTATCCAGAATAGGCTTCGTGGCCAGTGGAGTGGAGGAGTCAATGTTAAAGGCCTGTTCCTTTTTCCATAGAAAGATCTGACTCTCACAGCTTACAGGTTTGGGTTTTTTCCTTTCGATTAGTCTGTTGTAAAGTGTCTGTGGCTTGATCCCCAGAAGTGCAGCTCTTGCTGAGGTCAGGGCCTCTGAACATCTGAGCCTTGATATCTCAGTCTTGAAAAGGACCTGCATGCAGAGAGAAAAGGAATAATGATTGACAAACTGCCTTCTAAATGTGGAAACTATCACCCAAAAGTGGAGTTATGGTGCCTGCTTGAACTGCTGCCTAGCTTATTACCCGACTGGAGAGAACAACACAATTTGCACAACGAACATGGTGCTTTGGGAAGATTTTCAGTCCAAGTAAATGATCTTGCATGAGTAACATGTCTGATTATAGTTCAGCACTGCACTGGGCTCAGTAAATGCAGCCCACAGTGAGAGGCAATATGGAGCTAACTCACCCCTAGCAAGAGGACCGAAAAACATTTCTGATCGCACATTCAGCATTACCCATTTTGGACAGATGCAGAGACAATTTTTGTTATGTATCTGTCAGTTCTGCTAGTCAGCAAGGTTGCATGGATGCACAGGAACCCACCTTCCTCTAGTAAAAATCCTGGCACCTCCCAAAGCTCCTGAAGTGCTGCCCACTCTGTGGCAATGGGTAGTAGGAAAACATTCCATATTATACACATACACTATGTGAATTAAGAGTCCTGCACTTGGGATTGAATGAGGAGTCTCCCCAAAGCTTAACTGAAGGACCCCTTCAGGACTCTGAACCCACAGCTTGCACCAAGCATGGCTGGATCAATACCCTGTCCAGAGCTTTACAGGTCATGACAGTGGATATTGCAAATTACTAACAAAAGCACAGTTATTCTGAAGGCTAGAGACTAATTATTGGTCGAGGAGTAGTGATGAACTGGAGCTGAAGGTATTAAATAAAATGAATCAGATTGGGAGAGGACTAGTAGGTGAGGGAGCCATCTTTAGTAGGGGTATCTTGATACAGGAATAACTCTTGCCATAGATTCTGAAACTTGTTATTCTATCTAATAATTCATATAATGGCATGGGTGAAGATTCTTACAGAATGTATTTTTCTAGGTACAGTAAAACTGCCAGGCTATCTGCCAGAATTTATTTCTGATTTGTTTTGAGGTTCAAGAAAACCTACCAACCAAAGATTCAAGACACAGCTCTGTCAAAAGAGATTTACATTACCCGTAAGCATTTCAATTATATGCACCAGGCAGAACTGTAAATTGTAAGATATGCATAGATAAATCAGATAATATGTGGCAAATAAGGCATATAGCAGCAACATTAGCTTGCATATCAGAATCTTAAAAAGCAGATACAATTAAGAGACAAGACAAAGAAATAAATATCTTGTGAACCTTTCAAAAGGCCAACCACATTATTTTAATATTGTTTAACAGTAACACTTAATAAAGGGAACATCATGATTGTGTGAACTAAATTTTCAGTCATAATGAATGCTACAAACTTAACCTCCCAAGTTTAAATAGGGTACAATGCCTTGGGAGAGATGCAAGAGAAATTATTTGATAAAGGTGACGGTTTTTCACACCTGAAAATAATGTTTTTCTTCCAGGCTCTCTTGATCAACAGTCTGTAGCCACACATTAAAGACAAAATCTCAAGACTTATGGTGTATACTTGTCACTACTTGCATAACTTAGTAGGGAGAGAGGATCACAGAGATTTTGAACATAATTTCCTACGCTACAGGAGATTAAATAGACTACATTTGAAGAAGGCAAGAAGCAACTCTGGCCCCTGGATAGAAGAAAGTAAACTTCAACCAATTTCTCCATCATTTATTGAAGAAGTGTAGTCTTGTCTCCTACAAAATTTAGGCATAAGCATAAGCATCCTGTGCAGCAAGGATGTGTATTTGATTTAAACAATTAATTGCACAGGAGTGGATTTCTGTTATGGCTTTCCTGGCACAAACTAAAATCATTACATAAATCAGCTGGAGAGTGGCAATTTTACCTATATAAAGATTGATCGAACATTCACAGCTAGAGTTTGTTCTGTTCCCCATACTCATCAATATAGAAGCAGCTGTGATCTGAAAGCTTTTCTGGGGTAAAAGGCAACACCAAAGAGCATGCTGGAAGAAAACAATCACCATATCAGAGCTATTCCCCAGATCATTGTTCAGCGCTACAGCTCCTTCTTCATCTATCATGCTTTCTCTGATTGCTATTCATTTCCTTATTTAATGAATATTGTAATGAATACAACACACTTAAAGATGCACTGAGATTTTTTTTTTAAAAAAAGTATATTTACCACTATATATCCTGAGAGGGAATATTAGCAGCTCTATTAAGCGATGCTCTCTTGTTACCGTGATGAATGTGTATTCAGTCACAGATTTAATGTGAAACCCACTGAATATAACTCACCAACAAACCTAAATCATGTATCATCTATTTGAAAACTGTCACCTTTCTCTAACAGATAGGAAGTATTTTCCCAGTGTCTGTTGCTTATTACACTCTGCTCGTCAGAGAGACTAGTGACATGCCAGCATTTCCTATAACAAAAGAAAAATACACAGCCATATCCAAAATTTACCCAAAGAGGGAATATCTTTGCTGGCTTCAGTGGTCATTAATGAAGACATTCAGACTGTATAAAGCCAAACTATTTGTCACCTTTTAATGACTTAACTTGTTATTTTTCTTATTATATACATGAATTCTTATGTTAAAATCCTGAATCCTGTGCTGGTAAGTATAGGGTCAAGGATACTGGTCTTACTGTAAGTGGCATGTGAGGACTTGTTTTGAACAGTCTGTGGTATTTAGAGATTGTCTGGTTTCTATTTTGAAAAAAAACCAACCCTGTAATACTGAAGAAATGGACAAGAAATTTTATCCAGACCAAGAAATTTTCTGTTTGGATTATATAGAACAGTTATTTCTGAAATGGTTCTTCTATTTCCTCTTGTTTCCAGTTGGTTTATATTTTTTCAGGATTAGTTTTTTTAAAGCCTGTACTTGAAAATTTGTTTCGAAAAAGCTTTCCAACACTGGAATTTTTAGTTCTGAGAATACTAGAACAAAATTTTTTAATTATTACCCTTAGCCAAGTTGAATACTCATTCACATTCTTTCTTTCCCATGTAAGCTTTTGATTTGGCTGCTGTTATCCAAAGAAATAGTAAGGGGAAAAAAAATTGTGCCCTGATTTAGCATAGACCTCAGCATGCCATTGGACCCTTTTCCAAAGAGGCTGGCTTCCCTAAAGGAACAGAAAGTGGGGGACTGGCGGTTCTCCTGCCTAAATGCCTGATAAAGCACAGGTGATATACTGACTTTAAGATCTGGATCCCTCTCATAAAGTCACTGAAGCTCCCTGACAAGCACACGCTTGGAGGTACAGAAAGAATGAACTGTCTGAAGCTGATCCGGAGTACAGGTTGATACAAGCGTCTTTCTTTCCTTGCCATACTGCAACTTGAAACAGGAGGAATTCCTGGGAGTAACAAATTATGGAGTAGCATTGTGTTACCTATACCTACCATACCAGGCCTACACTCTACTCTTCGCCTCCCTCTGCACTGCAGAAGACAGTGTAGAACACACACTGCTTCTCTGGTCTGGCGGCAGTGTGGAAGAAGTGCTGAAAAYGGATCTCTACAAGTTAGGGATTCAACTCCTGCCTACTGAATTGCTGGAGTAATGCTTTTCTGTGCATGGAGAGTCTGAGGATTTAGTAGAGGTGTGTGTGAGGGAGGGAATTGGGTTGGTTGGTGCCTCTGTTCCCAGGCAGCAGATGAAAGGCAGATGTGTTCCTTCCCCAAACAACTAGCATAGGAAGAAGCTCCTTGGCATGCACAACGGGAGAGACCTAACTCTCAAGAGTCTCCCAGTGAACTTAAAAAGAGAGAAAATAATGAAAGAGATCACAGTGTTTTGCTTSTAAATTCACTCTTCAGTACTTCCTCTCCCAGTGCCTACATGTGTCGGACCCAGAYGCAGTCCTGCCCAATAAATGTGTTAACAGTCCCTGTCCAAGACAGTCAATGCTAGATATTCTCCCGATTTAGTCCAAGACTTAGATTACCAGGACACTTAATTTCCTGCTATAAATGATAGTTCTTTTGGTCATTTTTAGTTCTTCAAGTGAAAGAAATAATGAACCTAAGAGTAGATTCTATGTCTAGTCCTGCGGGCTTGACTCCAGCGGAGCTCCCGCTGTCCTTGATGACTGGAGGGTTGCTGTGCATGTAAGACCTTCAGAATCTGGATCAGTACACTCAAGAAYGTGCAAAACTGGTACAACATGCCAGTTGATCACAAGAGATGGATCAGAGCTATTTTCATCATTAGGAACGGGAGCTGCCCTATTTTAATGCTTGTTATAAGCGCTATTTTTACATCTCAGTGCCTGGATAAGACATGTCTGAAAAATATGATTTTCAATCAGTGTGAAATACCTCCTTAAAATTCCTTATGTTGGTGATGCACACCCTCCAGGCACCTTTGAAAATGTTGGGGAGAAATTTGCCTCTATTGAAGTCAGTGAGAGTTTTACTACTAAGCTCAATAGTGCTGCATCTTGCAGCTGTCTACTGACTTCAGTCATTCTGAGTTCTCTAGTTGGCTGGTTTATTTAAAAGCTGTGGGAGGAAAAGGACTGTCTAAAAACAATTTTCCCACCAACAAGATGACTATTGACTTATTCTCCATTTTAAACCATGCAAACAACTCCATAAAAGGACTGTGTTCATACGTTATTCCTAACACTCTTCATATTTATAATATATRCAACAGAGCAGTTTTGTAATTTGCCTTTTCTCTCTTATTCTAGTTAATTTACCTCATTAAGGGGAAAGGATAAATATAATAAAAGATCTTTCTATAAGAAGGTGCCTGTAATATTCTACCCTAACAGTCCAAATCACCACACCTTGTAACGGTAGCACTACTGTGTCTAGGTTATCTCTACTGCTGAACAAAGAACTGTATACATGGTTTACATTTTCTTCTGGCTTCAGTGAACATTTCTACAAGATTCATTTTAATACACTGAGAAACGGTTGTTCCATAGGTGTTTATCATTAAAGCACCAAATACACTAACTATAAAATTATAAAACTTAACAGTACTTTGTAGGATGACAGTCAGTCAAGCCCTGAAATGCTGACAAATAAGAGACCTAGTGACCATAAATCTTTTTTGTCTCTGTCACACAAAATAATTGGTAAGTGTTATGCCTTCATGCTTGTAGAGGAAATAATATGAGGGAAAAAAACCCAACAGGTACAGGGTCAGTAATAGCAACCTCACAGAAATACTGTAACACTGCTGACATTAATAATTAAATGTACAAGAAATCTCAATAAATATTAAGTTATTTGCKAAAGAAATCTCTGCCAATGTCTTTTTGCATGTGTGTGAAGACAAACTGATTTGTATCAGAGAAACGGGGAATCTGTTTTAGTCAATCTTGCTTTTTTCTCCTTAGAGCTGTAGAATTATAAAGCACAAATCTGCTTAAGTTGGGCTTTTTTACATTTATAAAGGGCCACACTTGATTTAGCAATACTATTTTTATGTGTAATGACATGGAATCATTTATTATACATTCTGCTAATCTTCAGACTTACATTTTGACAGGATTAGGAATTTATACAATATGTAGACTTTAGGATGCACGTTAAGACTAAGGCACTTCAATATATTTGGTTTTTTGCAAGCTGAGACTGAGTATGTGAAACAATCATTTTGTGTTTCCTGCTCTCTGAACAACAAACCACAGTAATCCTTCTCATGGTAATCATATTATTTTCTGTTTAAGATTACATTTTGTTTGTACATTTATAGTGTCACTTAAAACAAAATCCAGCAGGTTTTCTTTTTAGGTATCTTTTAAGAGAAGTGAATATTTTAAGAAAATGACATAGAAACCGAGTTTTCTAAAAGGTACATACTTCCCAGTATGTATTTTATAAATATTTAAATGAAAGATGATCAGAAATGTATAAATAATTGTGTTAACACTTCAGGAAGTGTTACTGTGTTCTACAGCTCAGTAATAAGTAGATTTCCATGCTGAGGGGATTAAAGGACCTAGATTTGGTGAATGCAGAAAGTGATTGTTTTGTTCTTTTTCCTATACAGCAAGCTGCATCACTGTTTTTGATATACAGACTAGTTAAATATGATATTCCCATCTACAGAAGGTATATAACGGTAATTGACAAAATTATTTACTTAAAAAACTAATGCAGAAATTTACAACAGATTATTTTCAATCTTAGAGAAACTTGTTATTCATTTGCATGAGAATGGCAATTTAGTGGGGCAATAGAAAGCTCCAACTGCATCCCTGCACTTTATTGCCTTAGGTTTGCAAACTGCTTTAACAGCCATCAGCCAAGAAATGTACATGTCATCTGCAAATCACAAATCACAGATCTTGACTCGAGTGATTGCACAGGGAGAAGTGCTGAAGGGTTCATAGTGGCCAGAACAAGACTTAAAAGTGATGTGAAATAGGGAGCAAAAAGGGCTGCAATTGCCTTGGAGCCTAAAATAGACTGAGCTTCAATGCCATGGAAAAAATCACCAGCTTCTCCATCATTTCTTTAAAGGTCAGAATTTTTGTAGGTGGATTGGGAGCGCAGTGGATTGCAGATGCGTTTAACAGCAGGGTATTTTCCGCTGCCATGACCAGTTAAGGAAGATTTTCAAAAACACATCTGCTGGTAAACAGTTTGGCCCTACTCTGGGTCATCTGCCTTATCTGTGCTCATTGCTGCATGAATTCTTACCTGGATGAAGTCCCAAACCTCACATCAGTCAAAGTTAGGCTTTCAGTACAGTCCATTACATTTTTTAGAGAGGTAACTCCGTGGCTTTCGGTTGGTTTTATGATGCAGGTCTGCTGCTTCAGAAATGTATGAAGCACACTGGCAGTAGAGACAAAGGCTGCTCCTTCGCACTTCCTGTTCGTGTTTCACTCRTCAGCAGGCAGAGCACATCATGAAAGAATAAACGAAGAGAAAACAGATGACTTAAAGAATAACAAGGACGCAGGGAGAGAATTTCTCTATGCTGCAAAAGGAGGCTGAGTTCCAATACCATTTTGCATCACTTCAGACCACTAATATTATGCAGAAATTGATTTAAGAGGAATTCAAACACAAATTGCCTACAAACTGATGTGGAAGGCAGTAAATCTATTTTCCTTTCCAATCTCTCTCACTCTGCAGGTGACTAAACACCCTTGGTTTAAGATTTCTCTTCCTCCAGTCTGTTGTAACAGAATCTGAAGTTCTGTTTGGAAGTGGAGGGGTTAAAAAACAATCCTCTTTATTAAATGGATGAACCAAAATGCAATTAAATAGACAAAGATCTTTGCAGGTTGGGTTTTATGCTGGAGAGTGTCTACACTTTACACATATTTGTAAGATACTTAAATATCTCTAAGTAATTTAACTTTTCTAAATGTTTATTAGTCCATGGTGAGCGCACTGGATCCTCTTCTGGGATCAAGATATGAATTTATAAGAAGTGTAAAGTATTTAGATAGTTTCAAACATATTTCAGAGCACTTGTAACATCTGGGGAATGATTTCTACTTGGCTATTCTACTGTTAACTTCAGAGAGAAATGTAGGCAGTTTAACCAGCCGAGATTCTTCATACCAGTGATAGCTGAGCCTGTTGGCTAATGGTTATTATGAAGAGGGTGTTGTTTCCCTGGGAGCGCCTTCCCTCCCAACTTGACCTCTGCCACCCAAATCACACAAGACAGAAATGAGCTTCTTAATTTCTGTAAAATAAAGAGAAAATCTCCACCAAAAGTACATGCCATAGGAAGAACTGAAAATTCTTCCTGACATACTCTCTTGTGAGCCAAGACATCGGAAGAGCTTCAGAAAGCAAAATTAACTAGGCAGTGAAAAGATAATGGCACACTTAATGAAATCCTCTGCCTTGGTCCTGAAAAGACATTTTGCCAGGGCAGCCTAAACCTGTGCAATCTACATCTAACTCAAGAGGCTTGCAGTTATGTCTTCCAAAATAGCTCTCATAGTGCATCTGAAAGATTTGTCAGCACATTTATTATTTGAAGGTTATGCTGTTCACACCTTGGACTTGAATTTGCAGTTTAAAAAGAACAATGCCGTATTTTTGTTCAGTTTTTATCTCACCTTGTGTTCACCTCCAGTGGCAACTGCTTTTTCTACTACAGCCCATCACAAGGTGGCTTGTAACACTAATCACAGTCAATGGGTACCTCCGAGGACCAAGCATTAGTTTTTAACATAACCAGGAAGCACTGGAGAAAAAGTGGAGGAAAGGGAGAAGGTGAAGAAACCGGCGTCCACAGCCACTGGTACTTCCTCATTTATTAGGAAACTTTATCACAACTGACCGAAGCCCTCATCTCTATGATACAGCCCAGTTTTGCAGCTAAACCAGAGTTTCAGATTTCCTTGCCAGTTTTAAGTGTCCTGCATTTTTCAACAGATGCTGCTGCCACACTGAGGAAGAGCTGTGATTGTACATAATGATGTTCCCTCCTTTGTTTTCAGTTACCCAACCCAGAGAGATTTTATTCCTCTTTTTTAAACTCATCTGATTTTCAGTCTTCTTAACAGAAAAATACAAAACTGTGTTGCTTCTGCTTTTGTACTAAAGCTATTTGTGAGGGTCAAAAACCCATAAGCCAAGAATGACTTTCTCATCTCACTCTTACTAAGGCAAATCTTTGCTTTATCCGGCCATACTCAACAGCTCTTCTCCACCAAGCTGTCGTGAGTCCTGAGGGGAGCACACAGGACGTYGGCAAGGAGGGAAAAGAACTAATGTTCTCCTTGTAAAGGCAGTTATCCTCACATCCTCTGGTTGTGATGTGGGCCTCTGCTGCACAGAAAGTTCTCTGCACCTGTACAGGGAAACAGGAACAGAGAAAAGAGAACTGAATGAGCTGAAAACACGGAAAGAGATGATCAAAAATATCATAGATATGGGGTAAGAAATAGAGATATGGATGATTGCATTCCAAAAAATGAATGGGACTGATGAGCCCTCAATGACATAGGAAGGTGCTAACACTAGAGTTTCAGCTAAGAGCCAGTGRCTGAGCATAGCCTGGTGACTGTGAAGACTTCCTGAAACTTTTAAAGTTCATAGTATTTTCACATGTATTTTCCCATCCAGTCAAATGGCTTTTTGAGGAGACAATAATACAGAGTGAAAACAGTCCCACTGCAATTCAGATTTGACAGCATTTCTGAACCTTTGCATTTCTTCTCCCTCTCTTCCTCAATATCCCCCTGGCCCAGCCAGACAATTTCCCCTCAACATTTGTTAACAAAGAAAAGCAGTTCATTTCATGATTTCTAGTTCCTGATTTAAACTAGATGGTTCCAAAGGGATAATGGTATCAATACCATTATCAGTTGGTGACTCCTGCATGCTTGAGGAAGGATAGAAGTGAGAGGGCAACCCATAAGAAGGTCTGTCATTACTAGGAAAAAGAGATGGGTGAAATACATAAGTTTGCTGCTCTTTTCTTCTTTCCCTTCCAACAATTATCTAAGGCAGCTACTGAGACCTAACTACTAAGAATCCATGCAAATATCTACTGCGCTTGTCTGATCAATGATTCAATAGGCAAAGAGGGGCCTTTTTTCCATGCTTATCTTTGATTTCTGCACAGAACTATGCTAAGCTTGTGTTTCTCAGATGAAAGCAAGTGGTACAGTTTATGCTAAAATGACAAAACAATTTGAAAGTGAATGTGTATAACGGAGGGAAGAACTTAAGCGCATGGTTGACATTATTACGTTTATTTCTCAGTGAGACCTGTCTTTTCATGACACTAATCAAAAAACTGGGTCACCTCACAATGGTAATTTCCTAGGAATCTTGAAATTCATGAGTCAATTTGATCCCTTTTTAGCTGAACATTCACTAAGCACAGTGAGGCTGGTGGAGCTCAGCTAGCTCATCAGACTTGTCATCGACTATATGTGAAGAGTTTATATCCTTAATGGGATCAAAGGTTTTATCAGTGATCCTTCGTAAATGTAAACAGATGAAATATTTTTCTATCAGCATTGATTCCACACCTGACACTTCTTCTGTTGATCAGTTAATGGTTATTGTCCGTTATAAAATCAGAGACAAGGAAGGTTTATTACTTCCTTAACAACCAACAACCATGCCAAAGAACACCCCCCTACCCTCCCCTTGTTTGAATCCATCTTGCAACAACTGAATATTAATAACATCATTTGCCATTGCCAAGGACAGATTTAATGCAGTGCTAGTCTGGACATCATGAGGAACTTTTCAAAATATTGCACGGTGTTTTAAAATGCAGATCTCCCTTTAAAGTCAAATAGAAGTCAGTCAGCTAAAATCCTAGTCATCCTTCAGAAATTTAGTACTAGAAAGGTCTCCAGACAAGGATTTGTGAAATTAAAGCATCAGCAGGGAGTACCATGCACTTAGACTTTTTTCGTCAACACAAAATTATGCTCTTCTTTAGTACCTTTTAGTATTAACTCTGAGTATTCCCCTGCAGACCTATGCAACTGAGACTATTCCTAGGAATATGACACAATTCTGAAACATGCTACAGCTATCAATGAATTAAGGCTCATCATATTCTTCAGCTGTGCAATATTGCCATAAGGAGGAACAAAGTGATGAAAGTGACTTGTCTATAGTATTACAAAATTATAGCAATGCAGAAAACCAATCCCATTTCAGTGAATTATTTTTAGCGGAGGGGGTGAAGCTTACAAAAAGAACCAGTTCTAGAAATAAATCATACAGGACACAGTTAAATTACAATAAAACCAAAAAAAACGTTACATACCCTATAAAAACAAAGGAAAAATATCTCAATTTAAGTCAGACAGAATTTTTCATTTGACCTCCAGTAAAGGGTTTTCTTAGGAAATTTTGATTCATCAAAAATAAAAAATACCTTGCTCTGAACTGCATAAATTACCTGCTGCAAGAGTGACCAAACCTGGAAACATGGCAAACAATATCAATTTAAAAACAAGAAAGGACATTTCAACCTAGATAGAATCAGACCTGTTTCTCCGGGCAGAGCATGAGTAACTCAGTCAGGTTCATGCAAGTCAGTCATAGCCACAAATGTAGAAGTGAGCCTCTGGGCTTAATATGCAATATGGAGTTGATCCCTTGTCCCTAAATCAGCATCAGCATTGACAGCTGGATTACCAGGAGTATGTCTGCACAGCACAGTGCAGGCTGTACAGAGATACCGCAAGAGCACTGACCCAGGACTGGGATGGCACCGGGTAAATCTCTCAGCTGACCAGGGCAGCTTCATTGGACTGGCAGAGCAAGAGCCATCCAGAGACACTGGACCTCCAGCAAGAGCCATTCAGAGCTCACTGGTGGCTCTCTGCACTGGAGGATGTTTGGGTGTCTGGACTCTTCCTGCAGAAATTACCAGTAATTCTTTGGATTGTATTCTACGGTTTGTGAGTCCTGTCATCCCTGGACTGATGTACAGAAGAGAAAAGTAAAATATAAATCAAAATGAGGCTGAGATCAACAAAATATTAGACATCAAATTATCATTGTTAAATTTGAATTCAGAGGAAGTTAACTCTCATCTCACAGAGACAATGTAAAGAAAGTAGCTCTCCCTGAAATCTCCAGTTAAAGATCCTCTACTGATGGTCTGACTCTACAAACACTGCATGTACTGATGACTAATACCTCTGACACGGGGAGTGTTTCCCCATTTGATGAATAAACATGGACTATCGAAGGAACAGGTCTCAGCACTGAAAATCCCTCAGAGCAGACTCTGCTTTCCTCCTCAGGCACAGTGCATCCTGACGGTCTTATGCATTACTAAGGATAAACAAGGGGAAAGGTTTCATGCTTCGTCTTACCAGGTTGTTAACTGAACATATGTATCAACATTTCATCATTAACAAGTGTCCTTCTGATTCAATGCTTTGGAATTGAAAGACATAAGCCAAAAAGCCTAAATGAACAACATTTTTCTCACTTCCACCTTGCAGATGATAATTTACAATAATATAAATAAATAATAACATAAATATAAAACCGCCTTGCAATGCTTAYGCTGCACAACTCCAGCATGTCACCTGTTCCACTGAAACTGTTGTATCCTCGATTACAAGATGGGAAATTTCAATTATTGCTTTGGGCATATTTTCAAAACAGCGAAACTTAACTCCAAGTTTCACTGGGGAATCTTTTTACTGAGACGTTACCGAATATCAAAACCTGTCCTGTTTTCTTTCCCCTCCCACTAAGTAGATTAACTTATGAGGCAGCGACACTTTGCTTGATTTCCTTCTGGCTTCATGTTTTTCAATTCCAGCAAACTCACATCTAAGGGACTCTGTACAGACTGTGCATGGAAGAGACTGATGGGAGCACAGGTCATGAAAATGCTCCAGCCCATTTCTCTATGAGGTTCATTACACTGCCATATTTGAATGGCATGTTTCTCTCATAGCTTTTCTGATTGTAAAAGTCTTAAGTGATAAGGAATTATTTCACTATGCTCAAAAGGGGCTCTGGCTTTGATGAAGCCACTGCTCATATGCACTGCCTAGTTCTGATGACTGCTTTTCAAGAAGAGCATCAAAAAGTTTGAAATTTTTCTCCTTCCTTAAAGGAGGGAAATACAGCTTCTATTGAGACCCTTCTGGATCATACTGTGTTAATGTGTAGTTATTAAAAATGTTTCAGGCGCTAGCAATGATCTAGAAAAAAAATATTCAAAATATAGCTCTCTGATGGCAGAAGTTATAACAAAATCTTGTATCCAGAGAAAAAGGGAGATGAATTCTGTTTTGAAAAAGGTGCATATTTTAAACATTGAAGGACAATAGTTTACCATTGTGTTCTATGTTATGATGTCTTTGTCACYGAGCCATTTTTTTGATGAAACTGGATCTTTTTCTTTTTTTTTTCTTTCCGAAACTGTGCTAACAGAGGGATAGCTCAGCAGATACTTCATTAGAACAACACATCCAACCCACAACTCATTTTGGTAGCCTTCTTTTTCCGAAGATGGACTTACTTGTGCACTTATGCTACGCACAGATAAACCAGGTCTTKTGATGAACTCTGTGTCCACTGGGCATTCTGACTGCAGTTGATCTTTGCACAGATTGGCTGTAATGGCTGTTTTGCTGGGAAAGGGACAGACCACATTGTCACCCTTTGTGACTGGACTGATTGGTCATTACAGCTGTGTCTCARGATCAGTCAGTCTCTCACATATAGTGAGTCAAGGCATTGCTGGGCACCAAAAAATTCTGTAGACACTTTTGAGTAGAAAGTCTCAGCACTAGAGCATGAGATGAGGGTCACACTATCTCTTCACCTCAGAGAGATGTTCGAAAATAAATCAATGTTTGTGATTACTCAGACACTAAGTTACTCACGGATTCCTTTTCTTGATTTAAGTTGCTCAATGAGACAATAAATTACAAAATCCAAGAAAAACGGGCAAAATTCCACATTAAATAATAAAGGACTGAAGTTTCATCTGCAGAAGATTATGTTTGACCTTACAGCAAATGTATTTTTACACATCTTTTTTCCAGTCCTGCTTTTTCCATAACATTCTTCCACTTTAACCCTTGCCCAAGCTAGGATGAAGCTGTCCTTATGTGAGTCAGGAGCCCTGTGGAACATTCATGCTTCTGCAACTATGAAATTCCAGCAAACGCAGAGTCGCCATTAATAGGAATGCCACAATCACCCAGCACCAGCAGGCATGGATTTACCATGCTCCACATCAGAAGAGCTAACGGTCATAGCACCAATGCTAAGTGACAGCAAGCACAACATGTTTTTCATCTCACATATCTTATACCACATAGTCACCTCCCAAAGAGCTGGATTTTGGGATGCAGTAACACAAAACAGGAAATGGGGTTACCCTGGCTGGTCTGCTCAGCAGCTGAAAGTGAGGGTCATCTCTTGCAGCCGCCAACATGTCCATGCAAATGCAGTTAATTTCAGAAGAACACTGCAGATAACTGCCTGATTATGGGACTGAAAATTTTTGCAGTGCTCTTTTGCAATGCTCTAGGGAGTCTCCAGACAAACTCTTCCTCAGTATGTATCCCTGTGGTGGCTGGAGAACTGTTAGTTCTGAAGCATCAGTTCCCTCATGTGGTAAAGCTGCACTGGGGAGTTGAGAGAAACGCAGTGTAAGGCTGCACACACGTAGTGCTCACAGACACACCAGAGCTGATTCCAACACAGAGGAGAAATGACAGAAAGACTGATAGAGGCTCGAGAAGAAGTGCAGAAACTTCACAGCATCTAATAATGAGACTTGCAACCCATGGCACTGTGAAGGGAGTGGGAGAGAAGTTGCCTACAAGGCTAAGACTGCTGCAAACGAAAGAAGGTGCACCATTAGCAAAGTGATACCAGAATATCTGAATTTTGTAATGTAAGGTTTGAATTCTAGGGGCTTTCTATGTTAATTTCACTTACTTGTAATGTCTGTGTCCAAAAAAATATCAATCTTGGGGGAAAAATTAGGGAAAAGAACTTCTGCTATTTCAGATTTTTCCTCTCTCAGCTTGGTTTCCTCAATTTTTTAATTCTGTAATACCCAGTGAGATCAGGAGGTATATGTGCACATCAAGAAAAGGATGTGTCAAAGGCAAAAAATTTGATTAATTGCCTGGTTACATATATTGAAACCTGCTAAATGAGGGAAGAAGTAAGATTAACAGTGTCCYGATAAAAAGAAAGATAGAGAGCACATATAACATTCAGAAAAGAGTGACAGTAATTTTATTAGAGCACTGGAAAAATACTGAAAAATCAGTAGACTATTCAACCTACTCTATCAATTTCACATCAGCACTGACCTCAATAAATTCTTGCAACTCAACATGATGGTTTTTTTCTGAAGTATAGTCATTGCCTCCTGACCCTTTATTTAATGAACTTATTTTTGAAGTAGATAAAAAACCACAAAAAATGTGCTTTCAAAAAAGAAAAATAAACATATTGCCAAATTGAGCACTGGAGACTTGATTGCTTCCTAGCTTAGTGCAAGGAAAGAATGTGATTTACCAGGAAGTCAATAACTCCAGAAATAAACTCCCAGGGAAAACTTTTTTAAAAAATGAAAAAGAGCATATGCAAATAGACATCTTTATATTGGCACAGCATTCCACTTCAGTTCAGACAAACATCTGACAGCAAGCAAAATAGTCTTATCCATAGCTCTCTGCTTTGAATATCGAGCTGCAAATCACCGAACAACATTTTGCTTCCATCTTTCTGTCATAAGATTTCCAATTCTTTGATTGAGCTGGGCAAAAAATATTGCTAGAGATGGCTCCCCACCCACACTTTTTCTTTTTTTTTTCCTATTTTCTCTTTCCTTTTTCAGCTGAAATCACAAAGTGTGGCTATCACAACAAAAACAAACAAAACAAAACAGAAAAAAAGAAAAAAAAAAACCCAAGGAGGAATCATTGACAATTTCTTAAAAACTAAATTCCAGTTTCTCCAATCAGCAATTGGATTGGAATTTGGTTTATATTTTGACTGTAAGCCCAGTGTTATGCAACTTTATCTGTCCCTATTTAACCAAAGTTTTAGAAAACTCCCTGATTAAATATGCCTCTTTGGCAACACAGAGGAGCTTGGTACTGCCTAAGAAACTAACACGTAAGTGTGACACTGGAGCTAGTTTTGGCCTCATAATGATACTGACTTTTCTCTGAATGCATTTGTGTCTCACATCATCAGTATTTGGCTCACTAGCCCATAATGTAGATAGAGAGCCTCAGAATTACTATAGAAACACAAAACTAAGGCATTTTGGTTATTTTACCACATAGTGCAATGGAACACATCTATGCAATTAGCAGACACATACAACACTTACAGATGTGTCACCTGCAGACTTTTCTGTCAGCTCACTTTCCATAGCTCAGTCATGGCCATGTGTGCAAGACAAACCTCATGCTTTCACACAGGGCATATGCCAGCTCTGTGTGTTTTGGCCACCACTGGTGCAACATACAGAATAGATGGGCCCAGAAGCAGCGTTTACTAGAACTTCAGAGGCATAAAGATGTTTGGAAGGCAGCTGTCAGATTTTGCATGTGCGTGGGATGTCAGGAAAAACTGGGTTGGTGTCAGTCAAATTATCTTGTTCATCAGTCTTTTAGGAAATATACTGAGAAGCTTAAAACAAGATGTTGAAAGAGATGGTGTTATTTCTTCTGTGAAATGAGGGGTTGTTTTATGTAGCAAATCTGACAATGAATTTCCAACATGAAAGAATCTGCTTACTACATCTTAGCTACTTTACTTGATCCAAGGTTTTAGAATAACCTGAGAGTGTCAATGAGGAAGAAAACAATATGAAAAGACCTGATAAAAACTCAGAAGTTCTATCAGGCAAAGTCAAATGAAAGCAACCAGAAGGATCAACATATCAAGTTGGCTTTTTCTTTCTTCTCCCATCACCTGCTGCAGCTTTTCCTCGAAATCGGTGGCTCTAATTTGACAAGGAAAAAAAAAATCACTGTAGACTCTCAGCTCAGATTTGCAGAAACACACCAGTCCAGGTGCGTCCACCACGTCTTCAAATACAGAAACCAATTAAGTAAAAATTTTTTAAAGAGCTCTAGAAAAGTAACTTCCTTCTCTTGGACAAAATAGGAAGGAGGTAGGGATGGGTATTTACTCCTTTCAGCAGCAAGCATCACACTTGTCAACCCAACTTCTACTTCTCTCTATTGAGCACGCTCCCAAAAGAGTTATCCAGCCAAGGTATCAACATTTAAAAGGTGTATCATACCACTGCAGTAAGCAGTTTCATTAGTAGCAACACTTAAATCTTTTCCTCCTAGTGTCAGCTGGCATCATAATTGCAGTGCAGGTACAAATGCTGCTTACAGCCAGTGAGAGACCCTAAATATGGAAAACGGAAAATAACTGATAGTTTTGACAGATAAAAATAGAGAACTTCCACACAGGATATGATGAAGATGCTGGAGATATCGATATAGTGGCACTTAGAATAATGTGAGCAGTCTCAATAAGAAGCTAAAAAGTCTAATGAAATATGAGCATGTATCTCAAGATGTCCTGCTGCTGTTTAAATGCCCTGTTTTGCAGCAAGTCAGATGACAGAATAAAAAATTGACCACAGCAAGCATATTACACAGTAGTCCTACCCAGCTCCTTAACCATCAGGAGCATTCTCCTCACTTCCCACTTAAAAAGTGGAAGTGATAACTAGTATTTAGGCCATTCCTCATTCCACCAAAAGACTCTGGAGTTCATAAATATTTCCTGCCACCACCTAATTAGGTTTTGTGCTCAAAAAGCTAGTTTTATCTATATCAGTATAGAAAGAACATTTTAGGAAAGCTTTGTTGCTGTGCATTTTCTCTTGGGCTGGGGAAAGAAGAAAACTTTATTTCTCATCACGTACTGATCTTACTGTTCAAAAAAATATTTTCACATGAGGACAGAGAGGTACCTGGGGAAACTTGGTGAAATGAGACAACTTTTCAATTCTTGTAGTGTTCTTCAACCACCAGGACAAGTGAAACAGTAATAAATGCTCATCAAAGAATACTCATCTGTGTTCACATCAACAAATAAAAACTAGCAGTTGTTTTTAACTACTACAGATCCCTTGATGACTCTTCAGTTTATTTACAATCTCTCATGACTGCACTTTCCTTGTATGTCTTGCATCCCAAACTTAGAGCATGACATGAAAAAATAAAGACAAACGTGCTCTTCTTGCAGGGTTTAGTATCCCCCTCTTCACATCAAACCTCACTAGCAAATGCCAAGCAACTTTCAGGATCAGGTGCTATTCAGCACACGTGGCGGGTGCTGGACTTGTGGCAGGGCAGGAGCTCTCACGAATTGCTGTTGGCAGCAAGCAGGAAAGAGGTACAACCTTACTGGTGAGTTTAAACAGCTGGGATTCAGATATATTGCCACAGGATAACGAGAGGCTCCCTGGCCACAGTTTCCTTGTAAAGAATACCACTGAAAATAATGTTTGGTTTTTTTGTTTTTTTCAAACATAGTAGTTCTACCACTTCTACAAAACACTTAAACTTTGTTTCTTCAGGCCAAAGATTAATCTCTCTTCCAAGCTTTCCTTTATATTCATTATCTTTAGGAAAGTAAAGCAAATGGCAATAAAGAGCACTTACTCAATTCACTGCTTCAGCCTGCAGGCCTTGGTCAATCTGAGTAAAGCCTTAACTAAGTTAACAGAGAAATCTTGGATCAGGGGCTTATAYACCTGCTCTTTTTCTTCAACAGTATGTTTAATTTGCAACTTTCCTGTAATCTTCAGAATTATCTTAAACTGCCCATTAGAAAGGTTAATGTTTAAAAATTAAAATAACTATTAAATACAAAAATACACAAAAAAAATCCTCCATCTTTCATTGGATAATAATTTTAACAAGTAATTAACCCACCATAATGCCACCCATTATTCCATAAGTCTTCTCTTGTATTATTCAGCCTACACTCTTCTTTCAGTGCTTTTGTGCTAGTTAATGGTAATACAGTCTGTCATTCCCCTCATCTAATCATTTTTTAATCTTTTTTTCACATCTATCTTAACTTTGAAAATAAAGTATTGTAAGAAAGAACTATTTAGTCTACTAACACTAGCACAGCCTTTTTCTTTGAAAATTGCACCATTTGTATCTGCATACCTTGCAGAAAAACTGAAGGAAAAAGTTTAAGAAAACAGGTTTCCCAAGACCACAACGTACCATCGGTTAAAAAAATAGTTATATTCCTCTGAGTACACTAACAGCTGTGCCCACTCGCCAATGCGTTTGAGGTTATATACAAAGAGAAACAAAACCATGCTCTTTCACTTTACCACAGCCTTAGAGTTTAGCTTTAAATGATTTCTGAGGAAAGGCTTCCTGCAGACTTTTCACTTAAGTAGTTGTAACTACAACTGCAAAACACTGTTGACTGGTGGACTCCAGAGACTTGTTCATTACCTGTCATTAAATGTTTTAAAGTTTGCATAATTGATCCAGCCAATAAGTCATCATTGATTTATAGGGGTCTGTGCTGAAGAGCTCCTCATTAAAAATTCATAACACTGGTATGTGTCTTTACAATCCATTAGCTGTTTACGTACCCACAGTCCTAAGATTGATTGACCTTGGACTGAGATTCTCATGGACTCTGCTTTTTTTTTYCAAAAAATCCCTTTTTCTCCATATTTTTACACAAGCCCACAGTATAGAAAAGCAATACTTCAGTCTTCTCCCTTGACAGCTATACTTTGATTTTTTTCCTCTCCATCAAAACTGAAACTTTACTTGAAATAATGAATAAATAAAGCATACTCCATAAACAGCTTTCCACTATTATTTAAGCTTGTGAGCTGTGCTCTGTTAGTCTCCTTTCCCCACCATCAGATTCAAGTGTGTAAATGTTCTAAAAGGCTTTGAATGTTTTATGATGATTTCAGGGAATGATGGAGTAATAGCTGAAGAGCGAAGCTATTAGTTTTAATATTTATATTGAGTGCTCTGAAACATTAATGTGACAGGATGTAAGATCAGAGCAGCGGGACATATTTACTTCACAACCACTGCCACGTGGCAAAAATATTTATTTTCTGAAGCTCTGAGGCCAATTTTTTTTTCAAAAAACATATGAAGTTCAGATTGATCTATATATTAGCTTTTCCTGAACTTTGTATTTATTTTTTAGGAATTAAAGATTGATTACTTTTTTGGATATAACTTACTTCATTTAGGTAGAACCCAAGCATAATGATGTTGGTGTTGGCTGTGTACCTCGGTCTCTATATAGAAGTTTTCTAAAGCTGATATTAGCTTACAAATTCTTCTCTTCCTGTCTGCTGTGTCTGCATCCCATAGAGCACCTTAGAGAAAAGAAAAACAGTAATTTGTTAATAAAGAAATGGAATGGGCCCAAGAGCAGAATCGTCATTAAAAGGTTGTTTCATATTGTCTTCCAATATTTCATGCATGAAGTAAACCAACCCTGTAAATGTTCTAAGTCATTGTGCTTGGTTCTTCTGTTCAAACTAGCAAACATATTAAGGTAAGTGATCTTAATTACCTAGGGTCAAACAGTGCTCACCCCACTTGTGTGGTTCTCATGGTCTTCAGTGAACAAGTAAAGGAAGTAGGATGAGATCCCCAGGGAGAAATCTTCCTATCAGATTTGCAGAGTGGATCCGATAYAAGTGGAACAAATGATGACTTATTGCTGCTACATTATGAAAATGTGATTTCTCCAGATGCTTCCACGCTCTGTGAAAGGACTCCATAGGCTGACAACACTGCCAGGAAGCAGCTCACAGACCTCCAGCAGGAGAAACACTTGGGTCTTTTGGGTACATTTTAGCCAGATGTAAGGAACATTGACTTGAACTACATCAAGCAAGCTTACAGGAACAGCAGTGCTGGGCATGCTCCTCAGTGAGGCATAAATAGGGAATTACCTGAAAAAGTGAAGTTACCAGTACACTTTTACATTGTTCACCAGAGTCCTCCTTATGCACCCTTTTACACAGTCATTCACAGTGCACAGGCAGCTTACATGGCTGGGAGAACTGGAGGGGGCAGTGGGGTGGGGCAGAAACTCATAGGAACACTCCATTGCAAAGCTGACTAGAATGGTTTATCATGTGCTCTCCCCTTTCTCTGCCTTTCCAGGAAGACAAAGAAAGCTCCATAAAGGTCTTAGTTATCTCTCAAACATTTCATTAGCCTWAATAACTTTTGACTAAGTCCTTGGCAACCTCCTTTCCTAGCTATCTTCCAAACCATCCCCTCAACAGAAGCAGGCAATAGAARTGTTCATCAGAGCATCCTTTATTCAGTTCCAGGAGGGCAGAACATTCAGCATTTTCTTCTGCTTGTGTGTTTCACTGCATTTCATGTCTAGTGATACATAAATGTCAGTTTATCCTCCATTATTTTGAATATTCCACTAATTGCATCAATCTCCTATGTTTTACAGACATCTATAGCTACAAGATAGCATGGTTTGTCTTTCCCATATCTGCCTCTGTTCTTAACTTGCTTATGTTGTTTAGGAGGCATTTCTAAACACAATTCTTTTCATAATTAACTGAATCATACAATGCACAAATTAATAGACTAGAATTTTAAGTACACTTAAGAGGGAAAACAAACATGCTACCTGCACCTGTGTGCACAGCTACTTTACAATTTCTTGGCCCTCTCTATCCATCAGAGAAAACAATTTACAACAATCCGCTTCCACTTCTCTGCTCAGAAACAGTTTTTCTTGAGTGGTAGGGAAGACTTTCTATAAGGAAAACAAGCAGAAATAGTGTAGCAAGCATAGGGAGAATGATTTACATCACTAAATATGCGGGAGTCACATCCTGACCCATGGCTGCCACAGGTTTTTAGAAAGGTGGAAGGAAAATAATGAAGTCAAGGCTTTTGCTGCCTATCAGGACCTCCTCTCTTGCAGAGCTCCATTAAAACACATTGTTCATCAAGGCAATTCCTCACCTTGTAACAGGGCAGATATCACCCCCACACTGTACAAAAGGGTATAGAAAAGAGCAGGAGCTGCTATTTTAGCACTGAGATCAAAACAGAAGGCTGGAGGAAGGAAGGCTGTGATGAAATCCGTACCCTGTCTTCCACAGGGGATGTCCTCAGGACAAGAGTTTGGCACTGCACAGTCTGTAGTGGCAACACCCACAGACTCAGTCCTCCCAAAATAAGACACTTCCAGCAGAAAAAGATCTGACAGTCTCCTTTAGCAACAGGTTTCCATGCAAGTTCTGGAACCACAAATGATACTGTTTTCTCAGCAGGATGTTCACTGACAGCTACTGACTCAAAAATGACAATTTTAATTTACAAACTTTATGTTCAGCAACATTTCACACTTGGAACATGGTGAAAAGTGCTCATTGCCATATGAAGTCTGTGCCTGGGGTGTTGCGGGACATGACCGCAATTTTACCTAAAAAGTGTCAAATTCATCCGTTATTACTCCACTGGTATTGTCTGAGTTACATTGGTGATAAATTTTGTCCAGTGTGGTAGATGGGGTCATTCTTAAAAATTCTGCTTGAAGAACTTGCTTATTTGCTTTTTTTTAATACAGATGAGCATTACATAGCCCAAATCAGAAGTAATCTTTTGTTATTTACTAGATAGCAGTGATGTACACAACATGGTACTGGCATATCCCTAATTATCAGGAAAGTGACTTGGTATATAGTTTGCATGATATACAAACGGTGACAAGTTTGCTTTCAGAGTGTAAACTTTTAAAAACCACCATAAAGACCCCATAAAAATATGACTTTGACTAGAAAAATATGTAAGCTGCATAATAGCTACATGGGTATTTTTCCTTAGAGATCAGGAGAAATATGACAAGTATGACTGCTATTATAGTTATATAGCATATTCCATTTAGCAGTGATATAGCAGAACTGTGAAAGCATATCCTAAGGTATTTTCACTTCATGCATTTGACATTGATATTAGTTATTGCATTTAAGATACATTGGGCTGTTTATTGCTGACTGTTTCCTCTCACTGAGAATGTTAACCACAGCAGAGGAATATTTGATGTTACAAATTATTTAGCTTGCTACTCTTCATTTTCCTTTTAGTATGCAATTATTTGTTTGGTTTCACTGAGCAAATGAAATTTCAAGGGCATTTCAAGGAAAATAAATAAAGTACTACCCAAAAGGGKTTTTTTTTTGTTTGTATTCAGGAACAGCACTGAATCATGCATATGTATGAATCAACAAAATCAGGTTAGCTAAGAAATTGGAAATTGCACTCCACACTAGAGCATTTTTCTTGCTCTAGAGATCTTTGCTATGGATTTGAAGGACTAATAAAAAATCAGCAGCATGACTGGAACAGATGTTTTTTTATGGACTCAGCTTGTTAATAGTCTKTTTAGCTTCTCCTAAGGACTTCAAGCAAGTTCCTCCCTTGTCCTGAATATTTGAGATGATGTTAACATTGTCCAAAATGTACACTAACAAGCAGCAGTGAAGAGCTAAGGTCTTACATGTGGTTAGGAATAAAAATTCAAAACATTTCTATGAATGTAATGAAACCCCAAAGTGGGCAATGTTACAAAAGAAAAAACCCTAACTTATTGACTGTATCCAACCAACACAGTGTCATTGTCTTGAAGGGGAGATAGGCTGGTAAAATATTCAATGCACTGTACTATATGTATTTCAGAAACAAGGGTCATTACAACTGAAGAAACTCCCTTTTATTTAAGCAATGATTCAGTTCTGCACACAATGAGAACTGAAACAAAATGAGCCAGATCCTCAACCAGTGTAAAGCATCCAGACTTTATTGGCTCCAGTGGCACTGTGTCAATTTATATTCACCATACAGGCTTTGTATTCTCATTGTAGTTAGTGAATTTCTGCAGGTAGAAAAAAGAAATGAGAATACTTGAGAAAATTAGAAATCAGTCTCTGTCACAGATATTTCACTGGTCAAGTAGTATTTTGTTTACTCTGTTGCTGTTTTATTCACTCATTTTTCTGCAATTCCCTATATTCCTCCCCAAATTCATATCTGGAAAATATTATGTTTTGTTCATTATGCCAGGCTCTGAGAAGGCAGGAATAACCCTACAACTTGTTTTATCACACATTTTACCTAAGACTCCAGAACAATGGTGCTAAACAGTAACACCCAGACATAGGACTGGTCCCTCCAAAACCCAAACACTGGATTAAGAAACTGCAGAGGTATAATTTAATTCTCAGTCTTAGAGAAGGAGGAGAAAGGGAAGCTGCAACTTATGGCTTTTTTTTTTTTTAAATACAGAAGCACCAAACCATTACTGGAATTGAACACTGAGTATCCTACTGTCATTCCTCTGTCAGGTGAAGAAATGCACCTTTATTCACTTCAGCCAAGTGATGTTTGAGCTCAAATATATGGGATTTCTTTCAGTAAGGAAGGATTGCTCTTTATATGTAAAGCACTCTTTGAGAAACCTAAGGGGCAGAAAAAAATAGCTTTTTCCTTAACAAGTGACTTAAACTCAGGTACAAAAAAAGGACAACTGTGTCCACTCTTTTATTGTGAATGTTGGTCATATTCTTCTCTTGAAGTGTTCTTGACACGCCTGGCATTATTCCCACAGGAAGGATTGGGGACTGACTTGTTCTTTTCTCACAGAATTATCCTAAAACTTGTGGTGGACAGGTGCTCTCAGGGGGTTCTACTGAGGTATGTCTTTTAGCCCACTTATAGGAGTAGCTGAGGTGAAACTCAAATACGGAAAACTTGCTATTATGCATACATATTGTATGTCTTTGCTTGTTGCCACTGTCGTCTATATATTTAGAACATCTGGCTTTGGTATGTGAGAACTTTGGTTTGTAAATGGCTTGAATTTGGAATATTTGATGAAAGACTTCCCACAAATGGTTGCACAAAAATCTAAAAAAATACCAATTACTACCAAAAGGTTCAAATCTGATTCAGTGAACCCAAAGTAACCTCATGGACTATAATGATATTCTCCCAGATGTATACAATCCAACACAAGAATTTGAGCTCACTCATCCCAGGCTSTGGACTCTTTACATACAAAAAGCAATGAAAAAGGGAGAAAATGCACTCATTCAAATTCTACACATTAATTGTCTACTTGCAGACTCTTTGATACATAATAATCTGCTGCTTCTATTATCTCCTGACTTGGAACTGCTTAAGTCAGCAGGCTTAATGTTCTAGCATATAACTCATTTAAAAAAAAAAATCAATCCAGATAAAACAAAAAGCAATGAAGAAACAGATATGACAAATAAACATACAATTTCTGAGTCCCTCCACAATTCCTCAAGTCAGTGAAAGCATTTACAAGACAGAGTGGGAACTGAATTTTTCACAAGTGACACACACAGGCACTCACTGAAAGGAACCGAAAGGCAGCAGGTTTTAGGGAAGCTCTTCTGTAACTTATCCTGCAACAGAACATCTGTGCTGCCTTTGGACTCCCAGCTCTTGGGTTTTGGGAAGAAGTAAGCATTCTTAGTTCTGATCATTTGGTGAAAAGGAAACTATCCTATATAACAGAATTCCTCCCACTTAACTGAATGAAAATGTAAAATATTTTCTAGTTAGTGGGTCATAATATGATTTTCTTGGTAGCATCTTCTGTACTCCACCACTACCTTTATGCTGCTTCACTTTTCTCAGATAGCTGTTGGAAACAACAATCTTTGGCTTATTTCTGTTCTACACTGGTTTTCTTACTGACACTATAGCAAATCTAGACAGTTGTTGCAGCTCCTTTCACTGTTAATGTGGTACTTGGAAAAACAGCCTTGACCATTCTGGAATAATCACTTGCTAAGATTTTATACCAGACAAAACTGATATTTTGGTTTATTTAAATAATGATAAAAAACTGTTTCCTTATAGCTGACCACAAGAGACCCCAGCAAATATTCTTTTTTCATAAAGCTGAAAGTGTTAGCAAAACCTACTGATTATCTGGTAAGAACACAATTAATTTGTTCCTAGACTGATTAATCTTTCTTAATACATGTCAGCCCATTACATTTGATCCATGACCTCTGTCCCCAGTCTTGCATAAAAATCTCTCAGGATCAGAATCACATCATGATTTGGCATGGAGCCACCAGCTCCGGCAGTTGCCTGCAAAATGCTTCAAAGCCATCAGCAATGGCAGCTGCTGCATTTATGTGCACATGCCCGAATGATAAGTTCACAGCTCCTCTAAGGCAGACTGAAAGAAGTTGGCWGTTCGAAAGCCTGAATCCTGTTAGAAATACAGCTGTGTCCCTATTTAGATCAAATGATTACTCATCTTTACTCTCACTTCTGTTYCCACAGACACAAGTGTCATGTGGGATGCTGGGACAGTCCATGCAAATACTTTCCCCCATGGCTTTTGCAAATGACATTTAACAGCAATAAATGTGCAGCAGTATTTGAAACCAATTGCCCCTACACATATGGACATTCATGGATGGAGGATCTAGCAAAAAATCACTCACTGCAGCACACCTGGGTCCTTCCTCCTTTAACAATTACCTCAAGACAGAGAGGTGCAATTTTTTTGTACAAGTTCAGGCATTCAGATCAATGAAATCACCTGGCTTGCTAGTGGACTGAACACAGGCCTTACAGTGCTTTTTGGCAGCCATCAAGTTACTTCTCCATCTTTTACTAACAAGGTAAGTCCAAAGGCTCACATTATTATTTCTCCTAGAAAATAATACGTGCCTAAGAACAAGCATCAAGTCTGTGATCCACAGACACAACCTCCTCATCCTCATCTATGCAATATTTTTTAATTAAAGCAAGCATTTCTAAGATGAATTCCTTATGAATTTACAGCCTATACCCTTTCTTATCATCAGCCAATGTTCACTGGCAGGAGARAAGTAAGTGATGAATCTGAAAATGACAGAAGTTAAATGATAACAAAAACAATGCTAAGCAATATTTTAAATGCCGTTTTTTCAGCCAAATGACAAAGCTTTAGTTAATGTGAATTTAATTAAAGTATCCTTTCCCACCTATTTGTTACCAATAGAGTTTGTGAAAAATACGCAATCATTCACTATATGACAGTGATCTAAATTGTATCACTCAAAAGGAATAGTACTCCTTTTCTTGGTTAGCTGTTGATGTTATGTTTGGTGCTTATCACGTGAAAGACACAATGCTGTCACAGCAATAACATATGCAGTCAATGGCTTTAGTGGGGGCTCTTTTGAGGGGCTTCTCTGTGCATGGCTTTTTACCTGCTCCTATCTTTCTTCAACCCATGAAAACAGATAGAAAACCTTGCAATAGAGAGACAGTTCCGAACAAAGTATGCAGTACTCAATTACAAGTAACATTTTCTGAAGTTTCTAAAGAGCAACTCATGCTATGTATTGATTCATCTGCAACCACAGTATTTCCTGATCATGTCCTAGCAAGCAAATGCTTATTTTATTCTTACTAAAATGTCAAACAGGATTTTAATCTTATCAAAGTGATTATACTGCAGCTTTGAATCACTCTGCAAAAAAAAAACCAACCCTTTCATTCATTAATTGCTCACTCATGCAATGAATAAGAAGGTGAGATTGTCAGGAACTTACAATGCCTGATGGGCTAATTGTGAAGGGACGCAGCTCAGCTGCTTGCCAGCTGCCCAGAATGGTAACTCTCAAGGGGAAGGAAGGGAAGAAAARTTCTCATCTCTGCTCTCCCCCAACAGTGGCCTTTTCACATCTTCTGAAGCCATGTAATCTGTGGAGATGCAGACTAAGCTGGTACTTTCCCACCTCTCTAGCATGAGGATGAGCAGACCTGTATCTCCCCCTTCCCTCTCTGTCTACAGACATCAGATTTGGTCCATCATCTTTAGATGCTTGTTTCTAGGGAAAGAATAAAGCTTGAGGAAATACATGCGGTTATCTTTCCAAGCTTCACTACAGGCACTGTGGAAAAATTACCCACTCCTCTTTTGGGAGCTTTCTCCAGCTTTAAAGAGATTCCTACCATACAGACTGCCAGGCTAGGATCATGAGGAAATCTGGTTTTTAAAAGAGCAGAACTCATGAAGCAATTGTCACAAATGCCACAGAATAAGCAAATTTGGTCTCAACTGTCAACCTTATTGCCAGACTGTCAGAGGATCTGAATCCAGAGAATAATTTAAATGTCAAATCAAGACACTGCAAGCACAAATTCCTGTGATTTGCCATGCTGCTGAGAGAKAACATGACCTAAGGGTAAGAGAAGAGCTAGCTGAAAAAAAAGTCTGTTTTTCAAGCAGTTATGGAACTTTTTGTTGTAAATTCACCAAAGAAATTGGAACATGTAGTTTTTTTCTCAGGCAAAGGCACAATGGTACTATGACAGAGTTCTCCAAAGGGGCTTTGAATCTCATCYGGAAATACTTGCCTTGACAGATTTTGCTACTGTGAGAATTACTAAATTAACTTTTGGGAAGTGCTCTGAAATCCTTGGGAAAGAGAAGGTTGCAATGCTGACTATTGTTATTTTTAAATGAAATGTTTYACGTGGAACTACAGACTTCATAATGCTGCTAGTRTTAGTGTGGACTATCACAGCATTTTTGATAAAATTTCCACTGGAAATGCAGAGACTAGAAGATAAATATACATTTCAAATCATAAGCTTTTCTCAATGGCTATCATTGTGTTGCTACTTACAACTTTAGGGAGGATTTTGCCTGAATAAGGACTGCAGAATAATGCCCATATTGAGAAAACCACATGGATTGAACTGGAAAGAAAAAAAAAAAAMAMCAGGTTACAAGCTGTCATTCTGAATCTCATTTTCCCCACCACAAAGATGAACTCTTATTACCTGTGAATATGGAATTCAAATACTATTTTCAAGTTTTAAATGTAGGTAACACTTTACATTATGTGTCATTCTGGTACCAATTACAGGATAACTCTAATATTATAAATCTATTGAGAGAGGGCTTAGCCAAGAAGTTTTGTAGTAGCCCAAAATTCAAGCACAGTCCAAAAGTATTTCTATTCTCTCTTCATATACAAGCCCATATTCAGTATCCTGGGACACGTAATGCCTTGGAAACAAGCACATTATGTTTTTAGTGTAACAAACTGAAACGTATTGCGCTTCTTTTTTCTTCCTCATCTATTCTATGGGTGAAAATGAGATCATCCCAGTTTCCCACCTTAGTAGATGTTGCAAACTTTTCTTTATCCCTAATTAGGAAAGTCTGCATCCCCTGTTATCATGTTTGTAGTCTGAGCAAAGGGAAGCTGAATGTTGCYCTGGATCCACATATGAACTGTCTTCTGTTGCTGTGTTTGAAGCCAGCTCTTTCCCTGGCTGATCTACAGTGACAGCTCTTCAGCTAGTCCCCTCTTGACTAGGATAGTATCTAGCCCTCAAAAAGAGGAAAAAATAAATATGCTGGTTTCAGGGAAGCTGCTTTAAAGAAAAAAAATCAAGGCTGCGCCTTAATCCCTGAGAGAAAGTCTTATAGGACTTAGTACAGAAGCACAACATTGCTGTAGGTATCTAACTAGCGTTTAGTGGTAATTTAGAAGCTGATGGAAACAAGAGCCACACTTTCCATAGAAACAGGGAGATTTTTATAGTCTTCAGAGTATCAATTAGGACATGAAACCATTTCCAATGCTCAGTGAGGGCAACGGAGAAAATCTAACACTGGACCACTGCTCCTTCCTGCTTACTGAAAGCCCAGATATGGACCCTGGACCTTGTCTGTAGAGCAACAGGGCCCCACGTCTGAGCTGCTGCTTTGCTGTGAAAATTTAGAGACAAATAGGTCTAAGCTATTGAACCACACAAGCCATACTGCACTCGAAGGAAGGAAGGAAGGAAAGAAACAATCTTCATTTAAAAAATAAAATAAAGTCCATTTTCCCATGTAATATTTCAGCTATATGTGTAATCTTGAAGTCTGTTTGCCGGATTGTGCTTTTAACCAGAATACACTAAATCCCTCTGTACAGGAAATACCATCTATGCAAGTGATTCGGTATCAGTTAATTAGGTGTGCTAGACGATTTTCCTCCCAGTGAATGGAGCTTGTATACTGGTATCTAAATGGGGCTTACACRTGCAAAATCCCTCTGGCATTGAGAGGGGAAAAATCCTTTCACTTTCATAAATAATGGATCTGTAGCAAAATTAGCATTTCATGAAAAATTTGAAAAACTAGAATGAAAATATAATATCATTTCTATTTTTTGTGTCCCAATTTGCCAGCATATTGTGTCATCCAACACATAGGTCATCTCCTGTACATCTACTACATAATCACATCAAAAATTCTCTCAGCTATCTGCGGACTCAACTACTCACCTATGACCAATGTATTCTATGGTACTATGAAAGCAGAAGTGCCCTTCTTCTACCAGAGCACTGTGTCAGTGGGTTAATTTTTTGGTGTGTGAATATTTCTGTGATTTTTTAAATTGAATTGTAATAAACACCATTACTTTCCTACTATGAAGTGTTTGTTTTTCTGTATATGTTATGTGACGTGCTTACACACAAATACATAATGGTTTCTCTGCAGCTACAAATGTAAGAAACTCTTGCCTACTGTATTTCAATAAACACTCATATGGAAAAAGCTATAGGCCCAGATTATTGAGCGTGCACACTGCACACTGTGTACAGCATACTAGCTAAATATGCACATATTGGTGACATCAAACATTTCTACTCCTAGTCAGCTCATTTCATTCCACTGCTTTCCAGGGTGACCAAGATATGCAGCAACCAGCACCCATTTCAGCTGTACTCTACRCTAAACCTGTCTGCATTTGAATCACCCAGAGTTCTGCCACGAACCTTGGTGGAACACGGATTGCAGCCCATTTCTTTTAGAATGAGATGCTGAAGATCTCACCTAAGCCAAGACTTCTCTACGAATTTGCCCATTGGAATTAGGAACAGAGAAGTAACAGCTCTGCAAACTCCCCCGAAAATCTCCAGACATGGCCAATGCATGGTGGTGTGATATAAAAGGGCAAGAAATCATTCACATGTGAAGACAAGTGGGAAATTATTTTAGCAGGCCCACAAACAAAGACATAGCCTTTCCCTTCTTCTCAGGATTCAGTCTCAATCCCATGACTTTAAAATCTTAAAGCAAAACCTACTAATATGAGTTTTGTGTTTCCAGTGGAATAGGAATTGCAATACCWGTGGGAAAACAAATTCCAAGAGTCATGTTTTGGGGTTGTTCAATATTCTGAGCCAAATTTTGCAATAGCTTAGCTTTTTTTTATTTCCTTGGTGAGTAAATACACATTTAGAGCAGTTGGATGCAAATTCTGCAGCCAGGCATACTTACAAAACAGTATTTTTCATCAAAAAGAAAACAAGTGACTTATTAATTTATAAGCATAAACTCATCTAACACACAGAGACAGATGGAAAAAGTTACAAGTACATTAACCCATGCTCTTATTCCATAACTCCTACCAGTAGAAATTCTGCTCAACTGTTCTTTTGGAGGACATATTTAAAGAAATTTTTTAATTTTATCTTTTAAATTGTATTTTATTCCATGTTTTTGGTGTTTATAAGCTACAAACTTTGATATGAAAAAGGGGTCGTGATTCTTTTTTTTTGCATTCTTGATGTCATTATTTGGCTTATACTTAAAATGAAAAAAATGATTACCGTTTTCCCAATGGATCAAACAAACATGCTGGGAAGACAAAGGAAAAAAATAACATCCTCCCTGTGGTTGAGCAATGTGATTCTTATTTCCTCCTTCCAGCTTTCTGCCTATGGGAGCATCCGTCAAGGCTGAGTCGGCACGTTCCCAGGAAAACCTCATAAACATGTTAGAAGACATTTCATTTTGTCATCTACCTAGGCACACTGGACTAGTATGCAAATAAGACAGCACAAGAACAGGACCACAGCAGCAGTGCTAATGCTCTAAGTGATCTTTCAGTGTAATTAGAATTTGTTTCATCACACTAATTTGACATGGCAAATTAGTGAAGCTAAGATAAGGGGGTTTAGTAGAGCCAGGGCGCTGGTATGTACACAGAAACTTGTCACTAAGTCCATTTGCACATGGGAGTTGTGTAACATTGCAGAGAAGTGACAATTAGTAAAAGCTGTGGAAAATATCAGTTTGTTTTATTTTTAATCTGGGAACTTGATAGGTTATATTTTCTTCAGCTGCTATCTTACAATAGTGGCTTAGGGATCTTAGCCTCTCAGCTGTTGAAAAATCTTTCAGGAGTTAGGATAAGCTAACATGGTACTACAATTATACAAGTTTAGTCAAGTCTGGCCCAGTGGTACACAGCAGCATGCTGTGCTAACACATGGGAATTCAAGGGGCAAATCTRTGACTTCTGTTTCACAGAATGAGCTAACTGTAAGCCATGCCATGGTGACAGCAAAACTGAGGATACTGGCTGGAATCTTTTCTGCACCCTTCTGCCCCAGATCATGAAAGCTCAAGAAGGGTCATGAACCAGAAATGAAAGCTGCTCCCAACTGCTGCAAAGTAGTCCTGAAACTCAGAAGATTTTAAGGACGGTTGGAACAGGCAGAAGTCTGGCAGAGGTCTGAGAGAAGGCCTAGTTAAGGAACAGGACTTGTCCATCTTACAGGATTAATTAATCTTTAACTTCCTGATTAAAATGAAGATTTGGGATTGTTCTTAGTTACCCAAATAATTTAACTCTAATATTAGGGTAATTAAGATACCTACCTTTGATGCTACACGTTGTTCTTTTGGACCTGCTGAGATCACGAGCAAATTGGAGCATATGGATAGAGATGTGATGACACACTCTCAGCTGAATCACAAACCCACACGCCATCCCCGAAAGATGCAGCTTCCTTTTGCATCTCACACTCCTGGAGGAAAAAGAGCCAAAGTCAGCCTGCCCTGAAATGCAGTCTACAAATGTGAGACAGAATTCGTATTCTGTGCTCCATTGTGCTTTAACTGATTCAGAATACTGTCTGTGGATATAATAATGTCAGTTGCATTTAAAACTTGCATCATATTACGAGATGCTAAGATGACGTTCATTACTTGGAACTTTTAAGAATAACGTAGTAGAGAAAGATGTATCTAGATAGGCATATTTAATGTCATTATTCATTGACTGATAGAATAGTGACCTATTCTTTCGGTTATATACTTTGGATTGCTTCTATAATTTGACACAGTCCTGAGTATAATTTAAGTTACCTTTAGGAAATCCTGAGGAAGACAGTCTATTCCACAGTTAAAAGGAAAAAAATGGTACTGAAAGCCAAAGCAAGTTTTGAGACAGCGTGGAAATCCTCACCATGGAGCCTAAAGAGAATTCAGAAGGGAAGAAGCAGAATAGCCAAAAATRTAAGTTGCCCTTCAAATGAGGAGGCATGCATTTGTATCTGCAAGTTTCACACATCTCAAAGTGCTAACATCCAAAACACTCAAACAGAACAGACATTAGACAAAGTCAACCAAGGCAACCCCAGAGACTCTGGATATTGACCTTTTCTTTCCTTTTCAGATTAGAAGTGGTGTCTTTGGGAGGAACATCTGAGAAGAACACTAAATCTTTACAAACTCAGGGATTTTTTGGGGTATGGTTAAAAGGTTACCTGTAAGTACACTCCAAGAACAAGGCAAAGGAATTTCCCTACAGAGAAAACTCATTTTGCCCCCTGGAATCACCTTTGGGAACCTTTTTTTTGGCTGAGAAATGGGTCTCATGCTCTGTAAATCTGAAAACTGTAGGGTGGGGAATTCTCTAAAACACGTACAGCAGAATTGCAACCCTGAGGAAAGCTGCTTTTGTGTTCACTCACACTCAGATAAACTTTCTAATAGGCTATCTGTTATTTTATGAGGATTTCCAAAGCCTATTTTGTTTATTGTTGGGGTTTTTTGTTTGTTTGTTTGTTTTTTTAACAGTTTCTTCTCATTATGGGAATCACTTGGTAAGGACACAAAATAGCATTTTGATTCTTCATCCACAGAGAAGCTTGGCCAAACAGGTACTCACACACARAGGCAGACAGAATCTCTGTTACTTATGACAAAAATAAGCTAATATCACCTATTTCTGAAGGTAATCAGATATTGCTCATATTTCAAAGCTCAAAAAGTTAATACTAATGCCTGTTTTGGAGATTTTTAAAGGAAATGCAATTACAACTAGAAGTTGAGGAGAGATTATGGCAGAAAATATTCATCATAATATGAGCCATAAAAACGCCTTTTTTAAAGACAGAGGAATGGCCATAGGGAATATTTCATGGCTAGTGGGAGGGTTAAATAAACAAATGATAATAACACCAATCAGACCTCTTTGCTTAAAGCCTGTGGAGTCAATCTGCTTCTGACTGTGGAGATACCAACCAGCAAAGGCAAACTAATTAGACACAGTCAAACACTTAGGCAATCACACCTTGTGAATGTAAGCGTCTTCCTGTCATTTGGCAAGTCTCTCAGCTGCCTCTGAGCGTGAGACAACAAATCCCCTGCAAACAAGTTCTTCACTCTCCCTGTTAGTGAGATCTAACAGAGCACAATGGCTGGAGGTGAAAGGTGGCAGTCTAGTCAGGTAATGACATCGTCCTGAACAGCCCACATTAAAATAGTGGCACTTGTTTAGACTAGCCTATTTGCACCTACCTGCAGAGGGCCTTTTTAATGTAATTATTAGCCTCTGCAGCYCTGCTTAGGATTTGAAAATATCATTCATTTTCATCTTGCTTCAGCTACCGCTGCTATCTCCTATTCAATCTCAGTCAYCTCATCTCCCCACAAGTAAGTGTAGAAACGGAAGCAGATGAGAAGAGTTGAATTAACAAGAAGCAAGTTGGCAGGTGAGCTGTGTGACACAACAATAAAAAAAAAAAAGTTAAAAGATTTGACGGTATATTCTAATCACTACCCGACTGTAGAAGAGCTGCAGGCATTGAAATAGCTTCCTGGGGAAAACACAAAAAAACAGCAGGAGAATGGTCTAAAACCCAGGGGCAGGAACCAATCCTTATGAGCCTTAGAACAAATATGTAATTACTGTCTTTCAAACTAGTCTTATTTTCTCAGAGTTAACTATTCACTATTGACAAAATATGACAAGACATACAGCCTAAGGAGTGCAGTAAGTAACCACCGCCCAATTCTAGCCTGAGATACCCACACACATAGCTGACTGCAGAAGCCCATAGGAAGCAATGGTGTAGCCACAGGCCAAAATTTTCATCCAGTTTTCCAATGAGAATCCATGTTGCACTAGGGAGGTGAAGTGAGTTATCTTACTTTTCTGTGTCTTCATTCATGAAAGGTCCAGCAGAAGCTTTCTCAGGGTATCTCAGAAGGTAAACCCAGCACTTGACAGATGAGTGGGGCAGGATGCATTTGGAGAGTATTTCGGCAGCATGTGGCCAGTGACAAAAAAGCTGSGGAAAAGAAGGACTGGTCCAAGCAGGGAAGCTGTAATATCCATTTCCTCTTGCCAGGGAAGCACAGACCTGTCAAGCATGGGATCATTGCTCTGGGGAAGTTCTACAAAAACAAAAAGGATGAAAGATACATAGAAGAGGAAAAAGAGGAATTTTTGCTTCCTTTTTAAAGAGGAATTTCAACCTATTTTAAGGTGACATCTACAAGAAATAAATTATTTAGTTCTTGCCTTGTGTAGCAACAGTTTCCTCAAGGAAAGGACACCTTGTTTACAGGATCAGTGCTAATTTCTGATAAAGAGAAGGCTCTCAAACAGTCTGTATGGAAGGTTTGCTCAGTGTGATATTTTGCCTTTTGGTACAAGTTCTTTGGGTTCTATTCTTTACCTTGCAAATATATCCCAAGTTGTACCAGTGAAGAAAATTTCTCTCTTTGTGCTGACAAGGTATTGGGGTTAATTTCTCCAGCATACAGTGGTTTCACAGAAGACTGTTGCAGTGTAGGTCACCATCTTAATTGGTGCCCCTGCCCAGCTTCCTGTGCTGAAGGAGTGCCAGAGAGTCATAGAATGTCCCAAACATTGCTGATACCTACTTTGTTTGTTTGTAGTTTTTTCCCCCATCTGGCTATGATGGATGAGGGTCCTTTAGCTACACTTGTTCTGTAAACTGATATCATGCATCTGACCTAAAACGACAGCTGGAATCAGGGCCACACTTAGAGATAATCATGCCCAACACAAAAATATAAGCGAGTTCTGGAGGGTGCCAGCCCTGGGTCAGTCTCAGCTTATTTGTCAATCTGCCAGTTCACTGCTCCTCAGTGCTGTTTTCCCGAGTAGCRGAAGGCACTGCTTTCAGGGGCAGTAAACGCAGAATGTTGAGAGACAAGCAGTTGGCAGGAGTCCTCATGACAGGGGTGGGAAAAGCAAGACAGGTAGCCAGATGGATCTGGTGCGGCCCAAGGCAAGCACTGAAGCAAAGGGGTGAATCAGAATCAAAGGGTTACTATACCACTATGGGAATCTCTGATTATAGTGACACTGCATAGGCAAACTATGTATTCTGCAAGCTCTTATCACCACTCTGGTCCTACTGCAGTGTCTTGGGCAAATCTTGTTCTGCAGTGACATTCTAAGTCATTTTATATTGCTACTATTACTGCTACTCATGTCAGTTTGGCTCTGATCAGTCCATCCTCTCTTTTCCACTTGGTCTCGCTTTGATACTTGAGGGCAGTTATTAGTTAGTATTCACTGATCTTCTGTATTAATCTGCTCTTAAACATTTATACCACTTCCATCAGAAATTAGGATTTATACAAACTAAATTTATTGATTAGTAAAACAGCACATTTTGCAGACAGAAGTATAATCTCTCATCAGACTATTTGGTGGAAAGAGGGGGAAATGGGGAAGCTCTCATCATATCCTCAAGCTAGTTATGATACCCTGACACACCACAGCTACTCTTGCCATAACATGCCTATTGAAAAAAATAAAATTTTGAATGAACTTGATGAATTCCGTTTGAAATTTTCAAGACTAAGAGGCTGAAAATAATTCATTTGGTCTGGATAAATTATTCAGTGCTATTGCACCACTAATACTTGTTTATTTATACTTATTTATACCCACATATGCACAAACACACTCACCCCAACATGCTGTTACTTAGCTTAATACTTCAATTKTATAAAATATTAAGTGATGAATATAGTATTATCTTGCATATAATATGACCTTATTTTTCAAGCAAAGGTGACAGGGTATTGAAGCATCAGTCTGTGTGTGAATCTCTCTAATGACATGCCACATCATGAGAAGCAGCTGCCTCACAGTATTGAAACAGCCTTTGCTCACACAAGCCTGTCAAAATTAGGATGTGACTGATCCCTATACCTGTAACTCTATTCCTCATGATACTGCATCTCATTTTTCAGATTTCATACTGCACCTAGAGGGTCCTCTCTTGTAGGTTCAGGATTTATAGGACAGGCTAAAGGACACTTGCCCTTTTGGAAGGCCAGTGACAAAAGCATTAAAATGACTATTATCTGCAAAATGGAAGAGACACTGTTTTTATCCCTTTGACCACAGGACTGAAGCAGGGGTACTGGAGAGAATCAAGGAACTGGGATTTTGTCACAGCTGTTCATCCATGTTCTTCCCCACATTTCCCTTCAACCATCAGACCTGAATAAATACAGAAGGGATGCTCATGGAGCAACTAACTTCCTCAGACAACAGAATCTCCTGGACATGGCACCAGCTGTAAGGATGCCCAAACAACAAAATTTTTTCTCTTTCCTTTTCTTTCAAATAGTATTTAAAGAAAATCACGTTCAAAGAGGGAAACATTTCCACAAAAAGGAGCAACCAAGGAGATGGCTCAAAAGAGACCGGAGGCAAATTAAAGCCCAATTTAACTTTTGCTCAATAACTTCACTTTATTTGGATGAATCATTTATGTGGTGAAAAACTTCAGCTTACTACACTAGAAAACTCAATTAATAGCCAAAGTGCTGAGAGAATAGGGAAGGGGAAGCATGGAGGCAGAACTCCAGCTACGAAGTTAAGAAGCAGAAATAAAAGCCTTTTGACACAGAGCATTAGAAACATTGAAGAGAAAATGGGAAGAGTTCCTACCTCCCAGTCTACCGCAGGAAGAATGCTTGCACAGGGGAGTTGATGAATGATAAGAGATAATAAATCCAGGTGCAGGACTCAGGAATTACTTGTACCACACTATGTTATTGCAGGTGGGCCCCAAATAACCAGCCAAAGGCCACAGGGGAAGGCTGAAGTGGAGCAGGGACAGGACTGTCAGTGCTTCAGCTGCCCCACTAGCACAGTCATCATCCTCACTGCCTCCACTGATAGGTCAGAAAGAGGGTTTCCGTGACTGTTCCTTGGATTATGGAAAGGATATTTTATCTTGGCTTGCAGACACACTTTCCCAGTTGCTCAGTGCCATCAGCCTACAGACCCTTTGTGACCGGACATTTCATAGGGGCTGCTCTGTCTCTGCTCTCTCGGCAGAAGGTACCAAGAGTATTCAGAACAAAGTGAAACCACAGCCTTGCTTTTACCACCAAGAGATGAGAAGACAGAAACGATCTCCAGCCCTTTTCACATTGTCCACCACTTTTCTTTTGGATCTGTAACTACACAAATACTTCTTAAACACACAGGAAAGTAAYTCACATTTAGCACAGTATCAGACAACTTCCCATCAGTCATGAAGAATCCATCCCATCAAAGTGTGATAAGACAGTTGTAGGGCAAGAGCAGTTTGTGAATTACAGCTTTTTTCAAAAGGAACGGAGGGAATGAGCACTTTCGTTCTCCGGCAAACTTAAATTTAGCAGCAGAAACCAAATTCTTAACTAAATTTCTCTGCTAGCTCCCTTGTTTGCTTATTAAATATAGAGGAAAGAATATTAGGTTCAAGTAGCAGCCACAGAAAAAAAGGACAATTGAGTAGATGAGACTGAATGATAGCTTGATTGCTGTGGTCTCAGGTTTTATCACATTGGAGTATGTTTAACCCTTCAAAATCTGGTCACTTCTAATCTGTGGTAGGAAAGCTGTTTTGTTAGAAAGAGAAAAATGCACTGGTGCATATGGTATACCATTAGTTAGTCTCACACCCCATAATAGGAACATTTGTACACAAATGTGTTTTTTGGGATCTAGCCAAGAGCAGAGCACCCTGTGAATCATAATGCACAGCTAATGAGTTATTTTTGGTAAATTTGGCACTCAGAGTTAATAGAACCAATTTGTCCCCAAAAAGCTAAATCACTTATCGCTTCTTTGGAAGTGCTAAGTGGATCTAGAACTTCAGGATGCTGTCAATAAAAACGAAAGAAACACAAAGCTGCCTGTTAATTTGTGCTCCTCTCTACTTGTGTTTAGAACAAAGGTAAGATATATGAGATGCTCTGACAGGCAGGGAAATTCATTACAAGAAGCAACAGTGCAATTTAACTGTGCTCCAGGGCTGATGCTGGTTGTCTGAGGTAGGTGACCACAAAGAAAATAGACTATTATTTTTGGGAAACATCCAATTAAGACAGACCCAAAGTGCAAAGCCCTGAAAAGATCTCAAATTGCCCATGTCCTAAGCATGGGAGATGTGGAGCTTTGGTTCAACCTACTACAGACTGCTTACAAATTCAGATCTGAAATCATATTTCACATCCTTATGAAACAGAAAGGTATTCAATTCAAATTGAAATTGAAGGGGAGGCTGGGAGGTTAATATGAGGTTTTGGTTTGGGAATGTCTCTGGTGGCAGAAAAAAGTCTAATTATTTTCCATTTAGAGAGTATGTCTCCAACTCAAAAAGCCATTGCCACAGCTGTATTTCCTATGGGAAATTCCCCTTAACTCCTCCCTTTCAGGTGTAAGTTGTCATTAATGCCCTTCCTATATTGAGCAAAGGAGCTGCATATGGATGTGCAAAAGATATCCACTGAAGTTTCCACTTTAATATCCAATGAAAAATGTATTTAGGTAGGGAACTCTAGTTTTGAGTGTATAGCAATTGTCTGCATTAACCAACCAGCCTAAGTGGAGTGCACTGAATAGGAAATGAGAGTAAAGCAAAAGTTAGAGCTATGCCAAACTACCTGAGTGTAATGTGGATAGCAGTGAACTGTGACTCATGTCATGTTGTGTTATGTAGCGTCAAATCACTGTACAGTGTGACACAACGTAAGCAACATGAGTGGCGTGAATGTGACACAGCACAGCCTTTTTTTCCTCTCTCCTTCTCTTTTCTCTTTTTTTTTTTTTTTAAGAGCATTTTACTTTTAATCAGATAGCTGCTGTCAATTCAGATAACAGCTGCCTGACCCAAATTTTCAGCTGACTGAAGTGGACGAATACTGAAGTATGGACTTTCTGCTACGAGAAGTTAACATTCCAGACTAGCCTGGCATCTCTGCACTAAAAATACTCCTGTCTCATTCTCTTACCCCCACCTGCTTCTTCCTCCCCTAACACCAGTTATGTTTTCTTACTGATACTGAATCAATAATTTCATTTCTATGTTACAAATCTTAAAACAATACTGGCAAAAAAAGTATACTGGAATTTTAMTTATTGATGTTTAATTATTAATGTAGGCTTCTTTAAACATATTTGGCTCTCTGAAACAGCTCTTTAGAGCTGTGTTCCATTTCTTATTGCTTACCTATTCTGTTTGTTCTCTGCCTCCCTGATCCTTTTCGATTTTCTGCAGGTTAGCAAGTGCTGCATTGTCTGCTTTTGAAATGTGTCTTTAGGCATGCTTTTGTTTGACAAGGAATGCCAAGGCTGAGCTGACAAAGTCTGTTTGAAAATCTTTTTCCAGGTATACAAGATCAGTAAGTCTGTTCAATGTATTCTGTGATTAGTATTTTTCTTCAGATATTTATATCAACATTTCAGGTTTAGTGAAAGATGTTTTCTGAGCATACCTGTCAGTGGGAAACCTACTAAAGGTAAGTAACAGTATCATTTATATATTCAAATGTATAAATATATTTATGGTAAATAGTTGACATCTCTCTCCATATAACTTAAAAGAAAATATACCTTTAACAAGCACTCAGCCACTGTTCTTTTCACAGGTTGAAACAAATATCAACGTAGGAAAGCTGTCTTTTAGGTATTTTGGCTCTAGCTCTTTACAACCAGGATAATTTTAAACATAATATTTAGATTTCTGTACCCTTTCCCCTGCAGGGGCGGGGGCACTGGGGGTARTGTTTGTCCTATAAGGCAAACTTTCCGGTGAAAAAAGCATTTATATATTCAGATACTGCACACTCATGAATTCCAAATAGGATTTGTTGTTGATTGTTTTGGGGTTTTTTTTAAAACTCAAGACACATGTTTTGCCTTTTACCTCCCCAGTTGCAACAGAGATCACATGCTTGACAAAATAATTTGGTGAAAGCTGTACTCAAAGCCTACCTAAAAGAGGCAAACTGAACAAAAGTGGCACAATTAAAACATGTAGATCCCTCTTTTAGCAACACATCTATTTGCCATGGGATACAACGGCCTCAAGAGGCAACTTTCCACACTAGTGATCAGAGAATTTTGTGAATCCTTGGGAAAAAATATAACAGCCCCAAAATGTTTACTTCTTATTCCTATCTTCCATAGAGCTGCCATCACAGAATTCTATTGTCACCGAGAGTCCTCTGATCAAGGCTGGAGCCTGATACACTCTGTCTTTTCATGGGGACATGGGAACAAATGACTCCCATATATCAGGTAGTGCTGGGATTTTCCAGGTGGTGCTAGGATCCCAGGCACTTCCCTCTGATCTGGAAATGAAAGCCTGTGTAGAAGATTTGACACTATATGTCAATGAGTCAGCAAGAATATGAACTGAAGGCAGAACATGGATCTACTCGACGAACAGAAATTTTAATGTAGAACTGAATTTTCCTCTGATGACCACAACAAATGCTTGTTGGAAAGCAGAAGGCAAAGAAGGGATTTGTGAATCTCTCCTATGGTGAGATTAGATCTGCTCTTATCTAAAAGGCTGAAGAAATTCTTCAACAAGAAAAAATTCTGATTTTCTTGTGATTGAAACCCTAGGTGCTGGAAGTGTCCAACTCTCAACTGTAAAATAAGCTACACTGTTTTCAGGTTTTGGGGTTTTTTTGTTTTGTTTTGGGGTGGTTTTTTTTGTATCTTTGTTTTTCATTGAGGACTAAACCAAAGAGCTAAATTTTAACATGACAATCAAAATGCAGGCTTCAATTTTGTAACCTTAACCTAAAACCGCTTTACTGTAATTGCATTTTAAGATTCTCTTCTCCATTAATAAAGTTCACACTTACATGCCCTATATCTCCATTAGGCAATAAGCAAAGAGGTTTCTGCATCGACTGGGTGTATTAAAATTCCACTGTCCTATCTCTTCTTTGCCATATACCACTACATTTTAAAACAACATCAAGATAATAATAGGCAGCCCAATCCTACCAAGGCATGACCTTGTCAAATCATGATCAAAAGAGATGAGTATGCACACTCCATGTTTTTTCCCAAAGGGCATAGTAAAGAGCTGAGAAAGACCATCAGAGTCAAAATTGGAAACTGTAAAATATGTGTCACTTTAAAAATATATTTTACTTTCACTTAATCTCAATTATATTAATCCTAATAGCAAAAAAACCCCTATGGATCTAAGAATCCATTGCACATTCCTAGCCCAAAGAAACAAATAATAGAAAATGTTTGGGTTTATGTAAACAAAACCCATAAATATTCTAACAGTTTTCTGATATAGCAAAAGTACTAATCTAGTGCATTTGAAACTGGAAAAGGAGAACAATTGATCTTAACTTTGAAACATGCAAAAGTATTTTCCTTATGATCTTTTGCCATAGAAAATGAAACCAGCCAATTCAAATGTACAGAAGTTGATCTTGTTTAAAAGGTGCTTGGCTCTCTAATTACATGAGAAGTACCTTTCTTTAATAATTCATTAGAAATATGGGGGGGGCAAGATAAAGACAAAATCTAAAAATACCCACCATGTAAACTACTGTTGAACCACTCTTAAAATTAAAAGCTGAAATTCTTTGACTGTCTCATTTTCTAGCAGAACACAAGAAAGGAATATTTTAGTTGGTTCTCACCCTCCAGGCAAAGTAGTATAAAACCTCTGGCCTGATTCCAAACCCATTATCAAAGGACCACTCACCTAATCTAAAAAAGCAGCTCTTCATCAATTTATCATTAACAAGAGCATTACAATATAATGTAGGAAAACGGCTTTTCACCAGGGATTCAGTTAATGGGAGTCTAGAGCCACATAACAAGCATGGCAGAAGATACTCCACAGTAGGTGAAGATAATATACATATATTCTACACAAAGAATATTGCAAATAACTTCTCTGTTGCTGATGAGCTATCTCAAATACTTTTTTTTAATATTTAATTTTAAAAGTTGAAGTCTTGTTGAATTCTGTAGCAACACACATGAATGCGAAGTAATTAGCTGCTGACTCCTCATGAAAATATTTTATACAATATATTCAGCATTGGTGAAAGTGCGACTCTGGTAGGGTGTTTTTCTGGAATTTCACTAGTACTGATTCCTGTACACTGTCTATCCCACTACCTCTAACCACAGGAGTTCAAAAATCACAGCCAAACATCCAAAATTCAGGTTAGTTAATATGTCACAAAAATCCATGCAAGAGATCCTTGTCATTTTATCCTCCTTCTTGAGGATTTGGAATTTTCTTGTCAATCTAGATTCATAGTCCATGGGGTGAACACACTGTTTTATAATGTTTAAGCCCAAGTTGAATTTGGACATACTTCTATGAATTCTGTAGCTGAAACTTTCAGGAAAATGTTGATACTGTCATACAAGCCACAATATCACAACTGGTGAGTCTCGTGCCAGTACCTAGGCTGCTGTACCACCCTTGGTCATTAATGTCACATTATTGCTGTACTGCATCCCACAAGAGGAAAAATTCAAGCCAGACTAGGGCAGGTGAATAACATTTTTATGCAGCTCACCAAAGCCTGCAATAGAGTTGGTGACGTATTTTGAGCTGAGATCAGCTTGGAGACAAAAGATGACATCTGTTCTAGCCTAAAACTTCCCAGTGTAAAATTAACCCATCAATGATGCTTGAAGGAAGAGGAGCAGCAGAACGAGCTTGTATCAGATCAGCACTTTGCATTATGAGGCTGCAGGTTTTTGGGGACCTTTTGCAGGAGCCATGAAACTGTATCCTATGGCCTCATTTGAACTCAAAACAATAAAGAACATGGCGAGAGCACACTGGAGTTTCACAACAAAACCAGAAAAAAACTCTCACACTATTTTTATTTCTAAAACAATTTCATCTTAAGAGAGACAGACATTGGTATACTCCTAGTATGATGTTGCCCTAGCATACRGGTTTACTAAACTGTAATACTCTAAGATACTTAAAAACAGTATTTTAGACTTACTTGGTGTAAATTAACTATTTTCCATCAGAAATTAATCCAATAAGATCCATCAGCCCATACAAAAAGTTCTTGTGCTTAAGTGAAGGTAAAATAAATTAGAAAAAAAGAAAGTCACAAAGTTCATTTACCTTCAGTAAATGATTAGGTCTGATGAAATAGCGAACCACATGACACTTCCATCACTTCAACTCAGATCTAGGAGTGAAGTTATGGATCCTGAAAAAAGTACCAAGTATTGCTATACATAACAGTTCATCTGATCAGCAATGCAGGTCACACCAAACACTTCACCCCAGTGCTCTGGCTTACTGTGCAGAGCTCCCTGCAGAGTGGAGACGAGTTCAAGGTTACTACCCTGAAATTTGAAGTGYGCTGCAGGATTGGCCCCACCTACCTGAGAGATTTCCTTCCCCTTCTCTGATCACGACCTCCTATGACAGCTGCGTTTCTCCAAACAGTGAATCTGCCAGCCAAACAGGCAAGGTGCTCCTAAGAGGAGGAGATGACTACTGGAGGAGCTGGATATGGACTATGGACCTTCTTCCCTGAGGAGAGAAAAACAAACTCACTTGCAAACTTCAGTGTAAACCTCAACTTTCCAGCTGAACATCCCTCAATAACTTCTTCAAAAAAGCAAAATTCTATAAAATAATCAAATTCTTTTCCTGACAGACTGAGAAGAAACAGAGGGGAATGCTTCATACAGAAAGATGAGTTCACATACACACACACACTGCTCTTAGTAACAGAAAGTGTTTTGATATTACAGTGCATGAGAGTACATACACAAGAGCATACTGAGACCAAACAACACAGCTACAGTGATGTCTCAGGAAYAGGATTAGGAGATGTACTACACTGCATCAAATATGTAATGAAGTGTTCACACAGATATTTGATGTTCTTGCCTGTTGGGCTCTATGTGTTGCCAAAGGAACTGGTATCCTGATACACAGCTTAAACACAAAAGCGACATTCTTTCTTAAAATATTTTGAGCATCATTGGACTGGGGATACTCCCTTCCAAAGCAGCTGGTGGTCTGTGCTAATGAGTTTTGTTTGACAATAGCTTCATATAACATGGCAGATACTTTGCTTTTGCCTATATCCCTTCAAATGAGGAAAAATAAGACCAGAATGGATGTGCATACCCAAAGCCATGTCCTGACAGTATTTTTAAGATCTTCCCCGTCCCTTACTCTGACCCAAGTCAGAGAGCCAAAACTGAAAAAAAGGGCACAAGAGTCATGCACACCAAAACTATTTATGTCAGTAGAAACTCTCCATTTTGATAATTTCAAAATATGTAAATTTTATTTCAATTTTTGAAAGACATGCTTTGTAATCCTATTCATGAGATATTTGAAACTAGACAAGTGATTGTGTCCTGTTTCAAACCYATCAAATCAGAATGCTTAAACCTCAGGAAGGATCTTCCAAGAACTTATTGGCATTTATTCATTCCTATTAAATGCTTTAATTTCAAGGGACTGACACCCTCCAGGGAAAAAAATCCACTTTGCCAGAAAATTCCCAGCCAAACCCAACAAAGAGCATCCTTCTGAAAGGTCCCAAGAAAAAGTTTTTAGTGTTTTTTCCCTGAGGGATTGTTCTGTTAATGGTGGACATTAATTTCCATGTGTGACAAAGTCAGGTCAAACCCATCAAGAAGACACAGAGAGGACTTCCCTCTGCATGCCACTGTGGAGCCCCTGGACTGCATCCCAGTCCAGGCAGGTGTGGGGAAATGCACAGATTGCAGCACCTTTACAGGAAAAGTCTGATTTCAGAAAACAGTGTCTGTACCAGTTAGATAAGGTATCCGACCGGGAAAACCACAACAGCAAAGGAGGAGAACCAGGCTGAGAAGCTGTAGGAGCAGCAGTAGGAGACGGGGATAAAGGTTACTGAAGGTCAAGTACAGCTGGCGCATCGCTGCTGGCACGAAATTGCTGCTGCATTCCAGGAAATCATTCCCTCTCATCTTCCTGAGCCTGTCACATCCTATTTCACTTACCCGTTCCTTTTCAAGGTGTTCGTCTTATTTGTCTCCTTGGGTTTGCTGTTTATCTCCATTTATTCTCAGCATAATTTGAGGCTCGTTGTTTGAATTCTGTGACTGGTAGGCAGGTGGGGGAGAGTTAACCTGTGTAATGATTTGGAGAATCTATGTGGGAAGGAGAGAGAACAAGATTAGTAGAAGTGATTACAGCAGGAGTTGTGATGGGAATATCATTTCAGCAGAGTGAGCAGTGGGGGACCAGCTGGCCTGTGTCTCGTCATTTTTGCAGAGAAAACCGAAGGAGCCGCATTACTCTGTGTGAGTTGTGTCCGGGAGCTATAAAATTACCTACTGATGAATAAGCTGGAAAGTTGTCTGAAATAAAGTTTAGGAAGCACTAACATACCCCACGCAATTCCAGCTTTATGGTAATGTACGTTAGATAATTAGCACCAATGGGTAAGAGGCATGAATACTCATACATTGAAAGTAAAGCATTAGCATATATTTAGGAGATTACAGTTAAATTTATCATGAGCTACCTGTCTCTGCTGGAACAGTTCTTACAGCAGGAATCTCGGTCCTTTTTGGAAAAGAAAAAGATATTAGGACTTTACATTTAGCTTGCAGAGGGTTCTTCTGAAGAAACCAAAACGTGCTATTTACAAATGAACTGTAGAACCCCTGCCATCATCAGCCTGGGCCTGCAGAATGCTGGCACAGGGCTGGCAGGGCTACGGGGTGGCCACTGGGAGGAATGGCTGGGCCTGCCCCATGCCGGGCACAGATGGTCCCAGCCGGCTCCAACCAACCCACTGCAGGGCACGGCTGAGCCCCCCAGACACGCGTGGGACACCTCTGTGAAAACAGATAAAGGAAGGGCAGAAAATGCTGGAGAAAAGATGAGGGAACACCAAAGTCAGAGGAAGAGGTGCTCCATAGCAGAGCAGACACCCACTGTAGCCCATGGCAGACCCCATGCTGSAGCAGACAGACATTCCTGACGGGAATTCAGCCCCTAGAGCCCACTCTGGAGCAGAGGAAAGGGGCAAGGAAGAATGAAAAGCAGAGAACTGTGACGGACTGATCACAACCCCCCACCCCGTTGCACTGTTCAGGGTGGGTGTAGAGGAATCTGGACTAAAGTTGAACCTGTGAAAGAGGGAAGGAAAGGTGTTTTAATGTTTGTATTTCTGTTTCTCACTACCCAAGTTAGTAATTAAATGTTTATTTTAACTAGCAAATAGTTAAATCAGTTTTTCCCCAAGTTGAATCAAATATTTGAGAAAGACTGGTTCCTAGCTCCTTCTGAGCTTGGGACTTAAAATCTACATCTTCAGTGCAGGACAAGTGCAGATGGGTCTGAGGCAACCTGCCTTCTCCAGAGGCAAGATAAGAAGTCAGCTCATCAGCTGTGCCTTACATCTGCAACAGGAGCTAAACTCCCTTTGAATTACACTCAGCCACATCTTGCATTCATAATACAACTTCTGCCTCCTCTCAATATCCCGCCCTGGGTGAAGAAGTATCTTCTCTGGCTCTAGTCATGATTATAATATCTTTTAATTTCTAGCATTGCCATATATCAATATGTGCACTGTGTAGGTTTTTAATCTGTTGCTAACAGTGTACAAGGTAACAGAGTAAAAGATATTCTGTGCTCCAAATCTCCTGAGTAATGCCTTAGTTACAACGAACCTGCCTCCTGGATGTCTCATCCATTGTCATGCTTGGAAAACAATTCACATTAAGAATGCTCTGTTTTTACAAGTGAGATTCTTTCTAATTTCTTCATCTGTTTCTTTTGGGAAGTTTAAGAAAATATCTATAAGTTAGTGTTGAATTAAGGAGAAAATAATCCTCTACTTGTTCAAAGAAGAAAACCCCAGAACTTCAAACCACACTTTTTCATCTACGCAGTCCTAGAAATAATGCTGAGGGTTTATAATTTCATGTATATTGCAAAGCCTAAGTAAAAACCACTTGCATCTTCTGAGAACAAAAATGAGAAGGAATAAGATGAATAAGAAATGCTACCAGGAAAAGACAGAAAACTAAGTGTAAATGGAGGTAAGCTACAGCTAAAGTGGCTGTAACGTTACTCACGGATGGAATACTTGCACATACTCTGATATATAAAATCTGCAATTAAATTTTAAAATAAATTCCTAAGCCAAGGATTTGGTCCATTTAAGAAGGAGAAAGATGTTGAGGTTTCAGGACTCTACTGATGTCTTGGAATTCCTTTTTTCTTCAGGAGTCATTGAAAATTTCTGTCTTTGATAAAGACAGAGCTGTTTCATATACTGACTAATGCTGCTCATGTTGTTACAAGACTATTTGCAGATGATATTTTAAAAAGGACATATAAAGAAAAGCATTTTTAAGGGGCAAATCTTGTTTCTGTTCACATACCCACAATCAGACTAAGCACTTCCCTTGTTCAGAGTGCAGAAGTGGAAACCTAAATTTAAAGCAAGCAGTCAGTATTTCTTTGTGACATGGTTGGGATACACCACCAGCAGTTAGGAAATTGAAGAGGTCATGTATCTGATACTGAGAAGCACATCTGCATCTGCTTAAAACTTACATACAGGTCACAACAGGATCTTGCAGAAATAAAATAATCAGGGTCAGAAGCAAAAAAGGACGTTTTGGATAAATCCAGACAGAATGGCCATCCAAGAATTTCGAAGTACTCTCTTTCGAAGGTACTTGAAAGCACAAGAATAAAGTTGAGGCTTGTGTTTTCATATAGATTTAACTATATAAATCCAAGTGACCCAGTGAGAAAGATGGGCAGAGAGAGCTATTCCAGAGTAACCAGCAGCCTAGAGATTAAAAACTAACATGAGGCATGGAAGAGGCTCCAGTGTTGATCTGGCAAGATAGCTTCTGTCCTTCTCTTCATCTTTTAAGGTTTTGGAATATCTGAAGGCAGACTGGGAAACACATGTGCAATCCAGCTCTTCACACTACCAGGATGAACCTGTGAGAGATGTAGAAACACCTAATCGAGGTGCCTTGGAGGGAAGGAAAAGGCCGGCAGGGAGTATGGTAGGAGACAAAGAACAGGATACTTAGACTCATTTTGTAACTTTCACCCCTCCTCTGCCCAGAAACTGGGAGAGACAAGCAAAACAACAGAGTAACAACTTATTTTCTATGTTATTTAAAATACTATGAATACACAAATTGAAATTTTATTTTCTTTCTTTGATTCATCCAGTTGCACCTGTTTAGATAGAGAGGAAATACAAACCAAACATGAGCATTCATTCCTATTTGCATGATTATAAGTGTGAGTTGAGAAAATTCAGCTTTTCTGAGAGGACACCTGCCCCTTGTTTTTCCTAATCACTGTGCATTACCATTCTGGTACACTCAGATCTGCTGAGGTTGCTGCTGAAACAACATTTGCTTCTTTCCAGAACGGGGAAGTCTGCTTGAGTTCTRTGTATATATTGACTTCCTGAACACTAGAATGATATACATAACTTCGCTGTTTATATGCAACATTTATCCTATTTTGTTCGCTCTTATAATTTTTATCACAACAGAAAAATATTACAGATTCACAGAATGGTTTTTTTCAAACACTTTCAGTACCTACATGAACTGAATTTGCTCACTTAGAAAAAAGAACAGTAGGTATTCTTTAAGAGCTACAATAGGCATGTACAATTACAAGTAACCGTATATGCAGGAAGTCCTGGGAACAGAGGTTAGGCAAGGCTTGAGTATGAGAGATGACACCAAACCAGAAATGGTATTCCAATACAGGCTTGGTACCAGGAAAATCTAAGTGAGCACAACTCCGCAAAAGAAGAGAAACTTTGTTGCTTCAGAATGCAAGGTCTTTACATGAAGCTACTGSAGAACAATAACCATGGAAAAGCTAAGCCCAGTTTACTTCAGATTTAAACAGACTTTCATAGAATCATTCCTGACATCTGTGTAGTCATGTTTCAGGTTTGGCTGTGAAAGTTTTGCAGAGTCTTAAAAAAACCCTCAACCAAACAAACCACAACACCCTCCCTTCAATCTACATTTTATAATAGAACAGAGTCTTTACAGATTCAATAAATTATTCATGGAGAAGGCAATATTACTATTAGACCCTGGGGTCTTGGGCTCTCTGCATGTAAAAGATCTAGCTCTACTCAATCAATCCAGTAGGATAACTGTTATACTCTACTTAACCCAGATTGCCTAACAGGGTTTGAAAATGGATTAGTGGATGATGAGCTTGTTTTAAAAGCAATATTATCTCCCTGAAAAGCAGAGGATAATTCCTACTAGCCATTTTAAGAAATAAAATGATCCTAGGCTTGAAAGAAACTTTCCACATATTCTCTTAACTAGCTAGGCATTGACACATGCAATGACTGGAGACATGGCGGAAGCTAAGCATCAAAACAGGCATCAATCAAAAACATGAACATTAAGCAATAGTTATCTTACACTTTTAGAGAGTAGAAAGAATCTAGATTGACAGGAAGGTATCAAAATTGGCTTATTATTGTAAATTCTCTAAATATCGTCTGTGAAGGGGCAAGTGAGATTTCTGGAGCAGCTATAACTCTTCACCACTACAGCAACTCCCATGATTAATACTCATATAATGAGGATATGCTAACACAGCTCTAACTACAGAGAGAGGCATAAGGCTGAAAGCATTCTAGAGACCAAATGGTCCATTGCTCTCTATTTTTGGTGATTACCAAACATCCAAAATAACCCAGCTGAATTTAGTATCCATAGTGATGGGTTCAATTTTTATTTTTCACAGAAATCTCTGCTTGCAATCAAAGCACTATGCTACCGTCATTTTTTATTTGGCACTTGTCAAGATAGCTCTGTTTTCCCTGCATGCAGGTATTTCATTTGTTCATAATATTCTCCTGAAATAGAAAAAATAGCTGGAAATAGCTCCAGATTGGATTGGATATAGAAAAGGAAAAGCACAGGGAGACTCACCTCTACATGAAGACTTCAAGATTTCAGAGAACAGAGACATATTCCGAACTTCCTGCAGAATCATAGCATCGTTTACGTTAGAAAAGACCTTTAAGAACTCTGAGTCTAACCATCAACCCAGCACTGTCCAGTTCACCACTAAATCATGTCCCTAAGTGTAATATCTACATGTCCTTTGAATACCTTCTGGGATGGTGACTCCACCACTTCCCTGGGCAGCCTGTTCCAATGTTTGACAGCCCTTTCTTTGAAGACTTTTTTCCTAATATGCATCGACTGAAAACAGTTCATATTTTGAATATCAAATCTTCGCAGCAAACTGTTCATAGGCAAGCCCTAGGCTGAAAGATGTTCGCATAAAACATTAGTTGAATAAATTCAAACTAACATATTTCTGAATCCAGTAGAGCAATTTGTAAAACAGAATCCACCACTGGCATACATGGTCACTTCAGSATTCTGTGAAAGCAGACAGAACTCCAGAACCCACAACATTTTACACTGTTGTAAATATATCTCTCTTGTTTACAAAATGGCAGCATGACAAATGTAACACAGGAGTACTGCTTGGCCCCCTTTGCTTAGCACATTTTCTCCTTTTGTTCTTCAGTACTTTTTCACCCAACATGTTTTTTGTTTTCTGTGCTGCTACCTGGCTCTTCCCTTTCAGACAGCCTCTTCCTGACAGTTATCAGGGTTTAACATACTGTACTAGGAGGCTCGTGAATATTGCTCTTTGATTTTTAGTGCTTTATGATGAATGGCTAGAAATCATTGCTGTAAAAAAAAAAAAAAAGAGGGAAAGAAAAATAGTTTCTGAAAACCTTTGTGCTATTGAATTCTGCCTGCAAATTCTCCAGCACTGACTTGCTTTGCTACAGGACTGTCACTCTGCATGCTAGATGTAACACACCTTTCCCTCACACCCCAAAACAGCAGGGTATAATATGGGAAAAATAAGAGTATGAACCCTAAGTTTAATTTTCCTTCTTGATTTTTTATTCTTTTTTTTTTTAAAGTCTTTCCAGACATGTTTAAATTTGAGGTACTTTGTGTTTTGAAWCCTTTGTCACTCCATAACAGACCCCCACCTCTTTTTTCATTACCTAAATAAAAGCAGGGAAGCAACAATTGACATGGTAGATCCCGGACTAACAAAGATTATTCAGCTCAGCAGAAAAATAATTCTACTGCATTTAGCAATCTAGAGAAAGGATGGAGTGGGAAAGTCACTGCGAGGAAGGAGAAGAGGAGCACCTCTAAAACAGAAAGGCAAGAGTCTGTCCAACTTCACATTTCTGCAAGGAGTCTGATGGAAGTACTCTTACCTCTGGGTTTCTTTAGGGGTGTTGTCATTGACCCACATGCTTCCACCAGTGAAATTCAAGGCATTTATAAACTCGTCCAGGGTTTCAAGAGCATTCAGGCAAAATGTATCCCCAGAGGACTGGATTTAGTCCATCGCGCCCAGACAGAGCATACACAGCAGGCTCCACACCTTCTAGAAGCCTTGGCAACATGGTTGTATCTGAGAAATTCCAGGCAGGAGCAGGCCCACACTGTTATAGTGTGCTGCTGTCGCATCCACACAGCTGGCAATCCAGCCTGAAACCACTGCTGGTGACCCTTCCACAACGCCCTGCAGAGCAGGAAGGATCCTGGTGGGCGAGACTAGCTCTTGATGCCACTTCCACAGGTCACAGAAAGGCAGCACAGGCCCCCCTCTCATTCTCTCATTAGACAATCCCCCAATCCTCAGTGATAGCTGTGGGACCAACTTCAGAGCAGCAGAGCACTGGCTGGTCCACAGGGGATGAGTGGGATAATCTTCTCCTCYGCTCCAGAAAAACAAGCTTCCTGTTTTCATTGCTTGGTGAGAAAATAGTCCAAAGTTGTCAATACAAATATCAGGTAGCAAAGTTTATGTTCTGTATTTTTAATTCTTTTTAAGACAATAAGTCAAAGTATATACCAGGCCAGGACATACCGCTAGTTCAGATGTCAAAGTAATGTCCTAAGAACATGTACACACAAGGATAATCAAGCACTGCTGATGCCAGAGAAGGAACTAAACAAATTTCCATCATTTGAAGTCCATCTTCTTGAAGGTGAATCTCAGTCTTCTCTTCTCTATTGTTCCCATGAACTTAAAAATACATTTTTTCCTTGATTTTTCTTCTTCTGTTTCCAAGTGCCATAATTTCCCAGTCTGGGCTAACAATATATACAGAAGCTGGTGGTCCCCACCACAGAGGGCCAACACTCTACAAGCAGTAACAAAGAGCACAGTGGCAAGTACCAACAAGGGAAGGARAACAAGCATTTCTTGGTGAACTCATCCAGATTAAAAAGTTCAAATTTATCATTGAAAAATACAGAAGAATGCATTTCAGAGTATGGCACAAGTGGCATCTTGCAATTCTTGGTCTGTGATTCCAGCATGTTTCTGTACCTTTCCTACTAACTCGTTGCAACATGGAAGAACACTTAAGAATCAGGAACTCCAAGAGCAAGGAAYGGCTATGACTTAATCTTGAAGATATACATGCTGAAAAAACTAAAGAACAGGATTAAAAACATTCAAACATTTTTTTACTTTAATAATCAACGATGGCTAATACTGCCAAGAGGACCTAGGTCCTAGGTATGGACCAAATGCCTATATGCCARAGGGAAGAGGAAGGTAATATGGGAGATGTAGTCAGCCTGTTTAAGCACCTCACTACAATTACGTGCTATGGCTGTCACCATGTGTCTGTGCATATGTACATTCAGAGCAGAAGTTGCACAAGAAGATGGGTATCAATCCCCCCATTGAAACTTGCCTATTCCCCACGGGGGCTTGTAGGAGGAAGACCTGTGGGCCTTGCAGATAGCGCAGCTTGGCCCCATGGCCTTACTCAGCTCAGGCTCCTCTGAGGCTGGGTAGAGAACCAACTGCATCCATGTCAGCCCACATTCCTCACTGCTCTTTGTTGCTCTGGGACAGTAGACACTTTCAGCTTGGTTTCCAATGCATCAAACTTCTCAGTGAACTGGTTCTTTGAATTTCACCTGTACCTTCTAACATCACATGGATCCTGTTCTCCCATACACTGGCTCACAAGTGGAGACAACTGTCAAAATCAAACAGAAAAACAGCATTCTGTGTTGCATGACCACAGACTGGATATTGTCTAGTATCGTGTGTGTAAGGGTGCTTTCACCAAAGCAAACTGATGAAGAGCAAAAGTTACCTGGAAGATACATCAGTACTCTCTAGTCCTTACTGACTGGTGTGTTAAGAGGCTGCACGAGCCACTGCGCCCTGTGAAATTAGAGTGCCTGGGTCTCAGATGAATATGTGGCTCTCGGCTTTAAGGTCATGATTTCTTTCTTGCCAAGTCTAACTTCTTTTCTCTGTTGTACCAGATCAGTCTGATGGATTTAATGGGATAGTGGGATTTTAATTTTCCTGAGAGCCTACTATATTTATAGGCAAAAAATACTGGTTTGCCTTTTTTCCCCCCCAACAGTTCTGTAAAATAGCTCCACCTTCTATGGGTCTACATTAAATTTTTTAATACTACAGGGAATCCTTGACTTGCAACGGAATATTCAGACTAGAAGAGGCTTCCTTTGCAACAACCCCTCCCATCCTTCTACTTTACAAAAGTTCTCTTCACAAAGTTCCAAAACACTCTGTTTTAGATGCAGAGCACCGAGAAAGCTTAACATGAAGTTAAAGTTTTCTTCCTTTGTTCTGGAGCGTGCATTTTGGGGCAGGGTTGTGAAACAAGGAAAATAACAAAAGATCCTCTGCAGAAAAGGTCATTTTCTGGCAGGAGTTTCAGTTCATACCTATTAAATGCTCACATGGAGCTGAGTTTATTTGTGTGCTTTAAAACTAGAAACAACCTTCAGGTCCACATTCAGAATTTGTATGTGACGTATGTATGCCTGGAGCATATTTTTACAGTTAAGTTAGAAACCCTTAAATTAAGAATTTATCATAAAAATACATGAAAACACTCTCGCAGTAACATTGCAAACATCACCACTATAATGATAAAAATGATTAAATGCTATCATTCTGTTCAAGACAGTGCCAACAGATTTTGTGTTAACTGCCTGCAATTAAAGGTCTGTCTCTTTTAATAACAACATATTAATCTGATTTCTGCCAGTACTTTCATAGCTTCCAAAATATTATTAAAATAAATAAGCTAAGGATGAGAAAGAGTAACACAAACAGGAAAAGAGACTATTTCACAATTATAAAGCCCTTGGCAATAGAGAGTTCAGTTTTAATATAAACCTGAATTTCTTAATACAGGTTACCCAGAGCAGGAGACAAGTTCTGTACTAACCTGATCTAACATGCCTGCCTGGAAGTACTCAAAACATTCAAAACATTGTACTCTGTAACCTCCTGGAGCATCCTAATGAACTGGGGGAGCAAGATTAAACTAAAATAAATACCTAATTTTTTTTAAGTATGACAGAGGGGCAGCAAGAAGATTTGTACTGGCAGTAGGATACATATTTTTTTCAGTCTCTTCATTAGTCATTACAAATAAATTAGCTAACTGCTAAATAACAAAAAAGGCACTAATTAGAGTAGTGGCTTAGACAACTGTGTGTATTCAAAGTTAAAACTTAATTAGAAGTTAAAACTCTGTTGTTTTATTGATGTGTACTTAGCATTTTTATTCCTTTAAACATTAAATGGAGGTTCACTTAGGAAGGGACATTACAATGAAACATTTAAATACACTGCTAATTTTCTCCTCCAGTTAGTGATACTTGCCTTTCTCGTAACACAGTCACTAGCAAAAAAAGAGCAAAATGAGAAACTTGCCAAACATGAGCAAATATTTTCACCTTTTTCCTAGAGTAAATTATTGTCTCTGAATTGCCACTCTTCTTATTCCAGTTTTATTCTCTTCATTCGTTGGCAAGGGAATTCGTATCCTCCAGCCCCCCTCCTTCCTCCCAACAATGATACTGGGCTAATAAACTCTTACTGCTTTTTTCCATCTATCAAAACCACTGCATAAATCGCTGCCTAGGAGTCTTCACCACTCAGCCACACATACTGCTGACCCCCCTTGGGAACTGCGAGCAGAACCCTGTGCCAATCAGCAATTATAAGATAATGGTACTAAAAAGCCTGAACCTGGGAGTTATTCCGTTGCTCTGCCAATGCTTGTAGGACTCTTTTATGTGCCTGGGAATTAAGTAATTAACAGACTAATTTATTGTTCACCATAAAGGATTTCTCTCTCTCTAGTCAGGTTTGACATCATCAAAATTCACCACCACATCAGAACACGCCAATTGTTCATCCTCATTTCCAGAAGACAAAGAAATCCATAAAAACATTGCTTCATAGCTTAAGCTTGCTTTGGAAAAAAACCAAACCCACACCATAGAAAAATCACAATTTGAGTATTGCCCTCCAATACAAACACACCTGCCTTAAATAAAAGGGAGTCCTAAATTGACAAGTCCTGGAGAAGCCAAAGCTATCATTCAAATAGGTTGTGAATACATTGGTGCTCCTCACTCTGCCAAGTAAAGGACAAATCTGTTTTTAACCATTGTGCAGACTGCATGGGATAACCTAAAACATTTTCTCTACAGAAGCTAGATCACTGCTTCAAATAAAGGACAAGCTTTTACTACTGAGGGCAATGAACACTGCTGCTTTAGCTTACAGTCCAAGCCATAGCCAAGAGATTAGTGTTCAAGCACAGTATTACAACCTGTTTTCTAGCTGATACACAGTACTAAGGCTTCACCTGCATTACAAATACATGTTGTGTTTAAACATAAGTAGGAGAGGTTACATCAGAGGAAGTGATGACTGCAATGTTGTAGTAGTCCTCACGGTCAAGCAGAAATCGTGTTCAACTTCATGGATTAAACACTAGTGGAGAACAACTTTCTTCTCCTGTGCTCTAAGTCTTTTCTTCCAGCATAGAGGATGTCTGCCAGTTGATCTTCACAGAATCTGAAGGAAGGAATCAGCCAAATTTGCAACATAGAAAAGAAAAAATAAATCCAACTAAGTTTAGAAAATAAAGAATGTGCATTAGAAATGTCAAATCTCTTTTAATGAGGATTTTTTTAAGAATAAATAGGATAAATACCTGTTGGAAACAATCAAGGTATTTCCACTCCTGTCCGAGTTTAGGTTATTGACCAGCTGTTCTCTCAAAACTGCTCCAACTAGGATACTTTCAGGATTTTAATACCTACAGTGTTGTTCCTGTACCTCTTCTGGTCCAGTCACATCACTCTAATCAGTCTCATCAGCCAAAGTTTAAGACATGGCAAAATGATCCCATGACTCTGGGTTATTACAGAGCAGAAAAGAGTCCAAAGAAAACTGTTGGGATTGAGAAAGCTGAGCAGCCTGCAGGGTGGCAAGGAAGGTGTATTTACCAAAAGAGAATCACAGAATTCTAGTAAGGCTGGAAGGGACCACAGTGGGTAATCCAGTCCAGCCTCCCTCCTCAAGCAGGGTCATCCTAGAGCACATTGCATACTTCCAGATGGTTCTGGAATATCTCCAGTGAATGAGACTCCACAACCTCTTTGGGCAATCTGTTCCAGTGCACGGTCACTGTGCAGTAAAGAAGCTCTTCCTCATATTCAGGTGGAATTTCCTGTGCATCAGTTTCTGCCCATTGCCTCTTGTCCTATTGCTTGGCACCACTGAGAAGAGCCTGGWCCATCTTCTGACACCTCCCTTCTCATACTGACAGACATTGATACGATCCTCTCTCAGCCACCTCTTCTCAGGGCTGAACACGCCAAATTCTCTCATCCTATCCTCGTAAGAGGATTTCATCTCCTTTGTTGCCCTCGACCAGACCCACTCCAGGAGCTCCATGTTTTTCTTGTACTGAGGAGTCCAGAACTGGACACAGCATGCCAGATGTGCCTCACTGGCACAGAGTAGAGGGGTAGAATCACCTCTCTTGACCTGCTGCCAATGCTCTTCCTCATAGTCCCCTGGATACCATTGGTCTTCTTGGTCACATGGACTGGCTCACGGACAGCTTGTTGTCCACCAGGACTCTCAGATCCTTTTCCACAGAGCTGCTTCCCAGCAGGTCAGTCCCTAGCTTGTACTRATGTTTGAGGTTATTCCTCCCCAGGTGCAGGACCCTGCATTTGCATTTGTTAGATTCAGATAGTTCTTCTCTGCCCATCCCTCCAGCCTGTCACTGTCCTTCTAAAGGGCTGCTCAGCTCTRGGCCATCAGCCACTCCTCACAGCTTTGTGTCCTCAGTGAACTCACTGAGGAGGCATCTGCCCCTTCCTGCAAGTCATTGATGGATAARTTAAAAATACTGGGCTCAGTCTTGAACCTTGGAGGACATCACGAGTGACAAGCCTCCAACTTCACACTGTAGAAGCAATTGTAGAACCTTCCTGAGAATCTCTGAACACTAAGCCATGTTCCTGGCTTGGACAGAGGAGAACTTCCTTAACACTTCTTGGTGGAGCGGGCAAAAAGAAGCTTAAAGAACGGTGAGTTTGTTAAATCTAAAAAGAAAAGTTATTAGAAGAAAAGTGAAAATGCAGAACATCGTATCACTAATAAAAACCTGGCTGAAAAGTTGTATTGAAAGGATAGCACAGAGAAAAATCATGATATCAATTCATAATACATCATGCAAGTATTTTTAATGAACTTTTTTTTAGTCCATAGCTCAAATCCTGACATTTATTATTTCAATGATTCCAGATGCTCTTTCCAGGATTTCTGTGAAAAAAAGAAAGCCATTTTCAAACCTTGAAACAAATTGGCTCCTATATGTAAGTTTAAATTATCCATCACCCTGAAGGAGGATTCAAGCAAAATCGAAGGCCATCTTGATGAATAATCAAGGTAAATTTGTCACATTTTTTACCCTGCTGCATACTTTCAGAGTTTCATAAAAAGATCCACATAATTAGTTTAGCTTACCGGGAAAAAAAAAGTTGAATGACAAGGTCAGGCTCTTGCCCTTTCAGTAAATTAGAGAAGATTGCCATAAATTGCATAATATAATGAAACACCAATTTGCATATTTGCTGCTATATTAAAAGGGATCAGTTTTAGCTCGCAAAGCAGAACAAATAAAAACATGCATTTTAATAACTCAAATTACTCCCAGGAAGTGACCCTCAGCAGAAAGCCTGATTATCACTACTTAATTAGAAGCCTTGGAAATCTAAATCCTCCTTTAAATCCTATTCTGTGTACAGTGAAAGATGAAGCCGTGAGTTTTGTCTTAGATTCAATATTTACTCTTTACTAATATGTTTGCAGGGGAGACTTTCCAAGCATTATGAAGACATGCAAAAAAATTAATATTCAAAGAAAGAGTGCATAAAACCTGTGTTGGCTTGCAGGTGCAAAGCAATTAACAAGCTGGCATTTGCAGTACTTTTAATTAATTAATTAAAAATTCAAAGCTGACTTTCATTTCTTTAAATGTTTGAACATTTTATCCATCAATAATGAACCACTACTTACTGCTGTGCTACAACAGCTGGTACATGAAAAACTTAGTCCAACACCATCAAAAAAGTGCACAGGAATTTCACATTTTGCTTTCTCCTTGCAATTTAAAAATGCACTAGATTATGAAACTCTGTATGATGTGGAGGTGAATCTTGTGTGTCTGCTTAGCTGTAAAAATACACTCCATTCTATATTACACCTCAATCTAGAACAGGAATTAAAATCAAAATTCCAGTATAAAATGTACTTGGGTTTAATTTTTAATTTAACTTGAAAAATTTAATTCTGTCTGCTTTGGGAAGTCAATAGATTTTTCTCAAGAATAAAGTGTTCTGTCCTAATCTTTAAAGGTTAAAATTATACTATAAAATGAGACCTGTAGTAATTTCTAAATGGTTGCAAATAATAAATAGTCATACAAAGGTGCTGCTATTAAATTTACAACTTGATATCATTTGAATGATAAATGTATTGTTTTCAGCAGAAAGAATTTGATCAGGATGTATTTAAAAGACACTATCATTAATATACTTTAATTAAAACATAAATACTACATTGCTACCTCACTAGGCATTCACTCAGCTGGAACTAACTGTATTTGCTTAATCTACAATTTTAGATGTATTAGCAAAAATAAATGTTGGTGAATGTAAGAGCCTGATTACATATCTTGGGTAAATTGGTGATAATGAGTCAAGAGACTTTGTGTTCATTCACATATATTAGAATAAGAATCATTATGAAATTAAAGCTAAGATTAATCCTGCTAATGACACCATGGAGCATCTGGGAATAAGATAACCCAGATGTCAAATTCACTGTGATACTGTGCTGCTATTTGATAGAGTAACCCCTTGAAGTGTTCTTCTAAGGCAGCTAGCTGGTACCCCACAGTCCCAGCACTTGAAATGCAAATGAGTGACAAGATAGACTAATAATGAGAGCAGATTCTAGCAGTAAGGAAAATGAATTAATTAAAAAAAAAAATCTGAACCACTGATAAGAACAAGCAGCAGGCAACCCAATGTCCTCAATTAGGGTGGATGACATCTGCAGTGTATTTCTCTCTAATAAAGCCCTCACTCTGTATTCCAAAGCACACGATTCTAACACTGTTAACATTTTAATGTCTTGGGCGTGCATGGTAACATTAATTACAAGATGATTTGGATGACTTCTGAATCTCTTTTATGTCTTCCACTGAGTAAAAATCTGAGTTGCAGCTTTGATATCATAAATAAAATGTAGAGACCTGCCAAGCATTAAAGCTCTCCTGAAGTAACTCAGATCTGCTAAGATACATTAAACCTTTATAGCTAAGTAAAGAGCATTCTCTATGAATTTAAAGAGGGTCAGTGTCTATACATTTTAATGGCAAAGCTTTACAGATCTCCAGCATTTTTCTTCAGACTGCAGCTGTTGTTGTTTTTAATTACTAATTAATTTAATCTAATGTTTTGTTGAGCTCAATTTACCTTCTCCATAGCATTTGTTCAGAAACTCACACCAGGATTAAGTGGCTTGCTTCCCAGTTTCCGCAGCCCTCAGTCTTCTCTTCCTGCTAACTGCTCTGACCCTTGTCTGGAAAGAATAAATGTTAGCAAAACCACTCCCAAAACAAGACAAATACTATCAGCCAACTGAAAAAAGACACACTTTAATTGTAGCACAAGCCTCAGTAAGCAAACCAAGACCAATCCAGGCGTTTCTGAGTCACACTGAAACACAGTGGGACTTATCTCTCTTGCAGCTGTTAGGCACACCAATCACCCACTGCACTGCCATCATCATCAACTCTCTAGATACGCTCAGTGCAGTGGGGGAAAAAATGKACAAGGGACAGCTTTTGTGGAGAGAAGACACACAGTGTCCCTGATTCTGTACTGCCCTGAATCTCCTGTAAGTCACTACAGTAAAAGTAAGGAGAAAGCTTTTCACATAGTTTCATAGCCCACTTCATGTCAGTGTAAAAAGTATGCAGAATGGAGCTTTTATTTTCTAAATGAATGCCTGAAGCAGACAATGAACTTCCACCCAGTTTTGGGTGGCTGAGTCAAGACGCTCAACCTTCTTGCAGCTTCACTTGCAAAACTTCTCATAAAACTTCACTCTGCCATAGGTTATGATACACAGTTCAGTAAGAGCTTTATGAGAAACATCCCTATAAGAAAGGGGATGTGGGGCAATGAGCGAATGCAAATGTGGGGCACTTTCTTTGGRGCAAATGAGCGAATGCAAATATCTTGATCTTTTCTTTGACACTGGGATACATGTTCACCAGAGCCTTTGTGCCAAAGACATAAGACCCAAATTGAGTCTTTTCCACATATCATTTACAAGAAAAAAGAACAGCAATATGTGAATCCACAGTTAAGATTTGCGGTCATGAGATTTGTGATAAGAAGCCACTCAAACCATTTCACGTTGTTATAAACCCCTTCCCTCAGAATCTCACATCTGTGCCCTTTTCTGATGACATTTCTGGGACACCACCACTACTCTGTCTTCTGCTTTTGTCGGCTTCCACAGCACATACACTCTTCTCTGTCTCGCTCACCTATATATGTAAGCACATGCACCTTTGTTCTGTCCCCCTCCTCCCCAAATACATTGATAAAAGACATTTACTGGTTCAATCAAATTTTTTACAAGTCTGAAACAACATAATCGAAGAGAAATTAAGAGGAAAGCAAACTGGCGTTGGGACCTATGTCTTCAACTACATTTTTGGCGTATTTTACAGGGCAATTTAAACAAAATCTTATATAACAGAGATGTTCTTTCATTTTTTAACCCTCACAGCCTCAAAAATTAGTGAGAAATTTCACTTAATTTTAATTAAGGGTTAATAATTTTAAACCCTTCCTCTGAGGAGAGTCCTTGAGGAGCAAGGACAATAATTTCTACTGTTATTTTGTTGCAGTAGATCTTGTCATCCAGGTGGAGCCAACTGCTGGCACAGTCATGCTCTCTCTTTATGCCAGAAATTTGGGAGGGGATTTASTATTGAAAACTTAAAATATTTTTGTTGACATAATAAAAAGTGTACTCTTTTAGGTACATCAGCCCATCCTCTGCTCAGTCAGGAAAGTAATTCACATAAAGTTGCATAAAAGGCAGAAACTTTCCCTTGCACAGAGATTTGACAGCAACCACATCTTCAGTCTTTTATTGACATTCCACAGCCCTGTGGATTTTCATTTCATTTCAACCCTGCTTTTTAGTTTATATTGGTTGTTCTCCTCTCAGCACCTCTAGATCAGCTGAAGAGGACTTGTGAAGATGGAATAATTCACCCATACCCTGAGCTATTCAGAGAACTGAAAATTTTGCTCAAGTACCCTCAAAATCAAGTTCAAAGAGTTCAGCATGTCTATACCTGAAAGTAAATCTGTACAATCAGCTTTAGCTATTGGAATGTATGTGCAACTAGAAGCATGGGTTATTAAAAAAAAATAAATCTTCTTTTATTGCAGGTTCACAAGATGAAAACACAAGCTGCAAATCATCCTCATCTGCTATCCTTGTTACACGTCATGTCTTTGTTGGTGGTCTTTGGTAAGAGACAAAGACTGACCTTGTCCCAGGCTACATCACTTATCCTATTAAACAGCATCTTGATGACCATTCCAAGTGGCTTTTGAGAAGAAATCTAAGCACCCACTGTCTAAGCACCCTCCCATTTTCTAGAGAAGCTGTCTCTTCCTAAGAATGGCTTTGCATCACCCTCTGCCTTTCTGTTTCACTCTGCTCACCCCTGCAACGACCTGGCAGTGAGCTGGAGGCACAAGAGTCCTCCTTAGCTTTCATTCCTTGGAGTTGGCTTGCTAGGGTGCCTTCACAGAGCACTGCCTGCCTGCAGTGGTTTCACTTCAGTCTGCACTAAATCAAAAATTTCAGCCGAGTTTTAAAACCTCACAGCCTGTATCTCTCTCTGACAATACTAGCAGATTTGTTTCTTTGATTTTTTTTATTAGAAAATAAGTATGATGCACCTCCTTGCAAGAACATGGAATAATTGTATAACCACTGGAGCTTTTTAAAATTTATAATATAAGCTTCATTATAGTAAAGAAAAAAAATGCATAAAATGTGGCTTTTTAAATAGCTGAAATGCTTGCAATGTAACCACAGGGACAAACCAGAGACACGGAGAGGAAAGACCATAGAAGAGTTAATAAAAGTACCCCTTAAAAAGGTAACTGTTTTATCTATGCACCACCATTTTTACCAGGTAGGTTTAGAAAATTGCAAGCCAGCAGGTTCCAAGAACAACTATACAGGGAATTTCCAAGGCAAAAGTTTAAGTCACAGTTACACAGGTCTTCTCTTTCCTTGTGCTTGGGCAAAATTGCCATTAATATTAATGGCAGACAGGCATGCATGTAAAGGAGAGAAACCCCTAATTAGCGTCATAGCACATGCAACATTCCTAACAGGGAAACCATTTTGTACGCCCTAATTGCACAAAATTGGCAACAAGTTACCGTATGCATCTGTATCAAAGGCTACAGAAGCTCATGAATTCTCCAGTGGTAGGAAAACGTGCCCATACTGCAGAGTCTGGGTGACAAAAGCAGTCTGTCTATGTGTTATCCTTACAACCTCTGCTACCCAGCAAAGGTAGCCCTGCAGGGGTTCCTCACTGACCAGGGTTCCTGCTTGATGTCTCGGAGGGTAAGCACAAATGCCTGCATTTTCCACCAAGGTAGAGATATTTTTCAGCTTTTTTCACTGAAACGGATCTGCCTGATCAATCTCCGCTGATATGCAGATGCTGCAAAATCACACTAAAGCCACAGTGTAGCCTTACAAAAATACCAGAATTACACTAATCATGTCAGAGAGTAGGGCCTTCTCCCTCACATTTACAGGAAATTTCTTCATATAATGCACTGCTACAAATCACAAGAAAGTCCATTTGGCTGCAGAAAGATGTTCAAGGTCCCAGTCATGCACGCTATGATTCCCACTAAACACAAAGCATTACAATTTCTTCAAAAATATTTCAGAACTCTTCTCACTTTTAAGTCAAAGTCAGTATTTTTTTTCCTAAATAAAACAATAAACCAATTTCATCTGCAAGCAAAGATAAGTGTTGAGTAGAATTCTATGAGCAGTAATTGTGATAGTATGTTTTTCCAGAGAAAACCCCTACATTCTTRTATCTACCTTTTTAGATTTATTAATCTTTAAATATACATTTCTTAAGCATCTATGTTTTCCCCTCCTAAAAACATCAGCACAAGCAATTCCTCAAGTAACTCAGTTGACTTCTCACTGAGGCAACAGACCACATTTTTGCTCCAGAGATTCAGAGACAGAAAAATATCTTATTCAACATTTTTAAATTTTTAAACTGGAGAAAGGAAATACTGTGCAAAACATTTTCACTTAAATACTTAATTGAAAGTCAACATAAATAAAGGACTGGCATCAACCTACTTAACAAGAAACATGACTGGCTCACTCAGTATTTTCTTCACTTAATATAGAAGTTTCAAAAAACAAATTCTTTTTATTTGTTGGGGTTTCTTTTCCTTTTAAGCAGTACTCCTCATTCTTCTAAAACCAAAATCTGGAAGTGACCAAAGCAAAGTCTAAGAATGCAAAGATTTAACCATCTAGGAGCTCAGGTAGCAACAGCATATCCACTTTACCAATTACAGTAACACAAATCTGCCCACATTGTATTTGTGGATAGATTGTTTGGCCCTTAATACTCAGCTTGGATGAGTTTAATGTTTCCCTGGCTGGTCTACTGTCATGCCCATCTGTCAGAGTGGCATACAGCCCATTCGCAAGGTAGAATGCCAGTTTCAACCAGAGTATGGATACTAACCAAAGACCAGTTCAGGAGGAAAGCCTATTGGATGCAGCTAATGACACCTTATTTACAGAGATCCTCCTGGTGTCAAGCAGTGCCAAATTAAGAACACATGCTACATTACAAGGATCACATCTGTTAACAAATATTGGCACTTTGTCACTGGCATCTGCCTCTTTTGTTAATCCTCTTCAGTAGTAAAAAGGCTGCCTCGGAAGAAGAGGTGTTCAGGCCTCATCATACCAGTATAATCACAGATTTTACTCACCAAGCATTTCCCAGTAACAGGCCAAAGTTTGTCAGCATTACCTCTGCGTACATCTCTTCCAGCTGTCAGTGATACCCTGTAAAATGCTGTGAAATTATAGAATTATAATACTGATTCAAATGAGCTTTTTCCATGTCTTTGAGGATTTATTAAACCTATTGTCATCTTGTCAGCAACAAGAAGAACATCATTGCAGAAAAAAGAGTGACAAGTAATTAAAAGGTAGAGAAATATCTTGTATATTCTTGGTACAGCTGAGTTTGCAATATAAGTAAAAGATTTAATTAAATACCTCAGCCCAACCAAAGAAACAAAACTAGAGAGTACCAAACAAGATGTTCAGCTTGATGGGTTTTGGGACTCCTTTACACTTGTATTTAGGGGTTTGGGGATTTTTTTGATTTGTTTTTTCAAACTGAACAGTATGGATGTGTTAAGGCATGGCCAATACAAAAAGACCTCTGTGCTGAAGGCATGCAACTACAGAAATTTCCCTTTTAAGATTATTTCCAGTTTCCACCATAAAAACGGTGAGCAGTTCGCCATGAGTCATGCCACAGATAATAAGTCCAGAAGCTGTCAGTCCTTGCCAGCAGTCTCAGCAGTGCTCTGTGTGGGAGGGGAGGTAGGCTGGCTCTTCATCCAAGCCAGTGGGAATATCAGCAGTAGGGACTCCTCCCTTTTGAGAGCTGTTGCAAACATCCTGTTTTGCTGGATGAAACTCAAAGGGAACCACATTGCTAGCAAGCCTCTCATTTCCCCTTAATCCAGGAGAGAGAAAGAAAGGTGTAAAGGATACCACATGAGGTTGAGACTGAGGGAATGCTAGTTCCTGCCTTCTAGGGTAGAGAGGCAACCAGTTACAGAGATCACCACTATTCAAGGGTGGTGCAAAGGAATCATGCAAAGCAGAAGCAGGACTTGTACTAACTTGCTTTCAGATACCTCACCTTGGTGAAGAGACCAGGATTCTATTCTCTTTGCTTTGTTGAGATTTAATTGCATGGCTGACCACACTGCAGCAATGTGCATCATGAAGGGTAATTTAAAACAGGATGGGAAGCTCTTGGACTGAACTAATTGATAAAAAGCTACTTTCACTAAAGGTACTTTAAAGGAGTAGCTGAATTCTCTTGAACAGACATGAACAGCTTCCTGAAGAAGCTCTTTTGTGTTGACTCAAGAAAGAAGAAACTACATTTACAGCCTTCTAGGGCCCCAAAGGTCTGGGAACAGGATGATGCTATTGGGAATAAAATGAAGTGTTTTCATTCCTTAGTCAGATGCAGCTGTTGTTCACTAGATCTCTGCCCAAGAAGGACCACTAAGTATTACTATGTAGTTCACATCATCTTTGGTACCAAGAGATCTGGCTCTAGGTCTTTTCTCTGTGAAGAGTTTCCTTCGGCCACCCTGTTCTTTCAGTTACACCAACCAGCCATAGTAGGTAGGATCAGTACTGTGAGCTGGTTGTATTTTAGTACAGTTCACAGAGTGAGCACAGGGTTCCTCAGGAAGCATTGACAATAAAGATGGCATAAAACTTCAGTCTTCCTGTACTATTAGAACAGCTCTGCCCCATACCTCATCAGTAAACAATGACCTTCGTGGAGGTTCAACTGCAGGCTTCAGAGTGAGCTGGCAAGATGAACCATTCAAAATGAAATGAAGACACAGGGCTGTGTTCCTGTGCCTCTGGTGTATGTGGAGAAATTACTCTCTCCTAACACCACAAGACCGACATTGCTTGTACACTCCTACCGTAACTAAAATGTAAAGCAAATTATTTGTTTTCCTTCTACTATTGGATGAAGACCACTCAAGCACTGAGCTGACTATGCTCTTCAGTGGCACCACAGTGTTTAACTCACCAGGCAGCAGCAGTTTAACCAGTCAGGATATACAAAAATAGACTGAAGATTTTGTTGAATGGTCACAGGAAGTTACAGTTATAAGGACTGTTACAGATGGTTCCTTCCTCTTCATTTATTGTGGCATGTCTTGAGTAGAGACATCACTTAACCAGATAGAAATATGCAATTAAGATAGAAGAAGATATCTTACATTGTGCATAAATAAGGTAAGTTCTCCAAACTAAGCTAAGTTCTCCAAAATCTAAGCCATTTGTCAGTCCACACACCTGCAAAGCTTCAAGACAAACAGGAACACTATGACAGGTATTTAACAACAGTTAAAAAATAAAMACAAAACAAAAAACCCAGCCCCACCRTGAAAAGAATTTATTTGTCTTGAAGACCTGAATAAAGTCTATCTTGTGACAATCTATTCCAGTAAAAAATAACACATATATGATGATACAAACAGCACTTGGCTGGTGGATTTATTTTGCTCAAATAGTCTTGAAGCACCAAATGACATTTGTGATAATGTCATAGGGGGAAAATGTTTAACTGCCTCCTGGATTTACCTAGCATGTGAAAGATGTAATTCTAAAGATAACGATAATGATATTCCATTTATGCATCTCATGTCATCCAAATTAATTCTTCTGGTTTTCTAACTACACGGGAATATCTGTAACCATAAAGCTACAGTCAGTACTGGAGACTAACAGCTTAAAAGAGGAAAGCAGAATTTCACCCACTTGGCAGCCAGCATCTGAACCACAAGAGGTGTAACATGATTAACCACAGCTCAGCTTCCGAGCTGAGAGAGTCCTTGGCATGTTTGTTGCAGGCTGAGTACACATATCCTCAGGATCAGGCTTTCACCTTGCCTGTGCAGCCATCAATCCCAGCAAAGATGTCATTTACAAAGAGCTCACCTAAGTCAACGCCACTTAACCTGGTAAGAAAGGGAAGACTGTTAAACCACCAGAGCCTTTCCCAGCACACATAACGGTTCCAGTACAAACCATGGTCATATCTGCTTCTTGTTCACCAGAGAAATGCATTGGCATCACTGTTAAAAGTGACATATGTGGCTGTGGAATCCAGGTTACACCACTTCATTTTAGACACATACAAATTAGATGTCTTATCACTCAAATGCTTTCTCTAGAGAATGCACATCTCCAGAAGGCATTTCAAATTTCATCTTAGGTCAGTTAAACTGCCCTTTTTAACAATCTTTCCCTCCCCCACAACCAGAAAGCCAAGGGTGATGTAGACTCCTCAAACAGATTCCTAATGCTTGGTGGCAGAAGTCACTTTTCATTTGATGCCCCTAGTTCAGAGAAGCAAAATGGCATTTCTTGGCTAGTGATGAATCAGAAAATACCTGTTTATCTAACCTTAAATGCCAAATCACACCTCTTCAAGGGTTCCTGCCTGATCAGTCAGTCCAGGTAGGCTGCATCCTGGCCATCTGCATCCCTGGCCCTCTGGAGGCTGCATGGAGCTGTTGGCCTGTTCAAGATAGCTGGAAGCCCTGGCAAAGCCTTGCAAACCATTGAGAACCAACACCAACACAAGAGAAGGTTTTGTACCTAGAACCATGACAGAACTCCACAGGTGCCCAATCACTACTGAGACTCTACAGCAACAAGAGGTTTTTGCCAAATAAAGTAATAATGCTGAGAGAACTGCTTGAAAATCAGTAGTAATAAAAAAAAAAAAAAAGGGAAGGGCTAATAGACAAGTGAACCTATTCATGTTTTATTCTTTTGCAATAATATAGAATTTAAAATATTAATTTATGTACATTTAAAAGGCTAAGGATAGAAGAGAGAGGCTGGAGGGTGCAATTTCTGCAAACCTGAAATCATATATCCATCTCAAACCAATTCATATTTATTAGTGGAACAAATCCTTAAATTTCTTTCAAAAATTCTCATCAACGCAAACATTGTTCCAGGTTCCAGCCCAACAAACAGATCTGAAAACTTATGTCAGAGAACACTGTTAAAAGTGTTATTAAAGTGATCTGCATGCATTTTCCTCACTTTCTGTGGAAAAAGCCTGCTTTTAAACATTTTATCAAATGCTGCCCTCTAGTGAACATCTGGCTTCCAGATGAACATAGAAACAGTTGTATGGTCTAAATGAGAAACTTCATCAAAATAACCGAAGTGCACACCCGTCGAGACAAAGGAGTCAAAAGAGATGTCTGATTCATCAGTAGAAATTCTTACATTGTTCTATTATTGCTTGTGATTTTTTTTTCTATTACTATTTTATAAGCACCTGAATTCAGTGCATTTAGCCATTACTATGTATTCTGTACCCTTCAGATCCCCAGCATCTTGCTGTCAGATATTTGGATTTAGTATGCCCAATTTTTAAGATATGTTTCACCATTCTTGAGACCCTCCAACATTGTACGGGTAGCCTGTTTGGAATTAAACTCTGAACCTTAAATTAGCCCACAAGACAGCAGAGTCCAACGGCATTGTACAGAAGCCTGGAAGTGTGTAAGGCAACAAACAGACCACTGAAAAGTGTCTACCACCATGTTCGAGTCATATTTTTATCTCTCCATTTCCCTTTTTTACAGAAAATTTAAGCTTCTGCTTCTTACCCATTGATGAAAAGAACTGCACCAACAGACTCAGAAAAAAAGAATGGAATTCTCATAAACCATAGGTATAATTAAAAAAATCCAAACCAACACAAACTAAACCTCTCCAGCTCCACAATAACACGCATTTAATAGATTCCAACCTGTCAACATTTACATTAGCTCAATATTTTAATAGTATTGGTTTTATTTCTCCATCAAGTAGTAATATCACCCATTAAGGTAGAATTAGTTGCTTTATAGTTTATGAGTAGCATTTAACTAGAGAGGTTTGTTTTTCATGGGATAATTTTCTTTTAAGTGCACACTGGTAATACAGCTCTAACGCTCAGCTTTCCTCCCTTTGCATATTGCATATGCTAAGTAAGTTCTTTCAGCAATAAAATAACAACCCACCACTTATCACTGCAATCCAAAACACTATGTGTAACAGGGTCATAAGGAAACATTTCTTTAAGTTGTGCCTCCCAGTATTTTCTTGAAAAATAGAACACTTGTGTTTTATTAGAGGTACATGAAATAAAACATGTAACATTAAAAACTACTTTTACAGTAACTCTTACCAAATAGATATTCTGCCCACTACAGTGGGAAAGCAGTCGTGAATTAGTTTGAAGACTCTTCCTCCAATCCATCTTAGGGACATATCAATCCATAAGATGGGAGGTATCAGCATTCTATGCATGGGAAATAGCCAAATCTTGGCAGCTGCTTGATTTTTTTTTTTTCTTCCACAATACCAACATGCTGAAGATTTTTACTGCAAAGGAAAAATTATGACTAAGAATGGCAAGTCTTCAGAAGRACTGGCAAATCTAAGGGCATCCAGTTTCAGGTGGCTACCCACATACACCTTTGGGAGGTCTGCCTTTTAGAAGATGCTTAGCACTTACCTCTTAAAAAACAGTCTCTTTACAAGCTTCTCGAATGAAATACTACCCAACAGAGATGCATGGTGGCAGGGCACATTCTTGAAACTGCTGGTATGACACCTTTGATTTTAGCTTTATATCTACATCTGAAAAAGCCAGGAATGAAGAAAAAAAAMCCCAAACAACAAAAACAACAAACTGGGAGAAATAGGGAGAAAATTATATTTAAGAAAATGGAAAATCCAGGGGTTTGCTCAAATTATTTCATGCAGAATATAAATCACTATCATGTAAAATGGTCCACTAGGTGTGTGAAAATCCAGGCTTTATATCATGGAAATAATAGTTGAAGGTGATGCACAAAAACACAGCACTGACAGTGACTGTTCATTCATAACCTCCATGGGCCACTCAGTCCTTAGACCTCTGACGTGACTCTCTTGAAGGGATTTTTCATAAGGGTATGCAGGAACACAGCTGCATGACTGGAATAAAATCAGGAAACAAAAGCCAAAAGATAAACCAATATACTATCCAACTACATAAAGTTTCAATAAAGCTTCTGTAAGAGTGCAGAGCAAGTGCAGGAATCATTTTCAGTTTTGATAGAAGACTGCCTTTTCCTTTCTTTCATCCTGCATTCTAGGCAACAAGAGAGCCCTCAGTAACACTCCTGCCTCAAAATGACAGTTTGCTCRCTCTCCAGTGAATGCGTGTACGACCAGGATTCAGGGACAAAGATGGCTGGATGGATCATTGCCTTTGTTTGGTAAAGGCCTAGCATTGGCTGGGAGAGCGAGGAAAAAAACTGATCCATTGCCCCCCAAACACCCACTAAAAGGAATCCATAGACCGCACTGTAGACTTAAACAGACTTAATTGTGGCATATGGAGATTAACGAATTCCATAATTAGTGCAAAGTGGGAAGTACTGGCATCTTGCATAATGAAGTAATTCTGAATAAACAGGACTTCACTCTTGCAGAAAGACTCCCAACGTTAAGGGATGGAAGGCAACAAGCCTTGGCTGCATCTTACCCACTTGAGTGGCTGAGCACAATTTGAGCAACACAATACGCAAGGCAACCTAGTGCCAGTCCTCATGATTTTATTCCAAATTACATCAGTTTTAGATAATTTCTAGCCTGTGGTTCTTTGTCAGCACAGAGGGGTCTTATGAAGAYTGAATCAGTGCTGAAAGCAGGACTGTGCTGGAAATGATTCTACCCAGTTTGTGAAGTAGCCCATTAAAATCTGCCTCCAGCGAGCTACAGCCCCCTACCACTGCTCTTTCTGATACCCAGGCTGTGTCACACATAACTTCTGCTATTCCCCCCTTGCTCAGTCAGGCATGGATCTGCCACTGCCCATGAAACTTAGTGTCATTAGTTTGATGGGGGGCCCTGGGCAGAACCATGTACCCAACTCCAATGCTCACCCTCCTTCTAGAACATGGGGAGCTGCAGAAAGAGCTGGAGAGCTCTACTCTTTTCTACATACTTTCTGTTTCCTATCTGACCAGCACAAAAGTTAACAACCCAGTTTGTGCTGGGCTTCTGTGCTAGCTAGAAATCTGCTAATTCCACAACTTCCTTGTCCATGGAAACTTCACGGCAATTAGATTTTTCCTTCCTGAATGTCACCAATTAGAAGTTATGTCACTGCTCATAAAACACTAATTAGAGTTCTTATCCCACAACCAAGCATGCAGATGCTTTGCATGTTTCAAATGAGCACATCACAACAGTGCTGGATGCAGTTTAACCAACCTGGGATAAACTCACACCAGCAGCCATAAAGTAGATTAATTTTTCTAAATATTTCCCTGAGAAGAGTGTCAAATGGAACACTTCTCCACTTGCACAAAGATAACTTCGATCCTGACAGCTCTACAGCATGACCCAAATGAGGCTGAGATAATTGTCTTCCTCCAAGACCTACTGTGCAATGAAATTGCACACCCTAGGCCTTTCAAGTTTCACATTTACTCAAGGCTCCTTAACTAATCTGTATCCCTGTAAACATTTGAGATAGAACTTCCTAATCCACACAAATCTGAGCAAAGAGAAGTAAAACCAGGGGTTAAATTTTATCTCCCGAATATTTGGGTCAGAGATCCAAAGTACATCAAAAATTACTTTGTGTACACCATTTCCAAAGTTTGTTTGTAAAAAAAAACCAATATAGCTAATTATGCCATTAGCTAGTCGAAAAACTTCATCATCCCTCCTCATATAAGGTGGATTTTCAGTAATGGCACATGCAGTCAAGCACCTTATACAATTCATTGCTGACCCTATGCTTCCACATCTGCTCAGCTGCTGTCTGTTGCCCACTACTCACAACGAAAATCCATGATACACCTTACAACTGGCAGCATTCCGGCAGGCAACAGACACACTTGGCACAGTTAGTAGCAGAGCACTTTCCGTAAGTTAGGGTCATATGCTTTTCTTCCCCTTAATTTACACAAGTAGACGGTTTAACTCTATTCAGACTTGGCTTTGGGTTGCAAAGATGAAATGTATTTGTACCTATGAATGCACATCCATGTTTACAAAATACAGCTATCGAAGTCATACAAAAATTCTGCATAAAGTCTTTTTCTCCTGCAAAATGATATTTAAATAATAGTCATGCAAGTATCTATTTGGGTAAATACTAAAATAGTAAAATCATCACTATAAAATACCTACCAAATAGAGTACTATATGCTACTTCCCCTTGAAAGAGTGACAGAAATCCCTCGATTGCAGTGGAAGAAACTCTGACATCTAAATAGCCACTACCTGCCAAATACATTGTCCTCTTAGTATTTTGCAATTAAAATAATATAAAAAGAGCAATTAAATATTATTACGGACTCTTTTTGGCTTTGCTTATTAGTCTCCATTGTTTTCTGAGACCAGTTACAAAAATGACATATATGTTGACTATTGTCCCACTCTTACCAAAGAAAAATACAGATTTGTTTGAAAATTTACTCAAGAAAATGCTCCCAGGTTAAGACCTTGTACGCCAAGTTTCAGCCCAGAGTGAATTTTTATGACCGAATTATAAACCTTTGAAAATAAGAAACTAATACTGCAAGGATTTAAAATAATAGAAAATGTTTCACATAATATAAATCTATAAGCAGAGCATTATATTTAAGTCTTAATATCTACATAGTTGGATTATCTTATATCTTGACAATCATACTAAGTAATCTTGCCTCCTTTCCCCTTCTTCTGATTCAGTGTTTCATTCTTATGCATTAACAATGCTCTGGGCCATAAAATACTGTATTAATATTAGTTTGTCACAGTAGACTAAATTTAGAACAACTCATTAATATGGGAGAGTAGAAGGCATTCTGCCAGGAGTGTGAGTGACTCTACAAGCTCTTAAGGCTATAAGTTATGCAGATATGCCACTTGAACTAGAGAGCTAGCAATTCCTTTTGTTATTAATAAGAGATTCTATTAGTTGAAGCCGTTTCTATTTCTAATTAAGAAATGTGGAAAAAGGCAATTTTACCATTGGATGTATCTCTGATGTGTAGCCAGAATAAGCCACACGCCATCTTTCTCTGCTTTCTGGTCAGATAGGATTAGTGGCACATGCACAGAATGAATTTTCCCCTGCAGTACACAGCAAAAAACAAACCTACTACAGTATTTTCTCTGGTACAATCATAATATGTGCATCAGGAAGAAAGTCCAGCAATCAGAGCTGTTTTGAAATAGATCTCATAATATTTAGAACTGCCCCAGCGAAGAAAGTTTTCATTTTTCACAAATACAGTCTTTCATTCGTTTAGTTTCATGCCCGTAATGCCTTCTCAAAGGTTGTCAAATATTAATTTTTTTAAATTTAGTCCCTTGCTAAGCTACAAATATTCATGTTTAACACCAAGTAGCAGTTCAGGGGCTGACAACAGTATGTACCTTTTGAATGATGCATAGAAAGCAGCAGTTAGCACAAAGACAAAGCCACCAGATTGGTCTCAGGGAAACCCAGTGTCTGAATTTTTCATGATTCCTCCAGCACTTAAAGAATAAGAAACTGGCTACTACTGTTGGGAGATCAGCGTTGTGAAGGTCAGAGCCCAAAAACATGCAAGTGAATCAGGTTTTGCCTGGGGAAAGTGAAAAGGGATTTAAGCTGCTTAAGAGAATTATAAAGATTTTTTTAATGCATTTTACAAACACTGTAGTAGCTAAACAATAGCTATAAAAATGAGGAGAATCATATCCACCTACCAATCATTGCTTGTAAGTCACAAAAGACAGAGAAAAGACCTTTTCTTTATGTCTGAAGGCTTAAAACTTTGAGAGATCATTCTTTTTCTTATAGGCTTCCTATTACCTTTCTTTTGCCTTTTAAGAACTGCAGCTACTTCAGAAGAAAACTGATTAACAGGAAGTGTAAAATAAATTCAGTAATTTCTCTATGCTTAAAAATGCAACTGCAGTAAAGTGATGTCTTCATTACCTCACAGCCCAGTGTCTTGTGTATATGTTTATTTTCCACAGCAGACAAACTTTACTTGATCTCATAATTATTTCTAGAAAGTATAAATTGATTCCAGGGGGAAGAAAAAAAAAGAAAAATAACAGAAACTGCTTAGAAAAACATTACAGTGTTTAAGCAACTGATGGCTTCACCTGTCATCATCTAGTTAAGCTCTTAATGAGTTATTTTCTATTCTTGGTCACATCTGATTTTTTTTTTAATACAAGTCCCTTTGAACAGCTGGGAATTACAGCATCCTTTGATCACAGTATTCTGAATTTTCAGTCAAAATGAGGACATTTTTGTCCTTACTTGGGCTATTTTTACAAGTGTATTTCCTCAAGTATGTTTTTGGACGTTACTTTGCAGGCATACAAGGAAGCAGAACAATTAATGTATACATTTTTACATAAATGTTTATAAATTTAGTAAAGGGAAAAAGCTTTGCCACAAGAAACCTCGGCTCTTTTGAAGGCAGTTTTCTAATGATGACCCTTGGCATGCTAGCCCACATGGGATTCCTCTGAGAAGAGTCTGATGAAAATTAGTCTATTCTCATTTCAAACAGAATTTTGCTGAAGTCCTGATCAGAGCATCAGCATGGAGTCCAGGGAGACAACACACGCTACTTGATTCACTCCGCAGCCTCCCTCTCCTGGTAATTGTTGCAGGAACACATAGTGACAAGACTATAGGATGTGAGGGGTCTGGATGTACTCAGGCTGTTACTCTCTGTTTAAAGATTTAAACCATCAGGGTATGATAAGGCTTTTTGATGTTCATTGAACATGGAGCTTGGGTACAGAAGAAGGGGAAAGGGCTTCACCGGAAGGCAATCATCTTTCAGAGCCACAGTAAGACTGAGAGAGGTGGGAAAATCTCAGTCTCAGCATAGACATGGAACAAAGGGAGATGAAAGGGCTAGGGTGAAGAAGGGGCCAGATCTGGCTGTGAGGCAGAACTTGCACTAAAAGATAGTTCGATGCCTTAAAAAGCAGAAAAAACATTTAGTGTTCTTGCTCCATTAACACACACTTTTGGCTAAAATTTAACTGTTCTGCACATTTTTTACAGTTTATGTTGACACTATGYTTAAACAATGCCTCCGGCTTATTTTGAAATTATTTAACGAATGTACTTTGTCAGATGAACATCATTTCCTAATTATACAGGAAAGTATTAAATGATGAGCTATTTTAAAGCATGGATACAATCTTTTCTTTCCTAAGGGACAAACCAAAAACAGGCTGGTGCCATACATTGCTGTATGTGTATGACCGGGGAGGCGAATGCAGACACAGAAATTTTCCTTGTCTTGACAAAGCAAGGCATCTTAAGACAAACATGAAGAGGCATTACCATCACCAGGTAAGGCTAACACAACACTGTTTCATCATCTAGAAGAAAATTACTATTTCCAAGGACAATTAAGAGCCTAATCCTGCACCATGAATGGTGATGAGCACTTTTGATTCTTATTAGCTTTAAAGGGAGATGAGAGGAATCAGTGAGTCACAGGATCAGGCTCTAAAATGAAAGAGAGGTTTGAAGGAGTCATCTACACAATTTCATASACTAGGAGGAGGAGAAAGACAGTTTGATCTGAACATCACTCATATGCTGTGGGAGTTTCACAGCACCTCTGCTGTACAGCACTGTAATTTTGTAGGTCCAACAGGCATTTGCCAGCATTAGCTGCTCTGAAATAAGGGAGAAGGTAAAGGATTCACACAGAAAGCTGAGTGTTAAGCTGATCAAAGTTAGAGATACAGGGATTTATATGCACCTTTCTAGCTAAGAAACACTACCTGCTTTTTTATACTAATCTCAGTGGGCCAAATTTATCCTGATGTAACTCAAAGCATATCAGAAGAATTACTGCAGAGATAAAGTGGACCCAGTATCCCTGTGATGTTATTTATAATCTGTATGTTTTGCTCTATAAGAGCATATATACTTAGAGGGTTGCCTAACTGCAGTCACTTACAAGGGTGCAAGAGTCTATTGACACCAGCAAAGCTAATTCTGAGTTTGATGAAGGAGATTCACATCAAAGTAGTAACAAGGACTATTCCTAAAAATCATTCCTATTTATTCACTGATGTTCTTAACTTGGCATTAAGAGCTGCATTAATGCTTACATTAGGCTGTGCATTCCCCTTCAAATCTGAAGTCTGACACCCTTTTTCTAACAGCTAAACGCCTTATATGCACCTGTTGTGAAACTTGGTCCTGCAGAGTGTACGTAGCGTGACCAGTCTGCTTCTCTGAAACTGCTTAGCAGTTTGGTTGGCTTTCAAATCCAAGGTTGGCATTTTCAGAAGCATTTAAGAGACTCAGGCATGTAAGTCCTAGTGAAAGCCAATGAGACATGTCTTCCTAAATCAGTTAGGTTTTCTGAATGTTAGATCCTATTGTGTTTCAGTGAGAGTTGGCTGCCTCCCAGCTAAGGCTTTGAAAAATCTAGCCAACAAAAAAAACACTGACACAAAATCAACACAAACAATAGACAGAAGTTGTATAAATTGAGTCTTTCCATGATCAGCCTACTCAAAAAATGGTAAGATATCTCAAAAACAATTACTCTCTATCCAGGACCCTCTCTAGATTTCATGAGGAAAGGGATGCCCTAGTTAATGCAAAGATGCTCCATGTGACTGTCTAGACAAGGCCCACTGTATTGGCCTCCATACTGGCCAACTTTCACTCAGAAAGAAATTAGACATTCTTTGCTGCCATTATCCAAAGGGGCATATGTCCAAACTTGTCCATCATCTTCTATGAGGATTTGGTACGAAAATTTTGGTTCATTCTGAAAAAGAAAGGATGTATGTTCACCTTCTGTCATTATTTTGAGCARTGTGAAATGAACAGCAAACCTGAAAACATTGCAGGAAGCTATACACAAAACCAGAAGATGCTGCTGACCCATTCAAGTCTTTGTAGGCGTATTTGATTGTGGTGTTTATATAATAGCAGGTGCAGGAAACACAAGTTGAAGAACAGGTTTTTTGGTATTGTTTTTTTTTAAAGGCAAATGTATTCTATTTCTTTCATTTCCTTTAGCTGCTGCCATACGACATATTCATCTGCAGCCATCAAAGAAATTATGCAGAGAGCGGTAGCTCACCCAACCCCCTGTGGCTTCAGCCGACACTTTAGAAGCTGGGATTCAAAATGCAGTCCTAGACCATGGATATCCTAGTTCTGCCATACAACACTCCTTCCTCAGACAAGTTAAAAATGCAACTTTGTATGAACTGACAACCAACAACACTGAAGAGGGCCAAAGTTTGCACAGTTCCTTGCAGACATCACAGGTACAAAATTTATAGGAACCAAAAACAGCCACAGTGATTTTCACGACTTCAGCCCAAGGCTAAAGGAAGACAGTTCTGGAAATACACATTTAACCAGATTTTTGTGAAACAATCAATTGTTGAATAAATGGTATAATAGACACCTACTGCAACAAGAACAAAAATTGCACCAGTTGCTTTTATGTTATCATACTTCTGTGTGCTCTCACAAAAACTTTTCCTGGAAAAATCAATAAAGCAGATTGTGCCCAGCAGTCCCCCATTACAGAATTAAATCCATATGCCAACACAAAACAATGAAGAAAACAAAACTAACAAGGTATCCATTTGGCTTTGTTTGACTTTGCCTGCCAGAGAATGAGAATGMAAGGCTGGGTGTAATTTAATGCAAACCTTGGCCTATCCTGGTCATGCATATGACTGACCCTCAGTGCAAGACCATCAATTTTCTATTAAAGATCAGAGAGTTGACATATCAAAGTCAACATCTAGCTGAATAACTGCAGTAACTTGATAATAATTCTTTTGTGGATTTCAGAGTGGCTTTTCGGTAAAGTATCAGAAAGGTAGCAGTTTTCAATCCTGACCCAACAAGATCTGAATATGAAATAAAGGATTTGAGCTTGATCTCCCCATGATGTGAGGATGAATGTTCTGGTAAATGTTAACTTAGTGCTCTGAATAGCTCAGTAATAGATGGGTTTAGGCAGTAATAGGTTTAAAATGTCAACTTATTGAATAATAATTTCATGTTGTACAAATACTACGTGTAAGAAGGGATTTGTTTTGCAAATTTTGAAATAAATGAATGGATTTGTGATGTCCTTCACTGTTCTATTCAGAATGTTATACAAGAACAAAAATTAGTTTTGCTTCAACAATATCCCTCATTGTTTCCTTGCTTTATTCTGAGTATGTGTCATAACTCACAAATGTTGTTTACTCCTRTTTACCCTTAAGTAGCTTGATATGTGTTTTGCCCCCTGACAACAATCATAATTATTCATTTTGCAAATAAATAATAAGATAGAAAAAAACAAAGTAACAGATTTTTCTTAAAATTCTGCTATCCATACTAAGAACAGTGTAAAAACATCTTTACATCACTTACATGCAAACAATTCCTACTGAACTCCTACTGAGGGAAGTTCCAACACAACCATCAGATTCTGAAGCAATGGCAATCCAATGCTGCCTGACTGCTAACACATGGATGGAAGCATGCAAGCTGCTCCCTTTTTCACATCATGCTATTTCAGCCATTGACTCCCATCCAGGCACTGATATCAAGCAACCTGTGAAGTATTGCTAACATACTTGGGAAGATGATGCCAAGCAATTGACCATATGGCATTTTGGAACAGAATAGCATTCTGGGGGCCTTTTTAGTTTTTAAATATGTTTTTCTTTACTTATTCTCAGCTTGCTTCCATCTATGTACGCTTTCACACTTACATAAGTGATTCCCATTTTAGCTTACATAAGTTTTAATCCACTATACTTCAATTCATACCAAATTACCTGTGGTTGAGTCCTAGCGGTTGTATTTTTCTGATGGACCTTGAAATCTGTTAGTTGATGTTTAACTTATTAACCAAAAACCAAAGGTACAAACTGAGCCAGAACTGTTCAGAAAATCACTCTTTATGAATCAGGAAGACATGGGATAATGAGGAGGGTTAGCTAAGCTTAGGTATTCCTTCTACTTTCTCTTGATGAGTGCCAATAGAAAGAACCCATGCAGCTCAAAGCCCTGTCTTCCAGACCTGCTGGAAGACTGGCAGTTGCACCTGCTGTACTCAATTCTTCCATGGCCTATTTTGCAAAAATAGCTCCATGCATTCAGATTTATTTAAATCTCCCGAAGAAGCACAGGACTTTACATCACTGGGCAAATAACCCTGTCCCAATTTCAGACAGTGAACCAGACTTCACACAGTCAAGTGATCAGAGCACACCTCAGTTAAGCATATTCTTTGTGTCTTGATCCCAAATTGTTGAGTAGTGTGGCCACAGGGGTAAGTAAGCTTTATGTTTTAGCCCAGAAYAAGCTGTAGTCGTGGGCAGTAATTCTATCTAAACTGTCCTATGCTGAAAAGACCAACAACCTAAATTCCCAAGGAGACATGCCCCAACCACTCATTTGTGAAAGTGGTGGCTTAAAAGGTAGACCCCGCTGGGAGACATAAAACTTGGGAGCATCCAGCTATTTCTATGGAACTGGCTGTGACACTGTAAAACAAAAGCTGACAATTCCTGTACAAGATCAGACATAAAGAAGACAGGAGAGGCTAAACTGTGGAAAGCAATTCCTCACTCTCATACGAATATCTTGAAGAACAATATAGCGATTACAGGAAATCATAAGCCAAGTAAACTGCTTTTTGGATAAGTATTTTCCGCTTACAAGGCTGCCCCAAGGCAAAAGTTGCTCTTTAAACAGAATTTGATTTTAAGGGCAGATTTACAATTATAATTAGCTGCAACAAGCAGACAAACCCAGAGGGAGGGCTGTGTTCAGGTCCTAAGCACAGTTCCTCATGGTCTGGCAGCACAATCAAGAGCCCCTGCCTTGTCGCCTGCCCCCAAGGAACGCCTTCCAGACAGCTTGTGGGCCATGCTGACACAGGGACTCCTACCCTCCTAGAAGGAAAAGAGGCTGGAGCTAGGGATACTGGTTGGAAACAAGCACATAAATAAATTAAGCACTCCAAAGCTGATCACACACTGGACATAAGCTCTCAAAGAAACTAGCAGCACAGATTTACTTGAAAACCAGGCTGAATCCACAATTTCTGCTTCAGCTTTGCCTGAAGCCTCGTTAGGTCAATGCATATGTACAGCACTTCACACTGGTGAAAAGGAGGTGACAGGTAGCAGAACACAACTGAAAACCCAAAGAACAAAATACAATAAAACAGCCATGAGAGACTCACAGAGGGGTCAATTCTGAGAAGACAACACAATTTTAATCCAAGATATGACAAGCTATACCTTCAATTATGATCTTGCAAGGGACATCAAGTTGCAAGCTTATGGCAAAGTTCCACCCACACAACATTACACATCGCACAGACAACGTGTTATGTGTAGGTTAGGAGACATGAATCCAGTCACCAAAACAGCCAAAAACTCTGACACTGTACGGCAAACTGGAATGCAAGACAAGCAAGTCAAAATTCTCTGTGCTAGTGGTTCTGAGAACTTCGTTCATCCCTAGTTGCCCACTGACTTTACTAACTGCTGTGAGCACAAATGAGCTTACGTTTTATCCAAAATGATTGTACATACAGTAGAAGTTCAAAAGTAGACTTTGAACCTTTTTTTACTTTTATAAAAGTAAAAAAAAAAAAAAAGAAAATTCAGGCTTCTTGAAGAATATAGAAGCAAAAAGACTTCTCAAAATCTATACCTCCCTAATTTGAGGTATAGATAACCTAACCACCTAAAAACTGTGGTGGTTACAACTTTCTTTGGAGTTTCCAGTTGGAAATATAGAAGCATCAATAAAATCTCTCCTAATAGCACTCTCCAAAGTCCCTGCCTGCTATAACAGGGCAGTTTGGCCAGGGAACAGAAATTGGCTTCCAGAAGCCACTGCCGTCCTTCATGTAAGCACAACTTGTAGGAGCACACAGCTTCCCTCAGGTCGCTGGCTTGCAGGTAATGCCATTCCCACCCACATGTTCAGATGAACACTTCCTCCCCCACTCCACAAAAAAAATATCCAAAGGTTCATCTTCCACAGAAAGAGAGCTAAGCTGGTATTACTGGTGAAAATAAAGTAAAAGCTTCTCCTTCTTTCCTTAAACATATGAAAGTTCAGCTTCTAGACAGATAACATCACTGAATCAGGCTAGTGGAAAAACCATGCCACAAGAAGCTAAACAGCTGAACTTGGAGCAGCTGGTAGGTGAACCTTAGGGCAGGAGTGGTAAACAAATACAACTGTGATACTATCTGGAGTGGTCATATTAACCTCTGAAAAAGCCCTAACAGGCTTTGAATTTGGAAAGAACTCATGCTCTAGCCAGTGCTTTCTGAGAGTCCAAGCAAAGGGCTTATAGTTAACTCAAGTACAAAGACTAAATGACCTGAAGCTTTCTCTTCAGGATGAAAGTAGGCATGAAGGAGGTACCTGGGTGCTAACAGTACATCCTGAGTGCTTTGCAGGAATATGCTCCCTGAGGTCAAAGACTGGTCTTGGAACTAACACTAAAGCTTGCACTATCTACAGAAAAGGTGGTCTTAAGGTGCGATGCAGTGTCATTACCCAAAGATCAATACTGCTCAAACAATTTTCAGCCAAACCTAGGAAAACCTATCCCCTCACTGATGAAAATATCTGGATAGTGGGGTCTGAAATCCCACTATAGAATCTTGGAATAGAATCTTTGATATGGTAGTTCAGCTAGTGTACAAAAAAATGTAGACCCTAGAAGGAAGAAGAAAATCAAATTCACATCATCATCAAGTCCTAGTGTTAGCTCCCCTATAGAGTAGTTTTGTGTTTTCCCCAGGTTCTCACTTTATTTTTTCATGTCAAAATGTGATTTTTTTTCCTGTTAGCAAACACTTCATTTTCCAAAGACTAAAAAGGACACCCACCATGTTAGAAAATATTCAAAACAAAGCCTTTTTAAAAAGCAGAGAGACAGCTCTGTAAGGCAGACAACATTTTCAGAGAAAGCAGAATTTGGACCATGCAACCTTCCCTGGCCACGTCCTATAACCTCTACGAGCACGTCTGTTTTGTAACAGAGCAGCCTGCCACTTAAAGGTTAGTTAGTATCCAGAGGCCTCCCTGTATTGTTCATATTACACATGCAAGTCCCATCCTTTGGCAGAATCCAACCTTTATTTTTTTCCACTCTTGAAAATAAAGCTTATGTCAAGGGGTCAAGGCCTGCAGAGTCATCTTCCTCCTCTCTGCCTACCATATGCAGAGCCTAGGGGAGCACTGGGGAGAGCCAAAGATTTGCCCTTACAATGAGAAGCACCATAACAGCTCAAGGCTTGCCCCAAGGAAGCGCATGGGGCATCTGCCTCAGCTCTAGCTCAGTGAAGCTACAAGGCTATAGCATTTAGCCTGTTTCTTTAAGCAGTCCATAGACATTGAACAGCATCCTTGATGGTATATGAAAAGCAGGTACCAAGTAATGCAGAATTTATAGAGGATGCCACACAGCTACCAAAAGAGTATTCCAGATACAGAGGAACATAAATTGCACAGCTGAAATCATCAAGCCATATTTTTAGCTGCAAACTTGTTAAACCCACATTCATATGCCTCCACCAAAATATTTCATTCTCTTTGATTAACAAATCTTTCTTAAATGAGCTTCAGTCCTATACAAACGTAAAATGGATGTGTGTTTTTTAAAGCACTGAAACTGATTTGCATTTCAGCACATCAATGTATCTATAGAACAACTTTAATAAAAACGCTCAGCTCTTTCAGATTATTTGGTCTATGTGTTTGTTTTTCTGGTGCATATAAAATTATCTTTAAAAATGAAGGCAAACCATTGATCCATAGGTAATCGAAGAAGCACAACATTCATGCTTGTTTATATCTGTATTTTCAGCTAGTACATATCCATGATTTATTTGCAAACAAATTAATTAATGTTTCAGCAGCTGTTTGCAGCCAGTCTGTGATCTAGTTTAAACAGAGATGACACTTTTTTTTATTCCACAGGGGCAATTTCAAGTACTCATAGATTATATTCTTACTATCAGTCCAAATGATAAAAGAGTAGTGAATCCTGAAACAGCATAGCTGACTTTATAAGATCACTGTGCTTGCACATATCCAGTTATTCCCTAATGCCATCTTTCCTGTGTTATCTTTTAATTAAGGCTGCATAATGCCAGTTTATAAACAAATCTCTAAGTAAGATCAAAAACTGACATATTTTAAATGTTTTTCATTCTCTAGTTTGTGGTCTCCTGGGGGTGTTATTCTAAAATGTACATCCCTGTATGAAATTACTTTTTTATCACATTGTGTATAATGAAAAGAAATGTTTGAATATTGTTCTGTAACCTGACAAAGAACAAACAAATGAAAGAACAAATACTGGATAGAGTAAAAGATAAGCATAGTATACAGTAGGTAGATATCTGCAGAAAACATTACTATACTTTGTGATTTTATTTCTCTTGATAAAAAAAAAGAAAACTACAAGACAAAATCCCCAAAGCCTCGCTAGGCTAAATTTCCTCCTTCTTCTTTGAACAGACTACACAGATTTTGTTGACTAATTGAGATCAATCCCAGTTGTAAATCGCCTTGCTATCCTACAGCTTTAATTAAGCTACCAGAGGGAGTTGTTTATCAATTAACACTTGTAACAAATTATTAGTAATTATATGGACTTTGTGTATATACATCAGCCAGTAAAGACTAAGCCATAGTTCCCTGTGATATAAATTAATTCAGATATAGTGTATAATATTTTTCTTACAAGAAAAACAATCAGCACAAAAACATATGGAAGTAAGACCAGCGTAGGAAGACCTAAAGAAATCCACATATTACTTTTAACTAAATGCAACAAATTTTAACATATCTTGTGCATAAATGTAGGCAATTACACTAAGTAAATTAAGTTAGTCAAACTTTCTAAACAATGGTAGTGTTCTTTAATGCATTGCATGCATTCGCATTTTGAGTAACAAACATCTTAAATAAGGAACATTAGGTAAAAGTTGATAATGTATTCAAACATTAAAGCTACCTATTGCTCTGTGCACTACATTCTGTGATAACTTTAATTGGCTTAATTGAGATGCACAAGTCTGATTAATGTTTAATTCCTTTATATTAAAAAAGAGAGAGTCAAGTAGTTAGACATTTCTTCAATTATGTTAGATCTTTCTTGACTTCAAAGGAATGTTACAGTAGACAGCCAGATACTGGATGAACTGATTAAAGAATAAAGACTGCTCATTATAATCTAAGAGTACAAAATTGGTTTGTGTAGCCTTTGAAAGTTGAAATTAAGAGCTGTTGAGTTAAAACTCAAGCTACAGTAATTAACCCAATTTATAGCCATCTTCACTTACCTGGCTGACTAAGATTAGTCATTTGAAATGATCCACTAGATTCACTGGTTCATTTATTATTCATTCCATGACCAATGAGATACAATTTCACCCTGATGAAACCTTCATTTATGAGACAAAGATTTAGTGCCTCTACTTAATTTGTTTTTAATTACTTAGGATAGAGCCTTCCTCATTCACATTAATGAGTAACAACCACTTCAAAACCCACTGGAGTGATTTTAGAGGTTTTTCTTCATTTTCTGGCTATGTAAGAAGTAAAAGATTACAAAATCTTTTGGAATAATAGAAGTATTCCATTGTAAAAGTAAGTACATTACACTAAATTTTGTATCAGTACCACAATTGCATTTTGCTAATACAGTTTACTGTCTAGCAGAAAGGGACAGTCTGTTCCTGCAGGAGGTGTATGGATAATACAAAACTACTGGGCATGAAAGGCATAACTGAGCTTCTACTGTAATACTAGAGAAGGGGGCATTTTAATTTCTTTGAAACTAGCCTGTGTTGGCAGGAATTTTAGAGTTTGTCTCTATTGGCAATAAACATTGAATCAATTGATTTTAAAAAATCTTTGTCTTTTGACCAAAATAACAACTTGAAAAGCAACAGCACTGCACTCGGCTGAAGACACATTCACATAGGTCTCAGTTATTAACTATCTTCAACCCTTCATAAGGAGAAAGGTAAGAAAATAATCAAACAAACTTTATAATAATAAATGGGCTTATGAATAGAACTATACTGCTGAATTATTCACAGAAAGTAGAATATGAGCACAAAGAAGAAGTGCGAAAGCAGGTAACCTGTTTTGCCAAATAAAATTAGCTGTGTTACAGAGTGTATTTGATCATCGTGGTAAYGATTTGATCAAGAATGTTCTACAGCCGGGCTTACATGGGAGCCCTACACCCAGCAGCAGGCACAGGAACTAAATGAAAACACTCCCCCTAACTAACCAACTTAAAGGTCTGCACAACCAAAAGTGATAGTAGAGGAAGAGCAGCTTTTCAAAAAGAAATAGTATAGGGGCCAAGGGCATGCTGGAAACCCCTGAATACAGTATTTTTTGACAATATCTAGTAACTGTAACTGAACGTGAAAGGACAGCAACATCTGATAATTTCTCTTTGATGAAAACTCTCAGAATTCTAGTGACACTAGTTGAGGCAAAGATAATTCTCATATTCCTAGAAGATATACCCAGCAGTTTGTAGTACGTTACTAGTACTTAGTTACATTAGAGTTTTAATTACAGAGAAATATTGTCTTGTAATTTATTCACCTTGTAATATATTCACCACAGGCAAGAGGGGTTTTGCCTATTCGCCTTTTCCATACAAAAACTGAAGTTATTGCTCAGAGACTGAAGTGCCCTCTTTCTGTGACATTTTAAGGTCCCTTTCCCTGGACCATCAGGTTTATAGTTGATTAAAGAAAAGTAAACACAAAAAAATCACAGCATCAAACCTGTCACCATCTAGCCTGCCATTAAAAATACTTAAATAATTTTTTACAGAAACGCCAAAGCCAGCTAATCTATCTCTAAAAAGAAGGCTACCTTCATTTCCGAAGGAAAATGAATCAGTATTGAGGCAGACTGACAGTCCCAAATCTCAACTATTGCAACAAAAACGCTACAGGAGATGATTACTTAAACAAGATGATCTCTTCAACAGAGCTAGAAGGAAATATTTTTGACAGACAAATTATTTCAGGTAAGTTTTCTCCAGCCTCTGGAAGAAAATCAGATGGAAAATTCCTAGAACCTTATCTTGTCTGCAATCAGTCTATGGCAGCATAGAACAAGGAAAACAGTATATTGTTCCAGCAAAACCAGCAAGTTCCTCAGTGTCCACCATACAACTACACACTGCTTGAATCTTTACCTGCAAAGTCCCGCAGCCACCCATTCCAGTTTCTGCTGCCTCTCACAGCAACAGCAGATACCATCTAAGACATAATTCCACAGCACAATGTTATTATAACATCCACTTTTTCCGGTATCAGAGAAAATGTCCTCATTTTCTTTATATTTAGAGCTCTTCTCACAAGTTAGGACAACCTGAGATTTCCTGTCCTCTTCAATAACATTGCTATTTCAGCCTCTCACTAGGGAGACTTTCCCCAATCTCCCTGTATCGACTGATACTTTACAGATAGAGAAGTAGTGGTCAGGTGGTAACCTGTAACAGACAGTTCTTTAGACAGTTACGTTTCAACTGTGCACTGTGTACTTTTGCAAACGGAAGCCAGGAAGGCTCTGAAAACCTTTTTCCCTAATGCTCTTCCTACATATGCAATGAAAAGGTTCTTATATACATTTTAATGGCATGTTCCTATGGCATTAATAGTATCTTATTAAATTACACAACAATGACGGGGTTTATTTTTCCACAATACTCTTCTTTCTTTGGATGAAAGACCATCACTCGTCCTAGTGGCAGCTACATTTTATTGAGGGGTAATACCAAATGCAGTAATTTTAAAAGCACTAGGTATCCCTTGGAAAGTAAGATACTATTTGATAAGTTCATCAGCATCTACCCTTGTTTTGTCACTGCCTGATCTGCCAAATTACATGTTGCAAGAACAAAAGGAGCAAATTTATAGAACCTCCCCACCTATCCTCTATGTTCAGCAGATAATGGGAAGCTCTTATAGCCTTAGGAATGCTCACCTGAATATACGGCAGAGAACAAGCGGCCTAGGTTACGAGTTCTGCTCTCATCCACCTGCGGCAGGGAGCTCTAGCAGATTTCACATCTAATTGTGAAGTTTCTTTATCTGCTCAAAAATGTTCCTGAACTACAGAGTACTTTGAATTTTCATTGTTGGCTGAATGTGACAAAACTCTTGGTATCATATCTTACTCTCACTCATCTTGAGCAGATCTTGTTAGTGCAGATTAGATCTTGTTAAAGATTAATTCTTAAAGCATCCTCAAGCTTTCTTTTCCAACAAAGGAAACATCAATTATAGGCTCACACATAAACTTTGCCCCTATCCTGAATACTTGCTGCCCTTTATAAATCTTAGATTTCTTCCTCTTGTGTGTGTTCAAAGGAGAGATTTTATTGCCTCCAGGGGTTGTTAAACTGATTGCAATACCACGTATTTAGAGCAGTTCAGTGGGAATTAAGCTGGTTCAATGCTGTCAGACCTAGAATATAGCTGTCAAATAGCATTACAAGTAAAACACCCTTGATAAGAAATAATGACCAAATGTCAATCTGTTTTTTACCAGCAGCACTACAGACGTAGCCTTGCCAATGAAAAATGCAATATTTTGCACATTATAGTAGCAATGCTTTTGTGATGCTACATAGTAAAGGGTGTTTCAGTCTTTCAACATAGCTTATTTTTAGATGATAGGATTTGATCACAAAAATGTGTGTCTTGGACCTACTCTGGATTCAAAGTAGCAATGCTTAAATTGTGGCTTTATCCTCCTTGCACTTTTCTGCTATAAAAAACCCACAAAACAAAACAACAACAAAAAAGTCACAAAACCAACACATGCATAAAAAATTCATTAATCATACTTCCGAAATGCTAGACATGCAGAAATTAAAACAGCCAATTTGCTTAGAGCTGCTTTATGCTCTTACAGCATAAAGGTTCGTGTTTCAAAGATCTGTAACTTCACACTACAATGCAACCCATTAGCTAATGTTATTTTTCCGATTTATGGATTGTTGGTTTTAAATGACTGCATTGTGTACAAAATTACTACATTTCTTACAATTTCTTTTGCAGATACAAATATTTGTCACCTATATGAAGAAATAACATGCAATATTTTAATGCTTAAATACACACTATTCCTAATCCAATACTTATATAGTTCTTACTTCAATAGTGTTTACAGATGTGTATTCATTTTTGATAATACATTTTTTACTTACATGGAATTGTTACCATAAATAAATAACAAGCCTTAAAAACTAAAATAAAACCATTGCCAAGATACAACTTCAGACTCATTTATCCAGATGTGATGGGGTTCAAAGTAATATGTCTGAAAATTTGGTTTAGATAGAGTGGGAAGTATTTCAAAATATCTGCAATAATTTGGGGTCACAGTATCAGCCAGAATAAGCAGTTCAGATTTTACCTGGGAGAGATCAAAGAGGAATGATATACAAAGGAAGGACAAGGAAAATCTAATGTGACATCCTTCAAAAAGACATTTTAAAACTAAGTATAGTATTAGTTTCCCCAGAAGTCACTGATGAACGAATGAACAAACAAGAGAGGAAAAACAAAACATGATGAAAAACCTAAAGCACAGTAAGACCAAGAATGAGAATGCCAAATTGTGCTCTCCACTGCATTCAAAGAGGGCACCTGTTGACAACAGTGAAAGTCTCAGCACGAGATAAAATTAATGCAATGTGTTTAAAACAATTACACTACTTTGACAGAAACCTCACAAAATTAATAAAAAAATATTTGAGCGGCATTAATATTGTCTCGCAATTTAAACCTGCAAAATACTTTCCATCTCTGAAATAYGCAAAGTACAAACAGCATCTTTGTGTTTACAACATTCTAAGTCAGACTTAATTTTTCCATTTTGCAAACTTCTTCCCTACACTTATTAATCCACTATTCACAAATAAGTCAAATTAATTGCTAACTTGCACATGGATAAAAGTATAGGTTTCAAGTACACAAACAGAGAGGAAAGAGGACAAGGCTGAGGAACTACCCCTAATCTGACAGCTTCAATCAGACTGTACAAAATCTGAACATTTCAGACCTGGTGAGCCACTGTAAGTCCTTACATAGCTGTGCAACTCCCTGTCTTCAAAGAATCTACATAATATGAAAGTTAACTCTGAAAATGAGCCAGAACATTTGAACAGRGGTTTGGGGGTTTGTTTGGGTTTGGTTTTTTTTTTGCAGATATATTTCAGAATAGGAAGTCACAGTAAAGCATGACTGTTGCCAGCTTCTGACCCTGATCTTGTCAATCCAGGGCTCTGAACTCAGCGCACACTCAYTGCACAGTAGCAGGCAGTAGCTAGTACCAGGCAACAGTACTAGATAAACAGTACATCATAATCACTCTAAAAGATAGTATATATGTTACAATGCATTTAACAAGTAAATTCTACTTTCTGCATTAATGATCAACATTCATTATTAATGGCTAAAGTACTGCATGGGGTATTCCCTTTTGGGTGAATTCATGAGAATTAACTTCCACTTACACTTGCAGTTTTACTTTAATGCTTTTTCTGTTCCTCTTGTGAAATGTTTACAGCTCACACACTGATGCTGGAGGAGTAACCGATTTCAAACTCAATGCCATCGTTTCATAACTACACTTAAGGACTCACAGGGGAATAGAGTGTCACCGCTGAGTAATATGAATAATTTCACATTGTGAGATAAATGAGGCAAAGATAGGGCATTTATCCAAAAATCAATCCAGAGCCGCATACAAGATTCCCTTTCATTTTTTCTTCCTTAAGTGAAGTGGGAAATATCCGTGGGTGATGTCATTTGGCTTCCAATTATAAAATTCAGCATGCAGTCTGTAATTATAGATTTTGGCACAAACCAGCACAAGTTTCTCACTATGATGTCGGAAAGCCATGCCTTAATTGGTCTTGCAAATGATTTTTTTTTCCCTTTATTGTAGCTATTTCACAACTGCAGACAAAGCTCTTTTACATTTTTTTGTATTTTAGTAAATATTTTCAATTGAAATTTTTATATTAATTTTGAGTCAGAAGAGTATCAACCAATGCATCAAACTGGCATAATCATTATTTATCTTGCTAAAAAACACTTTAATAAAAAATGGCTAAAAAAAGTTACTTAAAAAAATAGAACTTTGCTGCCCTCTACCTGTCAATTCCCAGATTGTGTGAGAAGACAGAACAACCAGAAGTGGGTCCAAAGTCCCAGACTTCACAGAATTCTAAAAAGAGGTCAGAATTCAGCTACAATTACATGATCTGTCTTGACCAAGCAGAAAATCAAAGTCACAATTATGGTCCCCATTTATTGAGTTTAAATGAGGAAGTAGAATCATAGCATGAATTGGGTTGAAAGGGACCTTGAAAATGACACAATCACAATGAGTAAGATTGGAAAGGACAGTGGGGTCATCTGGTCCAACCTCCCTGTTCAAGCAAACTCTTCCTAGAGCACATCGCACAGGATTGCATCCAGACGATTCTTGAAGGGATTCTCCAGTGAGGGAGATTAAGATCAAGGGCAGGGACACCTTCCAATAGAATAGGTAGCCCAAAGACCCATCCAGGCTGGCCTGGAACACTTCCAGGGATGGGGCATCCATAGCTTCCCTGGACAATCTGTTCCAGTGCCTCACCACCTACACAGTAAAGAATTTCTTCCTAATATCTACCCTAAACCTACCSTTTTTCAGTTTAAAGCCATTCCCCTTTTTCCTGTCACTACTCGTCTTTGTAAAATGTCCCTCTCCAGCTCCCTTGGAGTCCCTTCAGGTACTGGAAGAGGCTCTAAGCTCTCCCCAGGGCCTTCTCTTCTCCAGGCCGAACAACTCCAATTCCCTTAGCCTGTTTTCACAGGAGAGGTGCTCCAGCCCTCTGATCATCTTCACTGCCCTCAGCTGGACTCATTCCAACAGGTCCATGCCTTTCTTATTTTGGGGGCCCCAGAGCTGGACACAGTACTCTATGTATTGTCTCACAAGAGCAGACCAAAGGGGGAAAGTCACCTCCATCCACCTGCTGGCCACACTGCTTTGGATGCAGCCYAGGATAGGGTTGGCTTTCAAGGCTGTGAGTGCACATTGCCAGCTCATGTTGAGCATCTTGTCAACCAAAAGCCCCAAGTCCTTCTCCTCAGGGCTGCTCTCAACCCATTCTCTGCCCAGCCTGTGTTAGTGCTTGGGATTGCCCCAGCCTGGGTGCAGGACCTTGCCCTTGGCCTTGTCTAACTTCATGAGGTTCACACAGGCCCACATCTCAAGYCTGCCAGTGTCCCTCTGGACTGCATCCCTTCCCTCCAGYGTGTCAGCCACACCACACAGCTCGGTGTAGTCAGCAAACTGAGGGTGCACCTGATCCCACTGTCCTTGTCACCAACAAAGCTGCTAAACAGAGCCAGTCCCAATATYGACCCCTGAGGAACACCACCAGTGCCTAGTTACTGGATTCCACTTGGACATTGAGCTGTTGACCACAACTCTCTGAGTTGGCCATTCAGCCAATTCCCTATCCACCAGGTAGTCCATCCATCAAATCTATGCCTGTCCAGTTTAGAGGCAAGGATGTTGTGTGGGGCAGTGTCAAATGCTTAGCACAAGTCCAGGTAGGTGACATCATTTGCTCTTCCCTCATCCACCAACACTGTAACTCTCTATGTAGAAGACTCAAAATTTGTCAGGTATGATTTTCCCTTAGAGGCATGTTGGCTGTTTCCAATCATCTAATTTTCCATGTGCCTTTTCACAATTTTTGGGAGGATCTGCTCTGTGATCTTGCCAGGGACTGAGATGAGACTGACTGCCCTGTCATGCTAAAAATGCTACATGAATTCTATAAAACTATTTGAAAAATATGATAAAAAACCACCAACCAACCAGTTTATGATTAAACATAGAGTGCCATGAGAAGTACCACTGGAGGAATGATTGCTAAATGCTTTTAATCATATTCAGCTGTAAGACACTGTCCCAAAATTGCTCATTTACTCATCCGTTACTGAGGCTACCAGCATGGTTTCCCTCAGGACAAAGACACTCCTTTTCAGTGCATGAAGGACAACAGCAATGTTTCTACCTCTACTTTCTCTCACAGTCCCTTTCCTTTTACAAGCTATATTCCTCAAAAATTCTGGGTTCRTTTTGCTCTGTTATAAAAGGCAAAACCTGCACAAGAAAGCAGGAATCAGTCTGCTCAGCAGATTTTCTTTCTGWTGTACTAAGAAATGCTGAGCATCTATGACTGAAATCACTGAAACAGAAGAAGAAAACTTCTCTTCATTACTCTCCTTTTTCCATAAGAACTTYAAGTTTCATTCCTGCTGAACACTTGTGATCGGAGAATCAATGCAATCATTACCACACTCAAACACTGTTACTTTAGATGGCAACAGTTTTACTCCTCCTTTTTAAACCTGCAGTTTATTCACTGCTTTCTCTTAATACCCACGTAATTAAAACACCAAAAGAAAAAAACCTTCCTCTTTCAATGCCATTTCCTAAGCATCCTCCCCTCTCATTGAAGAATTGTAAGAGCCTCCAGTGAATATTTCCCATGTCCCCAGCTGGTTCTACGAAATAGAGAGACTGAGTGAATGTCCTTGATGTATCATGATGGCTAAAATCGAATAGGCTGAACCAAACAGGATAAACCAACTACTGCTTATATGAAATTAAAAGCTAAGGAGACACTTTCCATCCCCTGTCACCTCACTTTTAGTTAACTGAAGCCATCAGCCAAAAGTAGGCATACATGGAATACAGTGAACATCCACTGCATTTTAATGAAGTCCTAAACTAAGACAGATGATTCAGGGTACTTGTATCGCACACTGCAGCACAMCAGGTCAAACATCCAGAGTATGTCATTAACCTTAAAACAGAACGAAGCATTTGCATCTAGTGAGTATACACACACAGGCTAGATCCTCTTTGTTAATTCTGCTCTTTGAAAGCCAGTATGAAGTAACACAAAGTGAGCACACCTTTTTTTAGACATGCTCTTGATCTAGTCCAGAGAAGAGCTCTTCTTCACACAGAAGGAAACCCCATTAATGGTTGCTCCAACATGTTTTATTCCAGTAATATTAACAACCCTTCAGATCTGATTCCTACTAAAATCCAGGAATCAGGATGGGGAGAAAAAGTTACTTTTTGTTAGGGTTAATGCCCAAACTTCTGAGACAGCTTCTGCTCTGTAAAGCTTGTAAACATGTAAGAAAAGCATACACTATCCAGAGAGTGAGAAGGGGAGAAAAGGCCTTTTCTCAGTCATGGTCTAGGTTCCACTCCCTGACAAAGCTAACAAATCAACACTGATCATCTCAGGATTACACCAGGCTCTGCTGTCTACCACCGCAGAGGATAAAAAGCCTCCAAGTTCACTTGGGATCTCATTTTATTAACCACACTGCTGCACAGAAACTACACCAGTGGGCTCCATTATAAAGTCTAAAGACAGATAGCCAGACAGACTCAGCAATTCAGACTTTGTCGGGGTGTTTTTTTTTTAATCCTGAGTTTGTTTTAAAGAACAACAACTCCTTTTTTGTGAACTTCCTAGAAAAGAAAAAAAAAAAAAAGAAAAAAAAGGCAAGTCTTTCAAGAGGACCTGAAAACCTGATGAGCTTCAAATGCAAAAAACAAGCTTTTGAATGGAAACCATGGAGAGCCACTTTGGAAACTCAAGGTATGACACACTGAGCAAGCACCTGAAAAAGGAATTAAATTTTGCTGATGAAAAAGGAATTAAATGAAAGCATCTTCTTTAAGAAAAGAACACAGAAGTCCTGGGGTTATTAAGTCATGGTAGCAACAAAATATGAGATTCCGTGGTAGACTCTCTCACTTGGTATCTTAAAATATTTTCAGCTTTTATTTATTAACTTTTTTAATTTCCTTACCCAAGTGAGAAGATTAACCATTACTAAATGAATTCCGACAAGGCATCAGAAGTCTTTGGAAGAGCTAAACACAAGCAGAGAATCCTTGCTTGAGTCTTATTCAGTTACTTCTAAAGCAATGTTTCACTGTCATACCACCACTCATTCAAGAAGACTTTTGGTGTTTGGTTTGGGGGTTTTTTGTTTAGTTTGGCATTTTCTTGTTTGGTCTTGTTTTGTTAACTACCAGTGCTCCCAAATAGCAGTCAAACAAATAAGAAGCTAGAAGGGCCACAACAAAACCTCTTCAAAGCAATCCTTTCCCAACCCATAAAAGCTTTCCAAATTGAGAGGTCAATGYAGAGGACCCAACCCGTGTAACTTTAAGAAAGCAGTTTATCTCCACTGATAGAACTGGARCAACCTGAAGCCTGTACTCCTGTGAAGTTATATTTTCTGACCCACACAGAGGAGAAGAACAAGTTAAGCAGTTTTATGAAGACAGTTAAGGATTTTATAGTAGTATCATCACAACTGTACTCTATCATGCAAGTTCAACAAAACTAAAAGTAGAACTGTAATATTGCTAGGGAATATCATTACTAAAACATCTTACAAACATTCTGCATTTGTATACTGTTACTGTAATGTTAAAAAAAGGCTAACCAGCCTGAGCTTATGATAGTCTGCCAAAAAAGTCCAAAAGGATTTTAACAATAGATGAACATCAATTTAAACTTGAGAAAAATGAAAATCAAGACACTTATAATCAAGATTATTTTTCTTAAATTAGGAAGAAGAATTCCCCAATAATTTGGGAAGGGGGAGGGGGGGAAATTACAGCCAAACTCCATTTGGAAAGAAAATATGGGTCCCAGGAACTAAACAGTTAAAAACCTCTTACAGGAAGTGAATAGAGGTCTGAAATTAAATGAAAGGACTCACGAAACATTGCCTCCTTGTTCTGCATTTTGAGTGTCTTATTTTAGTCACTTAAAATCTCAGGTGTTTTGGTTTTTAAATATGGAAAGTACACTTAAGTTACATCTATCTGAACTTAAGTGTTCAGTAGTATAATTGCATCTGGATTTAAATATAGTTTCTACTATAAATACATAGTAAACAAAAATATCGAAAAATGGGTAACTCCTTTTTTATGTTTTTTCAAAAATTAATACCTCCCTGTCTGTCCATACTTACACTTCCAGCAACATTTATCATTGATCCAAAGGTTGGAAAAAATAGTGATCGAACAACTAGGCTGTAAGGTAGAAGAAGAAACAAGTCTTTATAAAATATCCTTACCACTTTGATGACAAATTATAGACCATGAACGGAAAAAAAAATGTGATAGAGAAAGAAGGAATCAAGAGAGGCAGAAAGGAAAATAAGTCACTCTTGATTTACAATACTGACATCAACCTAAGAAACAAGATTTGTTTGACACAGCTAATATGTAGAAAGAACAATTAGCACAATAAGTACCCTGGCACACTACGGCACCCTCCAGAGCCTTGAGACAAGAAAGATTCTGAATGGAGCGAAAGACACTTAGAAGAGAGCAAAAGAGTAAATGAAAAGATCATACCCTAACAAATATGTGGAATTTAGCTGCCTCTGATTTTGACATGCTCCCTCAGCTTACTTCCACGAAAAYTAAGTAAATATTTCTGATATGGATGAAAATAAGTAAAGGCTACAGCATCCAGAAAAATAGCGGGCAAAACTCACATTCTGAGACTCACAACTTCCGTAAGGCAGGAACTTGGTGGCTTTTTGCTTGAAATAATGCCTTCTTGTAAGAATAAAACTTTCACATTAAAATCCCACTGCATTTAAAACATCCCACACTGTTATCTTTCACACTTTGAACATTCTGAAATACTTGTACTTTCTTGGAAACCGTTCTCAATCATCAAGAAAAATGTTTCAAACATTGTTAAAGTAGTTTGATAAAGTCTGTGAGCATTTTTGGTAAGAAGCAAAACAATAATCTGATTGTTTGAAGAATCTGTGAAATGGAAACAACCTAGTTCTCTTCACTGAAGGTCTTTCCTTATTTTGGCCATATCTAATGCCCAAAAAAATCATATTGTCATGAATGTCCAGATAAAACAAACCTCCTGAGAGCAACAAGGATAAAACAAATACAAATTAATGTTGATGTGAAGTTCATTTTAGCTAACCAAGACATTAATTTTATCATACATTAGACATTGTAGCCTACTAATGTCCATCTCCTCAACAAGCACAGTGCCTGGCTCTTACGCAAAAGTAATTAGGAAACCACAGTGCTTTGGCATGGAACTTTGAGTGCTCTGAACACTGTTTTATATGTTCTACATTTATACGTTCTCACATTCACAAGGACRTTGTTCCTACCAAATTTTGCTGCAATTAACTAAGACTAAAGAGACAGTGATTATTTTACATTTACTTTCAGAACTTGAGATAGCGTTTGTTTAGACCTTCTGAAAACAAGCATCACCTTAATTCAAACAGGCTATTGCAGTTTAATAAATATTTAACTCAGTACAAATCCAAGTTTATTAGGGATAAATTCATATGCTTTGATATTTAACTTGGGAAACTGCATACTCTGTTTAAAATAATGCTTTTAAAAAGGATTTTTTCTTGGCCTTCCTGAATTCCCATCCAAGAAAGGGCAGGTTAAAGACCATAAATGTAGAGCTATCTTTACAAAGGGGACTGAAATACAAGTCAAATATGACTTGCACAGTTTGTCCTCTGTAAGTAAGCTATTCTTATGCCTTCTAGCAGACCACTGGCACGTCACCTTTCTGGAGTAATTAGAGAGAAGACTATCAGTTCTTAAAAATATGCACAAGAAACTAATGTSAAATTACAGATGAAAAATAAAATAATAAAAGATTCCATCTTTTCTTTATGGATTAGCTTTCACAGAACATTTATCGAATTGTATTTCTGTAGTATCAGCAGAACCATGGGTTCTGTAAGAGTAGAGCTGATGAGGTCCAGCACTCAATCTTACTAAAGCAGGCTGGGGCCCCGGCTGTGTTGCTGCCATTGGCCTTGATGCACGGGAGGCCTTGGCACAGAGCACACTACTTCTATCAAACATGTGACAACTACCCATATACTGAATATATTTTTTTGGCAAATAGCAAATCACTAAACTGAAGCAGTTTAATCTCCTTTAAAGCTGCTGCAGATAATAAAATTAGTCTGACAATTTTGTCAGTATTAAAGCTGCTTGGATAAACCAAGTGCAATCAAAGACTGATAGTATGTGCACACCACCTCGCACTTAAAAATAGCCCTTTACACTTCATTAATCTCAATGTTTAAGCAAATGATGGAGGTTTATGAGTAAATGAGTACTAACTTTCAAGCAGATCTGTTCTGAATAATTTATAGTTAAAATACATGTCAATGCTGCTACACAGACATGAAAGTTGCAAAAATCATACAGCTGAAGTGAATATAGCTAGAGATTACAAGGAGATTGCAACAGCTATAGGGCAGGGATCATCTTCTGTCTGTACTCCGAAATGCCTGCCAGGCTTTTAGGTGGTGTGAAAACAGAATATAAAGTAACATTTTCATGAGGGGTGTGTAGCATACGGTCAACCAATCACATTTTTCAAACTATGTCTCTTTGTTACAACATAAATGTTACTATTCCACAACAGTATTTAAAAACAGCTGTCATTTTAAAAAGCCAGGGTTGTACTCTCATCAAATCAATAAAAAGCCAGGAAATCCCTGGAATTAGAAAACCTATACAGATGTCCTCCTTACCTCTTATCCATGTGACATAGAAATGCAGATTGTGACTGCATTGTGCAGTTCTAAGCAGTGAATGCAGCCTTACAAGGTGCTTAGATTGAGTCTATTTCTCCTCACTTAAAGTTACATTATGCTAGACTTAAGGCATGCTTTATTTACATGCATTCAACCTCTAGTGGGTGTTTATATACTGTGCACTGGATAATTCTCTAAGTGAACAACAGTCCAGCATCAAGAAGAGTTTCATGCAGAATACAAATAGAAAGCATTAGACAACTACCTCCCAGGGACAGTGAGTTCCCTAGGCTTACGTTGGGGATGAGGATTGGTMGATCTGTTCACCCTCCGGGGCTGTCTGGAATTATAGATCAGGGACCTTATTGTCGTACCCCAGCTGCTGCACAAAGCCACTAGAAGAAAGGAGATTTACGAGTATTTCAGCAGCACTGAACAAGGGATACAGAAGCTATACAACTGGGAGTACAGTGGCTCTAAATCTGTAGGCATTATGCAAAAAGAAAATGCAGAGTTCGGCATCAAGGGAGCTCTCCCAGAGCAATAGGACATCTTTGTAAATTCTCTAAAGAATAAATTTAACAGTTATTAAAGAACAACACCCTGCTATTGCAGTCACTGAACTTTACAACACAAGGAAAGATGCAAGGGATTTTCAGAAAGACATCTGTCATTTAACAGTGACAGTGACCTCAGCACAGACAAGGAATTCAAATCCCCAAGTGATGGAAACAAATTAACCCCTTGGTACACAGTGGGTTGAGAACTCCAGCATTAGAACTGCTGTGCACTCTAACAGTAACATGCTGCATAAGGTTTTACCTTTAAACAAGCAATAGATGGAATGAGGGATATTCTTTAAATTACAATTGCTGTACACAAAAACAACCTATGACATTATTTAACAACATGCTACTGGCAGTCTTAGAATCATAKAATTATTTAGGTTGGAAAAGACCTTTAAGATCAATGAGTCCAACCRTCAGCCTAACACTGCCAAGTCCACCACTAAACCATGTCCCTAAGTGCCATATGTACATGTCTTTTAAATACCTCCGGGGATGGTGACTCAGCCACTTCCCTGAGCAGCCTGTTTCAAAACCTTTCAGTGAAGAAATTTTTCCTAATATCCAATCTAAACCTTCCCTGTTGCCATTTGAGGCTGTTTCCTCTTATCCTACTGCTTGTTATGTGGGAGAAGAGACCGACCCCCACCTCATTACAACCACTATTCAGGTACTTGTTGATAGTGGTAAGGTTCCCTTAGAACTTCCTTTTCTCCAGGCCTAACACCCCAGCTCCCTCAGCAGCTGGTAGTACTCATGCTCCAGACCCTTCATCAGCTCTGTTGCCCTTCTCTGGACATGCTCCAGCACCTCAACATCCTTCTTGTAGTGAGGGCCCCAGAACTGGACACACTATTCAAGGTGCAGCTTCACCAGTGCTGAGTACAAGGAGACAATCCCTGGTCCTGCTGGTCGCACTGTTGGTGACACAGGCCAGGATGCCATCGGCCTTCTTGGCCCTGGGCACAGCTGGCTCATGTTCAGCCACTGTCAACCAGCACTCTCAGCTCCTTTTCCTGTGGGCATCTTTCCAGCCTTCCACCCACCCTTCCCCAAGCATATAGCACGGCATGGGGTCGCTGTGATCCAGGCGCAGAATCTGGCACTTCAGGAACCTCACACCACTGGCCTCAGCACACCAATCCAGCCTGTTGAGACTCCTCTGAAGAGCCTTCCTACCCTCCAGCAGAGCAATGCTCCTGCTCAATTTGGGCACAAAGTCTGCAAAGTGTACTCAATCCCCTCATCCAGATCATTGATAAAGATATTAAACAGAACTGGCTCCAATACTGGTCCCGGGGAACACCACTTGTGACCGGACACCAACTGGATTTAACTCCACTCACTACCACTTGCTGAGCCCAGCTGTCCAGCTAGATTTTACCCAGCAAGGASTGCACCTGCCCAAGCCACGAACAGCCAGTTTTTTCTCCAGGAAAATGTTGTGGGAGACAGTGTCAAAGGCTTTACTAATGTTCAGGCATGTGACATCCACAGCCTTTCCCTCATTCACTAAGCAGGTCACTTTGTTATAGGACATCAGTTTRGTCAAGCAGTACCTGCCTTTTCTAAACCCCTGCTGGCTGACCCTGATCCCCTGGCTGTCTTGCATGTGCTGTGTGATTGCACTCAAGATGATCTGCTCCATAACCTTTCCCGGGACTGAGGTCAGGCTGACAGGCCTGTAGCTCCTCAGATCCTCCTTCCACTTGTTCCTGTAGATGGCAAATGTGACACTTAACTTCCCACCATCTGGGACCTCCCCGATTAGCCAGGACTGCAAGTAAATGATGGCAAGTGGCTTGATAAGCACTTCTGCCAGCTCCCTCAGTAGCCTTCATCCCCACCCAGCCTCATAGACTTGCATGTGTCTAAGCAGTGTAGCAAGCTGCTGATCCTTTACTGACCCTCAGGTACCTCAGCATTTTCCTCATCATTTGTCATTGTTTCCTCCTGCATCCAATAAAAGATGGAGATTCTCCTTAGCCCTCCTATTGTTGCTAACGCATTTACAGAAATGCTTATCCAGAAAKATAGAAAAATCTTTACATTTCAAAAGGTGCAAATTTCAGTTGCAGAAATAAACCCTTCACTGAAAGACATTTATAATATAGTRTTTAGGGACTGGGCATAAAAGCAGGAAGGCTTTGTATATAGTCATTTCACACAACACTTGTGTTTTACCAAGAGAGTGTTCAGTCAGATTCAGAACTGGGACACCCTAGAGATCCTGTGCAGTCTTTCTCTTAGGAAATGCTACAAYATTGGCCTGCAACCTGACCTGATCCAAACTCCTACACACAGTTCTAATGAAATTCAGGGAGAAATACAAAATCTAACCATTTGTTTCAGACACTCAGCAGATATCTGCAGGGAGAGAAGAGGGAGAGGCCACAGAGATTACTCCAGCCCAATGACTCTAACAGTGCCTATGGAGAGTAGGCCTGGATAAGAAGCTCTAAGAAGTAATACTGTACGACAYTGAGCACTGCTTGACCTCAACTCTGATGTTAAGGCAATCGTTAATTGTCCACTCCCACATGCATAGTAGCTAATTAGCTTATTTTAGCTATGTTCTAAGAAATTCAAACAGGCTCCAATATGTTTCCGGTGTGAAAAGAGGAAGACTGATTTAGAGGTACATTTGGAGGAACCTTAATGACTGATGGTTAATGATACAGCAACCTTACAGACTGATAACAAAAGAAAACAAAAGGATGTGGACCACCACGTTATTAGCTGGTGATGAAGGACATTATCTTATGACCCGTCTGAAGTGAGCAGATTGAAAAGGAACGTCAACACTTGTGGCTCTTTCCCTAAGGGCATCAAAATCTTTGACAAATATTCACTTAAATACACAGTAGGGCTTATTCACAATATATGCATTCCTCCTGACACCGTATTATCCATCCTTAGCTGTTCTGGTGACCCACAAAAACTCCCAACATTCTTGACTTACCTTCACAGCTTTGGGTACATAAAGAACTCTACAAACACAGCACCAGTTTGGAACACATGTTCTAGACTCCACAAGGAAGATGTCCAGGGTAAATAGGAATGAAGATGGTTAAGTCTCCATAAAAAGAACAGGCATGTTTGCTGTAAATACTCATATGTTTCACCTGCAGGGGACCAGAAAGGCAAGCAGGTTACTTACTCCTTGTTCTCCCATAACACTTGGTCATCTTCAACCACGGAAAGAAAAAACCCCAACCCCACGAAAAAACCCCAAACACACTTCTGCATACAGGAAGGAATTTGTTTTAAATCAGAATCACAGGACAGTAGGGGGTTGTAGGGTTTTGTTAAGAAGCCTTCTCTTTTGTTTTTGCCTCAGCAGATTTTGATGCTCGAATTTACCCTCTGGGTATTTCTTCTTTTTCCTGTCGGCATCAGCTTTGAAGTACCAAAGGATGGGATGAGGAAAGTTTAGATTTGGAGAGTAAGATCAGAAGCTCTTTTGTATTAGTATGTTGGACTTCAGTTTCTACGCAATTTTATTTATACAGAAAGGCTTATTATTCATCAGCTAACTGTACTTTAAACCAGTCAAATCTGTTTAGACAGCTGAATTGAGCTGCAGAACTTATTTTAAAAGGAAGTACACTATTGTAAGCCTAAAAACTTGACACAATTTTAGAAATTAACTTTAAAAAAAATTGAACAGATGGTATGTTATTCAATTTTATACTTAACTCAGAACATACTTCACTGCTAACAAACTGGATGTAAAATTCTAATCCTCTCACGTGATTTGAGGGACTTCAAAAGTGCAGGCTTTAGACTGAAGAGTATGTGGGATTTACCAAGGCTAGGAGAGATCCAACTCCCTGATGGCTATGGGCATTCCTTACAATAAAGTTTCTCCCAACAATCTTAAAAGCTGAGCGGGTGAAGACTTCAGTCAGTGGAAGGATAACCAACTGAAAAAAGCTCTGGATCCTCTATTTTACGGCTACTTAGAAAGAGCAAGAGACATTCTAGCAGCTGAAAAACACATTTAAAGAAAAGCTTCAGTTTTTTTTGTAAAAGTGTGATAGCAGASAACAGCAAGAAAATGTAAAGCTATCATTTAGCAAGCTGAAAAGTGATTTCATCCATTCTTTAACTGTAAGCAAGACAGGAAAAGCCAAAGCAAGATAATCTACAGGCTTGTTTCAAGATTTCAATCCTTCACACAGCATGAAAACAAACCAAGTATTATGCAGCTATGATACTAATCATTCTACAGTTATACTGTGCAGCAAAAGATAATTGTATATAAAAAGCCTAGTGCATTTGGGCTGCAATACTCACAAGAGCACACATATATGGCAGTTATTCCCTGTGTGTAAGTTGCAAAGATTAGTGCCTGTATTTCTTACTGCTGTACTGGCTGCCTTGCAAGTTCAACTCTAAACAAAACAAAAAACACAACCAAAACACCACATAGTATTTGTCAACATTTCTGAGAGCAAAAAGATTTAAGTTCCAGCTCCAGAAAGAGGTAGGTAGAATGTGAAACAAGTTGTATGTATTCTTCAGCACAACTATAAACCAAGAACACCATTCAGTCCTATAAAAGATTAAAAACACATCAGGATGTTTCCAGCAGAAATAAAAATAGCATTAGTATCACTGAGCAAGCCAAAACCTTGCCATTCTTGTGCAACATAAATCATCACCTGAAGCATTCCATGTGGTTTTAACTACCCAGATCACAGGCACCAAACCTCCTCTGTTGATTCCACTCAAGACACTAAAAAGTTACACAGCCCATGCACTGAGAGTTAAGAGAGAGATCTTGCCTGTCACGTAGAACAGCCTTTTTTATTCCCAAAAGACATTTTTCAAACATCCTGAAATACTTTTCACTTGATGTCACTTTACCACYCCAAATTTTTTTTCAAACTTCTCAATATTGGTTTCAGGATATGACCTCTCTGCCTAAACTCCAACTGCTTTTCCCTAATCAACTGATTCTCCAAGAAACACCATTAGTAACCAGTTATCATCTGGAGTGTGACACATCAACAACTACATTTCAAGTCCAGTCTTTCACTGATCTTTCATTTAAAGTGGTCTTCGGGGAGGGGGGATACAAATATGCTCCCTAATTTTTTGTCTTTTTATAAACTGTATCACTCAGGATAGTCAACATTCCAAGAAGGTTCTTAGAAAATCATCTAGGGAAAGGCATATCCTACTGTAACCAAATACTTATGAACAGTAGGCAGTTGACAGCACATGGCTGGTGAATGTAAAGGAATCTGTAAAGGTCTCTGAGCAGCGAATCAGGAAGCACCTTTCTCCAGAACTGCTTAAAGCCATGGTCTTTATTTCTGAGATTCTGAAACATGCAAATGCAATCTCCACTCAGTTTGGAATGTGCGTGTGTGTACGTCTTACCAATCACGTCACCTGGAATGGGCACCCATCWCTCCCTCTGAGATTATTTCCATACTTCACTGACCTAGGAAAATCAATTTGGTGAAACATAAGCTACAAAAGGGACCAACGGTCTCCACTTGAAGTTCCACCTAAGCCTATGGAAAAGGGTAATTTCGTCCATCATGATCAGCAGTTGTGCCCCCATTCCCTCAAATCTGTCATCCAAGTTTAAGGTATCACTTAACACACTTCATAGATGAGAACTGTTATTATAAAGTAGCAAATTATRTATTTTAGGTATCAGTCAAATCATGAATGCTTCGGATTCAAATATCCTGAAGTCATCATGGATGAAATGAGTGCAAAAATTGAAATAAAGTATTGAGATTCTAAGTGGAAGTGCTTATCTTAGCTGAGTAGAAGCAACTTAATTCTCTCCAACTAACAAAGGAGACATAGACAAAGAGAAAAAACTCACCACTTGCAGAAGTTTGAGCAGCATCTCAATTCTCTTAACTACTGCAAGCAAGTTCTCATGCTAAAGCTCTCGCCAGTTTCTAGAACACTGATACAGTTCCTGTTAAATTGTCTGGGAAGAGATTACAAGATGCATCTTTCTCTTGTAAGGCAAGAGACCTACAAGTAGAACACAAATAGTTGAATGACAGAAGGGGAGATTACACCTTAAAAGTAATGCAAATATGAATCTTGATCCTAGCCTTAACAAGAAGAATAGCAGAATGAGTATTTAGACACCTAGCTAAAGTTACATAGCTAAAAGAGATACTGTTGAAACAGCTGCAGGCTTAACACATCTTTCAACCAATCCACRCTAACTTCTGGTTCCAAGCTGACACGAACAGGTACAACAATCTAGTTTACATCACGCTGACTTTTTAAATACAAAATAAAAATTTATAAAGTCATAAATAAGAGGTCAAGACATCAAATTCGGTTTCTTCTCTCTTTCCTCACCATGTTGTTGTATTTTCTGSTCACCAAGCTACACTAGAAGGCAACAGCTAAATGACCGCAATACACAGCATTCTTCAGAATTGATTGCTGCTAGAATTTCAGGTGGCCTAATATCTGAATCAAGTATTCCTCCATAATACTTGCATACTTTCCCCAATTCTAAAATTGATCACTGAAAAAGCAAATTGGTTTGCAGGTGAGGTTAGAAATATTTTAATACCACCTCTACAAGTGATGACTACAAATTAACACAAGGGCTCTCCAACAGAAATGTGCAACATTACATTTATGATGAGATTTTGAAAAAAAAATCCCCGTAAGGACCACAAGAGATTGTAGTTACTTGTGTTAAGTTACCTTATTTAGGGAAAAAATGGTGCAAGTCACTTCGCTTCACTTAGTCAAATCAGACATTTTCAGTTCTCATTAGTCAAAAGCTACATTAGCAGGAACTGTAGAAAAAACACAGGTGTACTTACATATAATTTCTAAGACAGACAAGAGTACACCACATGTAAACATACAGAAAGCACGCTTTCCCAGACATGCTATGAAGGCTCAAGTGCTTATCTGTTCTGGTAAGTGGAGTCTGAATACATCAAAACCCAGMAATAAACAACATGAGTTACTAAGATGCAACTACAAATTTCAATGATAATATAAATCAAAATTTAATTTGAAACCAATTTAGTAGTCAGCATGGAGAAATTCTTGAAATACTTAACTACAGACACTTCAAACAGTAATGTTTATTAAGTGTTTTATTGCTACAAACTGGTACATCTTATCACAAAAAGCTACAAGGCATATTATAAACACATACTCTATTATACAGAGTGCAATGCAGTCCCCCAAACAGCCACACTCAACAGCACAATTTTTGAAGTTACTCATTCTCTACTATGAGGTAAATATTATAAGCTTACATCATAAAGCTTTTAATGTAATTACCCCACAGACCCGCCTTCCTTTTCAACTTATTAGACCAAAAGTTATTATTATATCCAACTTTCAATACACACACCAAAAAAATAGGATGCTTAAAAAAATATACAACACAATGTTTTGATCAGCTTTAACAGTCAGTTTTCTATAAAAAGCTCAACTAAAATAGTCTTAATTTCCTTTTAAACAATATCAGGAACACAGAGGAATTATATAAACAAGTTCTCCATGGAATGGAATGCATGCATATGGTGGGGAATCTTCAACTCCATTTGAGACTATTAAAAAGTCTCAGCCACTTTAGAGCAGAAATAAAAAGCTGTTTTGCCCCCACTGATGTATTTTTATTTTCTTGCACTTAGTTATCTTCAGTGTGGTCTAAAGTGAAGTCAGTTTGTTCTTCAGTTTCTTCCTCCTCCTCTTCCTCCTCTTCCTCACCCTGAGCTGGCTCATCAGCTTTGTCCTCTTCCTCCGTTTGCTGCTCCTGAGCCTGATCATTAATTTCAAAAGGATTTTCACCCTGAAGTAGAAGATTGAAAACAAACACTTTGATATTTATTTCACACGTAAAATAATACTCATCATTTCAGTGAATGAAAGAGGCAGCCACTAAGAAATGCTACATTACTTTATACAGCTTTTTAATAGTGGGGGTTTTTTGCAAGAAAATCAAAACAGGCTTGATTTAAAACTAGCAACACTACATTTTTATGCACAGAGGAAACTGGGATCCCAATAACCTCTTTTTAATGAAAGTAGAATAGGCATTTAGAAAAAGCCAGGTATGCTACACACAAACTTCACTTCAACATTCAAAAATTAAAATTACACGGTTAAGTTTCAACATGCTTTTATTAAGAACTACAGCTGAATCCTTTTCCTACCCAATTTTAACAAAATCAGAAGAGTTTTGTTCTGCTTTTCCTTATTTACCGTCTTTATTCATTCTGAGTAATTCTATGAAAAAGGCAAACTCCTCAAAAAATGAAAAAGAGATCTAGAATTAATTACATTAACTAGCCTGTAGTTCATTCCATTGTTGACCTAGAAAAATTACCAGCTTTTTCAGCACTTTAAAAATGTTGGCATTCTGGGTTCACGTTTTCTCCATTCCATACAATAATTCATTACAAGACATACGTCAGCTTTCACTCCTTCAGATATTTAAGAACTATGAATAATCAGTAAACAATAAAGAATAACAACATGAAGTATTAGGAGTTGCTTGGCTAAAGCTCCTTTCATGTTCATATATCTGATAGAGCAAGTCTTATCTGAACATATGATACCAACCACTAACTGCACTAGGACTAGGATTTTAAGAGTATTATTTAAAAGAAGATACAAAAGAAAAATTGAAATGTTAGACCCTTTGTCCTTTTTTGCCTTTTTTTTCCACTTTGATTACATTTTTCAGGTAGAATCTTCCAGGTGGCTACTGAAAAATTAGGAAACTATAAAAATATTCAGCAAATGCCACTGAACAAAAACTTGGCTTCAGTATTATTCCAAAAATCAAGAGAAATCCTAAATTCAGATTCAAATTCAGATTTAACCCAAAGAAGGTAGAATTGAGAGCATGTTATTCTAAGTCCCTGGATAATTCTATGCACGCACTTTGTAATGGCCAGCCTACAGCACTTAGACGGCCATGTCTGTCGAGCTCAACGACTCGAAGCCTGAACAAAGACATACCTCCCACAGAGAACACCCATGAATAAGGTAGCATTTAAACTTCTCTAAGATACTAAGTTTGGCTTTTTTAGAATTAGATTCTCATAGTAGATAGTGGTTAAGTACATAGAAAACTATGTCAGATACCATAACTTACCTGAACCTTAAGGAAACAAAAACCTTCACATTTCAGTTAAAGCTCATGTCACTTTTAGATGATTCACTACTACTGACAAGCACCATGGGGCTACCAAACACCAAGGACTATTTCAGTACTTCAGGTAATAGTGCCCAACATTGAAATACCAAAAATATTAGCTCACTACATCGTCTCATGAAAAGAAACATACGGCAAAGCGAGACCCCAGACAAATTTAATTCCGACATCAATGGAAAGCATTGTGAAATAAAGAGACTGAGGATCCAAATCTTAATTCAGTAAGGATTAGTGCAACTCCGCAGAATTGTACTCATCTACCTTGCTTTTTGGCCAGAAGTGCAAAAGACCTCCTGACTGCAAAGCCTGCAGTGCTGTTTTCCATATTTTTAGACAAATATTTTCATTCACAGCTGGCTACAGGAATAAGCATCTCCAAAGACAGAAACAAGTTAATTACTGAGTTAAGAATACTCCACCTAGTTAGCTTCAAATACACRCTCACCAGTAGACACTACAGAAGGAAAAAAGTATACTAAGAGTTTCACATGTCTTAATAAAGAGCATTGTTTCCTAGCAAAAGAAAAAAGGTGGCCTTTCTCTGTAAATAACTCACAAAGATACTGGAAGCCTTTTAACAGGTCTGCTACAAAAGAAAAGATTTAAATCCTCTCATATCTAGGCTAAGCATAATGACAAATTCTAGCTGAAGAATGCACTTCTGAAAGGACTGCTTCAACACTCCTGCAGACAACTTCTGACTGGCCCTATCTCTCTGGGACAAGCTACAGAAAATTGTTATACTTCCTTCCTGGGAGACAGCATGCTGCTTCTGGCTAGCCCAGCAGAAGTGTGCTTAGTTTCAGCTGAACAAATCCCTATACAGTAGGAATAAACAACAAAAAAAGTTGCATTCCCCAACTGTTTTCAGAGAAAAACGCAATTTTCAAGTTCTCAAGCGAAGGAAAAAGTTACTACCCTCAAGGGGAAGATCCTAATGACTACAACTCTTTTCCAGTGGTGTAGCATCAGAGGCATCCAACACAGCATAGAGAGACAATTTTGATATTAGTTGATTTTGACAGTCACACTGGTCACATGTTCCCAGATGGCTTTAAAAAACAAACCAGAAAAACCCAAAAACCAAGAACACATAACCAGAAGCCAGATACAGCTCACTGAGCAGGTCCTGCTGAAAATGCATTAAGTTCAATCCACCCCAGAAAATGCCAGTGCTAGCCATTCTGAAAATGCCAGTGGTCTCCTTGCGAAGACAATCTTGCAAGTTTTACTCTCCTCAGTTTTTGAACTGATGAATGGCAAATTTCCATTGTCCCTTCTGCCAATCTCCCGCTAGGGGGCTGCATTGGACAACACATACCACGGCTAAGGAACACCGAAAGAGGTGACTGGAAATACAGGCAGATATTCCAGGCCCTGATATCAGGGCATTTGCAACCTCTCMTTAACAAATATAGAACAGTTGTCTGAAACTGATTCACACACCCATCCATACATAATTTGTCAGGACACAACTAATTTGACATTTTAAATCACAATTAACTTGGGCACTGGCTCATACCCTGCCATATTTCCACAGGACAGTATTGCTTTATCCAGAAGAGTCTATTGTTAGGGCACAGGCAAAACCACGTATCAATTAAAAGTAATACCAGAAATAGCAAACAATATTATTACAGAAAGAGTCACTTAGCAAAGTAAGTGGCCCAGCAGAAAAAACTCTCCATTTTGCTGAAGTGAATTCACCCGTTTCTCAGGCCAAGTACCTATAACATAGGCTGCCATGCCTTTTAAATTCTCTGATCTCATCAACTACTGTTGTAAGCTTTTGTTTTTGTCATGAACCCTAAAGATTCTATGGAATAAAAAGTAGCTGAGTACTGTGCACACTATACTTCAGTACCAACCTCCATGCTGGAGCTTTTGCTTCTAAATGTAAAGATGGACTCATTTGTAAAGTGTTTAGTGCCCTACAGTTAATAYTGTATACAGAGGTAAAGACACTGCCGATGCTCCCCTAAAGTTTGTTTTGAGGGGTTTTTTTAGTAAGAGCATCCAGTGAAAAATTTACCAGATGTAAGTCGTAAACAACAACCAAAAGCTGGTGAATCTGAAGAGGGTAATTTTTGCTGCAAATTAATTTATCCAAGACACTGATTTCTGACTGGCAGAATACATCAGAAGTATATTCAATCTGTGAGCTATCTTGAAGACAGAGCACTGAGGTTAAACTGTATCAACCTGGAGAAAATAGTGGCATAGCAAACATAACGAAGTATTTTCTTTCCATTTGCATCTTACCTTCACATACAGCTCATATCGTGCCTTGACGATAGGATTATTCAAGATACTGGTGGCAGTGAGAACACTCTCTCTTTTTATTTGTTCTCTGTAGGCCTAGGAAACAAATTTGATGGTGAATAATTATCATGTACCTCTTACAACTGTCACATAAATTTGAATTCATGATCAGTTCCTGTAAATAAAATAATGAATATATCACAGCATGAACTGCTGCTTCTTAGTACTTCAGTGCAAACCACCTAAGTTCAATTAGGTTTAGTAGCGTTTATAGCTTGTTGCTTTAGCTTGATCAAAAGATATACTCATATCTTGATTATACAATCAACTACTACCAGCATTATCTGTTCTCATCTACAGACAACATGCAGGCTTTTCCATCACAGCCTAACATATTGTTGAAGGTGATCCTGCTCATTTTCAGGGTCCCTTCCAACCCAAAATATTCTGTGATATTTCACAATCAAAAAAGCTTATATATAAACAAAACATTACTTCGGCAATCTTGCTTACTCTGATGCTCATGCTTTCAGCCCTTCTACCAGCCTTAAAAGTGTATTATCATTATGAATTATAACAGGGACAAATGCCACACTACTGCTAATTCTAAATTGTTCTCAGTTTTCTTCAAATTAAAAAGATTACAGTCAAGAAAAAAGAGACACTATGTTGGTTATCTTGCTAGAACCTAACTTGTAGGTTATCTTGCTATGTTTTTCAATTTGAGTAACAAAATTTTTCCAACATTTAAACTCAGTAAAACCAATTTTCATAAAATAAAAAGTAATTCCTAGTAACTTTCTCATAACTTTCTACTGTCAGCTATTAAGCGCACCAACATTTCATTAGCTGGGGGTGCCTAAGCGCTGGCTACTTCATGAGACATTGCACTTACAAAGTGCAATAAGGACTTTACAGCTTTCTAGAGAACAAGTCATATCAACAAGAACTTAGAAATTACTTGCACCAAGAACCACAACACTCTTCACCTACTATTAGATTATGMTTTTCCTTTTTTTTCTTAATAATATGTCATATCTTACTTGTTTTCCTTTTGTGTGATCAGGAGATTTCAAGTGTTGCTGAACAGAACTGTGCAATGCAGGAACATAGACACTGCAAGCACTGCAGTGAACAGTCTCAACTTTCATCATATGGTCATCAGCTGTAACCCCTGCCAAAGAAGATGCGACAAATCATTAACACAAAATATGTTACTTTAGGCAAGAAGAAARGCAGCTTGTTTGTTTTATATTCAAAAATTAAGAGCTCTCAGTTCCTGAACATGCCAAACTGAACCACAGAGGAATATTCACCTAAATTCAGGCATCAAAATTAGGCTCCCTGAGGGCAATATTGAGAGAGAAGTTTTTCACTTGAATACTCCAACTCCACCTCTCCACAGACTACACAAGACCCAGGCAATCTACAAAAACGGCATCTATTTTAAATCAGCAATAACCAGTATCCTTAATAATACACCTTTTGATACAGCAAACAAACAAAGCGTGACCAAAGTAGTTGCATTTACTTTACCCCTTATAAAAACTAATTTATTTCCTTCCCCCCTGTCCCCACCATCAGGAAGAAGCACATGAAKCCAATTCCTCTTGCAATTTTAAATATTAGCTTGCTAACAGAACATTCTCATCACAAAGGAAAACAGGCYCTCCACTACTTAAAGAAAGCACAAAAGAAGAATTTGGAAGACTGTTAAGATGTTGCCTATATCAATTTTTAAGTAGCTTTTTGTATTTAAATTCAAATTAAGGTAGTATTCAAACAGAGTGATTGCCTAAACTGAAAGAGGTCTCTTCTGGCTCTAGCACATATTCTGAATCCCTCAAGCAAAGAATGGGAGGATATTGCACAGCAAGGCAGGGACACACAAAATGCTCTAGAAAACTGCCTGTAGGGCAAGAGAAAAAAATTTCAGGCCAAGATGCACCTTGGGTAGCCAAGACAGTGCTCGAACTCCTTCTTTTGTCACTGTCCCTCAAAACAACAGCAACCCTCCTATTTATGTTTTTCCAAATCCTTGCCATTATATTTGACCATTATCACCTTACTGCTTTACTACACTGTCTTTCAATTTACTTGCATCCACTCCTCATGCCTTATACTGAATGAGACTGTGGCCAAGCCCACACAATTCTGYTTGTCAAGTACCTACCACAATGTTATCTCACCTTCTGACAAGGCTACCTGGATAGCAAACGCAAATAAGGTTTGCTATCTCCCACGGTGCTTACATTCCACATTGCATCCCAAATGAAGCAAGGAATCCCAACCAGGTACAGAAAAGATGGGAAAACTAACTATTTTAATCCATTTTATCAAATTCAAAGAATAACGAAAGGAGAAAAAGACCAGGAGAGCTCCACAGTATGCATTTCGCATTAAGCGCATCACGCACCTTCCATTATATCTTTTTCAGCAGCTTGAGCGTTTTCCGTTTGGTTACTTGTCTGTTGCTTACGCATTGCTGTCTTCTTGAATTTATTCACCATACACTCCTACAGCGGAAAAAGAATTGTAAATAYCTATGACGTACAATTGTTTATATTCCAATATTAACCTAGACTTCCAAAATTCAATCCAGTTCTATAATAAACAGGAAATAATTGTTATTTCTCCTTAAGGCATTACTTTCAATTGTAAAAGTAACAGTATTTTACAGACTCTGAGTTCACTTTAACTTTTAGTAGCATGTGCTCCACCAAAAGTCATCTGCGAAAGGAGTAACAATAAGTTAAGCATATTTTGAACGTAAATGGCAAATGGTAACTATATTCTCATGTAGAAGTATTATACAGRTCAAAAACAGCTGTCTTACATGAAGAAATTCCATCACTACTTTGTCAAATTTGGTTTGCTTCTGGATATGATCCAACGTCTCCTGGTGAGCTGTACTCTCCAGATGTGCCTCAATTTCTTTTTCTTCAAACGTTCGAAACTTGCAAAATGAGCAAGTAAATGCCATTCTATCAAGAGAAATACATTAAATGTTACTATTAAAACTCCTTAAAACTCTGAGGACTTGACMAATGCAATCAGAACAGGAACACGAAAAGCCTTCTTTAAAGAAGATTAAGTGAAAAAGAAAAGGAAAAAATCCCATGTTTTTCCATTAAAAAGGGTAAGTGCTACAAGAATCAAATATAAATCAGGCCAGTGTCAGAGTAACGAATTATCTATGCAGGAGACAAAAACTGCTGAAATCAGAAGCCAGGCATTTAAAAGYCACATTATTCTGTGAGTCCATCTATTGCAGCTCTCTACTTCCTGTCACCTCTTGTAGTATTTCTCMTAGGCATAGAGTCGTAGTCCCGCCAGGCCACGATTTCCTAATTGTAAGTTATCAGAAGAATCCACATAAAGCTCATTTTTCCATACATAAACCATATAATCTTTATAAGGAAATACAACTTTCTCAGTACAATGAAAAAAAAATCAGTACACTATGATCATCTACTGCACTGACATGGAACAGTTTTGTACAGTGCAGTCACTGGGCAAGACTAAGAAAGTGACAAACTTATGTACTTATTTGTGCTACCAAACAGCTGACCATATACACACACACAGAGACATATAMAACCAGAATAAAGTCCATTTCTAACAGCTTTTTAAGTCAGCATGAACATATGCTTCAAAAGCAGTACCATTCTAAGCTGCTTCTCAACTGTACATTGATGCACTTGTGCAGGGAAGGCGTTACTAAATTGTGCATTTTCTGATATGACAGTGGTCCAGTGAAACACCCAGTCTTCTAAGCCACTGAATTTGGGTGGCAGGTTTTGGCCTAAGTTTTTTTTCTTTATTGGGGTTACTTTTTTGGTTTTGTTGGGGAGTGGGGAAATTGAGGGGTGGAAGGAGGCAGGATTTTTTTCATCATTTCTTTGCTGCATTTTGTTTTCCTAAAATCAGTCCAAAGGGGCCTTCAGGAAAGAAGGTGTCTTCTTAGAGAGGCACATAGGGCAAAAAACCCCCTGCACGCGACACAGATGTTGCACCACAAACCTGTATCCATCGCCGTATTTTTCACTGTTTTTTTCCCTTCTACGCCTTTGCTTCTCTCTTCTGGCCTCAATCCGCCGCTTTTCTTCTTCCTCGCTTTTAACTTCTCCTTTGCCATCTTAACATACAATAGAAGAATTAAAAAATAAACCCAAAACAAACAAACAAATAGCACCAGAAGCACCTGTCTTCCCTATCTCCTCCACAAACACTTCAAAATGCAGAGAAAGACCCTGTACCACCATGGTTCAACAGGTTTCTTAAACGTCCTGAAATTTTTGCTTTGTTTTCCACTTCTAAAGACAACCAATCTAAACATTTCCTTTCAACAATGTATACTTAGTAGTTAAGGGTTTACACTCTAGTTTACAGTCATAAAAGAAATTCAGAGTTAATGCAAACCCTTCCCTGTTGTGCCTACTTATTAAAGGCCTCTTCAAGTAAGTGACCAGAAAAGGGTAACTGGAAATACATGAGAAAAACACATCGTTTAAAACTCTCCCATGTTCTTAGAGCACCACTGCTACAATCCCCTTACATAAACAGAAACTATCTAAAACCCATCTCTTCTACTGAGAATCCAGTTACCAAAACCAAAAGCAAAAGTTCTCATAAAGGAGACAAGACAGTGTTTCTTCAAGGTATGGTACCCAAACTGAACTTCAACAGCATTATTATTTTTTTCCTCACTCAACTTCACTTGATTTCACAGAAAAATATTTCAAAGATTTTCAGCCAAAGAAATAAACCAGTTAATGAGGCAGGGTGGAGRGGACAAGGAGACGGGACAAGGATAGACAGATTCACCACACAACAAAAAACCCAACCAAACTTTCAGAGAAGAACCTGACTAAATTACCACCTGGCATGTAAGTAAAAGTGTGAATAAATTAACTAAAAGAATTTAGTTCTGCAACATTTAAGACTTCCAAGGACATTGACTTTTTGCATAAGTGCACTTATGTTTGTCTTTCCTATGTCTACTTTAATAGTCTATGGACAAAGGGGAACAAAAACAGAATATTATTCAGTGAGTAGTTTTAGAGCAGGAAAAAGAAGATCACTTCATTTTCTTTTGTAGTTCAACCTTAGGAGAGGTCAGCCTCTAGGAAATCTACCTCCAGCCAAACAGCAACAGAAAGGAACATAAAACAGCATCATGCACAAACACCAAGACTTGCAAAACACTTTGTGGCTCTAGAAGTGTCAGTGAGTACTAAAAACACTTCCACTGATTAACAGGTCCTGATTATCCCAAGGTTTATCATTCTGTAGCAAAGAGTTTCAAAATTTACTGTGATCCAGAGACGAGAAAAACTCCTGTCCATAAGACTATTTTTTTCAAAAATTCATACTGAAAACAAAAAAACCACCTACCTACCCACAGAGGCAATTCCCATATTGATCTCAGGATTTAAATTTCATTTAGTGCATTACCACCAACCCTGGAAATATGCAAAGGATCACTTGTTTTACTGCTGTAAAAATCATCTGGTATAATATTCAGTGGAGTGAAATGGCCTCTATTTTGACCCTCAAGCTCACAAATTGAAGTGCTCACAAATTAGAAGCTGGGGAATGGAGGCCTGTATCTATATATAAACTAAAGACTCCCACCTTCCTCCAGTGCACTTATGCAAACTTTCAGAACAAAGGGAAACCCACACAATTTAAAAAGAAACTAAAAATATTTGCTATTACTTCAAGAAAAGAAACACTTAGTTGGCTGCAAATTTCCAGCCCTCCTTGCCGTCCAATGAGACTGCATATGCAACAGGGCAGCACATAAGGAAAAGGGGACTAAAAGTAGTTTCAGCCTCAACACTGGATTTGTCTATGTGTCTGAAATCACTACAGTTAATATACACTTTAACTGATTTTTACGCAAACTAGTAATCAACTTGTTTCACTAAGACTGTACATGAAACAGACCCCACATTCCTGACAGCAGCTCTCCAAGATAACTGAATTCACTTTCATAAAAGTGACTCACCTAGGGTTTAAGGGTGAGGTTGATCAGCTAGTGGAATAAATAATAGGATATGGGTGAGGAACCAGTGGGATTAACAACATTCAAGCAATGGACTGGTAGCATGTACAGAGGACCACAAAATTTTTTTCACAAAAAGTAAAAAAAAAAAAAGGACAAACAACAACATACTGAAATGATCAGAGAGCAGAGACACAGTAAGCATGAAAAAATAAACCAAGTGATGGATGGGTGTTACAAACAACCATCTTTCCACAGCCTGAATTTATAAACTCTTAAAAAAAAAAAGTCATGCTATCAAATAACTATTAGAGGTCATATATACAGGCTTACTAAATCTATTCTCTCAACATCTTACAAGCAGAATACCTACAATACCTTACCTGACAAAGCAAACTGACTTACCTCCAAAAGTCTGATACCCAAGATCATAAGCATCTCTTGTAAAGTCTTCATATATAACAACTGCACCACTTGTATCAACTTCAATTTCCTAATAAAGTCAAATCCATACATTAAAAAAAAAACACAACAAAAAAACCCAATGCCATTCTAAATCCAGAAAGGCAGCATAAACTGCATTATTTCCAATAATCTATTACTTGCTATTTTCATCAAACATGACAATGAAAGAAAGTGAACTGATTATCTTGTTGGACTCAGTGAACAAAAATTTCTAGCTCTGCATTTCTCCTTAATGCCTTGAAGTCTTAGTGAATTATTTTCACAATCAAAATTGTTTTCTATATAAACATTCTGACTTCCAATCCAGACTTTTACTTAGCTGAGAACGTGTTAATACCTCCACTCAAACAGAAGGAACACGCCACTCCAGTCTTGCAACATTAAACCAGGATATATCTACACATGCTTAGCTTACTAGTAACATTCTTACATAGTGTTGCAACTGATCATTCTGAAGGTAGGGACTAATCTTCGTACCCTATCAAAGAACACCTTTTAACACTGGTTCTTTTTTTATTTACCCTCTCTCCTTGATGTGTCTTATGTCTTATCCATTCCTCCTCACTTCTGTTTAGTAATCTCCTTTGTACTTAATTTCTCCACCCACCCAAGCAGGTCATAGATGCATGAGTTCAAGCTGTCTACCTGTGGCAACATGAGAAGTGTTCATATGAGAGCTCTCTTGTGCATTACAAGAACAGGTAGGATCTAAAAATACACTTTAAAATTCATTTTCCAGCCTATCTACACATGCTACACCTTTCACTCAAAATCAACTGCCACCAAAATAAGACTGCTTTAGATGAAGTGAAAAAAAAACCCAAAACCATGTTTAGAAAAACTTCTATAGTATAATGTTCCATTTTATAACTCTAGCTTAAGAATTACTTGTCTTAAGGTATACTATGCAACTTCTCAAAGAATCAAAACATTTTCCAGTTCTGGGAATCTTTACCTCTATAGTAGAATCCTGGTAAGATGTCTTCATGTCTATTAACATAAAATGAGAAACAATGCAAAAGTGCTGTCACTGTCAATTCATTTTAAGACAATAAGATATTTAGGATAAAAATCAGCTTGTTACACAGAGAAGATAGTCTACATTTACAATTTATCATAGTTCTCTAATAYTACTAAATGTAAAATCAGTTATCCTTAGAAATATAAACTAAACCTTTTTAGAAGCAATCACCTGTATTTAACTCCAAAACAAAAATTTCAAGGTTGAAAGGACAATATAATTTTGAGATATATTTTCATACATACAATATATACCAACTGAATCCAATTTTCTGTTAGTTGTCATCCACTTTTTAATTTTCAGCTACATGATACTGCTTAGGTCTTTCAGTTCAAGTTTCAGAAACTGTTAAATCACTCAACAGTTCCCTCCCCCTAATCTCAGAGCCACAGGACAGGCTGCATCCTAGTAGGCACCACCTATTCCACTTCCTAAAGTAACATCAACATTATGTAGTACATTGGTCTTTGGATTGTGGAAATCAGCGAGGAGGATCAGATAATAAACTAGAAGTGTTCTGTCTGGACATAGTTTAGAAAGGAGAATGTACAAAAGTACTGAAATTACACAGACGTGTGTTTTACAGACCCTTTTCATCACAACAAAGCTGGCGAGACCACCAAAAACATTCCCTATACAAAATTCCAGTTCCTGGAACTTGTACAGTAAGTWCTCTTGACAATACAGTTAAGGGAACACTTTTGTGTGTAATGTAACCAGAATTACAAAATCAAAAATAGAATTAACATGTCAAAGTTTCTGCCAAGCCTATGCATTTACCTTGCAAGCTGTGAGCTACAGCAACTTTAAACAATTTTCAGGTGTGACTTGAAGCCAAACTACATAAAACACTGCAGATCAAAATCACTAGGAAACTACAAGCATAAAAACCTAAAATCTGACCACTGTACACACTGTTCATAAAATATAATACCCCAGTCTACATTCCCTCAAGCAAGTAATTTATTCCAACCTCATTAGTGACTTTTTTCTCCAACTATGACTGCGATATCAAAATTATTAAGAGTTGTAGGAAACCTTTATGGAGGTTAAAGAAACCAGGCATCACTAAGACAATTTGCAGTTTATAGTTTATCTCACATTTACAGTTCTTCCTGTCATTACAGCATTTCATTTACAAGTGGGAGCAATCTCTTTCTGCCTTTCATAAATTATTCTGTAACAATTTTTGCCATTTTTGCAGTTTGCCTCCTTTTCTCCCACCTCTTCACCCACGCCTTTTATCTTTATTTTAACTGCATTGCAGCTGATGCACTACATTTTATATCCTAAGAATGTGGACAGCAGGGTCCAGGCTCACGCAACAGCACGTTTTAATATCCATCAGGTGTTGTCACTTCAGACAACCTGAGCTCTGACATTATTTTTAGCTGTGAAAATTTGCCTCCAGAAAGTATCATCCTAAAGTCTCAATGAGATGGTCTTCAATGGTACTTATCTGAACACATCAAAATACGCAATGTCATTCAGCAAATTATCTTTGCAGTAGAAAAGTTGGATGCGTAAATTCATAAAATCCATTGCGGACTACTTCAAAGGTGGAAAACGAAGAATCACAAAACAGCACATACAGCCTTCTTTCTGAATATTAAAACTAACTTATTTCTAATGAGTAAAAAAATTAGTAACTTTAACTTACGAATTTTGACACTTGCTACTTACTAGGCGATTTTTTCTGGCTCAGCTTCAAAATAGGCTTTGTCATTTTGGGTTTCTTGATAAATGTCCCACCAGGTTTGTTATATGGTTGTGGTATCATTTTTCTTTTTATTCCTCTTGCAGCAACTGCTGCAGGACTGGGTTTGTTATGATAGTCAACGACAATTCCAGGTCTGTGCATTCCACCAAAGTCTCCCATATGCTGAAAATTTGTGAAATCAAGAGGAAGGTATTAGTATATGAAATCAATATAAAAAAACAACTACTTGGTACAATACAACTGTGAACTTAACTAAAATCTGTGTTCTAGAGCAAAATGCAGGAGAAACTTAAGCTCCTGGTCTGATGTTCTGTTGTGCAATGGCTTTGTGGATGTTTGTCCAGTAGAACGAATACGTATGTATAAACTGTGTTTCTGCTTATTCAGAACCATTGTCCAGGCAATGAGCATATTATCACATCTCAGCCTAACATCTTGGCCCCTCTCTTCAGATTATCTAGCTGATGAATGCCATCTCCCTCTGCGAAAAAAAACAGAGCTAAACAACTCAGCTGTCAACACTAAAAAAAAAAAAGAAAAGGCTGCTAAAAAAAAGGTTCCTTGCTCTGCATCTTATGCAAAATGATATAGTAGTGATTTGGAAACTAAGTAAAGAAGGTTGCCCAGTGTGGAGCAGTGATTAATTGAAGGAAGCTCATTCGTTCTTTTACTTATCTTTCCACTGAATTCAATAAAATCAGAATTTTCAAGCTGGGCCTGGAGAGCGCGATACAAAACCAAGGCAGAAATAGTAATGAAAATTCCATTGAAAGACAACCTTTCCACTATTTCTACAGTTACGCACAGTCATTTGTGGACGCTTGTATATGAAAGTTACCTCTCTGAAGACACGGAATAAATGAGTAATCTGAAGAGGGAAATTTAGGTAGCTGCAATATTTTCGGAAGTGGTAAGATACCTCTTAATATTAACTTAATTACTTGATTAATACAGGGCAGAAGAGAGCCCACAGACTGGATGAGTGACTTGGATAAGCAGAAATATATGTATTTCCATGAGAAGAGAATTAATATTACACTGTCAAAATTAAAACAACATAAAACTAACTTCAAAATACTTGTGAAAAGTATGATTTTAAGGCAAATTTTAAGTGACAGACAGAATGTACCAAAGCAGGCACTTTCCATAATCAGAAGTCCATGCACAAGATCTCCATGTTAAGGTATTTAGTTGAGATAGCTACAGACTACCTAGCATGTACATTTACATCAGACACATATAAATTTGACATGAAGTACACGCTTCGATAATTTCAAGCTTGTTTTGGGGTTTTTTTTTAAACAGACAATCTACCTATTAAAGGTGCAATGCATTTTACATATGGTAAGTAGTATAGCCTTTACATTCTGCTTTATTACATAAAAGACTAAAAGGATAAATTTCAAAAGCAAAGTAAAAAAGAACTCTGTTGTAACTGCACAAAGCTTTCAGATCTGAATGAGTTCTGAAAGGATGGCATAAAAGCTTAAGAATGTAACATTTTCAGCTTCACAAGCAGAGAAACAAAGCTTAGAACCCATTTCTCATACCATGCTACATGCTAGCTAACAGCCATGTGCAAATCTTGAGCTAAAATTTTAATATGGCAACTACAATATTCAAGAATGCTGCAAAGTAGACTTTCTGGAACAAAACCACCACACAGTTAGGCACTTAAAAGACCCAGTAAAATATAATCTTCCTCTACACTTCAAGCTACAACAAGCTGTATAGTTTAAAGAATCACTTCCCAAAGAAATATGGCACGCTTAGGAATTTTAAAAGGCAAGTTACACCTAGAGGCACAGGCAGAAAGGTGTTCACTGAACTCTTCATGCTCAAAAAAAACAATCAAAACTGGGATTATAAAACCACGACAAAGGGACACCATCAACTTAAAGTTAGTACTTCTGTCAGGTTGGCGGTTTTTTATTCTCTTCTGTTGTATTTTTTCCCCTAGCTCACTTAACATCAAGCATTACTCCCTCAAACTGCAATCCACTATTTTGCCTACAGTTAAACACGCTGTTTCTTTGACACACAGTTCTTACATCCTACACTGGAAAGGAATCCACTGAAAAGGAGTTAGAACTTAAGTCTTCAAAACGAATACAAGTAACAGAACTAGGCAGACTACGTGGAAATTAATTTCAATTCTGTGAAAGGACCTGATTTAAAGTTGATGATGCCCCTTTAACCATGCTTCAATTCTGAGAAAGAATCACTGTAACTGCTAACCACTCACCTTTGCCATTTCCTCCCCATCACCCTTCCAGTAAACAAGTCAGAGTAAGAATTAAGTTTAAAAGAAGACCTGATGTTTGATAAAACATGTATTCAACATATTAAAGAATTAGCTAAACTTTTCCTTTTACAGGAAACAAAAACTACGCTAGTGTTCACAACCTGGGTTTTATTTTTTGCTTATACATTGCACCTTTAACCTACTCAAAACTTCAAAAGACTTTGAATTCAACTTTTGCAATATTCAAAAATTTCCCCACCAGCAGCAGAGATGCTAGCGTTTACAAGGAAAAATGAAAGTCCTTTTAATCCCTTTTAGACCAAACCTTCTACTTTTATCTTCACCTTTCAAACAAAAGGAGAGATTTAACAAACCTTATCAACTAGTCTTCTATTACTCATTACTTTCAACAAAAAGAGGGACTGGGTTCTACTTGAAGACAGCTTCAAGGGGATAAACGACATTGTCAACCATGATAGTTTGCTTGAACAAAACCCCCACACTGTACTGAACAGTGCATTCGTTTTAAAGCAGTGGTCTTGAAAGGGTTTAAAAGAGTGTCTAGTGAAAAGAATCTGAAAAGATTCTGTACTTACTCCTCGGCCTCGGCCTCTGCCTGTTGATGGTCCTCCAAAAGCATCATAGTTTCTGCTTCCAAATCCACTTTCAGGATAAGCAGGCGTTCCTCTCCCCCGAGAGCCTACAGGTGCAGGCTTCATATGGGGTGAAGAAAAACTGCTGTAGGAAGAGTAACTCTCTCTTCCTCTGTCCTCCATAAACCCAGGCCTCAATTTTGAACGGGAGTAAGGTGCTTCCCAGCTAGACCCGCCCTGGTTTCTACCTCCGAAAGAGTCAAGGCTATTCCGGTAGGAGTTGTCAAATCGACCACCATAACTACCTCCGAAGCGGCTTTGTTCGGGTTCATTATAACCATAGCCAGATCTGTACAGATCTCGCCCACCCAGAGAAGACCCGGAGTCGTAAGACTCATAAGGTCCAAACCTGGAAAAGTTGCACAGTGAGGAGAAAAAAAAGTAAGCTTACTAATGTTATACATTTCAAAAGACAAGTTATCAGTTGACATTTATCAACTAAAATCAATTTATTACTATACTGGTCCGTACAGTTCTGTTATTGTTTAATCTTGATTAGGGCTGGGCAATTCACACTATGACCAGATAGAAAGCTATCTGAGCCATTTTTGCTACAAACAATTCTAAAGTTCAGTATACCTGAAGTTTGTTCACTTAAAATTTTCAGCAACATTTATTTATTAAAACATTATTAGAGCCCAGCCCTAGTCTCACAAAAATAATCACCTGCAGACATTCATAGGCTAGTCAAACTCCCCTTTCTTCAAAATCATACCCTCATAGTCTAACAGGTAAACAGCAGTTAAAAGGCGGCTTAGTCCTGAACTGAGGAAAAAAAAATCTTTTGGTTTTTTTAGCGGTACAGTTGTGAGTTTTAAGTACCCCGCAGTTCTCATTTTAAAGGAAAAATAGACATGCTCTTCCATTCACATTTGTACTTTCTAGAAATTTTTTTCTTCCCTATAAAATTCAGCCTCTCAATCCAAAGAGTTCATGGTCTTCAGTGTATCCAGCTTTCACTTCCAGATCATTAGGTCTAGCAACTCAGGATTTTGAAAGTCTCCCTAATGCATGCACAGTGGACACAAAAACAGTCCTTGAAATTTCAGAGTAAAGTAACAAGGAGCAAAAATTTTTAGTTATTTATCAAGAGTTTGCTTTGCCTGGGGTGAGGGCAGTGCCAGGCTAGAAATCAGTATTTGAAACTACTTGGAAGGGAAACACATTAGTGTTCCTGCAGGGTTATGGCAGGGTGACTGAGCAGTTGGGAAAGAATCCCTTGACTGATACAATATAACCTAGAAGAGACTCAACTTACTAACTGTATCTACAGTAAACTGAATGCCTTATTTTAAACTATGTTCGTCTCAGAAGACTCAAAGATAGACAGAAAATGACACTAGAAAAACTCCATGCTTAATATTAATGTTACATGGCAAGAGTCATTTTGGTGTCAAATAGTCATTCAACCTCCATCATATGCGGATTACTATATGGTAGGTACAGCTCATTCCTGAATCTCTGCTCAGACTTTTAAGACAATCTTAATGCTCATTATGAAACAAGTTATACTTAACTAAAATGCTTAATAGAACCGAGCAGCAAGACACAACACTTCTCCAGCCTTCCTATTTAGTACTGTCCTTACCCAGTGGCACCAAAGTGACTACAGACAGGAATCATACAGTAATCTGGCTACAGCCAGACAAGAATTCAAGGGCACACACAAGAAAACCATCAGATTATATAAGTTTTCTTCACATTTTATCTCCTCCAAGACAGCATCACTACTCTGAAAAGCACGCTTCTCTGAGTACAATATTAAGACCTAAATCAAATCAGCTGCTCCCTATTATCTTTATCTGAAAGAGCAAAGTAATAGTACCCTAGCATTAAACATACAACTTTAAGACCACTGCATCAGAATTTTTAGTTTTAGACTAATTCATCTTACAAAGTAGCCCAGAACATGCACACGGTTTTGACTGTAATCAGTACCTTCCAATGAAATAATCTGGACATGACTTTCAGATTCAATACTAAGATCATTTGAGCACTGCACATTCAAACGAAAGAACACATATCCTAAATGTTCCTTGAAAATGGAATGTTGATAGATTCAGTCTAAGGCACTAGACCAGTTAGGTCTAGTCTGCTATGTCAGAAATGGAATGTCAGGCCAATCAGCTACAAATTGCTAGACATTACTGAAAAACAAAACTTTTGCTATTTTCATTCAGACGCACTGTTTCACTGTCAAACTTTTCCACAAAAATGCTGATTATTACAAGAATCTAGCTCTTACAGTTTAGTATTTGCCAGTATTTATCAAACATGAAGACTCAGAACAAAAGTGTTCATACAAAATCATAACAACATGCCTCAGGAACACTTAAGTTAGAAGAGAGAATTATTTAAACTTAAATTTTATTTGATCAATTCTTGGGACAACTGAAGGATTATTTTACCTGTTACCACCACCACCACCTCCTCCGCCTCCACCTCCATGACTCTCCATCCCATAGGATTGGTTAAGGTAAGAGTCCATGGATCGTGGGCCACCATAGCCTCCATGCCCATAATCACGGTCCATGTCTAAAAAAAGAGCAGAAAAATGTTTATAAAGAAAGCAAGTGAGAAGTCTTATTAAGTAATCTAGTTTAAATTCTTAAGTAAATGTTTACTCTTTGCCACGGTGCTTACAAACAAAATACAAAATCCACAGTTGCAAACCAATTTTGACACTGTGCTTAGAGAAGCCATGTGTTTTTGTCATCATTTGAGCACCTCTTGACTGGAATCAAGTTCATTTTTTTTTCCAGTAGTAGGTAACTCAGGACTATCGTTCCATCAGCTGGAATCACCATAAGGTAAATTAAGAGAATTAAATAGAGACGCCTGATGTAGAATACGTCAGAAGTTTGTAGAGAAATAAGACCACTTCCCACCTTTTAATAATAAATACATAGAGCTCACAGGCATCTGCTTTCTCTATCCAATGTCCCAAAAAACCTTCACTGACATTGAGACCTGGGTAAAGGTTACAAGTTGTCATGCTGCAATACAGCCTCTGTATATAGGCTACAGAGCAAACAAAAGCATTTTCTGCCATCTGGCACTAACAAAAATCCACCCAAATCAGCACTGAGCTGCAGCTTTCTAACTGCACTAAGATGCCAGTACTTCACAGCTGAACTGATGTCACTTCATGACATCTCTGTATCTAGTAATGAAGTTCGGCAAAAGAACCAACTTCTTCCTCAGCACTGGAAGGTCTATGTAAACATTCCGGATAAATAATCACTCAATTCAAAGCACAAAAACGATGCTGCAGATCTGCATAACGAGTATGATCTGTCTTCCGGTAACATACACAATTCACACTTCATTGGCATTCTAGAGACCAAAACTGCTTCCCAGTACCAATCAAAACTAACTTTTGGATAATGCAAAGAAAACCTGGCAAGTCAAGACTCACAGAAAAAGTAACAGAGAAGGAATACACAATGAACACAGGAAGGATAAAAATAAAACCAAATACTTATTTCCAAGAGAGAGCATTTTATACATTTCAGTATCTCCACATGTACTGACTTTTCCAGGACAATTAGCTCTCCCGAAGACATAAGAAATTGTCCCATTTAAAGAAACACAGTAATTCTCTGTGCATATCATTTCACGAAAATAACTGTAGTGCTGAAAATATATATATAACTATATCCCATTCGTACCTGGTTCTTGTTAGCACCAAGTCATTATAAATTACTTTCTCACATCTGTCAACAACGAGAATTCTGCAAATGATATTTAGCTGGTTGTAACACTTTTACCCAGATACTCTTAGCATGCCTGAAGAGACTCCAACAAATAAAGACCTTCTGCTCATTTTTTTTTATTCTAATGATCATAGGTACTTTCTAAAAAATTAAAGATGATACTTCTGAGAAAAAAACAAACTTCAAACATAGAAGTCACACTGTACCTTTTCATATTCTGGACATACAATAAAGATTAAAAAATCAAAGCACAAAAAAAGGTTTTCAAAATACTAACCATGTAGCACCACACGTCATCAACTGCAAAGCATTACTGCAAAAAGAAATGGCTGAGGCTTCTAATAAAAGCATCTAATGTTCCTCTCTGGTGTGACTGAATGATCTGCCACCTAATCCAGTACAAAACCCTCAAGACTGTATATATAAAGATGCAGACCAGCAAAAAGAGAAGACAGTCAATAAAATAAACTCAGTTTCACAGAAATTAAGATCAGATGATGCCATGGTCAATCTCAGATCCAGACTGTCAGGTTTTTTAATACAGAATTATTCATTCAATACAGAACTAATCAAACAATACTGACATTCTGAAAACTGACATACCTGACATGAAAGCACCCAATAATTTACCTTAGTTTCACCTGCTCCCTATTATCTACAGGCCCTAAGACAGCACAAAATCAATGAGGTGAAGAATTGAGAGGTGACTCGAATCATCCAACAAGGAAGAGCACAACATACTGTCAAGATTCCTGCCACTGCAATGCAATTCTACTACAGCATAGTAGGGACCAGCATAGTCCGTATGCCAGAAGTTCAGCATTGGATAAACATAAAAACATTCATGTGCAAAGAACTCTTCAAAAATGGTCTGAAGCATAGTTTTGAAATAAATTTTCGGTCTGAAATTTTTAGCATGAAAGCAAACACTAAAATACGATTTCCAATCACAGGAAAACTTCTGACATCCACACTTGCTCAACACTCCTTACTCAGTTCATGTTATATAAGATCAGCAGTCTTGCTGTAGAGCTATGCCAGTCTCTAAACCCCCCAATCCCTGCCTTTAGGACATCACCACCACTTCCTCCCTAAGAGCAAACAACTTACTCATCCCTTTCCAGACTCGCTGCACTGCATTTACCTTCACTACAATACACTCATATCTGAAAGTGGTTAACAGGGGATACAAAAGGTACAAAGATACGAAGAGGGATGATCACTTAAACGATGTACTACAAGAAACTTAAGGTAGCAAATGAAATTTATAAATAACAAGCTAAAGAAGGATCCAATTCACTTTTCACAAAACAGATATACAAGTCCTGGAACTGAGTTACAAGTAACAACTTACTAAAAATTTACATGGATTTAAGACAGAAATTGAATAAATCTACTGGCAAGAAATTCAAGGTATGTCAAACACAGACTATCTCTGGCTGAGAAAGTCCTCAAGCTGCAAACCAGTGAAGGCATATAAATATACCAAAGGAGTACTTGTACTACATCTTTCACACCTCCAAACAGACAGTGATATACAGGATATTGGTGAGGTGGGACAGACACACCTCTGACCTGACCTACTGAGGGGGACCTTATGATCTCCATCTGACTATTTCATTAAATGTTCCACACTGCTGAGCAGTTAATCTGTCATTCCAACCACTGCCCTCCTGGTTCAGTCATCAGCTGCAAACTTTACAAAAAATTTCTACATTTTATAGTTCGTGTCCAGAGCTTGACAAAGACACCACACTCAAATTACAAGTACAGTATTTCTTCAGGTATTAAACTTTTCTTTACTCTGAAAGTATGTTCTCCAGACAGGCTTTATCCTGAAAAGGGGGAAAACATACAAGACAACAGTAAATAATCATTTCAATAAACCCAAATAAAAAGCACTTGAATTTTTGACTGTAGTAACTGAATAATTATCACTGTCACCACCACCAGAGATATGCAGGAGTTGCCTGTCTGTGCAAACTAAATGTGAAATTGTTTCACATGCTAAGAGAACATGTGTTTAAGGACCAGAGAAAAACACCAGGAATTGTATTCCAGTGTCTCAAGCAGAAAATTCAAAAGTGTAGTGGTTCATTTAAGTTTAAATAGTAACTGTTTATCAAAGAAGCCTTTGAATAAATATCTGTGTATCTACGAAAACTACAGAATAAAAAAGAAATTAAAAAACAGTGGTTCATGTTTGCGCCTGAAGCTTAAAAATGGAAGAGTAAATCTCTGAGATGAAGGCATTATCAAAGTATCTGAAACAAATAATTTATTAAAGGAATAAATCAGGTTTTGGTACCTGGTTTTTAATTTCTTGACCATACTTAGAAGTCTACTGGTATAGACAAGAGGGGAAAATAGCTATATCAAAGGTAAAAATATATATTACCTCTAAAATAAAAAAGAATGGAACACTAAAATACAAATTTGATTTGCAAATTAAAATGTTAATGTATATGTATTTCTTCAGATTAATTAAAAAAAGAAGCCATAATTGGTGGTGAGAACACTTAAGAGCTGCAAAACAAATCTCAACAGCCAGTGAAGAAAAAAAAACCTACAAAGTTAAACAAGTAGTAGATACGACTCAGAATCTCTTGGTACAAAGAACTCCATTTAAAGGGGAAAAAGCTTTAGATAAGAGAACATTGAAATCATATTCACAGCATAAAGACAAGAAATTATTTTCAACAGAGTGTTCCATGTGAAGCATATGAAAAGGCTAAGAATATGAGAAATGAGACAGATCTTGCAGTAATAAATGATAAATTAGAAAAGCTAAATTCTGACTACAAGAAGCTCAAGGATACACTGTGCAATAGGAAGCAGCATTTTTTCCAGGCATGTTACGTTTTTGTAACACCACGTCTACGTTAGCATCACAACCCTGTCATTAGGCCATTTTTCCCCTTCCAGATTAAAAGGACAATAGTTGCAGTAATTAAAATATTATCATGAATAGTTAATAATATTTATGCTACTAATAGTAACAATTTATTCTGAAGGGGGTGTCAACTCTGTCTCAAACTGAGCCATCACAAAGGGACACTGGTGGAATTACAAGAGTCATCACACATACAACTAGAAGTGCTTCCCACTGGCTAATAGTTTCCAACAGGAAGAACCTTGCCAAGAGCTCAAATGAAAACTAGGCAAAGATGAGAATTCCCAACATCCACCTTTTGTTGCCCATCTTCTGAACCCCCACAAAACAGCCTTCAGTCCCCTTTGCAGAAGAAGGGTAAAACAATCTTTATGCAAGCCCTGTTCATGTACATACAATGCATAAACAGTCATGGTAAAAGTTTCAAGCTGCATACATTATAATTAAACCTTTTTAATAATTACAAATAATAGAAAGCTTAATTATCACAATGAAAACTATTATTACAGAGGTACATGAAAGGAACAGTCTAATTGTACAATACACACTTGATTAGTTGCTTCCCTTAGGATAAGCCTGGACTCACTCTAATATTAGTGTCATCAGATCTAAGAAAAGCAGGTTCTGGTTAACAGTTACAGTGAATATTCCAATAAGATACTTAAACTGGCACTTAAGAATAACCTTTTGTTCTAAAAATCAAACAGACATTTAATTAGAAATCAATACAGAAGATGAAAAAACAAGGCAATAGCTTTAATTTATTTATTTTACTGTAAGAAAAGATAAAGCAAAATAATATAATTGGCCAAAAAAAAGCACTAAGACTCAAGAAATGTATCACAAAAATTATTATACTGCAATCAAAGATACATTTGTAATCCAATGTGTTATTTCCAGCAAGAAATAACATGTAACAGCCAGCAAGAGTATCAAGAGATCCAACAGCAAGCACTTATTTGACAGGACCTGTAAATGAAACTTGGATACAGTTTACAATAAAGTTTTTATATTAGGATCCTTTTAATACTTGCTTCCATGCCAGCAAGAGATGTCAAAACATTTCTTGAGTCTTTTCTAAACTCATAACCTTAATCACATTACCAAAATACATGCATTCTTTTTTGTTTTATCTACTCGGCACTTTTGCAAAAACGAGGTAGCTTTTGGTGTTGACTTTATATACATTCTATACTCCTTCCCAAACTACTAGATAAAGTAAACTTCAGGGGGGAAAAGATAAATAAATAGAACCCAAGCAGTTACAAGTTCCGGTTTTTATCGTGTTTGTGTAAAAAAGAGAAATATCTTTTCAATAGAAGTAGTAAGAATCAAACACAGTACTCTCTAAGAAAATTGTGATTTACGTAAAAAAGCATCATCTTAAGAAAAGTCTGTATTTTTACCCCACCCCCCATCCCCACTCCTTGATCTCACAATTTTTTATTTGGAACGTGCAGGAGTTCATGTTGACATGCCCAAGATGAAAATCAAGTCTCACTCCCAGACAGTTATAACTCCTCCAGAAAACAACATGTGCACTCAAACCATGTTACGCACTTTTAACAACCCGTTTGTTTTTTTGTTTTTGTCAACACTGACTGTTCAGCCCCAACTCTTTTTACAGGTTAGACGTATTTATAGCTCATACCTGAGACTGACCCACTGGGCATGTTCACACCACAATGCATGGGGGTATCTGGGAATCTCCAATCTCTGTCTTCAGCTGGAGAGGATGGGTCAGTGAGAATGACTTAGTGCTTAGCAAGAGCTGGAGGGGAGAGACAGGGAGCCGCAACAAGAGGCGGCTCTCTCTCCTGTCGGATCTCCAGGCTCCTGACACGACCCCCTCACAGAGCTCTCCCCGAGCTCCCCCCGGCTCTGCCCGCGCCCCCCGCCCGCCGCCACCCCCTCGCCCCCCGCTCGCCCCGCGCCCCCAGGGCGCCTCGCCCAGCGGAGCGCCGCCCCCGCCCGCGCCCCCCGCCCGCCCGCACCGCCCCCCGGCAGGGCCCTCCTCCCACGCAGCCCTCCCGCCGCCGGCCGCCGCCGCAGCTCCCCCAGCCCGGCAGTGGCGGCAGGGAGAAGGACGAGGACGTGGGTGAGGGGGGCTCCGTCCTGCGCGTAACAAAGCGGCCGCTGCCATTTTGAGACGCGGCCGGGCCCCGCGGCGGCAGCGGTGGCGGCGGCCGGGCCCTGCCCTTGCAGCGGGGGCGCGCCCTCACCTTCCCCGTAGTCCATGGCGGCGGCGGCGGTGGCGGGCGCTGCTGGCGGGAGAGTGGCGGCGGTTCCGGCGACTCCCAATGGCGCCTTCTACCACAACGAGGCGAGGCGGGATCCGCGCGCCGTACGCACGGCCACGGCGAGCTGCGATTGGCCCGGCCGCCGCATCACGTGATCGGACCGGCCTGCGGGGAGCGCGGGCCCGGGCCCGGGCCCGCCGCGCAAAGCGCCGCGCACGGGGCCCGGGTCGGCTGGGTCATGAGGGAGGCTGCGCGGGGGCCATTTTGAGCCCTGGCAGCCGCCATTTTGTGTTCTGGCGTCGGGCCRGTCGCGCTTGAAGCCGCTGCAGGACGAGGAGTGGCGAGGGATCCACACCTTCACCTCCCACACACTCCCCGCGGGCCCTGCTGAAGTGGCCACTGCTGAAAACGCTGCCCTGAAGTCAGGCAGTGCCTGGCGGGACTGAGCCCTGTCCTGTCCCTGGGTCCTGCCATTTCCCAGTGTGGGCTGCTGCCGTGTTGTGCAAACCAAGCGGCTTTGCGAAATAAACTGTTTAAGAAATCATGCCCCCTGTGATGCTCCGCTTTGATGAACCTAACACCACCAGTTTACCTAAGGAAGAAATTCTTTACTGTGAGGGTTGTGAGACACCGGAACAGGTTGCCAGAGAAGCTGTGGATGCCCCATCCCTAACAGTGTTCAAGGCCAGGTTGGATAAGGCCTTGAGCAACCTGGTCTAGTGGGAGGTGTTCCTGCTCATGGCGGGGGGTTGGCACTAGATGACTTTCAAGGTCCTTTCCAACCCCTTGACATTCTGTGACCCCATGATTCTGTGATCTGTCAATCCCCAGACACAGTATTTCAGCGTTTGTAACAGGGTGCACTGAAACACTCAAACAGGCTGATGTTAAACGCAGACTTCTTTTGAGGTTAGTTGTAAGGTAACACTGTGCTTCTCTACGCAGCCAAAAGATTTGAAGAAGAAACAGACTTTGCCCAGACACATGATCATGTAGAAAATCCTCAATGACCTGTGTGAAGATCACATGCAGAGTATTTCATTCCTTAGAGTTTCTTAGTGTTTTACACAACCCTGAAACAAAAAGAGTGGGGAGAAAAAAGACGAAAAAAATTAGATGGTAATGAACAGATCTGGTACGTAAAACCTGGGAATATGTCTCTGAGGATAGGCTGTGGGTGAACTTTCAGGCTGTATGAATGGGCAAAGCTGTAATCTCCTGGGGTTTGATTCTGCTAGGGAATCAGGGCTTCCTTCGGTCTTGGGTGGCTGTTACAGCTTCTCCCCATCCGCAAAGTAATGCAGCCCCCATTGCAGGAAAGCATGATTTGACTGACCGAGGTGAAGAGTCCGAGATGTGGTCAATCTCAGTCCGAGCCTGGCAGGGCACAGTTCCGCTCCCCGGGCTCTGGAGGGCAGCAGAGGCGAGCGCATGTGCCCCGCGCCGGGGGAGCGCTCCGCGGGCAGCCCCGGCCCCGGCCCACCTCAGCGGCACCGAGAGCACGTGCTGACATAATGGTTATCCCCCGCCAAAGGGAACCTTTCCTTCGGCTTTAGTCACCGACTTCTTATCCAATGATACCATATGCTTTGGCAGTGCCATGACTCCAAGGTCCAAATACCCCACACACAGACCCGTCTGAGCCCCCATCCCTCTTACACACGCATCCTCGCACAGACCAGACAAAGTTTCTTGCATTGAACGTGAGATTCATACAGTAGACATTTTCCTGAATGTCCGGGGCTGTATGTCTCGTGTTTGCAACATAGCAGCCTCTTTTCTGCAGCCTTTTGTGCAGTGATCGTCCAGCACTGCACAGCCTGAGCTGCAGACTTGTTCTTGTGAACAGGCACAAGGACTAGCATCCCACTGCCCTGAAGTTCTGAAGGGAAGAAATCATGCAGAGTAGATAGATTTGTGATCAGTGCAGCTAATGGCTATCCAAAATAAACACAAAAATCCAGAGAAACTGATTAATCTGAATCGATTGCCCCTGTCTGTCAAAGGTGAATGTTTTAGCTGTTTCCCTGCCACAGAGCCTACTGAGAGACTCAACAACTGGAAGTCTCTGATTGACTGTGCAACCTAACGGGACTATTGCATAACGGAGAGCAGGATTTATAATGAAGTGTCTGAGAAGGAAACACTGAACAGGAGACTGTTAAAATGATAACCATTATTATGAGATGTCTAGGGGAAAGGCCAAAGACAAGGAAGGCAAGAACAACAGTAGATCAGGGAAGAACTAAAAAGATTGAGGTGCATTGGAGAAGGGGAATAAAAAGGGCTATTTGCATGGAAGGAGGCTGCTGGTCAGTATGTTTGTGTGACTGAGCCCCACAGCTAATTGCTACTGTCTGTCCTATCTTCTTTTCAAATTCCGTTTTAAACTATTTTCCATGTGATTGAGTGTGTTCCCTGTTCTTTGTCCATGCATGTGATCTGATAATGAACTCCAAGCCAGACCAGTTGGTGAGTCACATGAGCAGTTCAGGAGACAGATACTGGGAGACCCTTGAAGGTTTTTTCCCTATGCGCACATCCTTAGAAGCAGGATGATCGTTGAAATCAGCAGGTTCATACAGACTTCAGGAAGCTCTGAATTGGGCCCATGCACATCATGTCAACATTACTTAACATTTATATGCAATCTCCCAGTGTCCATATGAGAACTACTGCTGTCACGTGTGTCCTTTCATGGTCTGAAGAAGTTATTGACAACAGAGGTGGTTGTTATGGGGACAACCATCTGTTAAAGAAAAGAGAATGTGACAAAGAGAATATCTGATTATGAAAAATTTGGTTTCATACAGAAGAGGAAGCGTTTTCACATGCAGCCCTGAAAACACACAGGTTTATTTGGGCTTATTATCCAGAACCAGAAGCTCAGGGAGAAGAAACCGGATCTGGGGGCAGACCAAGACTACAGCTGGTATAACATACAATTTTTTTGATTCAATACAAACAGGTCAGCAAAAGCGTATTATATTAGACTTAATTATGATCAATGGGCCACTGTTGGTTTCAGACTTTTTAAAACAAAGGCTCCTTCTTTCCTCCCTGCAGCACTCCAAAAAGGAAAAAAATCTAAGCTAAGCAAAGTAAAACAAAATGGAGACATAAGAAGAGAAAGGGAACAGACCAGCATTGTACTTCATTTGTTCTTAATGATCAGAATGTTTCCATTCAGTGTAGAATGTCCCTGTGCAATYGCATTCTGCTCTTGAATTCATGTTCTACTGCTTCCTTGGGTTTGTTTTCTCAGGGGTTTTTTTTGTAGATTCTTCAGAGCAGTACAGGGATAAGAGAACAATAAATGATTTTTTCCAAGAACAAACAGCAGCACGGTTACTGTGAAATACAGTTCTTCTGCAGTTCAGTACTGTAACTACCCACACTCTCTCCTCCTCTTTCCATGTGCTGTGTTTTCCTCTAACCTTCCATTTAAAGCGTTGTCTAAAACCTGAAGAAATTCTGTAAAATAACCATCAATTGCTGCTAACAGTGGTTAGCAACCAGGTACTAGCAATTGTGAAGGCCTAACACTAACACTGTTTAATTGCAGTGGAGTTGATCTAAATCTCATTGACAATAAGGGAGAGGGGTCTTCTGGCCTTTGATGAAAGCTCTCTGTCTCTTAACCCTGTGCAGACCAGGTGTGATTGACATAATATTTAAATCTACAGGAACACGTCTCTCCAACAGCATGTCTCCAGTGCCATTAAAAGAGTGTTCACAGCAGTGCGATATAGATATTTTTTAATTTTTAACATACATCTCCACTGACACTTGACATTTTCAGGACGTAGCCTTCTTTGCATTTTAGTATGATGGGGAGTGGAGTAGGAACATGAAAATTACATTGATTCTTTCTAGAACATGAAATCTAATTCCCTTTGTTTCTTCTGAAATGTTAACATGGAAGCAGATCCTTCCATCCCAGGTTCACAGAAGAGCCATAGTAACCATCCAGAGCCATGCTGATTTCAGTGGGCTCCTATGTCTGTCATCACAGCATAAATCAGAGCCATAATATGGGATTTCCAAAGCTCAAATATTAAGGCCTTTGTATGTATATATGGAGAACACAAGCATAAAAGATGCCCTGAAATTCAGCAGGAGGGAACGGAAACATCCTAATGCAGAAACTAATCATGTTATCCTTTCTTATAAGGAAAAAACTACTTAGAATATAGATCAAAAGTCAACCAAACTTGATGAACTTCTTCATATAGCTCCTTTACAGGAAAGACTAGAAGCCTTCAAACGTGCCATAGCACAGACCTGCTGGAGCTTGCATGCTGGATGGCCCTGCTGGAGCCTCATCAGCATCCCACAGGCAGCAGTGGGTACTTGCCAGAGAGAGTCATTGCTGTAGCTCTTGGGCCACAGTAGAACACTGAAATGAGGGTAACAGAACCCATTTCAGGTTTTGATTTGGTTTTTGGCATGATTTCCAACAGCTGGTTGGTTGGGAATAGAGAGAGTGTATCAAGTTCATTATGACACAGCCCTAGAAGAGAAGGGGTATTTGCAGAGCAACTTTCTAGTAATTATCAAATTATCCGTGAAGTGCTTTATTTTTCTTGAATGCAAATACAAAAAAATAAGTAATTATGTGTATTGCTCTTTATATTTACAACTTACTTTTACTTTACACTCCTTGGAGGCCAGCTCTAGTTATTATCTAATCTTGCAGAAAAGTGCTGCAGGAGGTGTGTGGGACTCTGGTCGGGCTGTTTGCCCTATAGCCTCCATACTGGGCGAGTCAGAGCTGTGTAGGTGCCCTAACCAGAGACAGAACTGGAGCTGTCATTGCTCTTTCCCTGTCATTCATTCAGCCCACTGATGTCCTGGAGCACTTCTTTCAGTTGCTTATTACATGCCCATTTGCTCCCATGTTAGAGATGCTTGTGCCATACCTCTTCCTAACTTTCTCTTTCCTTAAAAACAAAAAGCCAAACAAGACAAAAAACTAACACAAACATACATATTCATTGCCAATACTTTTCAACCCTTCTGTATAGGTAATCCTGTATCAGAAAGAGCACAAATCCAGTTCCCTCACCAGAAACTTTGCATTTAAGTAGATTTTATGCACATGCCCTCTCTCTCAGACGCACAGAGTAGCTGAAATAGCAACATGCCATTCACAGCCAGTTTTCCAATAAAGTTTGGCCAGTGCATATACATTTGAAACACTTTTTAGATAAAAACAGAACTGTGAGGTTCCAAGATAAAAAACATGAAGATAAATAACACTTGCAGCACACTGTAGTAGTCAGATAACTTTTCTCAGAATATAAAGGCATGCTTATACACTTGTCCCTTTAAAGTAAAAGCCACCATTAACTAGGATACTCTTACTCTGGCTGAAAACAAGAATGCCAAACAATAGAGATGCAAAAAAAAAAGTCACCTTCTAGGGAAAAAATAAATAACAGGGTGATTTATTTGTTTTTCATCCAGCTCAGGTGGCTGAGGACTTCACAAGAAGTTCCACCCCAACATGAGGAAGAACTTAATTACATTGAGGATCGCAGAGCACTGGAATAGACTGCCCAGAAATGTAATGGAGTCTCCCTCTCTGGAGACATCCCAAACCCACCTGGACGCATTCCTGTGTAACCTGCTCTAGGCAGGCAGGCAGGGTGGGTTGGACTACCTGATCTCCAGAGGTCCCTAATAAACCTAATGATTCTGTGATTCCAAGGGCAGAGATCCCAGTCCCTAGTCCTCCTTGTGGCTGTGGCTTTTATAGACAAGTCTATGGACTTGATACAGAAAGAAAAAGAGAAGTCTGAAGAGGAGCACCCCAGATGGGAAGGGACTTGCTCCAAACAAGCCCCCAAGAAGGGGGTTCTTCAGAAACAGAAAACTCATCCCTGCCATAGGAGCGGAAGAAAACACACAGCAGGCTGCCAAGTCCACTCTGACGTCTGTCCTCTCTCTGTGTAGTGGGACATGGTAACATATTTGTTACTGCTTTTGTAGGGAAATGGGCAGAAGAGGGCACGTCTCTTTTTCTTGCATGCTGCAGTAGGCTTGGATGTGGGTTTCCTACAAGAACTGTTCACAGAGGTATGAGGCTGCCCGTGCTCTTGTGCTTCCTTCCTCAAAACTGCTGTGAAGTCACACAGACTTTAAAAATACATTAAAAAAGAGAGAGGGGGAAAAAAAGTGTATATATATTTGCACTTGCCGGCCACTTTCTGAGCCTTTACTCTTGAGCTTTATTCTTGCACTTTTCAGTGTGATTGAGCAACATTTTTTCTCATTTTTAATTTATCATCTTTATTGTTACTTAAAGCTCAAGTTTCCATGCTCTCTTGAGTCAGACTGCAGAGGTGTACAGCAAACGCTACAAGACTTGTGATAGAATCACCAGAATGTCAGCACATGATTTGACATAACATTTCACATATTTTTTTCTGTGTTTCCGAAGTAGTTCATTCCAGGAACAATTTCCACATGGCCCAATACATTCTGCCATAAGAGTGTTCAGCATTTTTATCCTTAAATTCTGTTATGTTGGTAAGTATTACTGAAGGAGCTAGAAGGATTTTTCCAATACTGCAGGAAAGGAAAATTGCCCTGTGTTTTTGCTGGGTTTATGATACAGTGTGTACATCATGGAACACTGTCAAACTTTCATGTTACAGTTTATTTCCAGGTTACTGACATTTTATAGGAAATCGCTGCATAGTTTTATGAAAACCAGGAACATATGCAAAACCGTTTAAAAAGTGTAAGAGAAGAAAACAGCCACAGCTTCTTTCTCACACTGCATGCATACTAGTTCCCATGCACTTCAAGGATGACAGAAGTTTCAGCAAAGCCTTTACTGTTCAAGGCTCATAAAACTTACATATGCTGCACATGTTTCTGAATCAGTTTTTTGTATGTAGTGCAATATGAAAATTTAATGCTAAAAATAATGATTCTCTGTGCTTTCCATTTGTTGTGCTTTGAATTAATCTGCAATGAGGAGCCTTGCATACAAACATTGTGGTTTCTGTGAAACATCTGATGATTACACACTCTGTTAGCTCAATAATTCTGTGGGTAAACTCACTTTGGAGCCTTGGTCTGGAGACAGGATAGGTTTATTCACTGCAAAAGGTGGCTGCTGTGCCACCCCTTCCACATGTCAGCAGCCAGGGCAGCAGCTGTCAGGGTGTCAGGGAGATGATTGCCTTGGCACTGATGGAGGTCTTGCATCCCCCCAGCTCTGCCTGGGAAAGAAACTTCACTCTATGGTCTGAAAAAGGCTTTGTGCCCTGGTAGCTCTACCTGGTCCACTCTGCGGTGCAGCTCTGCCTGCCAGGAGACGACTTCTGCTGAGGCCAAAGCAGCTCATCCAGAACATGACAGAAATCATCTGCTCAGTAGCAGCTTTTCCTTCTTCCTCCTCTTGCATTGCACTTGTTACTCTGGGTCTCAAGTCCTGGCACAAATGTAGAGATGCTCTACGCAGCCTGAGCATATTCATCAGTGTCAGTATCGCGGTATTTGTCAACATTTGCTCCACAATACTTGACAGCAGTTTGGAAACAATGCTGGCTGCCTCTCAAAAATCCTTGTGAAACATGGATTTCACTCAGCTCCGTGTTTCAGGGTCATATATTTGTTGGACACATGGTTCCAGCAAGCCTCGTCATCTGTGGTACCGATCCAGAAACACTTTAAGTGCAGATAACCTCATCTAACCACAACTATAGATCTTAATGTGGATGTACAACATGGGTTTTCTGCACAGGTGCACAACACCCCCCTTTTTGAGGGCTTTTTAAAATCTCATTCTTTCATCCAGTTTATGTGCAGTCACACAAATAGCTGAATCAGCTCTCCCGAAGGCAATTTCTGAGAAAAGGCAGAAGTGAGGATTGTGGTGATGGGGGATTCAAAGGCACTTTTTCTCACTTATTTTTGCTACCAAGGGACACGTAACCTCAGCTTCTGCTAGGTTAATGGATTCACCCCCTTCACTGCTGAGATTCCCCTGTACAAATCCCAGAGGTATTTTATGTAGTTCTGGGAGGGAACCGTGAAGATTTGTATTTTAACTTTCTAAGTGAAGTATGTTAAGCATTCTGGGACAGGAAGGTCAAACCAGGATTCAAACAAAAATGAAATGCATACACTCCCCTCTCCCATCAACAATTCCCACCCAGCCCAGTTGTCTCCAGCCATGGGCACTGGTGAACGGGCTTTGTTATGGGCTCTGAACCAGATCTAACCTGTGGCTGAGATACACCTCTCTTCCTTTTCCTTCTCCCTGCCCAGTTATCACTCCAGCAACTACAGACAGACAGCTACAGTGTGAGGGATATCTGCTTATGTGTTTTTCTGTGAGAGGCAATAATCAAATACAAACATATACATCTAGCATAATGTTAGGCCCAGAGACTCAGGGCACCAGGGTTAGCGTTCTATGAAGCAATGGGCTTGCCTTGCCTCCTGCAGCATTCCTGGCTTGGAAATGTATATACCGTGGGCAAAGCCTCACACAGGCCCCAAGCACTCAGGTTGCCCAGCTCACACCCCCAGACAAAGGCCAGCTCAGGCTCTGTGCGGGTCAGAGTCCATGTGGGAGTTGACTGTCCCAGGAACTGACACAGCCTAGACTGGCTGTAGCTTTATCCTCGTGCTATATACAAGGAATTTTTCCTGCATTGCACTTGTTCAGTGGAATTTGTATGCAGAGCCAAAGACTGCTCTACAAGCACCTCAGAAAAGTGTGATTCATCAGATGAAAAGGGCCATCCCAGTGTCTGTCCCCTGGAAAACCCCTGGCTGCACCAGCAAAATTCTCTGGTGGCAGTGCTTGTACAGGTGGAATCCCATTCTGGTGGGTGTTACTAGCAGACACTCATACATTTGTCTTTTCAGTGTTTTACTAACAAACAACTTTAATTTACTCATCTAGAACAAGCTTTCAGTATTACAGGGAAAAAAATGGTTTCTGTGTTATTTCTGGAAGCTTATATAATTTTTTCCACTCCCTCCTTTCCTTTGGGCACCACCTTCCCTTTGCATAATTTCATTAAGATGTATAAACTCTCCAAGATATATACCAGGGCAAGGAGAGCAAAAGCAGCAATCAGACAAAAAACCACTGAAATATCACTTTCCATCCAAGTTACACAAAAAAAATTGCAAAATTCCTTGGCACCAGAAGCATGGGAAATCAGAGCCACCTACTAGCAAGTAAAGGTGGGGTTCCTGTGTGCAAAGTCAGGGCTGTTCCAGCAACAGTAGGAGAGGTATTTTTACAGACATTTGAAGCAGAGAATCTCAAGACCCCTTGCTGACATCCATGCCACTGCTGGTCAAACCAGTCAACTTAAAGGCAACAGCACTGGGACATCACCCTGTACTGTGATCATACCCTGCCTCACCATGTAAGTTTACCTCAAGTGAAAAGGTCAGAGGTCTCCATGTACTTTTTTAAAACACAGAAACCAAATCAACCTGCTGTTAAATGTGGGACACCTAGGATGTGAGGTTTTGAATCAAAGCTTCGTATCTTATTTGCCTGAAGATCTGAGTAAGAATAGGGAAAAGGAAAATTAAAGTTGTTTATGAAGTCCTACAGCCCTGTCAGGCCTGATTCCTTCAGCAAATTAATGAAATTTGTAAGCTGACCATAACAACCAAGGTAATGTGCCATCTGCCCAGGATTCATCCAGCCTAATGAGGGCTGTGCCAAAGCAACTGTCTCTCCATGAACCTTCACCAGTTCCCTCCTGAAAGAAGACACACAAACTGTTCATTTAAAGCTACTTCCCAGATGCTCTAAGTCACAAGAAAAGCAAAGCTATAAATCAGCAACCACGGATATGGCATTGTCAATTGTAGCTCTTGGATTAAATCGATACTCTCACCATTCATGGGAAACGAAAATGAATTGATGGTCTTGGATCTTTTCCCAGGAGGCCAGTGTCCGCTGCTCCATGCCATCGGAATGAATGTCACCATCTGGCTCTCCTCTTGAGGCTTCAGCAAAACACACAGAGCAGATAAAAGGAGCGATCTGCCTTCGCAACTCCCTGCATAGTTCTGAAGCTGGGTGCCAGGGCAGGGCTGACCAGCCAGGCGCTCTATTTTCCTGCTATTTCCCTGGCTGAACCAGACCAGCAAAGACAAGGACAACATAAAGATTGGACATTTTTTTTCAGCCACATACATGTTTCTTTGCCTGTAACTCATGTCTTTGTAAATATTTATCCCCAAATGGCATCTGAAGATCTACATTCTATACAGTGTTTGTATTTTTTCTCAATATGCCTGGGACAGTGAAAATTAATAAAATAAAGGCAGTTTCACTTGCAGGAGTTTGAAGCCATGGTGTTTGCCCAATAAACATCTCATGCACACAGTGCTTCATTGCTAAAGAGAACTGCACTGAAATAAAAATATTGCAGGTACGAATCCTGATCTAAGAGCTTGTAAAACGATATTCTTACAGAAGCAGAAGGGCTGGGTTGTGCAACCCTTGCAGCACTGAGCACTTACCTGAGCACAACCAGCCCATTGAGAAGGCCTGGCACGGAAATGTTGCCCACAAGTCTGTGGTTTCAATAAAACAGCAAATTAGTTAACAAAGGATGGCAGCATCTCCAAAATGGCCCTGAAATTCAGAGGGTGGGGTTTTTTTCTGATAAAGTTAGCATAAATGTACAGTAAAATCCTTTCAGGACGAAAATGGTTCCCACATACTGATAGGGTGATGCAGTAGAATGGTTCCTTCAGATGAGTGGAGGTTTTGCACTAGATTTTATTATGGAGGAAGGATTTAGCCAGAACTTTTCCTGTTCCAAATTGGCAGCAAAAAAGAAGAAACCAAAACAAAACCCAAGCCACAGGGAAGAGAAAATAAAGACTGCAGATATTGTTGTCAAACTTTTAGCAGGTTGAAATCAGAGCTGCCATGCACAATGGCTCAAGTGTGCAGTTTTCAAAAGAGGCATCTGGAAAAAAACAAGTTTCGAATCATTTTGGACCTGAAGCCAAATGAATTCAGAACAAACATTTTGGTAAAAGAAAAAAGTCCTTTAAGAGGGGTTAGGGCAGGAACAGTTCACATCTACCCCAGCTAGTGATCAAGTTTTGAGAAACAACCCAGGTGTTTTAGAGGATTGTTTCACTGAAGCTCATTTAACCATATGCTTTGTATGACAGAGCTTCAGGAGGTGAGCGGTGAAGAGGCTGAACAGCCCTGTGAACAGTCAGCACATTGAACTGCAGGATTTCTTTGCTTTTTGTGATGTTTTAGGACCAGTTCCAAACTTCGCATAATCATTGCATTAATCTCACAAGCTGTGCCTCACTTCAATGCTGCAGCATTAGAAACAGGAAATTTCCATCCCCGTGGCCTTTGACAGCCACTTAGCCACTGCCTTTGTGTGAAACCTCATAGAAGGACACGAGAGCTGCATCTCCAAATGTGGTGACTGCTCCGGGAGAGAGGAAGAGTCTCTGTCTGCTCAGTCTGAAAAAACCTCTGCATTTTTAAGTCAGATCCAGAGCTCCAAAATGCTTGGCTCATTCTGCCCCCAAATCAGCACACCACTCCACAACTCTCAGCATGCAGGTGAGGTGGAGGAGCCCCATCTGAGTCTTCTTGTGGACAGTGCTCTGAAGAGACACAAAATCAGCAAAAGCCAAGCACCAGCCATCCATCCCTTCCTCTCCTCCTCGTGTCAGACCAGAGGCAAATGCCTGTCTTCAGTACAAATCGAGGAGGATGGGGGTATCTGGCAGTCCCTCCTCCCCCTGTGTGAGCAGGAGTGGGACTCAAGTATCCTCTGCCAGCAGTGCCTGGAGCCCTGTCCTTGTCTCCTGCACAGGAGCCACGCTGTGGCCAGTCCCGGAAGGCTGTACAAGCTCAGATCACTCAGGAAGCAGAAAACGATGGGGTATCCTGCATGGGGCAGGAAGGAGAGGGGTCTTGCCAGGGAGGAGCCCCCAAACAGGGAGCACATACCATGGTTTGGGGCTGTTTGTGTGACACAATCAAAGAAATATCTACAAAAGGCTGTGGCTTACACCAAGGAGTAATGCCTCCCCCCTTTGAGCAGATGCTGCCTGTGTGCCCAGACACCTCCGCTGGCTGGTCTGGAAAAAGCAAAATAAGTATGTGCTGTGAAGGATGCACAAAAACAAGGCAAAGAACGACAGGGAATTTAGCTTTTCTGTCATAGAAAGTTATCCCAAGCAGCCCGTAATAAAGGTGTCAAGATGGAGGAATTGAAGCCACGCTCGAGGCTGGCAGCTATGCCGTGTGCTCAGCGGTGTGAGTATGTTGTAGTTGTGGTCACTCCTGAGGAGAGGAAGGGGTGTTTGCTCTCCACCAGGGTATTTTGTGGGAGAACCTCCCTTCCTGAGAGCAGCCAATGGAGGTGCTACAGATCATAGGAAAATCAGGGTAAAAGCCAGGACCATGCCACAGCAGAGGTAGTTTCCATGTATTTGCTAATCTTCCCTGGAGTTCTCTCCCATAAATTCCTTTGTATTCTCTTGAGACTAAGAAAACTCTCATCATCCCCAACATCCTGTAGCAAGGAGTTTCACGGCAATAAACTTCCTAAACAGCACTACACCAAAATACTTTCATACTAAAATGAGTGTTTAGAGTTGTTTTTCTTCCCCAAAATGTGTCATTCACAGCTACTGACAGGAACAGAGCCAGCCCTTTAGGCAGTGGGCCAATGGCCTTGGGGCTCAGGGCATTTTTGCCCCAAGTCCTTGCAAACTGCCCAGCCCCACTACACATCCCAGCATGGGGAATCCATTCCAGGCACCCTGCATGCTCCACTCTCATACACTGAGGAGCAGCAGCTCACACTGAGGCCCGTTAGCTGTTAAGCACTGAAAATGCTGTGGCCAGCAGCATAATAAGTGGAGAATCAGCATCTACACACCTTTTTCTACATCACATAGGATTGACATAGTTTTATAATATCTAGTGCCTAGTCGAGTTTGCATCTGTCCGTTCATCCTTTAAGCTTCTTCGAACTCAAGTCTTGCACAGAGCTAATCACACTGCCAACATTTTGCTAATAATAGCAGCAGCAGCCCTTCAGGCTATCAGGAGCACTGATTGCCGTCTAACAAAACCACAGCAATGCTCCATCTCTGAGGTGTCCTCCATGCCAGCCCCTTCTCAGTCTGGTGAGGAGAGAGCAGCAGAATGTAAAGCTAAAAAGCTCATTTTTGGGCCCTCGGAGCCCCACCCAGGCTGTTCAGTATTTCACAACCCATGCTGTCTGCTGCTGAGCTCCTCTTGGGCACTCAGAAGCCCTGTAAAGAATGTTAAAACCATTTAATTAAGCAAATATATTCAGAGTTAAACATGTTGCTAAGGATGATCAATGCAAGAACAAATATAAACAAAGCTCCACAGGCACAAGGACCTTTCCATAGGGCAGTAACCCTGCCTGCCTTCCTCTGAAATTACCCTTCACAGTGGGTGTAATTCTTCTGTGGGGCAACTCCTTCAGAGACACCCTAGCCAGGAGCATACCTGCTGTTCTGGGATAGACGTGGCCAAATTCACTTGACTTCCTGGCAGGGAGGAGAAACACAGGTTTCAAACCGTGGTGTAGCACTGCTGTCTACATGATTATTTTACAGTCTTTTAATTACTTCAGAAAAATGATTTAATTAAGGCCTCTTCTGCAGAGTTCTAGTTCAACACTGCAGCCTGTCAGCTTTACTGGTCCTAAACTGAAAGAAGAGCAGGTCCCTGACAGAGGACATGCTAAAGCTCCTTTGTGCAGTGCCCGTGTGGACTCCTGGAGCTGACCTCTGTCTTGCAGACATGACACTGAATGACTGGGGTTTCAGATCACCAGCCCCTGGGGAAAACACCCATGCTCTGTGTGAAGGCTGAAATTTGCAGTGAGAGGAACGTGCACTCAGCCATAAATAGCTCTGAAGGTTCGAGGAACATTCCCAAGTACTACTATTCATCCACACTAGTGCTGACTCGCAGGGACAGCACCACCACACACACACACTCAATTTTAAAGCCAATTTACTTAACTGGATTTTAGTGCAAAGACAGCTAGAAACCTATCTCATTCTCCTGGGTCAGACCATGCTGGCATTTTCTTAGGTCTCAAATACACACACTGATACTGACAGTGAACAATTTACAACCCAGCTGGCCTTTTCCTTTTGTTAAGCACATTTCACAATTTCAATAGCTTAAAACTTGAGGCCCTGAAAGGCACCTGGTTTCCAGCTCTGTTGTGCATTACAGGCCTGGGTACATACTCAACCTCCACTTGCCAGCACTTTACATCCATAGGACATCCTTACAGCTACAGTATGGGAAGAACTCCACAATAACACTCTCATTACAGGTAAGAGCCTGGAGGGCTTGGAGACCAGCCACCACCTTCAGATGTATGCCCTGGACCTCGGAGGAGCCAAACAGCAAACGAGGGCAGCAGAGTCACCTGCCCCTGAGCAGAGGCACTCCAAGGCTGTGCAACATCCTGCCATTGCCCTGCCCAGCCGCCAGACCAAAGGCAGCTTGCAAAATGGCATCTAAATTCCCTTTCTGCCAAGGGCGCCAGAAAGTCGTGTGGACAGATTTTCTGCAGGGTGGGCAGGAGGGATGGGCAAACCAGACATTGTGTGACACTGTTGCTCCTAGGGAGCATCGTTCTGGCTGTGTGTCCTCAGGATCCGAGCTCTACACTGGAAGGCCATAGACAGGTCCCACATCCCATTACAGACACCCCTTTTACCAAACTTGGTAAACTGAGAGGATCGAGAAGAGACAAATACACACCCAAACAAGAAAGAAAGGCTGAAGGAAGGGGTTTAACCCAGGGCAGAGAAAAAAAGGAAAGGGGTGGAGGAGAACCACTCACTGCAGAAGAGGCTGTGACAATCATCAGGTGTTCTCTGCACCCTCTATGAACACAGTTAGAAACACACAACCCAATTTCCAACAAAGATATGGGGGACTCTTCAGACACAGAACTGCAGGAGCCATGGCGATGCCTATGGAAATTGCAACTTAAGGATGTTATGGCAACCCTTTCCTTGGAGGGCTGCGGGAAGAATGCCGTTCCCCCCAGCTGTGTGAGCCGGAAGTGGGCAGGACCGCGCCTGCCCCAGCACTTTCTTGCAGCAGCCCTGGAGTAGGACGCTCGGAGCTGGGTGGGAGCTTCAAGCCCCGCTGTGCTGGCAGGGCTCTACCCAACCCGGGTATCGCCTGCCAGCCGAAGGAGGGAGAATCCCTTCACGAGGGGAAGCTGCAGCTCCAAGATTAGACTCCAGCCCTCGGTGGTGCTGGGGTTTCCCTGCAGGGCGCTGCCAAGCACGCAGCCAGGCCAGCGGGGCAGCTCCGGGTAGGGCGCCGCTGGGATAAGTGCCAAGATGAGCTTATCGCGGATACTTGCGCAGGAGCAAGAGGGGAAGGAGAGGATGTAAGCAGCAGCTGAAGATGCACTCTAAGGCCCTGCTCTGAGAGGCAGAGGGGACAGATGTCAAGAAAGAAAAAAAAAAAAAGGCAAAGTCATACAGTGCCCTCAGAATTGGAACTTGGCTCTAGGCAGGAGCACCTGTAACTTGCATTCCAGATTTTACACTATCTTTCTAAAATTTCTGAAATTTCAAGCCAGAGGTGGGTGCTCTACCTCCTCTCAGGACCATTTATTCCTTTTTTTTCCCTTCTTACCCTGCATTTCCTCCTGTTATCACAATCCTCATCTTTCAGACACATCGCATGTTTCATTCAACAGTATTCCATTTATTTTGTGGTTAAGGGCACACTCTTTCTTGTATGGCACCTCCCATAGAGGCCTGAGGAGGAGCAAGGTACATCTGGCTTTCCCCAGAAGAGGGGACCCTCCATGGGGTGCTGGCAACAGCCACAACACCCAGACCTTCTCCCACCTCAGCTCTGCCAGGGCAGCTCCAGCAACACCCTCTGGGTAAGCCAGCCTGCCCCAGGCCAACAATGTTGGCTCCAGAGATGCTGCAGGAGGGCGTTAGGGAAAAGGGTTTTAAAATCCATTTTTACAAACCCTGTGAAGCAGCAAAAATACCCAGAACTGGTTAGAAGAACAGCAACATGTTCGTGCATTTATTCCTAATGGACTATGCAACCCCGTCCCAACTTGAAATTTTATTGTTTATGGGCACAACATGTTCATTTTATGGGAACAGACCTGCTCTGTGCTGGAAGACTTCCTGCAAGCAACTGTGGTGTTAATTTAGAAGATGGCATTCTTCCCAAAAAGTCATCATTAAACCAATAACCCTATGTTACCTCCAGCATCAAGGGGCAATGTGCTGTTGGAGGCAAGACAGAACAAAGGTCTCAGCGATAGTAATTGCAAAAGGGCTTAGGGGCTGTTCTCCTCAGGGAATGGAGAGAGACACGGCCTGGCCAAACTCCAGGGTGTGCGGTTTTAAAGATCCTCACTTGAGTTGTATTGTGTTGATGTGCAGCATTACAGAGCTGCCACTTCTGCACCCATGCCTGGCTGAGTTACAGGAACTATTTTCAGCATCTCAGCCAGAAACGACATCTCTCATGACTTTTATCGTGGAATGAGTGTTTGTAATCAGCTTGGAAAATCTGTTTCTGAGCTTAATTCTAAAGCCTCATCTTTGCTACAGGAACAACTGTACTCAGTGACACAGCCTACCCTCCCTTTAGCAGCATGGGGAATGATTCCTGGGAAACTGGTCACAGCATAAACCCATAGGGTTTTTGCAACCTCAGTGTTTGATTCCTTTGGTTTAAGTGCTGAACACACTGTATAAGCACAAGTAGACAGCCTGAACTGGGAACTCTCCCATACTTCTAAAATTTGGGTAACCTTGTAAGCTAATTATTATTTTGTGCAGTAATTTTACGCAGAGGGAGGCAAGGGGTTAATGCCAGGGTCAAAATCACTACAGAATTCACCTCAATTCTTTCAATTTTGGTAATCTTAAAGATCAACTCGCACGTTCCTACAGCAAACTTGCTCAAGAAACATTTAAATGCCTTCACAAAACGTCTTTCTGAAGAAATAAAGTACCCAGGCTTTGCAAGGGCAAAGATGTCAATCTCCGGCCTAAGACAGGGAGACCAGTCATGGATGCAATTGCACCATGGTGGCAGATGGCCCTGCTGTCATTGGAGAACACAACCGTTTGTATCTGTAACCAAACTGACGCAAGCTGTCCTTGAGGGCTTTTTTCAAAGGAATCCCAAACTTCAATCCTCCGAAGCTGCTGATGCAACATATCCATGTAGCAGTCTGTCTGTCTGTACTTTTGCAAGCAAATAGGTCAATACATTTCTAACCATGGCTTAAACAGAGCATCAGCAGTGTCTAGCTGTGTTTCTTCAACAGGAAGATGACTAAGTAAACAGCTTGCCTAGAGAGGCTGGAATTTCCATCACTGTCTAACCCATTCCTATATTTTGATTAACATCTCGCAGAATGAGTTAGGGAACCTTATTTCTGCATGAGGCAGGGTAGCAGGCCTAAAGACATCGTGAGGTATCTTCTAGTCCTGCCTATGATGGTTTGCTGTCTAAATCAAATTGTGCTGGGATCACACATTAGAAACGCATTGATAGGGCCCTGCCATGCAGCTAATGATCAGACTGCCTATGCCTCTTGAATCTTTCTACATGACATAATTTCTGCATGATTTGTGTTTTTCACAATCATTCAGGCATTTTACTCCCCTTAAAAAACCCACAGCTTATAGACAGGAAATTCAAATGTTTTTAATACCCTTTACCCCAGGTGAGGAGAAGGCTGTACCAAACCTAAAAGTAGGTCTCAAGTCACAGGCTTAGCCTCCCTCCTTGCTTCAGACTGAAAAGCAGTGCTGTGCTCTCCACACTATCTTGAGGCCAGTTGTCGCACAGACAACGATCCCATCACACTGGGTGGCAGCTGCCCAGATAAGCTGCCCTCAGCCACTGTGCCCTATGGCTCTGCTATCAACACTGAGACCCCTCAGCAAATTCCAGACTTTTGTTCTCATCTTTGGCATCCTCACGGGGTCACAACCGAAAGACCCAACAGAAGCCTCATCTTTCATGTTCACAAGAAGCTGCAAAAGTTACAATTGGGATTGTCAGGTTTCCTGCCCAACTCCCTGTCTTGAGAATCGCAAACTATGAAAGCCAAAATCTGCTCCTGAAAGAAACAAGAATGACAGCCAACACCATAGCTCTAGGAGTACCTGCTTTGTTTAAGTAAAGGAACCATAGTCTAGCCCACTGCCTTCACATAACCATACACCACTAATTTCTGTGCACATCCATGGAAATGCAATATACAGAACAGCTATTTCCGTAAGATTTTTATTAAAAATACAGTCCACAAAGCAGAACTCCCATACTCAGTGCCTCATGACATACAGTGGCTGGGCATCCTGCTTTCCTACCAGAGAGGGCAGCTCAGGACTGCAAAGCCATTTACTTAGCAGCAGAGAGCATTTCAAAGTGTCAGCATCCTCCTTTACACCAAGAGATACCTGCCAGGAAAGCCACAGTTCTGCTTGCATCATTGGAAGCAGTTTCCAAAAGGTCAATTTATTGGAACACTAAAGGATCTTCACAGAAATGAGTTACAGTGGCAGGAGCAAATAGAATGGGCCATTTCCTACTTCCTCTCATTTGAACAAACAAAAGTTTTTCTTCTAGTGCCATACATGTGTTCTGCAAAACTCGATTAGCCAAATTAAAACAGTGGTAGGTCATTTAGATTGTGTATACAAAAAAAAAAAAAAAAAGAAAAATTACCCTGAAGTACTGTATTCTAGATAGAAACTATACATACAGGATTTACTGGGAGCAGCAACTCATACCTCTTCCTTCTTAGAGTACAGGCATCACAGAACAAGTTCAACATGAGGTACTGGAAATCAGAGCTTTTACTACGCAAACACACTTTTCACCCATTAACAAAAATAGATTAGAGGAAGATATAAACATTTATTAAATCAAATAGAAATGCAAAATATATTTCACATGCCTTACATGGAAAAGAGATGAACTTCCAAGACTTTAAAGCAAAACTGTGTCAGTTGACACGCAGGAAATAGGAACATTATAAACAGTCACAAAGAGGAGGAAGGACTGGGGGGAGGTGACATAGGGATGCTGGGCAGTTCCTCCCCACTCTGAGAAAGATCTCCTAAAAACAAGAATGGAGTTTAAGCTAAGCAAGCATTAGAAGCCTGAAATTAACTTCAACATACACTTATTTTGGAGGAAATTGTCTAAAGAAGTACAGTTGGCTACTAACTAGTCAAAACAGTGGTCTAAGTTATGTATACCATACTCATTAAGTAGACATGGGTTTATTTTTGAGTATACCATACTCATATGAAATAGACATGGGTATATGTTTTGAACATCAGTAGGGCCAGCTGGAGAATCAGAAACACCAAAAACACCTTTTAAAAACTAGATCAATACACAGCCACATTCTGGGCAACTGTGCTATTAAAAAAGGGAAAAAAGATAAAAAATAGAACTATTTTTCTAAATATTTTAATTATTTTGTCATCCTCCAACTCTTCCTCCCTCCTACACACAATTTCTTGGAAGCTGAAATGACACTCAACAGTAAATACAAAGCATACACCAATAGTATATTCCACAGTTTTTCTAAAGAGTCCATAGTCCAGCAATTTTAAAGTGATCTATGTGCAAAAAAGAAACAAATGAAAGAGTTTCTTAAAAAAAAAAAAAATCCGCTGCAGCCTTAACTTCTACTTACAAAAAAGAATCTGAGGATTAGCACTAAGTTTCCCAGTGGAGGACAGATCAGTAACTCCAAGTACTCTGCCTAACCTGTGACTTGGTGTTGCAAAACTGTCAACATCCCAAGTTTACTACCTGCTGGCAAGTGGAAAACAGACTGTATCCCCATGAGAAGTAGGAAAACCACTATTCATAAACTGGTCTTCTGATATACATAAACATATGGTGCAGGTATGTATTCAGAGACTGCTACCTACAGCTGAGAACAGTCCTCCCAGCACGACTAACAGTAAATTATTAACAATAAAATGTGCAAGACTCATAAGAGCAGTATTTGAAATGTTCCTGCCTGCTCAATGCCTCTAGGCCTAAACTATCTGCTCGTTAATAGTGGTGTAAGTCAGGGCAGCTCTGGTGAAGTTACAGTAGAAATCACTGTGCATGAGGATTTCTGTATGAGAAGAACAGTCTCTTGAACTACAGACTAGTTCAGTCCTGACCCCACTACAATAGAGAATTGTGTTTAAACCATGAGTAATCATGCAATCATCTCCCAGCATAGTACTTCTTTTCTGCACACATGGAATGTAAATGACTGAGATTTACAACTGATGATTTTGCAGATTTAATGGATTATATTTCTCTAATGGTTCTGGCAATGCAAACTCAGTTAAAAAAACACCACCAAAAAAGCCCAACAAAAAAAAAAAATCCCAAGCTCACTGCTGTCTGCTTTTTTCTTTATTGGATGACTTATCTGGCACACAAGCTAGGATTTTCTAACAGCGTGTAAGTGTTCAAAGACATCAGATTACTTGGGCTGGGGTGGGGAGAACAGTTGTCCTATGGTAAAGTCCAGGTGTGGAAGACACCACAATAGGTGATAGAGTCTCATCATGTTTGAGTAAATCACAGATCTTATGTCTGTTATTAGTCTAGTAAATGGAGTGACACCACCCCATGTCCTAAGCAAGGGCTGTGAAACAAAACAATCACCAACTCATAAAATGCCTTGAGTTTTCCAAATAAAAACTCAGAAGAGAAAAACATGACCAGTAAAGTCACTTGGTGTTTAATGGCTTTCGAAGTCACCTTCCAAAACAGTTCAAACATCAAAACTATCTCCAACTTGAAAGCCATGTGGCAGTATTCTCCCTTATACCACCCACTGCTCGGTGGGACAGAGGAGCACTGTGGAAGCTGAAGGGGAGACCAGGTGCAGGAAGGTGACCAGCCTTTGCCAGTGTAAAGGACTAGCACACTGGACCACAGAAGAAATCTCACCCAAAAACATGAGGCCTTGAGGAGAAGAATGAAGGCAAACACACTTGGCCTGATGCAAAACATTGAGGTACTGGAGAGTGTCCAGAGAAGGGCAATGGAGCTGGCAAAGGGTGTGGAGCACAAGTCTTATAAGGAATAGCTGAGGGAGCTGGGGGTGTTTAGCCTGGAGAAAATGAGGCTCAGGAGGGACCTTATCACTCGCTACAACTAACTGACAGAGAGTGTAGTGAGGTGGGGGTTAGTCTTTTCTCTGAGATAACAAGCAGTAGGACAAGAGGACACATGCTCAAGTTGTGCCAGGGAAGGTTTAGATTAGAAAAAATTTTTTCACTGAAAGGGTGGCCAAACATTGGAATGCCCAGGCTGCCCAGGGACGTGGTGGAATCGCCATCCCCAGAGGCATTCAAAAAAAATGCAGACATGGTATTTAGAGACATGGTTTAGTGGTGGACCTGGCAGTGTTAGGTTAATGGTTGGACTTAATGATCTTAGAGGTCTTCAGCAAGCTAAACAATTCTATGATTCTATGAAACCACATACCTTAATGCAGGAAAATGGTGGTTCTGGTGCAGTTCAAATCACAGCCAAACTGGTTTTATTTGCCAAGGATGGCTAAACACTAACCACACAATTCAACATGTGTTTCAAGTGCTGTTAGGCCCATACCATATACAACATTTAGCCTTTGTCTGCCTCCCCATAATGCACCAAAGTAAAACCAGACCTTAAGGAATAACTTGCATAGTAAGAAAAGGTCATCAATTTAATCATTTACTTTAAGCAGGCAAGCAAATTTGTAAACATTCAAAAGCGGCAGCATCCAAGTTACAAACAATTTAAGGAAAAAAGAATAGAGATTATTAAGGTTCTTTATCCTCTCAAAAATTCTGGAAATGAACTTTTAAAACACTGCAAACATTGAACACTCATTTGCACCTCTTCTAATCCTGCTAGTAGTTCTGCCTTCCAAGGAATTCTGCTTTCTAGAACACATGATCTCACAATTGCCATACTTTTTAGCATTTGCCGTTTGGAAGTCAGCTACCAGATCATTTCACCTCAGTCTAAATCCCATTTGCAAAGGGAATGCTTGTGTCTTGATTCAAAACCTCTTTAACTTCTGAGGGTAAAGCATCAAAGAGGTGATCTTCCACTATGAGCCCGCTTTTCCTGAGAAGCTGACACTGCCCCAGCGTAGCTGGTAGACGGTCCAAGCAGTTTCCCTTCAGTTCCAGGTAAGTCAGCTGCAAAAGCTGACTTACTTTATCTGGGATTGAGGTAATACAGTTTTGTCCCAGACTCAAAGTCCTCAATTTAACACATTTAAACAACTGTTTTGGCAAAACATCGACTTTGTTTCCTGTGATGTGAAAATGCTGAAGATTTTGAAGCAAACCTATTTCCACTGGAATCACCGCAATTGAGTTGTAGCTTACATCTAAACACCTAAGTTTCTGTAAGCTGAACACTGCRGCAGGCAAGTTTTCAAGTTTGTTATTGGAGAGATAAAGAGACTCCAAATTCTTTATGTGGGTAATGGATGAAGGAATGCTGACTATTTTATTGTGCCATAGCTTTAAACAAGTCAACCTTTTTAAATGCTGGAAACTGATGATTTCTTCAATTGTGCGTATGCTATTTGACTTTAAATCCAGTTCCTGTAAGTTAGAGAGACTGAAGATGGCATGGGGAATTCTCTCCAGTTCACAGTTCTGCAGTTCCAACTCGGCAACATTAGTCATTTTCTTAAGGCTATTGAGTACCACAAGCTTAGTGCCATCATTATGAATGACTAGTTTTGTGAGATGTGGTGCTACATCTGTGATATTGGGGGGAATTTTGGTCAAATTGCTCTTCACATGGAGAATTTTAAGGTGTCTCAACTCTCTAAGAGATTCAAGCCCTATCATTTTATTATTTTCCGAGTTCAAGTTGCCTATCAAATACAATTCACGGAGGGTTTTGAGCAAATACACCCACGCAGGAATTTCTGCAACATCTGTGAATTTCACATGAAGGCATCTCAAGTGGTCCCGGAGGAAGCTGAAGGCAGTCTGCTCGACCTTCGCAGGGCAGTGGTATAGATGAAGCTCCTGAAGATTTGTCATCTGGGAAACTTTGGCTGTAATTTTCGCTTCAGGAATCAGCTCCAGTTTCAACACATCCAGATCTGTCAGGTCAAACACTGCATCGGGGACCCCCGAGAGCATGAAGAGATGCAGCTCTTGCTTGTCCTGGGCGTTGCGGGAAACATGTTGCCGAAGCTTTTCGTAAGTCCATTCATGGTTTAAACTAATTCCACGTAGTTTGTTCTCGCTCACCTCTGACAAGAAGACACCAAATCGCTTGGAATACAGCTGGTCATACTGATCTACCATGTGCAAGAGAAATGCAAAATCATTTTTGACATCAGGAATATCACTGAAGCTACTCTCTTCTCTGACCTTTTCAAAAGAATACTCTTTTAAAGGTATTCGGAACAGCCAGAAAAGCGTGTAGAGGCAGATAAAACCATAGACACAAATGAGGGAAATATAGCTGATGAGCAGCTTCTTCAACATATAAGCCATATTGTGTGTACATTCAAACTGTGTGTAGCCTATCAGGTGTTCCACTTTAGGGTTGCAGATGTGTTCAAAACTAATGGTGTTGACAAAGTTTGCAGTATAGCAGAGAATAAATATGAACTTGACAGTCTTGATGACAGTCTGACCAACATATAGCTTATAAATCAGATCACTGTCTTCCACGTGAGCCCGGAACTTACGGACTTTCTCAAACAGCGCTTTGGCTTGTTCTCCGTCTTTCTTATCTAAAATCGTGACACTGGGAATCTCAATCATCGGCTTGTCAGCTGAAAATTTGAAGCCAGATTTGGTTATCATGGGAGTGGTAGCACTCGGGCTTCCTTCATCACTGCTAGTGGAAACATACTTGGGCAGGGACTGGGCACCAGTTAACCTCTGTTTGTTCTCCTCAGAGTCCTCACATGCCGTTTCAGACAATGCTTTTGTAGTCCAAGGAGACTCAAAGCACTTCCCCAATATTGACACAAAATGCTCAATTTTTGAGCAAGTCTTAGGATACTTGAACCAAAAATTACTACTGACTATTAAAATGAGAGTATGGATGAGAACGAGATAGGGAAAATACTTTGAGTACCAAGGAAGAGCCAAATGATAGCACATCTGGTTAATAAATATGTACTGCTGAAAATCCAAATTTGTTTTACGGCCTGAGGAATCTTTCTGCTCCTTCTTCAGCTCCTGGCCTGATTCAGTGGGTTGATACTGAGAAGAGGTAGCTCTGCTCAGAAGAATGTCAGGTGTTACAGTAGGGGCACTTCCRAAGGAAACAGTTCTCATTGATGCGTCTTCTTGACCAGTGGTTGTTTCAACAGTGGTAAAGTCAGCCTTCCCTGATGTATCAGGCTGCGCTTTTGAATTTACAGTAGACTGCAAAACTGGCAAGCAGACCACCTGGTCTTTTGTCAGCTGCATGGTTCCAGCAAAAATGGCAACCATTAACATAACAACAGCGAGATAATCCATAAATACATCCCACCATGGTTTCAAGATACGGTAAGTTGGCTGGATGTCACTGAGCGATGCAACTTCGGCAAGGGTAAACATTCCTACAAGAGAACAAAGACAAAAATCAGTATTGTTAACTGGTGACGTTATTTTACCATTTGAAAACAATCCCAGCATGACACGCAGATCCTCAGAAGCTTCCACTTTTCATTATGTTTCGCTGCCCGTCACACATTAGCCCTTATTCCACTCAACAGTTTTCTCAAAGGATATGACCAAAATGATGCATTACTTTAGCATCAAGACAGAAGTCTTCTCACTTCAGGCTAGATCATGTTTACATATCTTTGCCACTTCACAGCACCAAAGCCTGCTCTGTGCTAGTGAAATATCTGAAAGGTAAAATACTGTAGCTGATATGTATTAATAACAAGAAGAGCAACGACAGACTACACAGCACAAAATCCAATTCTGTAAAAATGACTGCTTGAGTCTGAGTGTGTAAAATCCAGTAGTAACATCATTTTGTAGTACCTTGCATTTAAACAAAATAGTATTTTCTAAATGCTTTGCACTCTGCTCGTGACTTGGACAGCACATTTTAGATCTCGTTACATTGTCAGCAAGGTCTCTCATTTCTTTTCATCTAGCACACCACCACAGTATCCTCCACTCCTTCCTATTGAGCATCTACATGTCTTATCATATTGATTGGCTCCTTTGCCTTTTAATTACCACTGCACAAGTGAAAGCCTTGCAGTTACTATGTGGATATTTGGCACAATTTTAATAGAGGTAGACTTTTTAAAGTAAAACACAGTTGGATGGGGCCCTAAGCAACCTGATGTAGTGAGTGACATCCCTGGCCACGGCAGGAGTGTTGGAACTAGATGTTCTTTTAAGGTGCCTTCCAACCCAAACCACTTATTCTATGATTGGACCAAATATTGGTACTGTATACATTTTTTCCCCCCAATTGATTCAACCCAGCTAACCAAGAACAAACGCCACAACTCTCTCTTAATATAATGGGGAAAACATTTTTTCAGATTATCATCACAACCTAGTGATCGTAGGAAGCTGGTTAGCGCAGCTAGGCTTCCACTTTGTTAAACATATGCACTGCGAGACAAAGCAGCAAACTGATCACGTGAGAATCCAAACCTCGCTGCAGCTTTAAATAGCTTGCTTTGCTTTTTGTTTTGACAAAATGTAGAGGACTCCACTTATCAGCTTTTGAAAAAATAAGCTTCCTGTGTAAGCAGGATGTGGTAAAATCATCATTTTAACTGCTGAACTCAAGACCCAAATTTGCCATTTCTAAAGAAAAATACCTAGCTTGTGTGCACACATGCACCAGGGAAGAAGATAGGATGTACATTATCAGACAGAGTCTGTCTCCCTTTGCTTGGGAGAAGAACAGCTTAGCAGAACACAAGGAGATCAGAGCAGGCAGTAACAAGATGCATTAGATTTATTATTTTTAACTTGTAGCATAACAGTTCATAACAGACCTGCACCTTACACACCCTATAGGACAGTGCAACAGGCAACACATATACAATGTGATTAATTCTTTCTAGATAACAGACATTTCTGCATGCAGAACTCAAAATACCAGCTACTGCCTCTCTGGTCAAAGTCATGCACTAGCACTCCTCCTTCCCCACACCAGTGCAAGCAGCTCCCATATCTCAGTCTGTGGGAAAGGCCAGCCATTGTCTTTACTGCCACAGAGGTCATGATCAAAGTGTCTCCTCCAACACACGGAGGGATCCAGCCCTTGGCCTCTCACACTCTCCTCCCAGAGGCTTTTACCAGTCTTAGATACCAAGCCTGGGATCTGGTAGAGGCAGCCAGAGGAGAGGACTTTATCTCACTGCAGCACTCATCTCAGTGCTCTTGGCACAGTTGCCAAAACTTAAAAGTTAGGGCTCCGTTTCTCAGGGAACCAGCATAAGAAGCTTCCAGCTCTTGTTTTCTTTATTTTCCAGACAGCAAATGAATGTCAAATATTCCTCCCTCAGCAGTAACTGAAGTTGTCTCACAGTCCTTCCAGCTCCACCAGAACCTCCTCCCAGCAGTATGGTTCCTGACCCTGTCCCCACACACCTCCCCAGTGCTGCAGTTGCTGTAGGAAGTGCTGAAGGACATACCAGTAACCCACCCCACAGCTGTCAAGGCCCGCAGTGCCTTACTCGGAAGTTAGCTATGAACTCCCATCTTTAATGTCTCCCAGTGCTCACCTACACCGAGTCACAGCACGACTGCTTGCCCTAGAATTGCTGCCTTTGACATTTAAATAACTACAGTGTGCAAATGAACAGCATTAATAATTTGTGCTAATGTGAACAGATTTATATAAAAGGATCCTCCTAAGTCCTAGGGCCCAACTGTCTGTCACCTGTCCAGGACAGGAGAACCACAAAGCAACAGCAGAGGTGACATTTTCCCCCAAATGGATTTTCTTCCTCCTAGGAATCTCTTTGGAAGGGGTACTCTCAATCTCCACACTATTTTCACTGTGGTCTCACCTACCTTGGCTGCCACAAGAACTTCTCGCCCACCAGGTGAGTTCAGCAGGAGAGCACAAAGCCGAATGCTGAGCAAGGACCAGTCCTGCAGGCGCACTCCAGCCGTGCCCCTGCTCACACAGCCATGCACGGTGCAGGGAGAGCAGAGCAAGCAGGGTGGGAAGGAGGAACGAGATCAATCCTGTAACATACAAGGGTAGCTGCTACTGCTTGTTCCTCTGGGGCTAAGCCTTTCCCTCAACTTTGCACTAGCTAATTACGTGCGAAGTTACTTCACTGCGGTTTGGGGCACGGCCTCCAGAATTCCTTTCACAGAAAGAAGGTGATTTTTTTGCTTCTGCCATGAGGACACATGGATAAAGCACTGAAACCCAAGCAATGCAGACATGACTGCTCTAAACAAATGAGATACTGGAAAAGAAATGACAGCAGAAAGTGTTTCCAGCTAAAGACTTACAAAGAATAATAAAAGCAAAAGCTAAAAATCACCTCCACCAGACCTCTCTATTGCACACACAAAATCATTTCCAAAAAGGTTAGGAGACACGACAGAGCCTGAGTAATCCTCTTTTGTGAGGCTGTAGGCAGCATGGTGTAACAGGAGCTTTACACCAAGAAGCACCATGTTCAATGTTCTGAACACATCTTTTCTTTCAAGTTACTGATACTCACAGAAGAGCTGCTGTTTTGGCAGAGATTAGCAGTTATAAAACACAAGAAAACTCCTCTGTGGCATTACTAGCACTGTCTCATAAAAGACAGTCAGACCTTTTTCTAGCTAGGAAAAATCAATTCCAAGAGCTGAAAACAGGTTTCTGTCCTTACATGTCCAAAGTGTTTAATGTTCTGAGTCTTAAAAAGCAAAACGAAAAACTATAAACCTACACACAGTATAAGACACATTCTGCCAGGCTGCAAATAAATTTTAGATTTTCCCTCTTAAATCCATCGTAACATATATTGGTGTTTGATTTTACTAAACTAATAACCACAGAAGTTAACCTTTATTATATTTCTGCACATGCTTAGAAATCGAACTGTTAAGAGGTACTTAGAACAATGGATCTGTACAGTATTGTAATGGGTTTGGATTTTCTTTATTCCACAGCTGAATTTAAACTATTCAAAGCTTTTAAAACCTACTGCCTGGAATATTCTTTGGAGTAGGTTGATAGTATTTTCATCACTAATTTTCAACTCCTTGTAAGAGTGCCAAATTGGGGTTTGGGTTTCATTATAAGCTGCAGTGATAACCCAGAAGTAAGGAAAAAAGAAAGAAAGAAAAAAAAAAAGACGCAAATGCCAGTCTGTGTCTGGCAGGCAGAGCCTGCAACACACTGCCATAGGTGGTCTCCCCTCACGACCGGTCAGGGCATGCTCTACTCACAACCCCGACGCAGAAAAAGTCTGTGAGCAGGTAGCTCAAACTGAAGAACAAAGTACTGTCTAGCTGAAATGTTAACATATCTAAATAGCTACAATGTTAAAATGGTGAAAACATGCACTTCTTTCAGCCCTTTTCAGGGCTTACAAGGCACCAAATGGACCTCAAGGCTCAGCAGAACACGAGGTTTTGACACACCCAAGATCCCAAGAGACTCAGACTAGAAAACTACAGTTCTTGAAGAGAAATATTTTTTAATTCCCAATATGGAATTTGAGGACAGCCTCCTTTTTAAAATAGCATATTTTCATTTACTTTTAATAAGCACAGATTTTAATTCAAGCCTATTGCAGTATGATCTTTAGGGCTGCACAGCTACACAAAGACTTTTAACAAACAACCTTTCTTCCTCCCAAACCCTTTGTCTCCAAGTTTTGTAACTTCGATGACATTCTAGGACAACATTAACTTCTCCCAGCTCCATCCATTACTTCCAGCTATCTACTGGGTGTATTTTCTCCTGAAAGAAAAATCTTCAGCCTAAATAAAAGCAACAGTTCTAAGCACAGCTGTTTCTTGCTAACTTCTAAGATTTTAGGTGGAAAATTGAAATTCTGAAAGCAGCCCAGTAGTGTGATCTGGAGCTCTAAAATTAAACCTACTTTGTTTATTTGCAGTTATACAAGTTACAGTGAAAATGGAATATAAAGAGAAAAAAATTAACAATGGCAATACAATTGTTACAGGCCCACATTAAATCAGCAAGAGTAGCAACTAATTTAAGAAATCATTCTTCTTAACAATTATAATAACTTTATTAGTCTTTAAGAAAAGCTGTAATAGAAAGAGGTCAGAATGTGATTAGCCTGGTGAATTTCTGAAATATTTCAGACTATAAATGCTGAAATACAGAATCGACACATTGGGGATATTTCCTAAGAAACTGTTCTAGCTTAAATACAGAAGTTAGCGGAAAAGGAAGCAGCAGATTGGTATGTCACTAGTGTTTATTTACATCCTACTTCTTCCTGTACTTACAGATAAAAACTGTCTGTCCTGTAACTCACTGGCCCTCCTGTCTTAAAAGCATATTTAAAGTTAAAGCAAATTCAAAGTCAGAACAAACAAATAAAACCAGAATTGTAGCACATGATACACTCAATTTACTCTCAGGTTCCCAAGACTCCAAACAAGTCCACTTTGTTTCAGGAAACAAAAAGATTCTTGAATTCGCCTTGTCACTGCATCTGGTAAAGAATTTCCTAAAAAAACTCAGCATTTCTAGCTGAAAAGAAAAAGTGCTACCATGAACAAAATTGTTTTCTCTCTTCCCACAGGAAATTAAGGACAAGAAAAGTTTTCCCATAACTAAAAGGCTTTCCTAGTTGGTTTTTGATCAAATGACTATAGGTTTAAATTTATTTCTGTTGCATATTTTGCTGTCTCTTTCCACCAACCATTTCTACTTCACTTGTTTTCCTACTTCTGCAATATCCTATTAAAGCAGACTATTAGACCTTAATGTGATAAAAATGGATTATGAGATTCCTGTTAGCCASGACCCTGCCAATATCAATTGTTCCACAGACAATTTGCAAAGGTCAAAAAGATGGCATTATCCTTTTTTTTCCTTCCTTTTCCACAGAATTAAGTATAAAGAGCCCCAGAAACCTTTGTGAAATAATGCACAAAGATATACAGGAAAGCCTATAAATGAATTTAGGCATTCTGAGCATACAGACACATCCATCGCCTGCACTGGTTATTCAGTTTCTGAGATTAAGAGAAGTTTAACTGAAGGAGATTTAACCACCAGTAGGCTTTGGGACCAAGCAATAGAAGGAAATTGCCCCTGCTAAAGTAGGTGGGAACATTATAGCTATCCCTAGCCTGGTTTGCAGCTCCTAGTATGTTGGCTAAGAGGGCTTAACTCTCTGCTGCTTTATTCCACAAGGGATTATTGTGCTTTACTCTACCTGAGCCCACTCACACTACAAAACCAGCTGTAGGTACAACTGCAACCACAGCTCCTCCTCTCAACCACCCTGCAAATCAACCCCCAAAATTCAGCTAAGCATGGATTTGTGCACTGAGTGTCTCTATTGCCTGAAAAGTCCAGGAAACGTTTCACAGTAAAATACAACATGGGCAGTTTTATAGTGTTTCTCTACTACAGGAAATGTTTTCCTGCTACTTCAGTGATGGAAGGCATTGCAGGACATTAACACCAGAATGTGGTTTATGTTATCAGATACTTGCTGATTAGTGCTTTTATGTCTGCAAAAATCAAACAGATTTAACACAAAAACCTGCATAGAAGAAGACTTCCATTACTTTTTTCCACCCAATTAGAATGACAAGAATTCCCACTTAACTGTTTCTTCCCTAAACATCTGACAGCAACCAAATCTACCCATTTTTAATCAACCTGCAAGATCTAGTTTGGTTTACTTTTGTTCGGCTACACCAAAATGGATGATAACTGGATGAGGAAAAAGCAACAAATACAAAGCTGAAAGGATATTTCCTATAGAGAAAAACATTTCAACTGAAGAAAAAAAGAGTTCCACAATAGCTTTTCATTATAATTAAGTCTCATTAGATAAATATATATGGAAACATATGATGCTCTTATTTGATAACACACTTAAATGAGTAAGGAGGAATAATCAGCACCACTCATACACTCATTATTTGAGAAACAAAAGCAACCAAACAAAACCCCCCCACATCTAACCCATCTCCCCAGTTCCCTCATCCCACTGCACAAACTGCACAGTTATAATTTTGAACTTTCCCTCAAAGGGAATACATAACATCTATATGTAGAGATCTATATATTTATATACATAATATATATAATTTCTGATATAGCCTGCAAATACGTTCTCCGGCCAAGAAATCATCACCTTTATGAACAAAATGAACCTGACTCACAGTAACTTGCAAAACAAAAAATTATCAAAATCTAATTTCTTAGACTACATATAGATATTTTAGGCTTCAGTAAATTGGAGACAAAAATAAGATTCTTTACATAATCAATGTCAAATTAGTACCATTTAGAAAAATGAAATCTATAGAAGAACTTTTTTCTTTTTTTAAATCTTAAAAAATTCTGCCCTTCAAAGCTGGGCTATTTCAGGTTGTATAACACTCTAACCTACTTTTGGATGCTGCTTTTCAAGTGTTTACACCGAATCTTCCTTGTTTACCAGCTCTTTGAAGGTCTAGTGCTATACACCACTCCTACACAGATGGTTTTGTAATCAACGTGATATTTAAAAAGCAGTATTAGCAGCCATTATTTCCCTAACAATAAACTGTCAAATCTTACCTCATTCTTGCCCTGCTGTAAATGACTGGAGAGGTCTGTTTAAGGATGACTTTCAAAACAGGAGCCCATTGTTATTTTTCTGAGTAGCTCCCCAAAGCACCCAAAGATTATTAACAAAACTAAAGCTCCTCAAAAAAACCCAAAATTATTTACACAATTAACTCTGTATTTGCCACATGCAATTCTGTGTCTACAGAGCACAGAAAATGAGCAACTTCCCACTTTGCCTACTGCAGTACTCCTGAGTATACTCTTATAAGAGAGCTGCCTTAACCRAAAGTGCAAGCTTCAGTTTTTATTGACATTTATCCCCAGACTTCAGAGTGCCCAGACTATTTCAGAAAAGCTCAGGGAGACCCTAAGCTGGACGTTCAACAACAGAGCTCCATCCTTACTTCTCACAGGTTAGCAGTGTCAGAGACCATGAAGGGCATGAGAGAAGAGATGGGAGAAGGAAATAAGACTGGAGAGAGTGGTCCTTGAGCATGTCTCTTCATGGGTCTCTCTCCAGTAAAGAGCTCAGGATTAGATGTGTTCCAGTTGAAGTCAGTTAACCACATGCAATTTTACAGTTACAAAACAAACCACCTAGCAAGGCAACGTGCAAGAAACCAAAAGAGATGGCTAATGAGGCTAGACTCCAGCAGGGTAAATACTGAACTTACATGCTTTTCATGCCTGTAAGCTACAGTCCATGAACACGCAGGCATTTCAGGGGCACAGCTGCCAGAACAGAAATCCTACAGCAGAGAAGCAAGGACCTGGCAGATGAAGGCAACATGCCTTGGTGTAAACCCCAGCACACGAGCTTCCAGCTTTACACTGCTCTTACAACCACTGTTACTTATGCAATGCCAATTCATCCTTCTTTTATCTGAGGCAGCACATCCCCAGTGATCAAAGTCACACCTCCAAGGCTGAGTAACCAAATTTCCAACAGCATTTTCTGTTTTACCTAGCCAGAGAGCAAAAACAGTGAGCAGACACTTTGTATCTCATTTCAGAGAATTCCCAAAACAGCCAGACCAGTAATCTTGAAGAGACAGCCTAACTTGTGTGTGCAAGACTCCCAGTTTAACACCAAGCACTTTTACTCAAGTGCAGACACAACTGAAAGCTACTGAAGTTGATTTAACCTGTGCTGGCATGGACACACAATGCAATTAAAAGTTACACCATGCAATAAATTAACAGCCGCTTGCGCTTAAATATAAATATTTAATCCCTCTGCTACTTCTAAATCTGCTGTTCCCCTATCTTTTAGGCAGTGAGGTTTTTACAGTCTTTTCATGACCACTATCAGAAGTACAGGAACACACAGTAAACATCTGGCAGTTCTACGAAGCAGAGCACTTTGGGAATTTATCAAGTTGCAAAAGCAAGCTGCGCCAAAATAAAAGCACATCTGGTAACTCTAGTCCCTARAGGCTGCTTTTTATCACTAAAAACAACCTAGCAATACAATTAAAAATAAATTAAAAGGACTGGAAGAGAAAAAAAGGAAAAATACAACAAACTTTTATTTCCTTCTTAGTTTACAAGTCTGAAAAATAAGAACAGTTAAAAATGGTCTAGACCTCAAGTTATTTAAATTTGCTTTTATATAAATAAGTCCACATGACTACAAAACTTGTTACATGAAATTGCTTTATCTCAGCTAGAGATGGCACTCAGCAACTCACGCAGTTCCTCTGAAAAATACTGCTTTCTGATGTCCAGCCACACACACTGCCAGTGTCTGTCTCACCTTGCTCTGAATTCACTTGAAACTGGGGCAAGTTCAAAGTGGTAAGAAATCGAACCTGGCATACATAGAGCTGATAGTTCGGTGATTTTAAGCCAAAGAATGTAAAGATACAAATCTTATTACAGAATACATTAGTAGCTTTAACTACACACCCTAAATGCACCTAAAGAATAAGGAGGAGTGCCTATCAAAGAGAAAGAAATGTGTTGCTGAAGTTCACTTTGCTGTAGATTTTAAAAGCCTCTCTTAAGGGCAAAATAACCCCTCCACCTTAACTCATAGTACTAACGTCTTATTTAATTTCTAAACTGCATTCCCATCCAAATGGAAGCAGGTTTACCAAGTAACTGAAGTAAATTATTTTCAATTAATACTTTCTCCTTCCTTTTATTTTTACTGGACATGTCAGCAACCTTGCACTGGAACATTTACAGCATCCTCACGGAGATCTACAGCCAAGAGCAGACAAAAAGTTCCTTTAACTAAAGAACAGGCTCCATTGTTCTCTATCTGAGCTGGTTCATCTCTTTAGCCAGCAAACACAGTGACTCTCACTGGGTTACACGTTGAACAGAAGTTTCATAAAGATTTGCACACATACAAGCTATTGTATTTTCAAATTTCTGCAGTGACACTTTCATTACAACCATTAGCTAAAAGCAATCTAGGAAAGGTCACACAAATCAAAACCTTAAAACAACAAAAGCAAACTAAACATGCACATATACACAAAAAAGTGCCCAGTGACACAAGAAGCTACATGTAAACACCAGCCTCCTACTCACACATCAGAGTTCCTCTGTTTCTGCCAAGATCTTTTCTGTGGCAAGAGCACTACAAAGGTGCATTAAAGTGCAGCTGAGAATTGGGATACAAAAAAACACACTTGAATTCCACCCTTCCTTTTACTGACTATGCTTCTCTGATAAAAAAATAAAAATGCTAGTTTACAGCTCAATAAATAGGCTGTACCCTCAATTTTCAAATACACGATCTCTCCAACTCTTTATGGGACAACAGTCTAACTTTGTTTCTACTTAAATGTCACACAGTTTCTTTTATCCCCAGAGAGAAGGGGATACTTCCTCACTCAAGCCAAGGTCTAGCTGTAAAGCCGCAGCACAGAAACTACTCAAGAGAACAGCCAAGCAGCCCTGACACCCCCCAGCATCCTGTCTCCCCCCACCCTGGGCAGACACCACATAACTGATAGCCTGATCCCAACCTTACCTGCTCTTTATCAAGCAGAGAGATCTACACTTTAGACATCCTGCCAGATGGGTAACAACTTCTCATATAAAACTCTGATCAGCAGATGAAGGATGAGTTATTAATGTTACCACATTCCTGCCAAGCTTCCAATAGCTGAACCTCCAGTGGTTTCATGCCAAGAAAAATGCCTGCAGCTGAAGCATTTATCCTCAAAGGGATTTATTTAAGTTGACTATAATTCTTTTTCCTCTTCTAAACTTAAGCGGCTTTCTGTAAGAGATAAGCTATTTGCTTAGTCCATCTAGTCCCATAATTGTTTGGTTCAGGGCGTGTACTTCAATTCACTACTTAAGCATAAAAAGGAATTGCACTACATATTTTGGGAGCTCCTTTGAAATTTTGCTGATGAGTTCAGACCACCTCCTTCCTTTTTATGCTTTATTTTCTCAAAACCCCATTCAAAACGTTGCCTTAAGAATAGAAAGAATGTTCTAAGACTTGCTGTCCTCCCAGAGATTGCAGCATTCCTGCTCTAACAAGCAAGCTTTCAGCTCTGCAAAAAGGTTCAGTAAGGCTCTGCTGTGTTGCTTGCTGCCATTCACCAGCACCAACAGATCCATACAGCCTCCAATTTAAATATTTACTATTGCTAGATTTATATTATGATTTGACTCAAATGCTCCAGCTGGAATTGTAACCTCTGCACTGAAGGCCCTCCAGCAGGGAGTGGGCAGACAACCCTTGCCCCTGAAGGCTCACAATCTAAAAGAGATTATTCGTTAGGCAATGATAAGCATGTTTGTGGCTGTAACATTCAAAGCAAAAACCCAAACTCCCTCAGGTTTCCAGAAAAAGATAAAAAAGTGGGATAAGAGTGTGATCAAAGTATAATCAAATTTAACGTTTTAATGCACTGCTATCTTTGAGAAGGCTTAACATTATGGCCAGATAAATCCCTTTACAGTTACAGCATTCCTATATACTTAGCCATACCCCTTCCCACTGGTTTGAGGATGATGCTATCTCAAAACTAAGGCACTAAATGTAACAGCTCTTGAAACCTACCTTTCCAGTGAAACAGACAATGAAGCTTTCCTTTCCAGTCAAATGTTTTAAAACAGATAATGAAGCTGAGTGTATACTTCTACTCAAGCAAAATAAAAATACAGAAAGGAGACATTTTACTCCATCTCATCTACAGACAGGTATCACTCCTGCTCCAGCATTTATGACCTTTCCATGATTACTAGAGCCTTCCCCAAGCACTTGCAATAAGGTTTTTGGCAGCCACCTTCACAGATATGCAGCCATGTACCATGTCATGTCACTGTCTGTCTTTCACAGCCAACATCTGCTTGGATGGCCAAATCAGAAAATCAGTGCAGGTGCAGCTTTTTCATTCTGCAGGCAGCTTCCCCTTACCCCAGGTGCTCGCCATTTGAACTTGTTTTAGCAAGTTTCACATCAGTTAAGGGTAGCACAATAGCTGATCCCCAGCTGCTACAGAAATAAAAGCAGAGTTGCCCTATCACTGGAGGAAAACAAAACAGTCAGGTTTTGTTGTTGCCATTGTTAGTAATTTTCACATCGTTCAGTGGGCCCCCATCAGGTCCCCAGGAAGTTCTGTGCAAGCATGAATAACTAGCAAGGCAAATTCAGGACACAGCACTACCATCATATTGACGTGGCAGAAGAAGGATCCTTGCCTTCTAAATCACTTTCTAGCCCTTCCACCAACACGCTCAGATTCGAAAAAACAGGGGAAATGGAAAGTCTGAGCTTGTGCATCAATGATTTCGGCATCCTGGCTCTCATTGTGACTTCCATCGGGCATAACGCAAGGCTTTCAGAAAGAGGAGTAATTCAGCCCCCCTTGCTGCCCTGGTGTCCTGAGCAGAACAAGGTGGAAACTCAAGACTTGTCCTAAGGCAAATTCTTAACACCATTTCCAGCAGTATTTCTATAGGCATATGTGATGGACTGGGCATCACCTACTCACAAAGCAGGAACAATGGAGCAAATGATGTTTTTATCTTGTAACAACATCAGAAAACACCAGTTTCAGTGCAGCAGTGGTGGTGAGAGACTGGACGACTGCAGCGTTCCCCTCACACAGGCATGCAGAGACCTCCAGGCACTCCCCAGTGATCAGGTGGCAGAGCCCCACAGGTGGGCAAACACCCCTCTCTCAGAACAGGGCAGCCTGGAGGCATCCTGCAACTACCTAGCGACAGCCAGGATTACTTGAGCTCTTGGTTTGCATTTCAAGTTGTTGACTCAACACAAAACAAAACAAAAAATGGCCACAATTTCCCACACAGTGACCTGCATCACATCACAGCTGAACACAAGTCATCTTCGATACAGACCTATTTGTAAGTCTGACTGGCATTATTTTCACAAGGATCTACTCAAGAACATTAGGACAACCAGCCAACCACTTTATTTATATTTTCCTGTTATCTCATCGCACACTTGGACTGCCTGTACGTGTGGGTGTACAGCAATAATATACATATGACTACATACCCATAAGCCATCAGTCAAGAGTTTAGGATTTGTCATGGCCAGACTGAAATATGAACAAAACCATCCATTTAATTTAAGATAAAATTTTGTAACAGCCTGTCTTCGACCAAGAATTCTGCCTGCCAAGTCAGGCCTGAAGTGCATTTTTTTTACAACAAGAAAAATTTTATCAAGGCCCAGAACTCTATGATAGTTTTTGTTCCCTTTTAGACTAAACAGCAATTCCAATCTCCGTTTCAAGTTCCTCAAAGGCTAAAACAAAAACCCTTTCTCTTAGATATAAAACCACCAACAAACTTTGGATTAATGAAAGTTTAAGTAAATTATTCCTTTAAGCCTTCACTGGTTTCAATTTCTCAAGAATAGATTTGCTTTAGGAAGCCAAAGTGAAGTACTGTTCTCTGTTCCCGTCACAAAGCTTCCACACACAACACCAACCGACATAGCAGGAAAGACCTGAAACAGTGACTTTAAGAAGGCAGGTGATGTGCTACTGCTGTAAGCTCCAAATTCTTGCACATGGACACAGCTGTGTCCGGGTTCACCATGAAGAAGCCCTGCATCACAGAAATACCAAAGTTGGATCCTTGCTCACCACACATAAAGAGGCACTGTTGTTGCAGCCTAGTCCCAAAACATGGCTAATGGCTTATTGTGCTGGTCGCTCTGTTACAAGTGGCAGAGCTCCTGTTGGGTTAAAACATTCTGTGACAGACTATTATGACAATCCTGCTCCTGACTCAGTAGGAGTAACCGTCTCTGTCTCATAATGCCATGCATCACATGCTACAACCTTTCACTATACTTGAATTGTACGTTCCATGTGCCTTGCGTCTCCAGCTCCTGGGTCTTGGTCAGAGTTTCTTCAAATTGAAACAAACAAAAAAAAGTGATTTTTGACAAAGATATAGACTCTGCTAGCACTTGATATTTATACTGCATAAAAGATTCAATTCCCTACTCCATATCAAAGTCTAACTGCATTATACATGGCATCATCCTGTCTCAAAAGGATTATGGTCCAAAAATTCAGCTGAAATGCACCAGATTTCATACTATATAACAGGGCAAAGTGTTTGAGGAAGGCAAAGTTTCAAGTTTGTTATAAAAAGGAAGAACCTTTAAGTTTCTGCCATGGGCTAGAAATCAGAATAAATCTTTTATTTTCTACATTATCAACACTTTGACCACAGGAAAAATCAGAAAGTAAAGTCACCCCAAAAAAAGTTTTCAAGTATTAGCAGTGTGCTGGAATTATTACTTAGTATGCGACTCTACTATGAAAAGTGATTTAACAAATGTACCATTGAAAGATACAAGGTAGCAGGAAATTTTGGTATTTCCATGCAGGTGTAAAATTCACAAATAAAACTATTTCTCTCTCCAGTTACTGAAACTCTTCCTTGGGGAGTGCAGCCAAGTTTTGCACATATAGTTCATCTACATATAGTGCTTCTCAGTGCTCTGCATAGGCTTACTTGCTGAAGCTGGCCATATTCACTGATACTTGCTTTGTCAAATTACCAGAAGCAAGATGTAATAAAGCCTTACTTCCATCCCTAAAGGGAGAAGCAACAACTGATTGTGTATGAAATGAGTAATCATGAAGTGGCTTTAAAACAGAAACAAAATCCCCATCAAAAATTAAAACAGTCATGGAGGTAAAGGCCAACAGGATTAGACTACAAGATTTTGAGTTATATAAATAAAGAGTAATAATGCTATTGTGACTCATTTATTAGAGAATCTTTACTGCCTTCAGTTAACAAAAAAAAATGTGATGATGGCACACTTGAAATTATTAAGTTACATAAAGTGATTTCTTGCCTCTGAGTTGCTGTTTGTGAATAGCTGCAATTTGAACAGAGATCTCAAATCTCCCTCACTGTAATGCAGACTCAAAATGGACATTTTTTAGCAATGAGCAAAAGCATAATCATATTAACAAAATATTCAGGTTTTCCCAGTGAGACCTGCACTTAAGTTTTTTAATTAGGAGGTCTACATCGCTATCATCCATGGCAAGGGTCAGCACGGAACAATTGACCAAGTTGTGTCACCACAGCCACCTACTTATACAACTCTTCTCCAGTCCTCCTGTGTGACATCTGTCACTGCCAAAGCCACAAAGGACTACAGGTCTGATCCTCCAACTCCTATACAAGGTCTCCCTGCCAACTGTAACACCACCTCACCAACCACTTCAGGACAAAGTATTCCTTCTCAGTAATTTTAAGTCACTGAAAACCCACAGGACACAAAATTATAAATTACCATAACCATGCCAAAAACCAACCCTGCCAAAACATTGCAGCAAAGTGCAGCTATTTCTCTGTAGATGAAGGCCAAGAGATTTCTAGTGCTTTATTTCCTCTAATGCACAAAACCCAAATGCCAGCAGCATGCTCCTTGGTAGAAGCCCAAAGACCACTTAAAAGTATCCATTTTCAAGATGTCTAAGACTACATAACTTATTTCATTACTTTTCCCCCCTCAAAGTACAAAAGCAGCTTCGGTTTCCTCTATGATCCCCTCTGACTCTTGGAACTCCTGTGGGCAGACAAGAACAGCAAGACTTACGAATACAGCTCGTATTTGTAATTAACTGAACATCTTTAATTTATGATTTACAATCATGTTACAAAATACACATATACACAAATGTGTCTTACAGATCAAGCCATCTTTCCACAGTTAGCAAATGATGCAATTTATTCAGTCATCACGGTCCAGATCAGACCAGTGACACTGTAAGACATCACAAAAACAATACAATAGCATGTACTGAAGAACTACTGAAAACTCATTTAACAAATAAAAGCCATCTCATAAAAAAATCCCATGAGAGTCTTTTGCTGCAGTATATCATCTGTGTTTCAGACTCAGCATTCAAAAATATTTAGCTTTTTCTACAACAAAGAATTTAACTTGTGTTGGAATGACTGCATGTACGGAAAAATATGGCAGTCATACAAAAGCCACAAAATATCACATTTTACTGCATTTCTTGATGCAGCTTTTAAGAGCTGATTCATAGCATCTATTACTTCAACATCGTATTTTCCTCTGTTCTTTGCCAGATTAGTGCTATATTAATCTAGACAGACAGCCTGGGGAGGTATGTGTTCCTTGCAAAGAGCTTCAAAGAAAGCCCGCTCACTGGTCCCCATCTTTGGGCCACAAATGGTGACACAACAAAAAAACCATCCTCACCTACAAGGACAGTGATGCTAAAATGCTTCGTCTTTTGTACCTGCTTAAGTTTTAAAACTTTCATTTCATCACCATTTTTCTCATGTTCTTGTTCTAAGACTTGCCTCTCTTTGCAATTCTGCAGGTTCCTTTCCACCAAGACTCGGGCAGTGCACAGATGTGGGTTGCATAACACATCCAGCAGCTGATTTTCTTTGAGTATGTACACGTGTTTTCGTGTGGACACRGTGACAAACACAGAACAGCTCTCTGCTCCTCATGTGACATCTCAAGAGCACACTGAGGTAGACACCGCTAACAAGGCTGAGCACTTATCCCAGTGCTTGGAGACCATGAAAGGGAAGCAGCAGTAAAACAACCCTCAGAGCCATTATGCCTGTACCTACCTCTCCTTGTCAATACTTTTTGTCCACTTGTATTTATCAGATGCAATTGTCACGCCAAATAAAGTTGTGGGTGTGCCTGTCCCTCAGCCATGTAACCCCTTGGGAAGTTAAAAAAAAAGGTAAAAGACAAAAGTAATGAAGACTGCAACATCTGTAACTCTCAATTTAAGAACAGCGAGAAGCTTTCTCCAAAACAAATGTCAAGAGGTAATTATAAAGGAAATTGAAGACTTTTGCTTGACAAAAAAAAAATCAGCTAAGCCACCTTCTTTCCATAACTTGAATCTCCTTGCTCTGTTCTACTTCACTTCAGATGGTATCAATCCTCAAAGACGCTGTATTTTCCCTGCAGATCAATTACTTTAAATACAACAGAGTGATACTGTACAAGTATCATCACTGGAAAGCTGAGTTCTCAAAACCAGTTTGTTATTCTGATCCATGTATATTCTGTTTGTAGATCAGCAAGTATGCCCTGCAATCAGAGGCACAATGACACATTTTAGCACACAGGGTGCGTTCTCCCTTTATCACCACCTCCCCTTTGTACACACACCCTCAGTGTTCCTTCAGCTTGAGTTACGCTCCTTCTCATATTAAATTTAGAAACAGAACTCTGAATCATCAGTTCCTGTTGTGAAAGTAGCTAGAAACAGATAAAGCAAAAGAAGTTTCCTAGTAAACAGCTACAGAATAAAGTGCCTACCACATTAGACCCCACTGTTACCAACTGTTTTATAAGCCTAGAACAAGAGATTGTATAAATTTATATGAAACTAAAAAATTTCATTTATGGGTGTTTAACCCTTCCTAGAATCCTAACAATTCTTACCCATAATGGTATCACACAGCAGCAAGTTTCAGAAATTAACCGTCCACTATATATAGAAAATAAAACATGCCCCAAACCCCCTCAAAAATACTGCTTATAAACTCATTGCTTGTGAACCTGCTGCTGCACTTACTCCATTCCATTCTACTCTTCCTCAATACTTCTTTAGATGCACCTTCAAGAAGAGGAACAGAAAGATCTAAGCTGCTATTTTGCAAGAGAAGAGCAGCACGAAGATTCTAAAACTCGTTACATGCAAGAAAGGTCAGTTCCAGAGAGAGAAGAGCAGAGTTCAGACAGCATTACACACAAGCTAGTCCACCCTGCAGAGAGCAATTACTTCTCAGCATAAGCAGAGTAGAAATGCACTCATGTTTCCCTGTTTGAGTCCATGAGGAACCATACGTATGGCTAGGAAACTCTTGGTCACCACTTGTGGACTCCAGTTTCTTCAGTTGCTCTTGAAATATTTAACAAAGGAACTACATATCTCAGGCCAAGAGGCACCACCCATGTATCTGCCTCATGTAATACACATACACACACACACTAGATATATGCTTTCTATCAGAGAGGCCACTGATGCTCAACTATGCAGCACATGTGAAGAACATTTTGTTCTGCATGTTTGTATAGTCCCATCTATGACTTACTGAAGTCAGTGGGACACCATAGACCACTACACTCAATAATTTCTGTATTTAGCACAGAGGACACTGAGAAAATCTTTCAGCCCTGGGAACATTTTGGGTGTAATCCACCACTTTCGTTTGTTATTTACTTGTTCTAGCACTTGCGCTCTCTCACCATTAAAATGCACTTATTTCCAACTGCCTGATTGCAGCTCCCAGCCATCAGTTCTGTGTCATGCTTGTTTCTGCCAGTGTTTTAGCCTCCAGCATGCTCTCCCTCAGAAGGTGCTTCCCACCAATTATCAGCTTACTCAATTTATCTATCTAAAAATAAATCCCACAACAGAATGAGCCTTTCAGGCTCTCCTTGTGGTACCAAAACACCAGTTAGCCTTCAAATATCTCCTGTGACTTATGAGAGCTCACTCCCATTTTCAACAGACTGCTCACGACCTCAGAACTATTTACCCTCATTTGCCATTGCCCCTCCAACACTCAAAGTTCTACCCCTTCGCTGCCCTGCAAGATGGCAGCCACATCCAGTTGTGTGTGTGTTGTTTACTCACTTTAACCCCGAGTAGTGTTCACCCCAAGCTCCCATTCTGTCACTACATTGAAGTACAACACCTGCAGGCTCCATGATACTGCAGATTATATTAAAATGCACTTTTGATTGATACAGCTCACCAGGCCGTGCAAATTACTGTGTAGAAGCTGCCTTGTCCTTGTTTACCACACTGCCTAGCGTGACATGGCCTGCTAATTGTATCAGCACCAAACCTATCCTTGTCTCCAGCTACTTGATGAAAAGGTTCAATGGAATCTGGCCTCACCTCAATCCTTAAAACAAGACTTCTAGAAGCATTCCCATTTGATAATGATTCACCACAAATGACTAACTTTTAAACATCAGTTAGTCAGTTCTTAATTCGTTTACTTTTGCAATATCACAGAGCAGTAATGTGTCAGGACAGGAGTCCCGAAGGGGCATGGCAATCCTGACTGACTACCTCTGCTGCTGCTGAGAAAGGGAATGAGAGACAGGACTTAGAAGGAGCTAGGGAGTAGCAAGAGGACCACACGGGTTGAACTGTCTCCCTCCCTTGGCATCACGTGACTTTGACGACATAGCTTTACTACATCTCATACAGTCCTGGTTGCCTTAACTTTACCAATATTTTGGTGACTATTAATGTCAAGCTAGCAATCAATATGATTAAGTCAATCCCCCATCCTTCCCCTGTCTACTATGGCCCAGTTAGTTTTAAGACCTCAATACCAACAGTTATTAAAAATTGTGTGCCGGCCTGACTTTTCATCAAGGTCTTTAAAACAATCAAGTCACAGTACTGCTGATTTACATATGTGCATCCCTAGGAGCAATCTTTATTTATTAAATCAGTTTTAGTTCTCTGTCAGAATGGCATTAATAGTATCACATTCTACATCTTCCCAAATATGCAACATTATTAACAAATATTTCTACTTTTCTTGCATGAGCTACTTCATTATCTCAGTCTATAAACTGGAATAATTTCTAACACAGTTCAGCTGTAGAAAACATGCAGTTAATTCCCTAACTTACGTCCTAACTTCTAACTTGAATTCTCATGTATCCACTGTCCCCTCAATTACTGCTTTTTCTTTGAAATTTCTAGATGTGTCCTGAAACCAGAGGGCTGCTAGTATAGATGTCTTCTTTCCCTAAACCAGAATTTCAGCTTTTGGACAATTTAGTATCTTCTTACAGAGATCTGTTTTCCATTCACATTTTTCTTCCTCAAGTTCTCTGTGATGACAAATATGCTCTTTTGAACCATTAAGTGTAATTTCTTTGGGGCTGTTCTCTGTTTGCCTATCCTTTACATAAACGGGTCACACTCAATGGTCCCATGGCAACCACCAACTTCCAGCTGTGTGATACCAAAGTCCACAGTAGTCTTCTCAGCTGAAGAGCTGAAACAAGAATTGACCTGTAGTGGTCTGAATTTCCAAAGCACTGAACACCTTTCCAAGATGCCAATAGGATGTTCAGCACTTTGGAAGCAACAAAACTAAACTTTAGTACAGAATCAGTCCTCAGCCTCTAGGACCAAGGCTTTCACAGGGTAATAAAACAAAGTATTCAGCAAGAAAACTGACTACATTTGACTCTGTGATTGTCCCAACAGTAAAAAAAAAACATTCAGAACTTTCCATTTTCATAACCTTATTTAAATAATAGGCTAACTATTCATACAGAGTGATCTATTATGTGTTCTAGAAGCATGGCAGTAGCAGTCTACAGATGGAATTCTGCAGTTCAACATACATGATAGACTTTTCCACATAATCCCACACAGCTGCCGAAGTACATACTTGCATGCATTTAGTTAAATTAGAAATTCCTTATGATGTTTCACAAGTCTAAATTCAGTAGCTGAAAAGGAAATAAGCTGTGTTCTTGCTGTACATCAGCCACTGCAACTTATTTTGCACAACTGAAAATGACTAAGGAAAAATACCTATAGCAGTTCAGACAACCTTCTTTTTTACTAAAATAGGAAAAAAGTAAAAAAGGCAGTGAAAAAAGAACTGTAGCAATACATTAAAATGCAAAATGGAGAGCTCTGCTCAAACTTCTCCAACAAATTCTCCCTGAATTAGGCAGCAAATATTCAATACTGCCAGTCTGTACAGACAGTTCAGTCTTGAAGTGCACAATCCCTGTGGCAGATTCCTCTGTTGCCTCCTCTCAGGCTTGAGGTATACTAACTATGCAAGTTTCCAAACGCATCAGATAACGGAACATTTAGCCTTTTTCTACTACCCAGATTTTGCTGAAGTTCCCTGCTTTATACACAGATCTAAAAACTTTGTATGGGATGGGAAAAATTTCAGTTTGGGGTAGAAGTCCAAGATTTGCTGGGACGGTTTGCAGTCCTGTAAGTTCCCTCACCCCTCCTCCCATCGGCTTAGAAAATCTCCTAAGAAATCAGCAGCTTTACCCACTTAAGTGCATTCCATTCACTATAAAAGATTAAATATGTGTACTAGAAGTTCCTACTGAAATTTTCAGCCATCACACAGTTAATGACAGCTTTAAGCATGCCATTAGCAGCACTTCAAAGGTCTATTGCAAAGACTAAAGTTAGGTCACATGCTCTCACAATTTCTGCTTAAGGTTAGCAGAGTCTGAAGCTTGAATAATGAATTCAGACGAAAGTACAGAGTGACTTGAAAATACAACTGCTATTCCTGACTAGTAATACATCTGCATCCACATAAACCCTCCAAAATCCTTAAGAACAGCCTTCCTATATAATATAATCCACTTTGAGGCTTTTGTTTGCATAAGGCACTTTGGATTAATTGTTAAGACAAAAACCATGCAAATTAAAAAACTGATTGATTAAACTGCTTGAGACCTTCTTCGGATGCTCTTTTCCAGAATGAGAGTGACCCTCAATTATTCTGCCTCAAAGATGTAGGGCAGTTGAAGCAAGTCACTTTAAAGACTGGAATAATTTCTTAATGGCATGTGAAGACAAGCCCTTAACTCCAGAACAACATACAGAATTTACTTGGGAGTAACTGTCCAAAATATCTCCCTTGGGAAACAGGCCCAGACAACACTACACATCAGGATACCAGTTCAACACCAAACCATTCTAAGACGACTGCAAGAAGCCACGCAAAATCAGAAAAGCTTGAATTCTGGTAAATGGAATTCCTGACTGTGTATTTGCCATTTGTTTTAGAGAAGCAGTTCCAGCAGGCACCTAGCCTTTGCTTGAAAAGCCTCTTATTCTGACACAATTATCCATGGTTCCTCTCCATTCCGTCCCTCCCCATCCCAACTCTTTCTCCACAAGCTGCATTCCCCAGCTGCTCTCCCAAACCCCAGCCTGTTGCCCCCACAGCTGACACATGGGGCACAATCTAACACAAAACGTGACAGCCCCTTGTTGACAGATCTTAAGCATCACCTGCCTACAACACAAAGCAGCTTGGAACAGAAATTGCAGGTTCAGAACCAGCAGCGAAGTGCCTTGACTTCGGATGCTCCCTCCCCCACAGCTAGGCTCTCATTGTTTTTTCCTGAGGATACATTTTCAGATCAGAGCCACAGCCTGCTGCAGATATAGATCAGCTTTGCTCATCCCACCGTTCTCTGTCACTGACAAAAAATAGCTCTGGAGGGAGAGGAGGAGGTTTTCAGCTGTTTTCTTCTCCAGTCCTCTCTCTCCTCCCTTGCAATGAGGGAGAAGCCATTTTCTCATGTTCATGGCTTGATGTCAGAGTAACTGTTTTCTTACTCTACGGAGCACTAAATCCCCAGATCTGCCTATAAAAGAAATTTAATAGTAGCCACAATGTTCCAGCAGCATCCTCAGCGACACGATCACCAGGGTTTTCACTGAAGAGCTGAAAGAAGCTGGCTGGCATATTACTTGTTTCCTCACCAAAGGCAGCCCAGAGAAGTGGGTGGAGCCAAAAGGAGAGGTCTGGATAGATGCTTCTCTTGGACACCACTGATACTCTACAGGGTTCAAAAGAACCACAGGAGAGGGACATTTTCCTAGACAGGATCAAAAATAGATGGAGGGAAAGCATATAATATACTATTCTTTAATTTTCTCATAAATAGTAACTTTATTCTTCTCGAAACATTGATTGACATTTGATCCTGTTATGAACAATTCTGAGGCCTCCCCCACAGAGCATCTAAGCTGCATCACATTAAAGCTGTTCCTTTCTCCTTGCCTCTAGCATATTCCTAACATGTAAACAACTCTGCTGTGCACACAAGCAAAGGCACAGCTAGCTAGTGAAAGCTGCAGGACTAAGGGCACCATAGGAACCCATCCAACTCTAATAATCCATTAATTTTACAGGGCACTGTATTTATTAACTAGAATCCAACTGCTATTAATGCAAATGTACATGTGAAAAATTATCCCATTAGAAAAGCTAAAAGAACAGTACAGACTTATTTTTCACGGACAGTCATGTTTCACAAGCTTTGTTACCCCCATAACCCAAACACGCAAGAAAAGCCAGTCTGAATGGTGGAAGAATTGTGACAGACTAGGAGAAGGGCAAATGTCAGGAAATCCAGCAGCCTTACTGTCTGAGGATTTCAGCTGATGTGACACCACATGATAAGTAATGTTCTTGTGGCCAAGCCTCAAAACCCATAGGGACTATTTCCAGTTCAGCTTAATAAAAAGAAAAAAAAACCAATCTCACTTCTCACCTATTCAGCAGTGAGGTAATTAACAGGAGATACCTTACAAAAGTTAACAAAGTTAAATGCAGAAGGATTGCCTAGCCATATACTCTGTGTACGTTAACTCCTGCTTCACAGGCTCTGGACCAAGAGATTCAGGCAAGCTGCTCTGGTGAGTCTGGCTCCTTGGGGCAAGTTCCAACAGCTGGATTCACCCACTCTGCCATGGAATCCTCTTACAGCACCATTGCTCAACTCACAAATCTCTCTCCACAAGCAAATCTGCAAAGGTCTGGAGGAAACACAGATCCATCTCTGACCCCTGTCTCATCTGTCCAGGGGTTCTGAAGGGATCCCACAGGAAAAGCAAATGTAACTGCAACTACTTCTCTTTAGGGACTTCTCTGCCTTAGGAGGTTTCCAATGGCAGGAATCCAGAGTGAAGTGGCTCTCAGGTTGTGAACCGAAAACAGCTGCACTGCCAGGCTCCAACATCAGGACCTAGAGAAGGCCAGGGTTCCTTGGGTGACCATTCCATCTCCAGTTTTTTACCCTTTCAGTTAAAACAAAACCTGGTGATTTCTTGCCATCCTTCTGATTTCTGCTGTCCACACCTACTCTCTAAACTGGAGCAAATCAGTCATGTCCCAACACCCACTAGCTTCCTTTGGCTTCTTTCACATATTCAAAAATGTCGAACTATGAATTCCAGACCCTGCTTCTTCCTTCCACAACACAAAGTATCACCCTAGTCACACACATCCTTCTCCCCTCCTACTTCTTGTCAAATTCCACTGCCCATACTGACACCACAGCAAGTTTTATCTACTTCAAGCTGTGAAACTATCCAACTTCTTCCCAGCACCCCTCAAGAGCAAACTGCTTTCCTGTCCTCCTCTCTCTACAAACCAGCAGGTGAACACCCACTCAATCCTGCACATGACGTTTACCAAAGGAGGTTTTGCTGGAGTAAAACAAGCATTCAAGAAGGTCTAGTTTTATAAATAAAATTGCATGTTCTTCTCTGCAGCTAAAAATCTCAACTCCACATTTCCCATTTCCAGTCCTTTTAACACAAATTAAAGGGGGTGGAGGGGAGTTGGAGGAAGAACTTTCTCCTTCCATATTCTGTGCTCAGGCAAATGGTGGTTTTATTACAAAGGTCAAACAACCTCTTTAGACAAAACTTGGAGTTTAATGCCAATGCCATCCTTGCAAAGGCTAAAATCCCTACTCACAGTAACTCTGCACCGTGCATTAACCTCAGTGCAATTAAATCTTAACTTTTGACTACAGTAAAATAAAGTTCATGGTTAAAAGAGGCCAAAGTATTTCATTATCTGCAAGCTGGAAAAGTCAGACAAATCTTCAATGAATTTGAAGATTTCCAAATTTCAAGCTGGGCTTTGAAAAGTGCAAGGGTCAGCTGCTGTACCCTACATATCTGACAAAATGCAATGTCACAAACACCAACACCAGAAAGTTGTAGCTACATCTTAGTGCCAAATATCTGGCAGCCTTTTCCTTTTTAGAAAAGCCTGATCAGAAGACTACAGCCAAGCCATAGTTCATAATTTAACGACTAAGGGGATCATTGCACTGAAAATGTGAAGCATTTCAGGTTTAAATTATGAATGGTAGCAACAGCTCAAGTTAAAATTATTACACATTTTCATTCATGTTTCACTCTTAAACAAAAATGAAAGGTTGGAGAGTGGCTTTTTGTACACTGTCAGCAAACAAATGCCTTGACATATGTTCACTATGCACTAAACACTCAAGATTCAGTACCAAAATTGCCCACGATTGCACATAGTGTGGTTTTAATTAACCAAAAAGACAAAATACAGGTTATTACCTCTTCTAATATCAAAGTCACAAGACCTATCTTGTATCAAAGATCTGCCTGAGACAGGAACACTCAAGAGGGTATCAATTTACATCCTAAAAGATTTCAAAAGGTTGCTGAACCTTCCATGCCTTTCATGAATTGGTTTCGATTGATCCTACATCTTTGACCTACTGCAGTTGACCCCCCCTCAAATAGAGATTATTTATGCTAATTTAACTGAATTCAAAGGGCCCATTTTGAGTCATCCCTTCAGGGTCACAGTGCAGTCAGCAGCATTTTTCACTTTTACCACTATTCCAGCATAAMGGCAGAAAAGAATCCTGGACCCAGGGCTTCCCATTAGAGACCTGGCTCAAATGCAGACCTGCAGAAATACAAATCCTTGACTGACAAACGTCTATTGAGGAACAGCAAACAACCTGTATGCAAGAATTCCTGAAAATCAGGAATGCCATTACCCATGAAGCACCTGGTATACCAGTGGCACCTCAAAAAGGTCACGAGGCAAATATAACCCTAACACACCAAAACAATGGGAACATTTGGCTTCTTCAAAGTGCTGTAACCTCATCAAAACATTTGAATCAAATTTGACATTTATACCTCTATAAATAATGTGTGAGCAAAAGCAAAGACAAAGCAACATTTGCAGTTCAGGGAAAGACATCAAAACAAACATGTCCCTAGTACTCAAATGTTAAACTACATGTGGGAATCCGATGATCTTTTGAATGGCTGAAAGCTAGGACAGAGGAAAGGGCATCTTGTTTTTATATTAATTATTAATCAATCTTTTCAGCCATCAAATCCCTGCAATGACTCATCCACTTCCTTTACCAAAGTCTAAACTGTTATGGGAAGACTGCAATTCCACTGGAACATTACCCTCCTAAGTGCAATACTTAACCCTGTGTATATGAGAATGGATTTTAGTAGATTCATTCCTCTCTCACAAGAAGTTGTCATTACACCTGGAAAGAAAAATTACAAAAAAAAAAGGGAAAAAAAAAGAGAAAAGGCGTAACAGCATTTAGAATTTTACATTGAGAGAAAAAAAAGATAAAGTCCACCTCAGTTACTCATTGCAAAGCCAGCATTCTTCCAGTGACAGTATGTACTGTAAATAATAAGAGAATTCACTTCATCAGAAATCCTCAACTATCATGCCATTGAATGATACAATTCTTCAATTCTTCTACACTCATTCAGACAGTTTCTACTGTCTGTAAAGGAATTTAGTTTTATAGAAGTGTGGCTTGATAGGAGCTACCTTTTAAGTTTACAAAATCATGAACTTTATCCTATACCTCACATCCACGTAAATCTCTTTTCAAAGTTTGACAGCTCTACTAAATAAAATAAGCTGCAAGACTGGAGCTCGGCTGGTGATACCTATGTACAAAGCTTGCTCTTTCCCTGTGCTAAAATTATATCAGAACATTACAGCACACTTGCATCTCTCCCACACATGCAACTTTTTGCCAGCAGCAATAAGACGACATCAAGGCTTAGAAAACATACCAGACAGAGATGGAACAAGAGGATGGAGTTTCCTGCAGGAACACCCTGGCTTAAGTCCAGCAGCTCCCAAGGAAGGTAAGGTGCTGCCTTTCTACCACCCCAATACCTTTGGATCAGGCTCCCACTCACCAAATGTGAAACTCCACCCAGGAAAGGAAAAGCTTCTTATTGTTTCTCCCCTTTCCACAGCCTCCTGACTACTACCAGGAAAACTGGTATCACTCCACCCTTTTTCCATAAGAATGATTTACATCTTTCCCTTTTACTATGTTCAGCCTTGGAGCTATTATAGAAYAGGAGGAACACCAAAAAAAAAAGTCTCTGCTGGGTTATCTCCCCTAGTCTCTAGTCTCTCCTGTACGGTTTTTCTGGAAATATTTCTAGTGGCAGCCCAGAGTGCTGCTGTTGATTTTAATCATGCAGAAGCAATACGAAATTCACATGACTACTGTCAGTTTTCCAGCCACACAAGTTTTGCAAAAACATCAATTAAAACAATCTGATCTTCCAACTTTTACCTAGGAAAGCTATAAAAAAAATTACAAAGGTAGCAGAACTTTTGGAAAAGTTTGATTTACGCATGGGTGCACAGTTATTTTCAGAAAAGCTTTTCATTAAAAAATAAAAATGACAGCACTGAAGATTTCTGGCACCTTACTTCCTAGTAAGATGCCAGTGGGGAAAAAAAAAATCTAATTGAGCCTAGTAAAAGGAACTAACAAAAAGTTACTATCAATCACAGGAAAATATCTGATCTGCCATGAATAAAGTGTTACTAAGGTGTGAGAGTGAGTTTAAGTGATTTTGGAAGTCAATAATGGAATGCAGTGTTATTCAAGGTATGCTACACACTAGAAATTCAAACTTGAATGCTCAAGTTATAGGGAGCCATGGTCTTCCTTCTGAATCTTTCCAGCAACCCATTTTTACCAGTCTCACCCTACTATGGCATCCCAATGGCAAAGCTCAGTTAAAATGCAAGTAGAACAAGACAATCTGAAATTCAGGAAAGTCACAAATACTGTGCAGGAAACTTTGAAAACAAGCCCATACCAGTGAGACCATGTAACAATAACTAAGAGACCAAATACAACACCCCCAAATCATTAATACTTGTTTATTAACGATCATGTTAGCTGCAGGGAAAGTGCCTTTGTAGCATAATTTYATTAAGACCCAACTAGAAAGAAGTGAAACAACCAAAAATTATTTTTGTTAGTATCAAATTAGGCCGAGTATACATCACATACCTGGGGATAAGATACTGCTCTAAATTACCATGGACTGTGGAATGGAAAAATGCAGAACCGCATAAAAGGAAGGCAAACCCTGCTTACACAATAGCAGTGAGTCAGCTCCTGAAGACTGGTCTATGACTGCTTTGAAAACAAGAGGCACATTCCTTATGTGCCCTCCGGTTGTACAGAATGAAAAAAAGCCCATCCCCTAAATATGCTGTTAATARGGTAGATGACATTGCAGAAAAGGTGTCAAGAAACATCAGTAACACTGTTTAACCCATTGAAACTTCAGAAAATATTCTCAGGCAGTGCTGATCCACAGAGCCTTTTAACCCTACACACAGCTATTCATGTTTTGTGCATTTAATAAGCAAGAAACACTTGTATCCCTGGCCTCAGATTAACCAGTAACAGCTTGTCTTGGGGACACCTCTAAAAGGGCCTGGAGATATTTTTTAGAGTATCTCTTTCTAAAATGCCATGACCCTTTAGCCTGTCTAGTTCCATCATCTGTCATCAGACTATCTAAAAAACCAAGAATAAACTCCAAGGCCTTTTGTGACAAGCTGTGCAACTATTAACAAGCCATTTAATATCATAAGGAAAAATAAGTAATGTCACTACTCCAAGCATTTGCTTAGAGAACACTACTACATTTGCCCTCATTCAAAAACCAAAGATAAATGGTGGGCTTTCATAACCTGTCTCCCACTTAGCAAGCGCCCTTGGCTACAAGCAGCTCTTTCCTTGAACACATTATAGCTCATTTTGTTGTTGTTGTTTAGGGGTATCTGGGGGCTTTCTGGTCTTCTGCTCTTTTTGCTGTTACCAGATGTTATTGGTGAATGGGGCTTTTCCCGGTATATTGATTATTTCTGAGAAAAAAAATACATTCAAAGAATTAATGCAGCATACATGCAGAGAAAAGTCCAATAAGTCTGCTCTATCAACATTACTTTGTTGACAAGTATTAAAACAAGGTGCTGACCAGTGAATATCATGCCAGCATACACTGAATGGAAGCAGCCTGTCCAACCTCTCTGAAATAAGAGAAACCTTGAAATCAGCTCATTTCAGGGAAAGGATTAAAGATTGTTTTTTCAGGTGTCCTTGCACACTGAATCCCTCTGCCAGACATTGCAGTGCATCATTGCTAAACACTTACACTGCACAAGTACCTAGACCTAAAGTAGGTCAGGACCTCAGCATGCAAAGTACAAAACTGATGCATAATACTTGACAGCCCTTGCCTCATCATATTTTTCTATTTAAAGTGTTTGCCTTCCCACTAGCACAGCTATTTGAACAACCTACACAAGGAAAAGAAACTCAATGACACTGCAGAAAAACCACCCAAGTTCCACCACCAATGTATGAAAGTGCTATCCAACATACAAGGAAAACAGAAGCAGCTCTGCCCCTCGTTAGGATATTACACACAAAGATCTAGCTACAAGTCAAATCAAAGCAGGTTTGGGGCTTTTTAGGTTGGCATACCTCCAACTATTCTAACAAAGTCAGAAGATGCTGTTGAAATAAGCTTTGGTAAATGTTTATGGATGAGAGCTCCAATTGTCATCTTCCCGTTTCCTACAACCTAGACATACCCTTTCAATGAAGCAAAGAGTTTCTCATTTGCTGCCTTCAGATGGAACCCTGGTTGAGAGAGAGCAGGGGTGCAAAATCAAATGAAAAGAAAATTGAAATGAACCACAGGGAGTGGAACTAGAATGCTAAACCTCACTTCTACATCCCTTGATTTAGTTCCATTAAAGGTGAAAAAATATGCAATAAATCTGAAATGAAGCTTCACACGAAGACAGAGTTCTTGGCAACCTGATTATTTTAACAAGTTGACAGCCAGTTATTCCAGATTGTTTCAGTTTCAATACACATACCAGGACAGCAAAATCCAGAAGAGTGGGCTAATACACTCCTGTAAGGTTAGCTGTGCCTTGTGTTCCATGTTCTCTCTTCTGGTATCTCCTTGCTTCAGCACCACCCACCTCTGTCTTTGCAAATGCTCACCCAGATCCTGCAGAGGTTACCTCCAGCTCCCCATCCTGTTCCCTCAGCTGAAAAGGAAAAACTGGTATTGCTGTGGACTTGACTGCAAGTTACCACAAACCAGCTGCTGCCCAGGGACTAGGGAGCACAGAGACTTGGGAAAAAAACAGCCATTACTCACTCATCAGCCAAAAGCTGGTGACTTCACAAGTGATTGTCTAGCTCTATCCCAGCCCATTGCTTCTTGCATCTAAAGAAGAACCCATGCAACACCCCTATTTCCACAGCCCTCCCCATCTCACCCACGCCACAGGAATGTCTGCCGCCCCCAGCCTTCGGCAGCACTACCAGCATCCCAGGCCAGGGTCATGGGAGGCAGCAAGTCACCACAACACACAACCTCCCAAAAAGGCAAAGCACACGGGACCACCAGATCCAGCTGCAAACCGGACAGGCGGACACCACAGTGCAGCTCTGGTACGTGCAACAATCTGGTGGGGGTTTTCTGGGGGGGAGTCGTGGGAGGGCGGTTTGAGCTTTGCCTCTGAAGCCCCAAACCACAACACTTCCTCCACTGCAAAGACTGAAAAAAAATCAAGAACCCAAACCTGGGCAGTGTTCCCCTTAACTACTGCAGAACTTCAAAACAGCACATGGCAGGGCCAAGGGGGAAGGGACAGTATGGGGTTTTCCTTTCTTCCAAAATTTCTTTTCATGGAATTTTTTTTCCCCCAATGTTTCAAATACCAGTAATGTTAACAACCACTAAATTCCTTAAATAATTACTTGACCTGCCCATGAAAATTGTTTTGCAGTCTGCCTGGAAAAACATTTTACCTCCAAAGGTAGCAGATTCAGTTTATGAGCAGAAAAAACCATCACTTTTTTTGCCCAGCTCCTGCAGAATATAAGAGTTAATGGAATGGAAAAGAGACTGATGCCTTACTGATCAAAACAATTCTAATTACGCATAGAAGCATTTTTCCATGTTTCCAATAATACACTGAGCAAAAGCTACTTCATGAAATGCAGTCAGATAAGCAGAAAGTTTGGGAGTTCATTGCTCAGTAACAAAGGCCAGAATTTTATATATCCTGTCACTGGAGGCAGTGGAATGTTTTAATTGCAAGCATATTCTAGCACTTAAAATAATAAATAAAGCTAGAGAAATGTATTATTTATTTAAATTTTAAATTTTTCTAGAAATGGCCTATAAAAAGCTGTGGACAGAGTAACACAATATTACAGCTAAACCACAGCAGCACTAAAATAATTGAGCAACAAAGAGCTGTTCGCTCATTTCTTTCCCTTGCTCATCTCCCTCTCTTCCCCCCATCTTTACTATCTGAGGTGCCAGACAGTAATGTCATCAACATCTTATGGTATGTCCTTTCTACCATCATGTGTAAATACGGCATTACCAGATAACATGTTCGGCCCATCTACACAAGTAAAACCAGATGGTGGACCGGCCAACTTTTCCTCAGCCCAATCTCTCCTGTGGTTTCTCAGTTGCTGGCAGTGTTTCACCTCTCCTGAAACCAAATCAGGTATCAACAAGGACAGGCAGACCTTACTCTTCCATGCTGCACCTCACTACACTGATTTAGTACCCCAGTGTTCACAGTCAGCCTCCAAGAAAACAAGCCCTCTAACAGTGCTACCTTTTTCAAGAGAGCATCACCTACCAAAGACAACAGACGAACTTTGAGGGAGGAACATATTGAGACTCTCTTCCCACCTCCTGAGATTCCAGTCAAGAACTAAGAGCAGGCAGGTATTCCAAAACAACATATTGTGTCAAAACACATAGGTAAGAATACTGCAGCCTACTGAATTTGATACACGTCCAGTAGGAAACAGGTCTATCCACATGAAAACATGCAACAAGACATTACTCCACAGAAGGTTTAAAGAGAGCAGTGCTGCCTTTTGACCCTGCTCAGATTTTTCTCTGCTATAGCAAGTTGGCGACAAACTCCACAAGCGCCATCTCCTTCCTCCCCTGCGCTGCATCAGTGCCACCGCCCGTGGCCAGGCTGGGTTCCTCCAGAGGGACAAGCTGGCTGGAAGCAGCTGAGCTCACTGACCCGTGGCTGTGGGGACTGGCTTTTGCTATCAGTAATGGACAAGTCTCCTGTCTAGGCAAAGAAATACGAGAGCAAAAACAGTGAAAAAAGCACCAAAGTAGGGCTATTTTCCAGTTATTTTCCAGTTTCTGTCTCTAACGATAACACGGAAAATTCTGCTGGGAGGACAGGAAGAAAGGAAAGATAAACCAACATGAAACTTGTAACATTGGAGCGAGATACACAGAAGTTCTTTTCATTGCAAAGAAGTACTGAAAACAACATCTATATCTACACTAAGGAAAACACTGCTTCTGCCTTGAGGCGGCCTTGGCAGTAACACTGTTGCAAGCAAAAAGCAGTTATCATTTTGGAGGGGATATCTATCAATTTAATTTATTTGTTAATAAGGTTCTAATTACTGCTTCTGGTATTGAAACATAGACAGGGGAAACAGCCCTTGCTCTCCAATCCCCTCACCATATCTGCTCCTGGCAGTGGGGCAACAGGACCAGCATTCCTTCCGGCTTCCAGAAGGTCAGCATTACTGCTTATTATGTGCATAGAGTAAACAAATAGCTTATACAGACAAGTTGTTCTTAAATCAAAAGCACATCAAGTGAAATGCAATCTAAAATAAGCCAGCAGTGTTTCAGAATATCACTATTTCCCCTGGCACTTCAGGATGCTGCAGCTGCAGAAATTCCTCTAAAAAAATTCAAAAGAGCTTAAAGCTTATGCTCCCACAAAAAGAGGTTTCCAGACACAACTGTATTATAAATGTACACACACACTCCATCACAGCAGCCAGACCAGAACACTTGCACAAGAAAGCCCCTAGCCACACTTTAACATTTTGTTCATTTAACTGTATCAGCCAACATTTTTTTCTTGCTTCCCAACTATGCCAGCAAAAACCTTACTGCAGAAGTCCTTCTAGCAGTTGCAGAATTTTTCTGCCTGCATAAACTGTTCCTTTCACAGGACCTGGAGTAAGCAGTACTAACAAAAAAAAAATTCCTCTCGGGCCAGTAGAGGAACCTCAGGAGGAAGTGGTGAGACCAGGTAACAAAAGTGTGCAGGCAGAAAGGGTGAAAGCAAAGGAGAGCATTGCATCAGTCTAGCTTATGTGTACAAAAAAGGGGAGGAAGCAGTAACTGCCATCACACCACGTTTGTGCCAGCAGAAACTGCAAAGTCACAACACTACTACAAGAAGTAACAGCAAGAAAACACTGCATGTAGGTCAGACTGACCAACTTTGATAGACCTGGCATTTTGTCTTCTATTTGGATTTTTGTGTCATGTTTTGTGTAATGTATAATCTTGAGAAACAAACATTGCCTGGAAACTTAAGCACAAGCCATTCCATTTATGTCAAGCAGATACTAATCCTATGCCCCCCAAGAGTTCAAGTGTCAGTTGTGTTAACTGTTTCACTACTGATAAGATACTTAGCACCATTTCCTTGTTAAAACCTATCTCAACTCCAAACCATCTGCAAAAGCCTCTTACGAGCAAGACCATGCATGTATTCCCCATCCAGGAGTAAACAACCTTTCCACTCTTCCTAAAGAGCATCCTTATAATGCAGACTCATCCTGGCTACGTGAAAAGTACTCAATACTAAGAACAGAGAAGTGTGGGTTAGAAAACAAGAAAAAAATTTAAGGCAGATTCAGTACAGTTTTAGAGACTTGCCTGTCTGTGTTTCCATTCAAATATAAATCTTCTCTGTACTCCCCCCCGCTTTTTTTTTTTTAAACCCCAGATCTGCTGCAGGTTATCCAGCCTGCCACATCACATCAACACAGAAACCAGCAAGGCCTGGCTGCTGAATTTAGGTCAGCTTGTCTGTGGAGTATGTAAGGTCTTGCACACAGCCATGAATTTCCTAGTAATGCTTCAATAATCCCTCTTCATCCTGCTATGCAGCTATTTCACTAGTAACTGCTAGCTTTCCTCTAACTCCCCAACAAAGACTCTCCACAGGAGGGATGTTTGCAGGCAAATGAGCCACTATCTCTTCCTTGGGAAGCAGGAAGCTGGTTGTTGAATCAAATAAATTCTGATTCTTATTTCCCAAGACCAAAAAAAAAAAGTGAAGTATTCACAATGGATGCTAGAAAAAGACCCCTTTTTTTAACCACATAAGGAATGATATAATAAGACAGAGCTGGAAATCACATTTAGAACATCAGGAATAATTTTCCTAACAGATTATTTGAACAAACTCTCACTGCTTCCACCCGGGTCAATAAATAAAAAAATAACAAAAATGTGACTAATAAATGCAGACAGTCTAAGCAACAGATGCTGGTATTTCTGGAGAGAAAGCATCACTTTGCTTGAGGTGAAAAAACATTGTGCCTCTTCAAAGAATGCTCCCTTTAAAAGTTAACTGCGTGCCACTGCCATCCCAAGCATTGTACAAGCCCACATAAGTAGTAGCCCTGTTCTTAAGGAATCTCTAAAAGTACATAAAAACACACAAAGTCTCTTCAAAACATGATCCTCAGAACAGGCGTTCCATATAAGCTGGAAGGTACAGTTATGTAAGAAAAAAACCTCAAACTGAATACAATAAATCAAAACCTTGAACTTCTCAGTCTTCATACAAGATGAAGCTAACTAAATCTTCTCAAGTATGACAATCTGAAATATGTGAATGCAAGAATAAATACCAGTTTCCAGGAATGGTTATGGACATCTCAGCAAATAAAAACACAGCCAGCAAGCTGACAGTTGGTTTTAAAACCCATCAGTCTGTTACCTCTCTGTGCTTTATGGTTCATTCCCACATAACATTGTGTTCATCAAAAGCTGGCACTTAAGTCGCCCTACTAGAACAAAGAATAAAGCTGAAGAACTCTTTCCTCAAGACATCAAACTGCTCTTCAACATTCAAACACTTGTTAAGAGTATTCCTAGCCCRTTCTTCACAACTTACATGAAGCTTGAAAATGGTATTTGCAAACACGTACTTAGCTGTACTACACATTAGATGTGCAAATCAAATGCCCCAGAAAACACAGTGTTGGATTTGTTTATGTTCACCTCAGATCACAGAACTCAGACATATATCATGCACCCCTGCCAGGCCCATACATGATGTGGCTGTCCTTACTGGGCCTCCACTGCCTCACATCTTACAACTAATCATCATCCCTACCTTAACTCTGTATCAGACAACTTTTCCCACAGTACCTGATCAGGCTGTACTTCTCCACCTTCCTCCTCTGGCTTCAGCTGGGCTGAGCACTGGCTCCTGAAGGCTCCAGTGGCAGGAATACCAAGCCAGACTCTGATGATCACTTTCTCATTTTGACAAGCACCACAGACTCCTCCTATATAAAAACAAAATGCTGTGAATCAAACTGGCCAAATAAAGTGTTCATGGTAGTGGGATCAGAGGAATGCCACTCAACACAGAAGCAGAACGTTACTCATCCTTTTGCTGACAGCGTTTCATCTCTGGGGAAGGCTGAGCACATCCTTACTTTAATAATTTCAGAATTACTCTACATGAGTTGTCTGAAGAGGGCAGATTCCAAACTAGCAATTTATCATTTTCCACGTATTTTCTTAAACATATTGGCTCATCCTAACTCGACCAACAGCACCGCTATTTCCATGTCATCACTTCCCTACACCACCAGAAAAGCCAGGCCAGAACCCAGTGACGTGGTAGCTGCACACTGCATGTGCTCCACACAACCACTTTGATGACACTTGAACCGCTGCATTACAGCCATATGCCAGGCAAGCAGACCACCCCGAGTGAAATGAGCTGCTTGGAAAAATCTCAGGAGAACAACTCTATCCTCTGGAATGAACAAAATAGAGAAGAAATGGGATTGTCCCCTCTTTTTTCATCCTAAAACTTAGATGCAGCACAGCTGCCTTCACCTTCAAAAACCCAGAGGCTCCAGGGCTCTGAGAGCCCAAGGATAGAAAGCAACAACTCAGCAAAAAGAACAGCCAGACTCCAGCAGGTAATTCATGAATATTTATTTTAGTTTGTTGGTTATTAAGTATGCCTTGTTATAAATCAAGTATTTTACAGTAATTGCCTCCAATCAACAAACACAGGGAAAGCTGCTATGTAAACCAATGCTGCTCCATATCTGAAACGAGTCCCTTAGCAACAGGCAGGATTCTCAGCGCACAGCCGACTGGCTCCCAGTGCCTCGCTGCCCTTCCCTGCCTCTCCCACTCTGGCTGCAACCCAAGCAGCACTGCTGTGTGCCCAAGGTCTTCCTAGCACTGCCAACCACAGCATGCTGTGCCAGGGTGCCAACACCAGTGCAGCAGGCACTCACTGCAAGGGCAGCAATCCCCAGGTACACGGTACACATACAGGGGCAGCCCTCCAGAGTGGAGGATGCTCCACAGCCAGGGCTCAGAGGCAGGGACAACCAGCTGCATCCCCAGCTTCAACCTCCCAGCCTATTGCCTCCACCCCGGCAGTAGACGCAGCAGAGCTGCTCTGCAGCAAGGGTCTGCACCCAGCACCAAGTGCAGTGCACTCACCCACCTGAGCTGCTCCCAAAACACTGCAGCAAAAAATGCGAAATGTCCCCATACACACATCTCCCTCCATTTTTTTCTGAGGCGTTTTCAGGGTTGATACCCAGTGGCACTCAGAAGTGCACACGAACAAACCCTGCGTCAGGCTTTCCACTGAGATAATTTTAAAGGTCAGCAGGAACCTGCTGCTCCAGGTTTCTTCTTAGCAGTAGAGACCCAGGATAAGGAGATGGGGAAAACACTGTCAAATCCTCAAATAAAATATGCCTCTGACAGACTTTTCTTCTTCAGAGTGGTCAGGGTGGTCAAGTGGTCTCAGGAGAAGTAAATCTCCTTATGCAGAACTGGAGTTTTCAGAGACTCTTGGTTTTTAAATACATGGAGGGAAAAACCTGCGACTAGATACTTTTCAAAGGTCACTGCACTAGGCTTCAGAACAGACCTTTGGATCATACTTGAGGTTTAACAGAAAATGCTGTCACAGCCACAGGGCCATTCACCTTGGCTGCTTCTGTAACCTTTTTTTTTCCACGGGGTCAGAGACCTATGTGAGAAGAGCCTCAATAGAGCTCACAATCCCTCCGAAGCAGCCACCCCAAAGGCAACAAACAGTTTCTGAAAACAGCAGGCAAAAGCAGTTCCCACCTTCAAAGTAGGAGGGCTGTGTTTTTTGAGAATGTATCAGCATTTAAGGAAAGGGGCCAGGAAAGGCTGAACAGCACCACCACCACACTTGGTAAGGCATGGAAGAACAGGAGAGCTTGTCTTCAAGAGTTGAATCACAATCTGAAAGATTGCTGAGGTCCATCAACACCACCCTCCCCTTCCCAGAACTGGCTGAGCACATGGGTTGGATCATACCTGCAGGAGATGCAAAGGGAAACAAATTACAGAACACTTACTGAAATTTTGGTTGAAAACAAAAACCAAACCAAAAACCAATCTAAAAGCAGAAAATGCAGAAATTCTTACATAAATCATAGCAGTGCATAAGTAGATGTTCGAGCAGTGCCAAGAGCAGTGAAGGAGTCTTCCCTGCAGTTCTTACCACAAATATTCCCACAGATTTTGTTCCAAATCCCATTTGACAAATTCTCACTTTATGCTACTTCCTTCACCTCCCTCTCCCACTTTCAAAGTGACAACCTCAATTTATTAAAACAAGGCAACGTCTTTCTTACAGAAACATCTGCTTTGATACAAGAATACACACCCGCTGGTATAGTCAGTATGTGGGACAGTGGCTACGAAGGAGATTAAATAAGGAGCACATGTACCACTTCTCTTTTAACCCTCTGGCACTCATTCACTTTACCTTTTCTTTCAGGGCCCTACAGCACAGGGAAAGACAGCACGTTTACATTGGGGTGTTGGCATCAACCAGTGCCAATTTCATCTGAGTAACAGCCAGGCACTTGGCACTTCAGGCATAACACATGCAACCTCCAAATGCCACGTCCTATATACTGTAGCCTACATGTGGCCGCCTTCATTTGTACAGTCACTTGATCAAACATCTTTTCCTCTAAGGAAAACAATACTTCTGATGCTTTTAACAGGGAAATAATCGTTGCTAACAGAGTGAAAAAAAACGAACACTGCACTTAGAGCAAATTATCATGAATTCTGTAAAGAAAGGAGAAGGAGGGAAGTCACAGTATTTTGGGGAAGAAGTAGAGATTTTGGAAAAAAACACACCAACAACTTCAGCTAATTAAATAAGTGAAGCAGTTCCAGTTATTAGAGGTTTAATTTCAGCAAACACTCAATAACTCTCACTTCTACGTACATCGCCAAGTACCCAGACAACAGCAGACGTCTGTCAATCTCTTCAGTTAAAATGCCATCTTCCTCCCTTGCTGCTGCATAAGAAAAACAACAAACCACCACACAGGAAAAGTGTCATGCCATCAAGAGAGAGGAAAAACCCCAGCACAGACACCTATTGTAAAAGCACTGTCAAAAGTAGCATGTAACCTAACTAGATAAATATCAAATTTTGTTGCTATCTCTGAGTAAAGTTTTGCAATCAGCTGAAGCTGATTTGTGGCCACCCTGCTACTTAACATTCCTGCTCTCTCCCGTGGTGTGTGCATGGGAGAGGCAGCTTGCCCAAAGCAGAGGGTGGGCTGGAAAGCAGGACTTCCCCTTTCAACAGCAGTGCAAGCTTAAATTTGCTCCAGCTGGTCTTGAAACCACACTCCTCTTGGAAAGCACCTTAGGCACTGCTCCTGCTGCATGAGAGCCTACAGGATCCCTGGGGAGTTCATTGTCCATTCTAGGGCCTTACTGCAGCTTTTCACATGACACCCAACACCCCCTTTAATTTGGGAGCTCCCTGTAATTCTTCCCTTCTCTTCCCCTCTCCATGAGCCAGGGGCTGTGTGCAAACTTCTCCCCACTTCCTCTCTTCTGCTGCAAAAGGCAGGAATATAACCAAGATACCAACAAATCAAACCCTGCTGGTCAAGCAGGCAAAACTTCCCAATGCTACAGCTAACTCCCTGTTTGACCCACAGGCAGTAAGAGGGGGCTGCTGCTGCTAGCTCTGGTATTACACTCTTTAGCGGAGAGCAAGCCAGATCCAAGATCTTAAAAGTTCAGAGAGCAAGCAGGTAAATAATCAGACACTGAAGAAGTCTTAACATGCATGAGGTGACAGAAATCAGCAGCTATCAGTGTGGAGGGCCATCATCCTCTCTTCATTCACAAAAGAAACGGCAGAGAAGGGGCACTCTGCTCCTCACACCGATCAGCTGCACTGGTTGTGACCAGGCTGCTCTAGGCCACTGTGCACATGGACAGACAATCTTAAAATACAAATCAGGCATGTGCAAAACCATTAGTCAAAACCAGGTTTGTACCAATTCAACCCGTAAGCTTCAGGTACCCAATACATTTGCTGCAGTGAATACATATATCCACACAGGGGTCTGCACTACTTTGCTTTTAAGTGACTGCAAACTGGGAGAACTTGGCCATCCACTGTGAGCATGAAAGCCCTGTTTCTGGGATGAGGCACTCTCAGTCAAACAAACAGAATTCATATACTTTCCACCTGCAGAACAGTATATATAATGTCATTCTTTATGATTTTATTTTGTATTTACTCACACTTCTCTCAACAATTTTCTCTCCTTTTCCTTGCCACACTATTACTATTTTCTTTTGTATTTTTGCATGCTTCTCATATTTTATCTCCAGGCTTTACTCTCTTTGTTCTCCTGTAACTCTGACCTGAGTGGTTTCTTTCTTTAAAAATCTGTTTGGGTTAAACTGATCAACGCTAATGAAGACACTCTTAAATTCACCTTTCAATCCAGGTACATCCTAAATTAACTTACACTAAAAATAAACGTAGCATAAATACAAGTTTTAAACACTGGAAATAGAATCTTGTCCAAACCAGTACATTTTTCACTTTTCTGCTTTATTATTAGAATAATTTTGTTTCAGTCTCAGTCCACTCATTTTTCCAAGAACATTTTTCTTCTATTATTCTACTGTTAGACACTTTCCTACCTACTTTTCATTGGGACACCAGCACTGGTTAAACTCACAATTTCTACAGCACCAACAAGCATTTAGGTATCTGCATTCCTCCACTTCCTTGTCTCCAGAGCCAACAGATTTGTTGTCAGAAGGATAGAAAAGGAGCAAAACTATCAAGCCAGTCTTCCCTGTCTGCCTGCTAACAATTCCAACAAGGTAAAACCATGAAGAAATTTAGTATGGGTTATAAAACAGCAAACATTACTTAAAAAAACTCAAGTGCATGGAAATTTTCATTTCCCTTTCGTCAGTTCCTCTGCTAAGCTAGGTAGGTTAGGCTTTGTTTCTTAATTTAATTAGTGAGAAAGTAAGTACATAAAAGTTTCTGGATGGCAGCCATTGAGAGTAATCCTGTATGTAGACTTCTCAGTTTGTATTTTTAAACACCAGTCAGATTAACTGTGAAGTCTGGTTCCTCCGTACATCTCTGATGAAGGCAATTGCTAATGCATGTGGAAAGTGTGTGTAACCATAGTGGTGCTTGGAAACAAAGCAAGCCAGCGCACCACCTCTAACACTTCTCACTCAAGTTTTAATGCAGACACTGTCAGACCAAAGTAATTCCTATCCTCCATTTCCATGATCTGTACGCAAACCACCATTTACAAATATGCAATATGGACCTTTCTAAAAATTATTCACTGATATTTGCATTGGTTTAGTGGACAAATCTAAATGACATCAGCTTAACAATGTGTTCCTCTGTGCAGGACTGCAAAGGCAACAAAATGTCTATTACATAACACTTCCGTATAAAATATTAATATTCACAGAGGAAGCTCTTGAACCGAAAGGTTATTTTCAATGATTAACAAATCAGCGTTGTATAAGCTTGGTTATTTAATCAGTGTATGCGAGACAGACAACAAACCATACATTTTATTGGCAAATTATGAAAAAAATCAACTTTTTACGTGCACACATCAAAATATATCCATCTCTAGCACACACAGATTCAGAAAGCCTGCACTGGGGTAACTGCAGGCATCTACTTTTTTATACTAGTTCTCACACCAGAGAACTTTTCTTTCCTTTCTATCCTGCAACGGATGAAGAACAGGCAGATATTCGATATTCAGACATCGTATTCATATATACATCCTGTGCACTTGTTCTCTCCTTAGAGCTAGAATTCCAGGTTGGAAAAATCACTGCAGCAAGAGTGAAATGCTTCGAACAAAGTCCACACGAAAAATCCCCGTTTTTAGCAGGCATGTTGGTATCTGTGCCATTGGCCAGACTTGAAAACGCTAGAGGTGCAGCAGCCCTGGCTTCTGTAGGACCTAAGGGCAATCAGGAACATCTTTTATAGAGAAACTTATCATCTCAGTGCTGACTCGTAAAGAATGAAGTTCAAGGGAGTTAAAAAAGACAACCCTGTATCTTGGCTGTGGCTTTGCAGCCATTAGGTTGCATGGGGACAGGTAAGAGCCTGTCTCACTGCTTCATCACAGGGGCTATAAAGAGCCTTCATGTTTGGGTTTGTTTCTTTCTCTGTGTTTCCTTACATAATGAATCCAGGGAGGGGGTTCATCTCAAGCATCACTGGTCTCCAGCAGATGGTCTCACTGCATTTACCGGCTCCATGTGAGTGTCACAGATAAGACATCTAAAACACAACAGACACCTGTATTTAGTCAGCTTCATCCGTGGTCTAACCATGCAGGAGAAATCATCAGGAGATATGACTCACACAGAAAAATCCTGAACAAATGAGTAGAGGGATTTTGAAACTCATTTGAGAATTGTGCAATTTTTTTTTTCAAATTTATATGCACAGCCAACAGTTTGAAGAGATATTTGACAGGAAAAGGTAACAACAGCATCTAATTATCTGTAATGCCCACCCCTTAGGTCTGAGAAATCTTCCGTTGCAATTTTCTGGTCTTCAAAGGAGACCTTCATAAGACAGAACACCTGAGATGCCTAACTTTTGACAAAAAGACCATATACAGAGGGTTCTTTTTTCTTTTTTAAACACTAACAAGGAGCAAGGCAGATCACAACAACCAGACTGTTTCTTCTTCTATTGATCATGTAATACAAAATGCAAGACCATGATGAATAAAGGCAAATGCTATCCTCACCCACTGCTGGATGCCATATGCTTTCAGTCTAGTTATTTCTTTCTGCTTCTTAATCACAGTTACCTTCAACAAAAAGGGTCTCCAAAAAAGAAGAAAATACCTGAGCAACAACTATCTTTCCTCCTCCCCTAAAGGTGGCTGTATTTTACACCATGATTGCTTCTTAAGTCTTGAATGTTGCAATTACTTCAGTCTCAGAACAAATCACTTCTGAGGAAAGAGCTCAAATGGCAAGAAGGAAAATTAGTTTTGAGGCTACATGAACAATGTCGTTTTGTATCCTGATTTATACTTGAAGAGGAAGAAGAAAAACAAAGGTATTTCTTTTAAAACAGTTTCAACAAATGAGTCCTTGATGCAGCCACACTCTCTTCCCATACTACTGCTTGTCTCGAAGTGTTGGGCAGAAGTGGCGTTTTGCTGGCTTGATTTCAAGAAAACAGGCTTTCTCCTTCCAAGGATATCTCCCTGAACATTCTGGCAGCTGCTACATGAATATCTTTTAACTTCTCTTACTATCCATTTCCTGAAGGGGGACAGGAACCTGTTCTTGCTACAGCTGAAGGGAATATAGAAATAAGTGAAAACAGCTTCAATTCTTTTAATTAAATAAATTTGTGGTGAAAGAAAGACTGAAGCAGTGTCAGTTAAAATTAATGATGCGGAAATTAGTATTACTGACAGTATTAGGTGCCAACTTGACTTGTGACGCACTTTTCTTCTTAACATGCCAAATCCAAGATGATTCTCAAGAAGTTAAACACTAGAAATCCTGGCTTTGTTCTTTCCTAAATTTGTTTGTAATCTCTGAGGGGAAAAATTGTTTGGCAAGCAATCAGTACCTATTCTTTGTTATATGGTTAAAAGAAAATTGCACTCAATTTGCTCGACCAAAAGATCTTGAGCCAAACCCATCCCCAATGCAAGCAAGTCAAGCTTTTAAAAAACCATAGCTCAGTGTTCTCAAGGCGAGAGGTACAGGATACCTTTGAAACACTAATTACAATTGCTTTCACAAAATATAATGCTGGTAGCTGCTAGAAAACTGTATTTCACAAACATCTTTCTTCATATTCCAGCCCTGTGTGGGCCCACAGGGCCTCAAAATCACGGCCAAGAATAAACACTTTCAAGATCAAGCAGCACTAGTGTGACCCCAGAGAGCCTGGTGCATGCGTGCGGACCCATGAAGTTATACATACATGGAAAATTAGTCATGGACACAAGTCTTTGCATGGTGAAACCCACAGACTTTTCACTGCTTGTTATAAAAAAAATGTTTAAAATGTCAGTTATGCAAAAGCACAGACAAGTCTTAATCTAAATGTAAGGTTTCTGGGGAAAAATATTTCTGTTTTTCTTAACATATCAATAGCTTTTTGTTTTTATGTTGGTTAGGATATAATCTTCCTACCAACCAAGAGATGATAAATTAATAAATAAAACAGAAATGAAAAAAAAAAAAAACGAAAAGGAGAACTGTGCAGCCTCATTTCAATGCTAGCAAAAAGTGGAGAAATTTAAACAGCAGAAACTGAAATAACAGGTTTTGTTCTTTCCACTTAATGTCACTATGTTATTATATGTAACATCTGAGTACAACAAATATTGCTAATTGTGTTTGATGAATATTTAGGGATCTACGGCAACTTCATGAATTAATTGGAAGATAAGGATTGGGTTTTTGAAATGAAATTTAAAACCTTTAGAGTTCATTATTTGGGAAAATACTAACTCCAGAACTCCCCCCTTTTTTTTTGGCACCCAGTTTAGAAACTTGTTTTCTGAGTTCCCTCATGTTCCCCCATTTGTAACTCAAGCTACTTCTCAGCAAAACAGCCCTCAGCAGCTCCACACAGATTAAGTGCTTTAAGCCTCAGGACACTAATTCATCCTCAGTGATCAGTGTCCCTGTACCTGGATCAAAACTCCCCTCTGGCTCTTAGAGGTGCAGAAGAAAGCAAAGGGAGACCCTGGGCTGGGGTGCTGAGTCAGCACTCTGGCTGCAAGGCATCCCAAGCCAACCCTCAAGTACAGAGCTGCAAGCAAGACCTGACACAGCAGTCAGTGCCGTCGGAGAACATGCAGCGGGTAAGAAACTCGGCCAGTGGTACAGGGCCTGATTCAAAATCCACTTACTCCCACTGACTTGAACAGACTTTGAATGGGACCTCAATACACCCAAGGAACAGGAAGACCTAGAGAATTTAAAAGAACTTAAATACAGGAGACTTCAGGACAGTCACTTCTTATAAAACTGCGCCAAGCTACAACACACATATTTGCAAGTGTTTTTGACCACAGGGATGTACGTACCCTTTTCTCCACTAGCCTTTATTCTCTTATCCTCCTGTCACTGGCAGGACCTATTGCAATCCTAGCAGGAACAGCATTAGTTTTTTCCTTCCCTATCCAGGCAGGCGGTCAAGCAAGCTGTCCATGAACAGGAGGCAGAGCTGTGGTACCTCTGTACCACCACTTATGTATTGCTACACAAGAGAAGGAGGCAACAGGCACGAAGGGCTAAGAAAGAACTGCAATACAAGAACTACACTTCAGGTGTACAGCTATGTGCTAGTACAATGTTCACTAGTTAATCTTTCCAGGGCAAGCACCCAAGTGCTTTCATTCTCCCTGCATTATTATACAGGCTGGTTCCTATTAATAATTACCTTCCTGTGACTGCAGCATGGAGACTTTCTCCATTGCTGGTACTGCTGCTTAGAATTCCTTTCCCAGATCTCAACACGCTGGACAGATTACCATCCCCTTAAGAACGTCAGGACTGGTAGAGATATCTATTATGCATACCTGGATCTTACAAAATAAGTGACAGCTTAATGCTGCTCCCTTCCCCACATAACCTCTCGTAGCCCTTGTAAACTTTGAATCTTTGTATTGAAGCAATCGCAATTATGAGTAACAGCATCTATTTAATACTCCCTGCTATTATGTGTGAGAAAACAGACATAGCAAACAGACAAGTGTTTTTGACACTAAGCAAGATACAGGCAAAGCACCAAATGAGTTTACTATAAAGGCAATGCTTGCCTAGAGACACAGGAGAAACCTGTGTCAAGAAAATACAGTCACAGAAGCATATTCCTAGGTCAGGACCTCATAAATCACTTTCAACTAACAATAGAAGGTTTATAGGGCATTTGTAAGGCACAAAGACTGAATAGGATCCTGGTCTCAAGTAAGGCTTGGTGAATTAATTTAAGACGGCAATCAAGAGCAAATAACACAATGCTAACCTTCTATACTACCAATCCTTAGCCTAAGGTTGAAGAAAGGGGGTTTCCTTTGCCTCCAGGAAGAGGTGAGGGGAAAAAACAAAACGCCACCATCACAACCAACAAACAAGAAATAAAATTAAAAAAAAAAAACCAACAAAAAAACCAACACAGAGAAAGGGACTTAGCCACCCCATCTGGCATGAGAGTGCTTTTTGACAGCTCAGAGCTGTGGGTTTAAAATTTCAGCCCTGTTCCTGAAAATTTCTCACATCCTCAAGCCCTCTCTCCCAAACAAGGAGACATAGCCATTCCCCATGTTCAGTTTTAGAGGCAGAAAAGACGATCCTTTCCTATCATGGCAACAGACATAATGCTGAAAAAAACCAAAATACTTCCCTACAGCGTTTGGCGTTTTTAAAGCTGTAACTGGCAATGCTTATGAGCAGCAGGTACCCCAAACTGCTCTCTGCACCAGCAGCTAAGTCAAGTAAAACATCACTTTCAGCACCACCATTACAGGAAGTACTGCTAAGACTTATTCCACCAAACAACACCACCACCACTACCGTCCTCCATTTTCAAGTCTGAGTAACCTACCTCATGGCTCTTACACACTGGGAGCGTCCGGAGGAGAAAGTGCCACGGGCTGCTGGTGTGCTATAAACGCAGAGCCCGCATCCCCCCAGTGACCGCAGACCAGCTCCCCTAAAGGATGCTGGGCAAGTCATAAGCCTTCTGCGCCTGAATTCGTGTTTGTTTCAGAACAGTAGCAGCACTTGTGACGGGGGAAATGGAGGTTGCAAGACAGAAGCTGCTGTGCCAAGCTCGGGGATCCTAAAAGAGCAGGAGTCGGTATTGCCACGTACTGGGGAGCAGGGGGAAGGGAGGAGACGCGCCTCGAAAAAACAGAAATGGTTATCTGACAAGGGGTGGTTCTGTCCTGAAGATGTGTTTTATTGACTGACTTGGGTCCCTTTAATCTGCGTGTGTTGCTACACGAAGCACAGTTGACCCCACACAAAAGCCGCACAGTTGGCGGCCCGCACAGGGGCCGGATCTCCCCCGCCCCGGCCTCGAAAGGGGCTCGCTGTTCCAGCCGCATTCCCCAGCACCACGCTGTACTTCCAGACCCGCCACCAGGCCGGCCCCGCTATCGCCGCTCGCCCCCCGCCCATGCGGGTAGGTCCTGCGTGGATGCGCATCCCGCAGGAGAACAGCGCGAGGAGCCACAGCCGGCCCCGGGGTCCTGCCGGCAGCTGTGCCCCCGAGGCGCACCAGCCGCGGCACCAGCGAACCGGCCCAGGCCGGTCTGCACGCAGAAAAAAGATAAAGAGCAGAGCGACGGAAAGCGCGGAGGGAGCGGTGGGGGTGCCGGTGCCGATGCTGCCCTCTCCCCGCGGCCCCTGTGCCGCCTGCCCGACCGCCTCCCGCCGGCCCCGCGCTCGCCTCACCTCAGGGACGGCTCTGCGGGCTGCGGACCCCGAGAGCCGCCCGGCCGAGCCGAGCCGTGCGTGCGGCGGGGGCGCAAAGCTTCTCCGTCGCGGTCAGTCCCGCGGCGCTGCCATGCGGGCGGGCAGAGGCGGGGCGGGCAGAAGCGAGGCGGGCTCGGCTCCTAACAGCGTCCTGCAGCGCGCACCAGCATGGCTCACAGTGCGGACAGCACCGGCGGGGCCGCGGCCAATGGCTCCCGCGGCGCCGCGCATGTGAGGGCCGGGCTGGGCCGGCCCCGCCCGCTCGCCCCCCGCGCAGCCGCCGCGCTCAGGTGCCCGCGGGCCGGGGGCGGAGGCGGCGCCCGCCGGGGCTGTGGGGCGGGGCCGAAACGCCAGGCGGCAAAGCCTGGGGTTTGTTGTCGGTGCGCAGGTAAATGGAACGTGCTGCGTGAGGTAAATAAAGCAGCGACAAGTTCAAATTGCGGAGTTTAATTAGTAAAATATTATCATGGGGAAGGAGGAAAGTTATTTTATTTGTCTACCTTGAGCCCTTGAAGGAACCAAAAAATCGAAGGCAGCTTTCGCCGGAGCGGGGGACGGCACCCTCCACGGCGGCTCCAGAGGCTGAACAGAGCACACTGAGGAAGAAGCCGAACTGACCCTGATCCTCACCCCGAAATCCATTAGAAACTTTTTTCCTCCTTTAAGCGAAAAGCTACCGATATCCTTAAGTATTTCTTGAACATTGAGACGACAAGTGACCAGATCTGCGCGTCTTTTTAACTAGAACTGGATGTAATCTATTACCTTTGAAAGTATGTTCGTCTTGATAAAGAATGGAATAATTAAAAAAATAAAGATACGAGCTCATCTTTTCCATCTTTTATTTCCTCCCCACGTTTTCAGGAACTGGAGGAGATGGGAAGTGATCTTTTGGTGCTTGTTCACAATTACTTTATGGCCCTTTAAAGGCTGAGAATTTCCCCTTTTTATTTTTAGATGCATTTTTAATCAGACCTTCTGGTCTAAATGACTGTAAGATGTATCTAAGGTTACAAATGAAAGCATTTCTTAGCAACAATTCACTTCTGAGACCAAAGAAAATCAGGCCAGCTTGTCCTGCTCTCAGCTGTTCATCTCTATTTTCATACCAGAGTTTTCATCTGGTGGGGAGTTTTAGCAGAGCTCAGATTTAGTCTAATGAGCTATCAATTATTTTAAGGTTTGATTTTTAATACCTTCATTTGGCCTTTTAGTTATTTTCTTCCTTGAGATCATCATCACTTGTGTTATTTTTGGCCAGCATTTTAGACCTCAGTTTCCTCAATAAGGTGATTTTATTATCTATTTACTTATTTCTGCTCTGACCCAGTGGCCAAGCCACATAGGGTGTATAATACTGGGGCTCCACAGAGAGGAAGGGTTAATAGAGATAAAAGCAGTCCAATCTGGTAAACATCAAGGCAAGTGAAAACAGATAATAACAAGAGCTTCTGGCTGGGAAATCCTGACTCGAAGGCAGCTGGCAGAGAAATTCAAGCGGAAGAAAAAAGGATTTTTTCAGATGCCAGAGCTGGTCAGAGCTGGCTGAATCCACATTCACTTAGCAATCAAGACACTTTGCCAAGCTGAGGCACACCAGCAAAACAAACAAACAGCTCTGGGGACCTGAGAGAGAAGACACCTGGAACTGGGCAGATCCATATCCAATTAAGATTCCCTTTCTGACAGGGCAAACACAAGTGTGAAGGACTTACCTCCTACAGAACATATGCTAGGTTGCTTGTTTGGTTTTTGTTTCATTCTGTTTTTTCACTTGTTTTGATATGTATTTAAAGGTAATGCAAATAGGTTTTAATTTAAACCTCTCTACATTCTCCCTTTCAAGTTTCTCCAGCAGAGACCTCTCCCACTGTTTCAGGTTTGGTCTTCCCCGGGCTCAAGTCTGAGTGCTTTTGGGAAGTTCTTTCTAGATTGCTGTTTCTGGCTCTGACCACCTAAGACATGCTGAGGTAGGACAGAAAAGAAAGGAGGGGAATTAAAAACTTAAAAGCTCAGTTTGGAGCAAATATAAATCCCAGCTGTTCTTTTATCCTGCTGTAGTCTATAGGGTTGTTTCAGCAGAAGTACAAGTCAGCCAGCTCCAAGTTACTTTGTGTAATAAAAAAGATGCCAGAAAAACAGGCGTGGGGGGAAAATGGCTTTTTTCCGCTTGCAGTTTTGACATTGGCCCTTTACAATTAAAATAAACTAATATTGTTATTTTGATCTGTGGCTCAGAGGACTGAATTAGTGATTACATTAACAAGCAATAGCAATGCAGCCATATGCCTCACAGGATAAACTAATCCTGTTTGGTTTTACAATTGCATTTTAGTTTCCATTTTTCAAATTCCATAACCTTGAGTAGCCAAATATGTCATATTTTCCAACCTTCTTGTTATCTCCATTCTCATATCATTAAAAATTTTTAGAAAATACCAGCCCTTCAATAGAGTTATGGTTTTGGCCAGGTTGAAAGCTGACAATTTATTCTGAGATGACTTCCAGTTCTTTCCTTCTTTTCTTTCTTTTCTTTCTTTCTTTCTTTCTTTCTTTCTTTCTTTCTTTCTTTCTTTCTTTCTTTCTTTTTCTTTCTTTCTTTCTTTCTTTCTTTCTTTCTTTCTCTCAAACAGCCGTACTGTGCACCTCATATATGCCTGCCTGACATTGTCCAGCAGGTGTCCAAGTTCAGTCCAAGGGAGCCAGGTGCAAAAGGGACACCAGGAGAAGGTGAACGTAAGGAAGAGATGGTGCCAAAAATAGAGTGCACCAGCAGTTCTTCAGAAAACAGTGAGGAAATTCCATACTGGGAATATTTCAGTTCCGGCTTTTAGTGGGCTGACAAATTTTTATCCCAAGCAAATTTAAGATGAAGGGGAATCTTGATCTTGTGAATCGGACAAGATGACCTTTAAAGGTGCCTTCCAACCCAAACTATTCTATGATTCTATGATTAAGAAGTAGGTGAGGTAGTTTCTTGGGAAGAAGTGCAGATGGCTACATAGAAGAGACAGACAGGCAGGGAATTGGCTTTCCCCTCTCCAGAAACAAGGCAATTTGGCTTCATGGACTGGCCAAAGCATGAAGGGGAAGACTCCAGTTTAAATAAGGAGGAGGATGCATATGAGTCACTTCACTTGGCTACTGGCCACCTGTTTTCAAGAAAGTGTTTCTAAGTGCTGAACAGTTCAGCCTGTGGTGTTCATCCAGGACACGTGGGCAGGAAGATGGGGCTGGGGATGCAGTCAGAACTTGTCAGCCCCGATCTGCCATTGCCACCCCTCCCACACCCATTAGTGCCACCCCTGTGCCAYGCGCCCACCGTAGCCGCGGTGAGGCTGACTTTCCAGGCAAAATTGGGCAATGTGTTGGCAGTTAGTTTATTGTCCTGGAGGCAGATGTCGGCAAGGGCCTGCTTTGCATGTCCCGAGCTGGCTGTGGAGAGCCTGCGGCATGGAGAGCCAACCATGGGGTGTGGGGCACAGGGGCTCTGATTTTGCAGAGAGGAAAGGGAAGTCTGTCACCTGAGGGCTGTGATCCTGCACTGCCAGACTGCTGCAGCTGAGTCTGCCCCATCACCAGGACAAATTGTCAAAGCTAAGAGAAAGTCTAGCCAAATTATGTCAGACAATCCTCCTTTAGATACATTTTTACTGACAATCCCAAAGATATTGAAGGAAAACAAAAAGGCATGTTTTTCCACTATAAGAAGCACTGCAAAACTTTGTCCCTACCATGCTAGGTTTATTTGTAATTCCATCAATTTTTTTTTAATTCCTGCTAACCAACTTTCTTTGCTGCTATGTAACTMCATTGTAAACAATTATCCAGACCCGTGTTACCGCTTTTTCTGAAGACACTTTGCTATTATGCTTGTCTTCAAACACCTGCCACAGCAACCTCTGTATTAAAAACACAGTGATTCTTGGAGTCAATAGGCAAGCCAGCCTATTCTGCTTAAGGGCTGGGACTCTCCTAACTTCTGAACTTCCTGGCTGTAAAAAAGTCACTCATTACCTTGCCTATGTGCTGAAAAAAGGAGGGGGTCTCTATATCTTACAACATCAGAATGACTGTTTTACATAAACCTCAGTTTCTAATTACATCCAGAACTGCCCAATGTGCTCACCAGTCCTTTTATTTCATTTGTGATAATACGTCAGTCACCCAATGTGCAGTTCCATTTCTAAAAATTTGGGGGATGTGGCCTCATTTTTAGCAAGTATCTTTGTATTTTGAAACAAGAGCAGCAGCCATGATGGTGTGCATTTTAAGCAACGCGCGTTGTCACACTGCAGCTCAGTAAAGTTTTTCAAGTGATGGCAGGAACATGCTGGCTGCTTCTGATTACACAGAAGACCTAGTTTCCATGAGTTCTCAAATTTCATCCAGTGGATATACAAACAGATGGCAAATCTGTTTCATCCTGTACTTATCAATAAAGGACTATAAAGTCATAAAACAGACAGCATCATATGAGATGGAAGGGAGTCATGGCAGGAAGGCTGGAAACTGAGCTGCAGGCAAACCTGCCCTGCACCCTGACAGCTTGCCTGAGCAGGACTTTAATTTGGCAGAAACAGGAATAAGGTTGTGCATTGCTTGGCCAGCCCAAGATAGAGCCCGTGTGAAATATAGTGCCTGGTAACATGGATCTGTATACTCGGATCCCAACTCAGCAGTGCGCCAGGCAGGAACCACTGCTGTGATGTCGAGTACCTGCAGATCTTTAGAGCCAGCAGGCTGGGAGGGGGGGGTTAGTCTGTGTTAGTCCACTTAATCTACTTAGCTCTTCCTATTTTCTTAATTTTGCACTTTACTGCTTCTATGATCTCTTGCCACCGTTTCCCCAAACACTAAATGCTAAGCATGGAGACTGAATAGGAAATAAAAATTAAAAACCTGTCATAATCAGAATTAGCAGGATAAGACCAAAAGAAGCTTTCAGCTGTCAGGGTTTGTGCAGCCCTGCTCACTGGTACAATTTCCCTGCTTTCCCCCGGACATTTCAGTCCGTTATTTCTTTCTTCAAATCATGCCTGAAAGCTCTTCTTTCCCCTTCAGATCTCGATTGGCTTTCTCAGTGAAATGGCTGGGGCTCCATGTGCAAATGGTGTGACACAAAACCTAAGTGCCCTACCTGGATCTAGGACAATGGTGGTCTTTAAAGAAATGGCAAGTCAGTTATCTTTAGGGTGCTGAGCTATACCTCTGCTAGCACTTAACCTTTACTTCCCCAATCACACAGGTACAATAGTTAGAGCCTGCTGATTTTGTTACTCCTTTAGAAGAAGTTTTCTTAAAATAGCCTAGCCGCAAGGGTGTAATGAGGTACACAGCCGGGCAAAGCTTTCTGAGCAACAAGAGGAAAAAGGAAGAACATATGTGGGACCAAAATGCTCTGAGCCTGCAAATGACTGATCTCCAGTCACTCAAATGGCTGAAGATTAAGTACTCACCCAACTAGATCAGAAAAAAAACCAAACCAAACCCAACCCCCCACCCAAAAGAAAAACCCAACAAAAATCTCCCCAACCAAACAAAAAAAACCCCCACAAAACAAAACAAACAAACACCACCCCTCCCCTCTCCAAAGAAAACTGCACCAGATTCTGAGGAATACCAGGCAAAAACAGCAGGAAAAAAAGGGATAAGGGAATAAAGGAATAATATTTATTTCTTAAATGCTGTGTCTTCTCTCCGCCTTCCCATTTTACCATGAGCAAAGAAACCACCAGTCATTCTGTAGAAGGAGAGTACAGAACTCTTATTTAAAAATGGAGCTCCTTAATCAGGGTCACAGAGGTACTTGGAGCTCTTTTCCCACCTCAATAACTGCAAAAGGGCTGCTTTTTTTTGTGCCTGGGAGCCTACAGAACCCAGTTTTAGCAACACAGCACTAAAAGAAGTTGATTTTTCTTGAAATGGGCTATATTAATCTTTTTACTTTAAATGCAGCACATTCTGCTAGTAATGTGTACATATTATAGATCAAACAAAATCAATCGCTCCATTCTAGAGATTCTACCCAAGGCAAGACAAAGCAACAACAGGATATAAACTCACCTCTGAAATCCTTTCCCCAATACTTTTTCAAATACAATGACAACGAACCAAAGTATTCCGCTCACTAAAGATTCTACAATTAAATATCTACTGTCAGTCTAGCATCCCACTATCCATGCTAACATTACACACCCTACAGATTCCAAGTATTCCTGTGATTCCTATGCACAGCCACCATGGCATTCAGCATGCTGATCTTAAAACCTGCTTTGTCTCCTGTTCCAAAGATTGATACGAAGAAGGAGTGTTGCACACATGTGCACTGACAGGGAAGAAGATTACTGTAATATCCAAATCATTTGTTTTCTCTGTGTTTAACTTGAATGTAAATTAACTGGAGAAAGCACTGGTAATATTTTTTACATGTTACAAAGCATCCGGAGCAGCAAATTCACTGCCAACACTGTATAGTCACCACAAAACATATGCCTCCCCCAGCCTCAAACACCTTCAACTTATTTTATCACCATTTGGAAATAGGTAGAGGGAGAAGGAAGGTCTGATCATGCCTTAACCCAAAATAACATTTTGCTTTGTCAGGTTAATTACACGTTCTGACATCAGGAACTGAAATTAGCAGGTGGTTTTCCCTCGGGTTGCCCAGAGACTGTAGAATGAATCATGCCTGCTCTTGTGCTGCACCCAGGACCACAGGGAACAAGGGATGGAAAGACCAACATATTTATTTCCTTGCTCAGATCTCTGTGGCTGGAGAGTCATAGCCACGATCTGGCTTTGTAGGGGCTGTGATGTGGCTGGCTGGTATTGCTGTCATCCCAAGTGTGGCAGAAATGGCCATCGACTTCCAATGGGTACATTTCCACCACCACAAAGGCATATTCCCTGCTTTGCTTTGATCCTGGTGTGAATTCATGGCAGCAGAGTTTCTCAAAACGTCACTGAAACTTTCTGAAATTAATTTGACATGAGAACAGTGTTCAACACGGGGCATTCTCCTCGGAAAAAAATGCAGCCAGACCTTTTAGCACTTAGATACACAGAAAACACTCCCCAAGTAACTAAGATACCTTCTTCCTCCTTACAGCTATTTAGCACAAGATACCCTGAAGTTAGCCTAAGTCTTAAATCTTACAAGAGAAAGAGCACCCAGACACATCTTTTGCTTGTCTCTTCCTTGTCTTTTTATTCTTAAAGTTTTTCTGGCATTTCGTTTCCATGGTGGCTGCTTTTGAACAACTCCAGCTCTCGGGCCCCTTTTCGCCCCATCCTTTATGCTGTTAAAAGCTCCCTACCTGGTCCAGCAGAGCCGCCTGCAGTTACCTCCGCCCAAGCCCTGCTCGCCTCCCTCCTTCCTGGGGCTGCTCCTGCCAGGCTTCGCCTCCTCGTCTTCCTCTCCCGGAGCTCCCTCTGCTGTTGGATGCAGCTGCGAGCCCGCGGAAAGCCGGAGCGCTGCTGTGGGGGACGGATGGATCCCCTGCGGGGCAGAACGGATCTCCCGTGGGGGCAGGCGGGTCCCGGGCGTGGGAGCAGCCTGACAGCATGGCCTGGCAGGGTCAGCCTCCTCCTGCCAGCTATTTCCTCGTAAAGGCAAAAGGAGCAGCATCCTTGCTGGACACCCCGCAGGGATGTTCTTTCTGTCCGAGTGTCAGTGTGTCAGGAAAATTGGCCTTTGTGCTCTGTCTCCAGCTGTTTAGCATAGGACATGAGCACAGTGGTGTGGAGTAGCTGCAGACCCAAACTGCCGATTAATTACAGGAGATACTATACAACAAGAAGGGAAAACTGCCAAGAATTACTGAGCAAAGAATAAGGCCTCAGCCTGTTGAAAAACGTGCTTTTTCTGCCTGCTGGCCTTGTGCTATGATAGCCCCATTGGAGGGCACCTACACACTGCAGGTGCCTGGGGACATGTGCCGGCTGCAGCAGGCCATGCTGAGCCATGACACGGGAGATTTAAGACCCCATGGCACATGGGCACGAGGGACGGGAGGGGGGATGCTCGCTCTCCCATCGCTCCCTGCAGAGCTGTCCCCTCACCATGTGGCACACAGGCACCTCACTGCTAGCAAAATGCTCAGCAGCTCTCACTCTGCTGGGCTTTGGGATGCCTAGGATTGAGGAAAGAGAGCACGAAACATCCATTTCACAGCAGTGAGGGGGCCAGGCCTCAAAACATGCCAGTAACTTGTGCTGGTTTCTGCAGGGGCAGAGCCCTGCTGCCCTGGTACTCAGGGATGGTGCACGGCTCCACTCCCACCCGGAGGAGTGTGGCACGGAAATGCACCGAGTTGTCCTCTGCAAACGCTGCCACGTTGGCACACTTGTTGCATTTGCCTTCGTATGTTGCCATAGGAACTGTAGCCCCAGCATCTGCTCCTGCTGCTCCCTGCCACGCTGCTTCTACACCCCATTGGGCTCAGCCCACCTCTGCTCCTCTGCTAGCCTGATCATGCCTCCCCCTCACTCACAAACTCCCTGCCTCATCCTCTTTTTTTGGGTGACAATCAGATTACTGCTGTAGCAGTTAATTATTGCATTAGTTATAATTTGCCTATTCATTTGTCTCTCCCCTTCCCTCCCACCTTGGAATAACTCCATCTCTCCATCCTTTCCACCTTCACACTGCCTCTGCTGTCTGACTCCCATCCCCTTTTCTCTTGCACTCCTTAGCCACACAAAGCTTTGCTGCACTGCTGTACCCCCTTTCCTTCCTCTTTATCTCCCTACTAGTCACATCTTCTGTGCTCGCCCCTAGCACCTCTTGCTCCATCCTCTCTCCCAGTCCTCCTACAATTCCCTTCACTTTAGACCCTCTGCCCACCACCTCAGGCTACTGCTTCACACAGTTCTTCTCTTTTTTTTACCCCTGTGCAGGGATCTGCCAGCCTCTCCCATGTCTCTGAGCCAGACTTGTTCCTCTCCTGTACTCTCCCTGGCTCTTACCCAGTCAACAGCATTTCTCATTCTCTGCCCTTGTTTATCCAAATTCTGCAGAAACTGTATCTTCTCCCAGCTTCTAACAGCTGTGCCTTTAGCCTTACTCAATCCTTTACAGCTCCAAATCCTCACTTTCCTCCAGGCTCTTTTATCAAGCCCTCCAAGGTAAGCAACTTATAATTTGCCCTTTTCTCTAAATCCCACCGTTACATACCTTTCCTCTTCGTTCTTCTCTGAATGCGAAACTCCAGCCAGCATCATGGCTAACTCTACCCTCAGCCTGACAGCCCTGATCTATACCTTTATTCCAGTGCTTGCATCATTAAGTTTCACAGCCTTTCACTCCTTCATCCCCATCCCACTGGTTGTCTTGCTGCTTCTGATGCCATTAACTGCAAATTCCCTTTGAAGCTGTATTCCTTCCTGTGTTACGGAATTACTTTTTCTCTCTGCTGCCTTCTTTCTTTCCACACAGACCCTTGGATCAGAACGCCGGTGTCCTCCCTCTATTCCCACCCCAGGCACATTATTCATCCTTCCTTGCTACCATCTGTGCCCTGCCCTTTCCGTATGGGAGTCTCCAGCAACCCTGTCGACTCCTTCCTCCCATGTGAAGGACAGAAATGTCTCCTGGGGGACCTTCTGGAGACGATCTCATCTGCCTAGAGAGCTTCAGCTAACATCTACAGTGCTGCTGGTCATCACTCCTGATGGGTGTTTCTCCACCTTGCATCTCAGCCAATCCCTATCCTTTCCTAAATAATCTGAGTGCTGGTAGCACCACCTTCACTGATTCCTTTACTTTTCCTTGCAAGTCCCTTGCGTTTGCACACTCTGTTTTCCTACTAGGAACATCACTCTTTCTTGCACTGTTTCTTCTGCTTCCACTTCTCCAGCCTCATTTCACCATCACAAAACCACTAGTGGTCACGAAATCATAACATTTAAACTGTTGCTGCAAAACATGCAGGAGGTGTGCATATGAGAGAGCACATAAGGATGCTGTAAAGGCAAGGAATTTTCCACTTGTATTATATTTTCATACATACATCAGACCATCTGTGGAAAGCTGTCAAATGACTAGTTGGAAACATATAAAATTGTGTTATTTTACTTAAAACATTAATTTAGCAGACTCAGATCTGAGAACTCAGGAAAACGTTAACAGTTTTCTTGTCTTTCCCAATTTTGCTCATCTTTTATCAGCAAGAAGGTCTCATAGATTAATGTGACCCAGAGTCTTCCCCTACCCTCTGTGACTCTCGAGCCCACATTTGGTTGCTAGCTTGGCATGTCTTGTATATTTCTGTAGTCTCAGGTCCACACGTGCATTTTAAAGCAGCCCGGAGTAATTTGCATGTGTGTTCTCGAGTCAGGAAAAGTCAGGTGACACTTCATTATTTTGTAGTGACACCTCTGGACCCTGAGACTAATACATTATCAAGTCTTTTTTAAGCTTGTTTGCAGTGTTCTTTTAGGTGCTTTTTGCACACTGTGTTGTCCTGTTATCTATATATTTGGACTCCAAATTTCCAGCTCTGTGTCCTCCCTGTCCCCTTGAACAGCACCCTGGATACACTTGAAGTTAGCTTTGTGACCATCTCTTTCCTGCTTCCCAGTATTTGAGAAAGCTTCTCGTATCTAGTTTCCAAATGCTGTTTTGTGGCAATAGTGGCCTGGAGGAGACCGGCAGCTCTATATTCCTAGTTTTTCTCTCCTCTGGAGAAAAGATAAGACTGTGCTGTTACCCTCAACTACTTTTTTTTAAAATTTTCCCTATATAGAACAGCTCATCTTATCTGTGCTTACTGCAGAAGTTCTTCTTTGCATCTGAATACCTGTTGTTGAACCTGTCTTTAAAAACTTCTTGCACATCCTCTCTAGTATGTTTGTGCCTTTTTCTTTGTGCTATGAACAAGTTCTGTTGTCTTTCCACTTCAAAACCAGCCATACATATCTTTCCTGTATGAGTTCCACTGCAAAACAAATTCAAGTTAGTGCAACAGAGGGTGAGGGATGGGCACCCAGACTTTCAAATTACATAACTGTTTGATGCTGCTGTGGCGTGAGCTCTGCTGGTACTCACACACATTGACCTCCTGATCTGCAGTTGCTTTCATTGCAAACTCCTTTGCTTGGATGACTAGTCAGCAAATCTGACTATATATAAAATAACAATTAAATGTTACTAAATCCACAGTAAATCCACCGAAAACAGCCTAACTTTTCCAACTTATGCCCACTGACCATGCCACTTTTATAGGTTTCCTGAAGTGACAGTGGTCCATCACAATACCTCCCAGAGACACAACCTTCACATACATTGAGTTCCTACACACTAACTGTGGTGAGAGTAGCTGGCTCCAGCAGGCAATGTTTTCCACTCAGAGCTTGTTTGCAGAACCAGAAATTAATCTTGCGGGGTTTAAGACAGTCCCACAGCCTCCTGCCCAACCCCAAAGAATCCACATTTTTCTCTTCTTTCATAACTAGGTCTCGTTTCACACATAATCAGGACCTCTTGAAAACAAGCAGCTGCACAGGGCAGTGGCAGCTTGTGTCTGAACCAGGATGTTTCTGCTGCAAGGGGGAAGAGCCAAAACGCACCTAAGAAAGAACTCCAGGAAGGATTGGACGGTCAGTGTCTTGCGTTTAAATTGTACTCCACATCAGGACTACCCAGATGGGAAGACCTGTCTACTGTTGGAAGTCTGGGTGGCACGATGGGATTGGGAATAGAAAACAGGGAATGACAAGGGGAGATGCTGTGACTAGTACCCTCCTCCAGGGGGAGGAGCATACTGGAAAAGGCTGATGTCAGACAATTGGAGCCTATGTCAGGGAACAGAGAAGCCCTTAGAAGCACAGACAATTTTCCCATTAAATTTTACATCGTAAGTCCAATATTTCTATGTGCACTGGCCAGCTCTTTGCGGTAACATCAGACATCAGGCAAATGTTTGCTTCTATTGTCTTTGCATCTCCCAAAGGACCTTTGGTTTGAGTTCCTCTGCCAGCAAATAAGCAGCAAGAGCAGTTGACAGATCAACATCAGTGATGACGGTAGAAATGAACTGACCATGTTGGTGGTTGCTGTTTATTCTTCTCTGAACAAAGTACAAGCAGTTTTCCCAGAGCTGCATGAACAGAAAGGAAGAGCTGATCTCTGCTTTAAGCATGTAGTGAACTGAGATGAAGTCCCAACTTGAGAAACTGGGGCTGGGGGTAGATGAAGATCCCTTAAGACCCATTGCATTCTTCTTATGTTACTTATTCTCGTGTGGATTTCCTAAATCTACATGAGCAGAATGTGTCTGAGAAATAGTGGCTGGTTTGCTTGGTTTGCCCAGGGGGAAGGACAAGGTGAGCTCCACACTGCTGGTGTCCAGGCTGTGGAAAACACAAGCAAAGGAGGGTGCTCTCCTGCCCTTTCACTTGCCTGGACTCAGGAAGTAGTCTGTGTCCTCACCTCCTCCTTTTGGGCTTGGAAAGAACAGGAGGAGCAGAAGCAGAGGGGAGATGGTCCTTCCACTCAACTCGCTTAGCAGAGCCGCTAAGTACAGCAAAATTCCCAAATCACTGAGCTTACATTAGTGCAAGACCCTTATATTTTCCTTTCCCAGAGCTGGATTGTTTGGAAAAGAGCCAAGTCACTGTACCCATGGACACGCTTGTTGTGTTCTCTGTAGCAAATCCATGGCTGGATTATAGTTAGCAGTTTGTCTCAAAGCTAACACAAAATTTGCCTTTGAAGTGCAGTGCTTTGCTTTTGAAGTGGAGTGGTACATGCTCCTCTGGGATGCCAACCTGCCATATCTCACCTGGTCTGAACACCACAGCTGTGTCTTTGCTCAATGTGGTACAAAAATTTTTAGAATGTGGTATTAGTAGAACATGGAAAAGCAAGAATGGATCAGACACACATAGTTGCTGGATCTCCACTTTGCTCTTTCAAGATTTTCCCCCAGTCCATTCACTTGAGTTTTGTGGATGTTTTCTTACTGTTGCAATTCAGCTGTCTACAAGCTTGAAAAATGCTGATGCAGGTCTTTGAAAACCCTGAATACAACTGATGGAGAGGACTGAACTCTCCCACCTGGACAGGCAGGTTTGTGTGTTGACACCTGCAGATCAAAGCTTATGAATTCATTTTCTGTCTTTAGGAATTTGAAGGTAGGATGCAGCATTTTACTGCATCTCTAGTAAATCAGTGTCTGGCACAGCTTCACAAAGGACATGGGTCAGCACCCAGAAGGGCTTGCAGATATGACATAGGACCATGAGAGACCTCTCTTTTGCTGCAATAAAAACAGGAGGTGAAGCAGGATATCATAAACAGCAAGACTTTCATGATAGCAGGATATCGTCAACAGCAAGACTTTCATGATCTCTGTGGAAGTGGAGCAAACTTTGAGTTGCTCTGAAAACATCCCATGACACTGTTGTTCATGAACTGCACTTGAAGAAGCTCTACCTTTAAGAAACACAACAATACTTTTATTACAAACCTGGAAAACCCCATGCTTTGAAAGAATACCTCCTTTTAGGTCAAGAAAGAAGAGAGACTTTTACTTCACTCAGGGGGTAGCTATATGCAAGAGAACCACAGAAAACTGCATGGGTACACGATCCAGATAGATCACATGGAGAGCACTGAAGGGAAACACAGGCCTCCCTTTCTTCCCATCATTGTGTTTGGAATATGTTTCCAATTGCACTAGTCACAAAGCAATCAAAGAAACTTGTCTACAGTGGCAAACTGAAGATGCCCTATCAGACCACATTACAGGGTGCTACACAGTATTGAATCCTTAGTCATAACAGAAAAACCAACATCCACATGACTGTAGGCCACAATGCAGTCAATTTCCATATGTTTTAACAGAAAAGAGAGCACAGATCTTCAAAGTAAATGAAATCTGTCTTTGGAAGATGCCCACTAACATGTTCCTTCCCCCCTCTCACATTCTTACCCAGTATCCCACCTTCCCTTGCAGGAAACTGGGAAGAAGGGAGGCCACCCCCTGCAGCACCCAAGAGACAGAAAGCTTATCCCGCCAGAGACCCCTGGTCCTTCCCAGACCCCCAGCAAGCTTCAGGCCCTGCACCCCATCCTTCATCCTCCATCACCTGTGTTAGTAGGCTGTTCCCAGGGTGTGAGGGCAAGCAAATGTTTTGTTCACATGGTTCTGAGTGTGCCACATTTAGCATTCCCAGTCTTGGTCTGCTCGCCTGTCAGCTGGTTTTAACAGTTCTGTAAAGGAAGACAAAAGCAAAATTATTAAACAATGCAGTCATGGCCTCCTGGTAACACCACAGCTGGGGCTGGCCACCGCCACAGGAAGCCTGCCGTAAGTGGGCTCAGGACCTGCCATGGGAGCCCTGGTTATGAATAACTTATCTGGAAGAACAAAGGGAATCAGTAACAGGTTTTCTGTAGAGCTCCGAAATCCAAAGATGACTGGAGCCTGTCACTGGTATCTTCCAATACTTGTTATAAAATAACTGCTTTATCCACTACTAAGAAAGCACTCTTTTTTTCATGAGGTCACACTTGCAACACGAGTAGAATAAGTAAAAACCGCAAAGGAGAACTGTTTCCTTTCTATTAGTGCAAAGATACTTTGAAGATGGACGGGCTTGGGAAGTAAACTCTCCTCAAGCTACAGCTGTTCTCTGACCCGAGTCAGGGCTCCACGCAGACCACCCCAGTGAGTGCTGCACAGCCGTCTGCCGAGCCTGTGGGAAGGTGTCTCTGCAGGCACTTGTCCTTTTGCTTAACGGGCCAGGTCCTCAGGCAGGCAGTGCTCCCGCTGGAAGGGTTGGCAGTCCAGCCGAAATCCCGCGGCGGGTGTTGGGCCGGGTGCTCTAAACCGYCCCGTGTCGCTGGCAAACGGCGTTTGAACCCCGGCGCTGCCCGGCCCCGACAGCAGGTGCCACTGCGGGCCGAGGCTGAGCCCCCGGACTGCCGCGGGCCGGACCGCGGGGGATGAGCCGGCGGGCGCCGGGAGGCCGCGCCAGCAGCCCGCGCGTGGGGCCGGGCCCCGGCCCCGCGGTGAGGGCCCGGGAGCGGCCCGTCGGCAGGAGGCACCCGGGTGCCGTGCGAGGGCAGCGACACGGGCACGGGGCGGTGCCGCCGCTCGGCCGCCCCGCGCCGCAGCACCCGCGGGCCCGCCCTGCTCTGCCCCGGGGCTGCCCCGGGCACGGCAGACGCGGAGCCCGCACGGGGGCCGTGCCCTGCCCCGCTCACGGGCCGCACCGCGGGCAGCAGCCGGGGCGTCACCTTGGTCCCTGCTATCGCCGCAGGTCAGAGCGCAAACCCTTTCTTCACGGGCACGCAAGGCTTTACACCTTTAAAGATCACTGGCACTGCACTCCGGGACCATCATAGCTACTCAAAAGGATTCATGATGACGCTCTGGAAAAAGGCAATATTCTCTGTTTCCATTACGAGTAAGAGAGGCAGCCACAGCAGAAAGTGTGCTGTGTTGTTAAAGCTGGGTCTGGTTTACACCCACACCATGAATAAACTTCAGAATGATGTCCGGTTTTTAACTTTTGTTTCCTTTCTGATTGACATTTTTGGTCAGGAAAGCATTACACACCTGAATATTTAAAGAGACTAGCAGAAAGAGAAGGAGAAGGAAAAGCAAAGGCACAGGGGGAAAAACTCACCAAAACAAACCTGTAAAACAACAAACAATAAACCTTCATAGAGTTATCCTAAACTTAGGGATGAAAAAATTGCAAGGACTTCTCATCCCATGGAAGTTCTTTCCTCACGGGGGATCCTCCACTGGACCTACCCTGTTCAGACTCTTGGCCTCACTCACCTGGTGGGGCTGGATAATCAGTGGAACCAAAAAAGTGACGCTGTGCTGTGCCCTTACCTGCCAGGGCTAATGAATATAGCTTGTGCTAGGCATCTGAACCCACAAACATGTGAGATTCTTTCTCTCAGGACCACATTTTGCTAGTTGATAATTTTTCTTCCAGCTCTTTCCTTTCAAGGAGAGGAAGAATATGCTCTCTCAGTGTCCCAGCAAGCTGTGCAGTTCTCAGACCCAGCACCATCTGCCCTCTCTGCTTGCTTCACCATTCCAGTAGCTGTGGCTGTAACGTGGACTGTCAACAGTCACAACTAGCAAAACGCCTGAGATTTTGGAGATAATTTGCAGCTTCTTGGTATGCCCCTGAGGCCAGGATGGAAGCCAAAGAAGAGGACAGGAAGGGCCCACGGGAAATGGAGGAGGTACTGGCAGTAGACATTTTAGACACCCCAAGGTACCTGAGACTGCACAGGGCTGCCAGACACAGTGTAGAGCCTCAGGAGACTGGTCCATGCAAAAGCAGCAGCCAGAGAGCAGAGGGGCATGTAAGGATATACTAGAGACCTGCAGTCTTAGAGGTGGGAATGAAGAACAAGAGACAGCTAATTCAGAGATCCATCAGGAAGGAAAAGAAATAAGCATGAGAAAGTGCTGTGATTCTCTAGATTCTATTTCCTCTCTTAGAATCTCTCCATACTTCCAAAGTGACAGATGGAAACTGGGTGCTACTCCATGAGGCAGGTTTGCTGTGACTGAACAGAGCAGCATTACCCACTCTGGTGCTGTGTGAGAGATCTGAGAGACGGCACTCATCTGCTTAGCAAGAGCATTTTATGATGAAGTGATATCTACCTCTGGCTTTTTACTAATAGCAAATACTGTTTTGCCAATAGCACTCTCTGCTGCTGGCCAGATCTCTGCAAGCACATTGTTCTGCCTGTGCTGTAACCAACCTCAGCTATGTTTGTCTGTCTTCTGATGACAGCTGGTGGATACTTCAGTACTTCTGACTTCTTCCTTGAGGTCACCCGAGGCTCCAGCTTCAGTGTCTTCTGATGGTTTTTGTAAAGGAAACAGCGTGAGCAGCCTCCTCTGGACACACATAACCAAGAGCCCCCTTCACCTTTCCTCAGCACTGCTGCCTACTTCTCTGGCACCCAGCCTGGGGCAATGAGCTCCCCCCAGTTTCCATCAGCTTGTCAGCTGTGCACAGGCAGATGTGAAAGGGACCATGCTGAGCAAGGATGGGGCAGAAAGGTGCCCATCACCCACAGGGGGTGCCAGGCAGGCTGCAATTTGCAAGCACATTCTGCCCTGGGCATAGGACTGGGTAACAGGGAATTACCTCCCTGCCAGAAATGTGGGTGGTAGATAGAAGGCAGCTTGCAGGTTAACACACAGGGGACCTGGTGGCAGCATGGCTACATCAAAGGACTTTGCTCTGAACATCACAAGAGATCTGGCCTCAGGGTACTGCTTAAACCAGCTGACTCTAATTTGTATTGAATCCCGATAATGCTAACTGGGTTTAACTTGCTCTTTATACCCATAAGGGCAAACTAGACAAGTCTCTCTAGTCTCTCTAGTGCAAGTGCATCCACATAAGGGTTTGCATCAGCAGTGTTCTGATGGTGTACTGCAGCCTGTGCCTTCCAGTCATTCAGACACCTTGTCTCAATGCCTTTCTGGCCATCACAAACACACACACTCCAGAGGAGGAAGGTTTTTCCTTTGTAGAACTCTATTCAGATCTCCACACATTGCTGCTAGAAATCCATATATATGCCTATATTAATGGCTTCATTTCAAACTACTTCCTTTTTAGCAGCAAAAGAAAAAAAAATCAGTAAAAGATGCCCACATTATATGATTACATGTAATAATGACATATAATTACTGAATGACCCAGTTCCCACTTACTAAGGCTGCACACAGCTGTCCATAGAGTTAGGGCACAGCTGATCTTAAGGTGCCTTCCAATTCAAATCATTCTATGATTTCCAGAGCAATGTAACTGTCTCCACCTGCCTTGGCCACATGTTGAGGTTTGCCTCCTGGATGTGCTTCTGTGTATTGTTCAGCTGAGAAACTTTCTGCTAGTTCAACTGAATTATTTTCCCAGTGCTTTGGAAAGCCTCTGCTGTTGCCCAGCTTGACCTCAAAGTTACTTTCTCAGACAGTGCCATTGTTTTTGTCCTTCCAGCAAAAGAAAACTTTGATGTTGTATGAAGGACCTTCAGCTTCTCCCCAGGCTCTAATTTGAGTTTCTACTCAGGTTTTTTTGTTGTTTTGGGTTTGTTTTTTTCTGGCTGCTCAATTAGACTCCAAGCCTTCCTACAATTCAGTGATCTGAGAATCCAGGTCACTGTTTCCATCAGAACTGCTTCCTCTTCCACCTTCACTGACTTGCTCACAGCTCTTCCTTCCTGGGCAGACCCCTGTGCTCCTCAGGCTGTGCCTGCAGGTGCAGTACCTCCCTGCTGCTCTCTGCACCCTGTCTCTAACCCCTCTCATGGTTTTCCTCCCTGATCTAAGGACAACAGTCATGACCTGAGGTTCAGTCACACAATTCCTGCCGGAAATTTTTTTTTTGCTGCCTATTTTCCGTGGGCCTCTAGGTCACTGGGACCCTTGGTTGTCTGGAAGGTGGGAGCCATGTGGGGCGGCAGAGCAGGACCCAGCAAGCAGGACCTGTCCCACCATCCCAGCCAGGGAGCAGGGCAGGCCAGGAGGCAGCAGGGACAGCCCTAGTCCCAGTCATCAGTCACTTTTTTTGGGAATGGGAATGGGACTGGGCCAGGGCATCAACCCACAGCTGGGCTACCACTGTGACTGTAAGTGGAGGCTTTGTAGACCTGTGGGATCACCCCCATCCTGCATCCTTCACCGTGGTAGAAGTCTTCAGCAACCTCAACACCCTTCCCGGATCCCTAAGGTAATAGCAGCTGCTGCCACTGCAGGTGTGGCCACCTCCAGGCTTGTCCCCTGATAGTCCTAGCTTGCTGGCCTGGAGCAAGGACTGACTGCCCAGGATGGGCAGAGCCTGCAGCTGCCAAGAGCCCTGTGCCCATTGCCACCCTGGCTGTACTCTGCCAGTGTAGTGACATCCACAGCCATGCTTGCCCTCCTGCCTGTGGCTCCATAGCTGCTTGCAAGGCCCACATCTTTCACTCCATAGATCTCCCCAGTTCCACAGCTGTGACAGCCCATCCTGGCATATCCTTTCTCTAGCTACAGGAAGTATCCTGGGCATATGGCATGGAGGAAGCACTGGAAGGGCTGCCTACTGCCAAACCCACAGCTTTTGGGTGCTTTGTCAGTCCCTAACATACTGTTCCTCAGGGTCATGCCCTCCACCCCATGACAGCTTCAAGTATTCTTGGCAGTCCTCATTTTGGTGGTACCCTCATTTTGGGAGAGCCTTGCAAGCTCCTGCCTCTGTCAGCACAACAGCAGTGTCTCATTGCAGCATCTCTGCTGCAGCGGGCAGCTGCTGGCTGCTACAGATGAACCTTCACATTTTTAACCTCCCCACTTTTCCAGGTGAAGGAAGAACCTTACCTCTTGCAATTCATCTATTGACTGCTATATGATAAAAGCTAATTCCTAGAGAAGTCTGGTCCTCATGCCTCTCGTCGCTGAATTTCCCATTAATAATTACTCAGTCTGTCAGTCAGGTTTGTGGGTTGTTTTTGGTTTGTTTTTTTTTCCCTACAGGATGTTTCTGTGTCTTTCTTACTTCTCTCTGGTTTTAATGTGATAGCACACACAGGCTGCACTGTGAACAAGTGAAATTGCGTGTTCAGACTTCTATAGAAACCACTGACAGACTCTATATTTTATGATTTGAAGGTATTCATAATTCAGCAGGAAGCTTTCAGAGTGCATGCATATGTACATACATTCTCCTTTTTCTTTGATTTAATACTTCGCCTGCTTTTCAGAGAAAGTAGCTGCTCATCGCACACCTGAACCATTATCATTTGAAAAGGACTGGAAACCTGAAATTATTTGCATTTGGTTTCTTTCTTTTCTACTTGCCTGTTTTCCAAGTTACATTCCAAGGAGTCTGTTTTGAATTCCTTTTTCTATTCTTTAAAGACTCACGGACATCACTTCTGCTCCTGCTGTGCTATCTGTGTGCCCTTATTGATGCCTGGAATCCAAGTCTCTCTCTCTGGATAGTCCAAAGTCACTGTAAGATTGGCCTGACCTCGGTTCTGTGATCACATTAAAACCATTTGAYTTATTTTTATAGCTGTAGATAACTGCACAGTGCTGGCAATCTAGCAACCCGTTTGCTCTACCACGAGCAAACCCAGTACAAGGGGTGAATGGAAGGGTGAGGATGGTGATATTGGTCTAAAAACCTCTGTAGCTTCCTGTATTCTGGTTCCCATGTGAGACAGAGCAGCTGGTAGGTTCTGGGATTGCCTGGGACGCTTGGGTCAATTAAACAGCCCATGGCTGAGCCCCAGCTGCCTCTGTGCTTGCCATTGCCCCAGGGCACTCGTCATGAACCTGCAGGGAGAGGAGGGAATGGCAGGGCTGTCCCGGACCACACTGACACCACAGGAATACCCTGTGGGCTGTGGGGCTGGTGACTCTATGCCCCAACTCTGGAGGCCAGCTGTTTTCCAGGAGCTGTAATCTTCACGCCACCATGGCTTCCGTGTCAGCAGTCCTGTTGCAGTACATCAGGCAGGAAGACTTGCTCAGAAAAGAAGTTTCCCCGTGCTTATCCCTCAGTGCCCCACCTCCTAGCAAGTCTAACACATTGGATTGAAGTTCATCACGCTGGACTTCACCAGCTGAGCTGGGCAAGTGCCCCAGGAAAAGGGACTAGAAAAAAACCAGAAGATATTTCATTTTGTCAGCAAGGACACATGCTTATCTCCACAGTGCCTGCAGAACATTGGTCCATTTTTTAAAAATTTCCTAAGAAAGAAAAACAAACACAACACACCAAGAAAAACTTTGCTGTTGCTATTATAATCAGCAAGATAAAAAGAGCAATTCATAGTGGCCTTACAGCACAGGGCTACTGTAAGGATTGCTGATCTAGGGCTACTTTCAGCCAAGTTATTTAAGGAGTCTCTTTACCTCATGCTGACAGCACTTTGTATGGTGGTTCTGGGCAGTGGAACCACATCCCGATAGCCTGTGGGTACCTGTTTTTTCCATTTTGTCCAAATGCAAACCATGCTTGAAGAGAGCAGCATTTCTCATGGCTGAAGCACTCTCTCCGTTATGGTCAGAGCTGCAGCACAGAACTCATAACCTTAAACTGGCTTCCTGTGTGCTGGCTGTTGTCGCTTGGGCTGTGCCCGGCATCCGTCTGTGGCATTTTGCCAGTCCATCCCCTGGCCTGAGGGCAGGTTGGGAGTCCCAGCTGGTAGAACCGGCTACCAGCAAGAGGCAGGAGGTCTGTGTAAGCACGCTTCTCTTAGGAAACTGCCCTCAACGCTGAGGTGAGAGAAGTTCAGTCTTATAAAAACAAATGTGGCTTCCCAGTGCTAGGGAATATTTATGTCACTTGTCTCAAAACCAAAACAAAACAAAAAAACCCACCAAAAGCAAAAAAGAAGAAAAGCAGTGGGAACCCTCAGCTGCAACACAACATCTGCAGTGCCCCCAACCCTGCAGTGCCCCAGGGCTGGGGTGGACTCTTAGAAACTGGGGGGCATCATAGATCTTCTAGGGGAAGTGTCTCTGTTTTAATCCTGACATCAATCACTGAAATCTGTAATTAGGCAGATTGCTTTTTTGGAGCTGTCTCTATATCTGTAGTAAGGCTGCTCAAAGTGTGTAATTACTCAGACTCAACTGTCCCACAGGTGCCAAGCAAAGGACAGCCATGGCAAACTCCTCACAGCCATATTCCTGCTTCACAGGACAGGCAGATGAAGAATATAGGCACCCAGGATGCAGCCTCAGGTGCTCCTAGGGATTTGGGACATTGCTGGCACCAGGCTCTGGTTCCTGGTGGCAGATCCCATGGCACCATGACCAAGTCTGATGTATTTTGCCATTGCACTACTGAGTATCTTGCCTGCTGTGTTGCTCTGCCTGTGCCTGCTCTGCAAGGTGCTTTACTGTGCTCTGAGTACACCTACAGCCTTGAGAGGAGCAAGAAAAATGCCACTTGACTGGTATTTTTCTTCAGACTCCTTTCTAGTTTCTTGGATCCTCTCTCTGTTTTCAGACTCACATGTGCTGAAGTAATTTGCAGTCATGTCTAGGTTATACATTGCCACTAAGTCCATTAATTCATGGATTTCTTCTCCCATGGAGTTCCTGCAGCTGCTGCTGTCTTGCCAGTTAATTTCTCATGTATTTCCTTTCAAATCTGAATTGAATTAGTAAGCATACTTAATGAGGCACAGTAGGAAGAAAAAAGGCAGATAAAAGCTGACACAGACCAGATGCCTCTTCCAGCCACTGCCACACCAACAGAGAGTGTGGGTAAATGTCAGGTGAATGAGAGAAATGAGGGTATAGACAAACAACTTGCAAGGATTTGATCATCAGCTTATATAGGAGTTTTGAAAATTCTCTGCCCTCAGGGCATCAACGTTTCTCTGAACTCCCCAAGTATTGTGCAGTTCAAGGGAGACATTGAGAAGGGGCTCATTTACATTAGAAAAATGTTGAATACTGTGGGAACCAATGGTTGAAAGCAGTTCAGCAGAAAAGCCCATCCTAAGGGAGCACAGCACATGAACAACAACAGAAAAAAATAACCAAAAACCCAGACACACAATCAGTGTCCCTTCACCTCCTCAGTAGGATACCCTGCCCATCTTGAGACTGCTCATTCTCAGTTACATGCACCTTCATTACTCAGTGCCTACCAGCACTGCAGCACACACACACAGAGCACTCAGTGCCCCAGGAGTAACTCTCCCCATCAGCAGCACCACAAGCTTATAACTAAATCCTGCATTTTCTGCTCTAGCTTCCTATAGAAAGTCAAAACCCTTACATTGAAGGTAGCCAGCAGTAGGGACTCAGGAGCTGCAGGGAGTAACACAAGGAAGGAGCCTGTGAGTGGAAGTTGGGATCCACAGGTGGGGGAAGAGAGTGCCCAGCAGCAGGAATATAGAACACATTACTCCAGAGTAGGATGGGGATCCAGAGCTTGTCCTGAGAGCACATCTATATCCTCCACACAAACACTCACCAGGCACAAAGGGTCCTGTTTGCGTGGACAGCATAGGCCATGCAGGGCAGAGAGCTTGGTACCCAGCTCCAGGGAAGCACAGGACTCATCCTAGGCCAGTGCCCTCACCTGCCACTTTGGCTTTCTGATTTAACCTGCACTGACACAGCTGGACCTACATCCCACTCAAGTAAGCAACACCATGACCCTCAGAGCCTTCAGTGCAAAGTCACTCATTCTTTATAAGCCTTATCGTAAAGTATATGGGAAGGAAAATGTGTGCACAACTCATGCATGGTAGAAACACAGCTCTTTAAATCCTTCTCATCCTCTTTCTTGCTTCTAAGGCTCAAGGTCCTGCACACATTTAAAATATGTACAAATAAATAAATGCATGTATTTTTCTCCCAGCTGAGCTGAGAACTGCAACAAGCACTTGGGTGGGCAAAGCTGCCTTAGTGTTGCCCTTGTGCTGCCTGGAGGGGAACTCAGGGCTGCCGAAGCCAGGCAAGTGATGGCAGCCATCCCATTGCCCACCTGCTGCCTGCAGAGCAAACCCCTGTCCTGCACTGCCAGGCCACCATTCTGCCTGGACTTCTCAGATACCCTCAACTGTATTTTTAATTTATTAGGGAAGGACTTGGAGAATAAATGTCAAAGGGAACATACCACCCACACCTTCTCTGCATCCTCCTCTTCCCAGCCTTGTTCAAAGGCACTGTGAAATGGTTTGCAGGCTTCTGTGAGTGTAGATGTTCAACAAAAATGTCATCTTCACCAAGCAGTTTCAGCTTGTATCAGGGCTTCTTCATAGAAATTCACACAGTGAATATCTCCACTGGCAGCAGCTCAGCTGACTGCAGTGGAAGAGGATTTCTACTTTTAAAGACCTCTCCCTTTTTTTTATTTCTTTGAATCTTTGTTAAAGTGATGTGAAGTTATCTTGGGCGAACTGGGGGTATTGGCTTTTAATGCCAAGAAATAAGTAATGAAATATTTGTTCACAGAGTTTTAGCTTGTGTGTTTATTTTTCAACTCTCCAAATTTCCAGTCTCCCTTAATGGTCTCCCAGAGTGAGCAGAGCCTACAGTTAAAGGCTTGTTGAAGAAGTGAAAACACAAAATTTTTAACATAAGTGGTTTTATCACTTCTGTTTGCCAGATATTTTATTAAGTGTTAGGAAAATAAGCAAATTAAACCTCCCACTGGTTTTATTATAAATAGATCAGGCACTTGAAGCCCTCCAGTTGTTTGCAATTTGTTTCACAAAATTCTGCCTTTTAATTTTGATGTTCTTCTGCATAGTAACGGACGAGGAAGGTACAACCCTTTAGTCCTGATTTGTAGTTTGGTTTTTAGATCCACCTTCTTCCTTCTACATGAGTCACTTCTCCCTCTCTGTGCACAGAGGAGGAGAGTTGCATGGTATGTCTCCAGCAGCTTTTGGAGGAGAAGCCATCCCTCTGGCCAACCCCTCCTCCAGCAGCCACCTGTGTCCCTGGTCCCTCTACGTATCATTTCATTCCTGTGCTATTCCTGGCCTCATCTGAGCTGAGATTCCTATAAACACTATGTCCCACAGGCTTTTCAGGAGGCTTTTCTTTCCCACTCAATGGCAGAGGAAAGATGATGTTTTCAATCCCCTTTGATTGTAGGCTCTCTCATAGTCCCCCGGGGAGGTAAACAGTAGAGGCTGTTTATTAACAGGGGATCCAAGTGCAAAAAAGCTGCAGAAAGCAAACTGGAGTGAGGCATTCACCAAATGAGCCATGATAATCCTGCCTAAAAAACTGGTTTTGCAGAAAATAGAAACCAAAAGCAGGAAAAAGAACTGTCAAGGCAAGCACTTAGTCAGAGAAATACAATATTTCCTTATTTTACATGCTAGTTGCTCATCTTTATGTTACCAGCCTTGGAATACAGCACTCTCATTAAGGTGATGTGATATCAGGCTGCTTTTATGGCATGGTTTTTGAGTATTCTGATTTGGTGAGAATTTGGGCTACTGTTTCTGTACCCTGCTCGCACAAGAATTTCCTGCTAGCTAATGTACTTCCTTTGCTTTTTAAAAACAGCCAAAACCTCCCTTTCCCTACTCGTTGGGGGAAGTACCTTGACCACTCGAGGAGGTAGCAAGGTTAGCATGCCCAGGAGGGTCCCAGCAGGCTCCCACGCTGCACCCCTCCAGCTTTGCCTGTGAATGAGCCTGAGCCCAGAGGCGGGTGGCAGGACACAGTGGGCAGTGAAGGAGTCAGAAATAAAGTTAGGCAGAGGAAGTTCAAAAATAGACAAGCTTTTCCTGTACGTCTGAGTTATTTATTTAATTTGTTGGTGGTGGTTTTGGTTTAGGAACTTTTTTCTTTTCCCCTCAATGATAGGGAAAAAAGGAAAGGGAAAAGCTTTGGGAAACAGGCAAGGGAACAAAAAAAATCTTTCAAAGCATATGCAGGGGAAAAAGAGAAGGATTTAAGAGGAACAATGTCAAGGATAAGAGTTTCCCCCGGACACCCATCAGATTTTTATTCTGAAGAAAGAACAGAAACCAAGACAGATGGAAAAATTCCTTCCTCTTCTACTCAGTCTTTCAGAACAGCCATTTGCAGCTGGGTCCCAGTAGCCCTTCCTGCTGCACACCCTAGGGCTGGGGTTGCTGTGATCCCTGCAGCCAGGCAGGGACACCCTAAGGAGTAAGACCTGGGCTCTCTGCCCCAGAAAACCACATAGCCCCATTGCCTTGGAACCCATTCAATGTTCTGCTCTGCTTTGCCCACCAGCTGCCCCGTGAGATTCAGCCACAACTCCACAGCTCCATGGGGCAGTGAAGAGCTGGACACAGATAGGATTTCAACAGCAGAAGCTGAGGGGAGAGGAAGCAAGTCCAAAGGCAAGCAAACCAACCTGGTGTATTTCTGCCAAAGGGTGCATCTACACTGCCAAGGGCTCTTGCGGTGCTGTGTCGCCTCCCGGCTTTACTTGCCTTACTGATCCAGAGCTTCACTCAGCTGCAAACCCCCTGGAGACACACGGCATGTCAGAATAATTACTATCTGGTGTATTTGTAACTGTCACCTGGGCCAAATCAGCTTTTATTTCATCTGGAAAGTGGAAAACCCCCTTACCAACACTGCTGGCTGCATACACGCCTGCATTACTCACGTGGAACCGTCAGAAAGATTTTTTGGGAAGTCTGCTGAGATGCAGAGCAATAACAGGTTATTTTATTACTGGATTTCACCTGAGGATCTCAGAATATCTTACATCACCTCTTGTCAGCTTGACAAACTCCTTTAAATGCTCCCCCCATGCCAAAAGGTGGGGATGGAGATGGCAGAGAGCCACAGGGTGGCTGTTTGTAGGGCAGCAAGTGAGATGCTGGGTAGCAGGCTCTAACTTCCCTACATAGCTCAAGCCCTGGCAGGAGCATTCCTGGGTAGCCCTCCTGGCATGGGTGCCCCCCACTTGGGGCCAGACACAGCCCTCTCCTGGGGCAATGGCTGGCCTCATGTTCCATGTGTGCTTAGTGAGCTAATTAGCAAAGGAAAGAGCGAAACTTCCCCAGCCTTGCCCCCGGCAGCATCTCTGGTGAATGATACTTTTTTCACCACAGAAAGGGGCATAATCCAGAGAGGGAACATCACCCGTCCACACAAGCCAGCGCTGTGTGAGGCCTGAGGCCTGCCAGCTCCTGCTGCCTCCACCAGCAGCACCGCTCAGTGAGCTCCTCACCTCAGACCCTRTCCTTCACCCTTGCAAGATGTTGTTTGGTGTGTTCTCCATTTCCCCTGGCCTCTGTAATATCTGCTGCCTGTCAGTGGCACTGAGGAAGAGGCTCACATCCTGAGGTCTCACCTCTCTTTTTCACAGCCATAAAAGGGAAAGCAAAATGTTTAAATTTGAATGCTTTGAAGTTCTGGAGAATAAACAAACTTCTTCACGAAGATTGCAGTGAGGGGAAAATTCACAGAATCTCCATAAGACGTAATAAATCCGGAATCTATTGCATTATCTGTGCATCCACGGCAAATAATACATTAAAAACCTGAAAACAAATTGCTTGGGGACACCATGTAACTAAAAACCAGGGAATCCGTTTCGCTATCTTGGAAGGCAACCAAAGCATCCAAGGCACATGTAAAGATGGGATGAAAACCTGCTGAGAGCTGCAGGACCAATAGAAGCATAACATTAATGGAATTCACTTTAAAGGCTCCTAAACTTGAAACATTTCTTATATAATGAGAGATGTTTTCATGCGGGATGCCCTTGGAGGCCTGAAGTGACTGTAAATGTGTACTTACAGAGTGTTATGGGCCTTATATGCTGTAGAGAAAAAGGGTGTGAAAAATGGAAATATGTTTGGCGTGGAGGCAGCTTTAGGCTATTTGTTTGTACTCTGTCTGAATTCCTTGCTGGCCTTGTTTCTAAATCATCATTATCACAGACCCCCAACAGCTGAGGGATCTCCAATGGAAAATATCAAGGCAGGCAATGTATAAGGAAAACACCCTCATACATTAGGCAGATCTCTCAGGCATAACTTCTTCTAAACAAGTACTAGATGAAATTACAGCTCAAACGGATGGATTTAGATGCACTTTCCAGCCACTTTTTAAAACTTTCTTGGAAAACTGGTTAAATGAGATTTAGATAAGGCTATGGCTCAATTATGTTGCTGTCAAGGGAAAACATCCACACACATGATTTCTTGGGGAGACATTGCTCACTTTTGTTTGGACAGTGTCTCAGCACATACCAAAATCCTGGCAAAAATTTTTCAGCTGGCCTGTGCTGTATAGAGGGTTACGCTCAACTACTGGGATCAAGCACCAGGGATGGTGGTATCTGCTGTAAGTCATTTGAGTAGGGAACTTCTCACCTCCTTTTAGCTGCTTGGGATTGAGCATCACACAGTTGTTACTGTTCACATTCCTGCTCCAGCCAAAGGATGCAGAAARGAGCTGATGGAGAAGGAAGCAGGCTGTGCCCATATGAAGGGTCTGAAGCAGAGGGACCTAACTCTACCACTGAACATCCTACCCCCAGGGCCTACTGATTAGTTCAGCCAGCAATTATTCCTATTCCTCTTCCTCTAATCCCTGTTTAAAATATGCTGGGCCAAAGACTAAGACAGGACCTGTTCCTGTCAGGACTGAGCACACCTGCAGCATGGGAGAGGACAGCTATCAGTGACACTGGGAGCACCTCAATTGGCCTCACCTGCCCTCTGCCACATGTGCTCCTTCATGGTGTTTTAGAGCTTGTTGCCCTCTCTGGTAAGATGATGCATAGGGACCCTCGGTGCCCTGTGCTCCAGCCTTGGGGTCCCAAGAGCACAAGGGGAAGACCAGTTTTGGGAAACTCACAACTTCAGTCATCTACTGACCCACTAAAGGAACCTTTTTTTTCTTTTCTGGGGAAAAAAAAAATTACTAAATATTTTGTAAGTCTTGGGACACACAGCTAATCAGGTCTGGAATCTGCAAGTTTTGAGCAGACACGTTTTTCATATTTAGGTGTAAGTTCCCCCAAAGAGTCTCACTTACCTCCTGCCCCTTTATGAATGAGGAACCTTGAAGCCTACCTAATGAGAATTGGAGCAATGAAGCCGAGGAAAAAAAAGAAGACGTTTAAGTAAACAAAGGCTTTTTTTATTTTAAATGAAAACCCCAAGTGTCCTAGTGGCAAACCTGGTGCTGGTGGGTGGCAGGAGTAGCCTGGCTGGATGGGTGGGTGCTGCAGTCACCCCGTCCCACCCCCTTGTCCGGGGTCAGTGGGGTCAGAGTGTGGCTGTGGCCCTGTCGGGCTCACTGTCCCTCATGTGGGCTCTCAGTGTGGGCTGGAATGCGGCAGAAAAGGAGGCTTGTGCCGACAGCAGCTGCTCCCTGCATCGCCATGGCAACACATCTGCTTCCTCCATTTCCCCATTCCCTGCCAAGGGAGAGCCCCAGCCCTTCTGGCATCAACACAAGCCCAGGAGAAATCCAAGTCCCAACAAAACACCTTTTCACTGGTCCCTTGCTCCTCAGGCCACAGCCCTTTCTTCAATGACTGTGAAAACCCTTACTCTTTGTCGTGGACAGAACATTCTCTTACAAAGAGTTTGCCTTGCTGCTTCAGCCCTCTTCTTGAATAAGCAGCATAACCCCATAGCCCTTGCAGGATCAGGGCCAGCAGCACCCCAGCGCCCCTCCCCATCCGGGGTATTGTCACACCCCATGGGATGCAGCAGCTCCCTACCTCATCACCTCACTTTTTTTCCAGGCCTGCAAGCTTTTATTTGCCCCTCCTGAGAGGCTTGATAAGCACTGAATTTCCTTTTCAGGTCCTTTTCACAGGTTTCCCACAAAAAATCTTTTGCTTTGTGAGATGTATTGGCAAAGCTCCACTTGCAACAGGTGCAAGCTCAAGCTCCTGTTGATGCACAAGTTGGTCACTCACCAAGTCCCAGCCTCACTTCCCCGAAGAAAACAACTACAAGCACTTGGGTGCTCACAGGATAGTGTGGCTTATGGTGCAAAGGAAAGAGTCCCACAGCTCTGGAGGAGCTGTGGACAGCACAGGTACTGTGGCAGAGCTGGATCATTGATGCTCAAGGCGGCTAGATGCTGGTGCCAGCTGGGATGAGCTCCTTGTGCAGCTAGTTTCTGATACTGTGTGCAGTCAGCAGTTTGGATGCATTACCTCTCCACTTTCACAACCTCTGCAGAAATACTTACTGGCAAAGACAAAGCACGTGCTCGGCAATTCCTCCAGCAGTTTATCAGGGTGTCAGTGCCAAGCTCCTGGGAAGGGCTGCTCAGGCAGGAGGAACCAGCACTACCTGCTTGGCCAATCCAGCCCTGAACTGGCAGGATCACTTGGTTGCTCTTCCACTGGGCAAGTTCCAGGCCTTGCAAAGCCATTTCCACCAGCTCAGAAAGTTACTTTTCTCATCTATTCCAATAATTCATGCCGCTGATAAGCTCTCCAGTTCGAAAAAAATGTCCAGGCCCTTGGCTTTGTAGAAGCTTTCATAAACAGGGGTAAAACCCCCTCAAAGGTTGGGCTGTATTTCCAAGGAACATTGTAGCCACCACCTGGGAGCACAACTATGATGGTATTCATCTACCATGTCTTACTTTGCTCAGAGTCCACGTGTGGGTTCTGACGTGCTGCTGGTGACAGAGGAGGGTCAGTGTTTCCAAAATGACACAAGTTGCATACTGAGACCTTGTAGTAAGGATGTAGCAATAGAGTTCTTATATTTAAAGAAAATAATAAATTCTGTCCCTTTGAGGCTAACAGTCTCCCACTCAGCACATCCAGCATAGAGATGCTGCAGTCAGTGGGCAAATCAATTGCCTCATTGGTAGCATTACCTTCAAAACACAGGTGAGAGGTGCAGCTCTGCTACTTTCAGCTGTCTTGCACCCAACCACAGTAAGGCTGCCCCTCTCACTCTCCAGTCCTGCACTGCAGAGCATCACATGCCTTGGGAGAGGCACAAATGGGTAAATGAGGTTGCATGTCTCCTAAGCACTAATTCTGCCTGTATTTGCTCCTCCACTTCAGCTTCCCAAAGTTACTCTTTGCTGAGGGTATTACTTTGCTTTGTGGTTTTGTTTGCAACTTGTTCTGAACTTGTAAAAATCTCATCTAGCTCCTAGCTGTAGCCAACAACTTGCTCCTAAGGGTAACCTTGTGACTCTACTGAAATTCTGTGCTGCTTTAACTACTTTCTTCTCTCTGCTCACAGCAAGGGAACAGGATGCCAGAGCTTTGCCAAAACATTTTACTAAATAAATAGAACTGCAGGCAGTCTCCACAAGCCAGCCCAACAGTGCCATATGACCCCAACTGGCAAGAGACAAGGGTTACATTTAAATTCAATTTTAATTCAGAAAAACATCAACACTTACTTACCACAGGTCATAAAATTCATGTGACAAAATTCCTCTGACAGACAGATTAGCAGCCCTCTTACTCCAATAATGTAAAAGCACAACAAATAAAGTCAGCCTATGCTCTGGAGTATCATACTGGCCTGGCAGCAACACATGCACTAGTAAGTGACTCCTTGCTGAAATCTCTGTGTGCTCTAAATTCCCTTGCCACCTCTATCTGGTTCCTTGGGGACCTTACAGTTATCTGAAGTAGCTCAGGTTTGCCTTTAGTATAACCTATATATTGCAGCACTGTAAAGGGACATGGTCACACATGTCCCATTTGGCCCATTCACAAAAGTTTGGAAGGAAGCACCATCTTACCATTACTACTCTTAATGTCCATGCTGCTGCCACCTTGTCACACGAAGGATGCTGCTGGATGTGGTCTCCATACCCCCTGCTTTAAGTGCATCTTCATAAGCTTGGCAGCAGGGGAGAGGATGGGCTGCTAAAATCATTCTTGACAGTAGAATGATTCAAGCTTGCCTGCAATGTAGGTGTTTTACTCCACACCCCGGGATCACACACCTCGCCAGTGCTGCCCATGGTGGTACCTGGGAATCTGGCCCCAGGCAAAAGCCACCAAACCCSACTGCCCATGATTATTACACTCCTTGAGGGTATTGTACTTTTGAAAACAACTTCTCTGCCAGCCCAAGCTCCTTCAAATGTGTGCCTGGAGCCAGAGTACTGGAGTGAGGTCCTCATGCTAGTCTGGGCTTCCTTATGTGGAAGCTCTGGGGCTATTGCCATCCATTGCATATCTGCCAAGATCATGTCCCCCCACGACACACCAGCCCTCTCAATCCCAGTGGGAACAGGACAGGTCCTGCCGAGATTTGTCCATCAGATCCTCTGCACCCAGTGTTACAGACAAGAACATGATGATGGGCAGGCCATGTGATGGGAGATCGGGAGCTGAGCCTGGCATGCCGAGCATCCACGGGCTGGAGGTGGACCTCTGGAGAGCTGCCCCGCTGAGCTGCCCTGCTGGCAGGACACTGCCTGCCCATCGCTGCCCTGGCACTGCCCCAGCAGGGACGAGGCTGAGGGGCTCATCCTCACCCTCCTGTCAGACCCCCTCCTGCCTCTGCAGTGTTCCCAGCCTTTACCTGYGGGCCATCGCTCCCAGGCACCTGCTCGTCATGGGGATGGAGGTGGCAGTGGGGGAAACCTGCACCCTTGGTATGGGGGTTATTTCTGAGGCAATCACAGAGGAAAAATCAGAGGAACAGAAGCTTTTTTCATCTGAATCTTCAGGGCTTCATGTATGCTCCAAAGGAGAAAAGAGGACAGACATGCAATTTTTTTACCAAAGCATATCGTGCATTTGCCAAATGCAATATATGAAGATGTACAAACAAACTCTCACGGCTGCAGGGAATTTCCAGTAGCTATTTGGCATGAAGTGAAGGACAAACTGGCCCTAGCGTTGCTGCTTGCCGTCAAGGAGAGGACGTAGCTGCTGCTGGGGTTGTGCCCTGGCAGTCCCCCGGGCACAGTACTGCTCCAGCTAAATCCCACTCCTAAGCACACATTCAGGAAACTGAAAGAAGAGGCTTTCAGGGCTCAGCTAACTCAGGCCATGAACTTCTCCTACCACCAGCACACTCAATAAACAGGGTGACATCTGCTCCAGCAGCTGACATTGCCGCAGGGATCCCCGCAGCGGTTTCACCTGTGCCACGGTTTCCATCCTGCTGGGCGTGGCCCTGAGATCCTATCTCCTGCGGGCCGGTGGGAAGGAGCAGTGCAGTGAGGAGCAGACCAGCTTGCCCAGCCCTCCACATTTTCGAAGGAAACGGCCYGGCGGTAAAAGCAGGCGCTGTCAGCAAGGCTTCTTCTACTCCTCTGCCAGGCCCACCATGCCCCAGGGGCAGCATGTCCCTATGCCAGCTCCCTGCCAGGGCTTACCAAAGGCAAAGCCGACTCAGGCTGCTGTGATTGCCACTGTCCTCCCTCCACTGGGACCACGAGCAGCAGAGAGAAGTAATTCTTGCTCCATCTTGGCAGGACAGTGCTGTCTCGGTATGAAACACAAAAACTGGAACACATTATTACTTACAACTTAAAGAAACAGGAATGAGGAAAACGTCCCATACCAAATGCAGGCAGCCCAATTGCCTTTGGAGCAATCTCCAAATCTCTTCAGGAGATTTATAGGGGAATATGTCAGATACAAGGACTAACAGCACCATTTCCCTTGGCAGTGCAGGCACGTGGTGGGGGGAGGAAGGAGTCCTCACAGCCCTGGCTGCGGGCTGGCAGGGCTCCCGGAATCCCCAGGCCCTGGCAGAGCACAGGAACCGGAGCGGGGGAGCTGCTCCAGCGGGGATGGCTTTTTTCCTGGCCATTTTGCTGGCTGTTGGGAGTGAGGGAATGGAAGGAGGTGCACAGGAAGCGAGACCATGCAGCTGTAAATCCTGTCAAGTATAACGATGTTTTTTTAAACATATTTTCTTGATTTCCCTCCCAAGGGACCAAATCCAAAAGATGGTTATGTTTCATCTTTAGGTAGCCCAGAAGCAAAGTGTTTCCCAAACAAATAATCACATTTCACTCTGACAATGGTAATTATTACAAAAGAGCATTTTATTTCTGTTTTTTTCTGGGTGTACTATATTGCAACGTAACACTATGCAGGTCTATTAATCATATTAAGATTTTTGCTACAGAATTAAGAAGTTTGTCCATTTGGTCAAATTTCAAAGTTTTTCCTTGGCATTCCTACAGGACTCATCACCACTTAAGCACATGAATTACTGAAGTGCCAGAAATGTGATATAACACTTGGAGCAGGCACTTTCCAATCAGATTCTGCAAAAGTTTTTGGGCTGGCTGGATGCACGAGGTCAGCACAAATATCCATTCTAATTTTGACAAAGGGGAGATGTACATCTCCAGATTTTGATCACAAAGTAGATTTGCTTTTCAGGCTCAATGTACTGTGAAGGTTGTCTTCTTACTTTTGATGCAATCTTTGTAACCTCTAATTCCATTACCAAGGAAGATTTTTATTATTTCTGAGCAATAATGAAAAAATGTTTTGCTTAAATTCTGGAATTGTCATTTTGTTAGGCACCTGATCAATATAAGTAGTTATATAAACTCTTTTTATATATACAAACCATGCTAAAGTATTGTCCACAAAATGTCCATCCATTCTAAGTCAAATAATATCGGTCACAGAAAAGTCTAGTATGAATCACATGTGAATATACATATGAGCAGTACATGATTCACTGAGTAAATATGGCACTTTTACATATTTTCCTGGATGTCATCGAGAATTAGGAAACAATCTTCTCTCAGCTGACTCATTTCTAAGTTATTGTAATGTGGGTTTGGAAAATACGCCCCAGACTAGACAGTAAGAAGTTTAGAAAAGTCAACAGTGCAGCTACCTGAGTTTGTTTCATTAAGAAATTAACAGTAATGGGATCTTTTATCATCCACTGCGAGCCTGAGGGTTGTCTACTCACAAAAGCCAAGCTGCCTAACTGCTATAGATAAAACAGCACAGTTCTTCAAGCACATGGCTTGGCAAGATGATGAACTGACCTAGCACCTCCAAAGTGACTTGCCCCACCTTCTCCTCCTGGTCCAGACCCCGGCTGCAGAGTCCTGCCCCCTTGTTACTCATATCCTACTGTCCATCCAATCCTTTGGAGAGCTGATCCAGCAGAAAATTAGTCCCTTTTTTACACTGGCAGTTTTCTGCTGGCTTAAAAAGTTGATTTGTCCTGTGGAGGGATCAGACCAGCACCAGACCTGTAAAGGTACAAGAGAAGCAGCTGGAATGTGTTGGCAGGAATAGGGAGCATGGGAGGAGGGAACTGCCCCTTTCTAGTGGCAGTGAGCTGTTAGACTGACAAAGCTGTCTCAGCTGACCAAACCCTTGGAGAAGATACAGTTATTAGCGTGAAAGTGCTTAGACCAGTATAGTTTATTCCTATCAAAGTGAATAAAGATATGCCAGCACAAGGCACTTTATACTCATGTAACTGTGTCTGCATGAGGGGTTGCACTGGTATAAATATAATCAGTAACAAACAAAACCCCCACAACCCCTAAGTGATGTATTTACAAAAATGGCATAGAACAAGCCTCCAACCTTCAGTTATGAGGTGTGCATAACTTCCATTCAGAAAACAGACCACAAACTACACATGAAACAACATTAGACACAAAATAAATTAGGGATTTAAAATGCTACATCTAGGAATATAAAGACTTTTTAAAAAACTTTAAATGTAATCCCATATTTCAGATCTAAGTAAGAGAACTATACAGCTCCACCAATTACTTGGACATTTCAAACAGTTTACATTCATCAGGGACAACAGCACTTTGGTTTACATAATTAGGTTAATATGAGCAATGAAATGTTTCTCTCCCTGACATAACATCAAAGTGAAATACATTTAGAATATATATACTGCCAAGCTGTTCCAGGAAGTGCATTCCACACACAACTAAGAGTAGCTCTTGCAATAGCTACATCAGTTATAGGTCTTCAATAGAACTAAATCAACCCTCTTATAAAAGCTTGATTTGTTTCCTTCATGCCTGACCCATTTTTTATTAATCACATGGATCTTCTCCAGAACACAGCCAAGCACAAAAATTAAGTCTGACTTGGTACTGTGGCAAGCCCACACACCAGATTGCGTAGCACATCCTGGATTAATGAGGAAATTCTCACTATAGTTTGCCTCCCCATCTTTATAAGCCAGACTCTTAAACCAACAGTATGCTTTTGTACCAAGCTCAAGAACTCATATTAACTGTAGCTCAAGACACACCATGGCAGTTAGAAACACTTAAGAGCAACCAATGTGACAACTGTCAAGTATTTTACATAACTTTAAACAATTAGCAACTCAACCTCTGCAATTTATGAACAGCATTGCCTCCTAGAAAATAGACTTATTCCTAGATATACTCGCAAAACATTGATCCAGTGCCTGCATCTGACTCAAATGTGTTGTTGGATAGGATGAAGAGATCTCCTCCCTGCAAAATATTTTACTACTTTTGATTAGCTTAAATTAGCTTGTGAGCAGCACACCCCTTTCAAACCTGACTAAAAGAAATCAAATGGCTGGATTAAATAAACAGCTGAACATGGCTTCAGAGAATGAAGTTCCCAACCTGATGCATAATCATCAAAGATTACATTATTTTAAAAAGCAGACTTCTAACGGTACGATTTCCAACTTGATTACTCTCTGGGAGATGAAAACATAGCCTTCATCACTGTCCTTGAGTAGGCTGGGTAGGCTAAGACTTGTGAGAAGCAAACGTATTCATTTAATCTCATTTTTGCAAATCTGCAAATATTCCTGTGCTGAGCTTATTTATGATACCCAAGCTCAATCAAGGAGCATATCAGATGCTATATCCTTGTCAGAAGCTTTACAAACCAAGTATGATTGCACTTTTTCTGGATCCCATTCCTACATGGTGCCAACCAATTTGGCGGGGAAATGGACTGAGGGGGAAGACGACACTTTTTCTCTTGCAGCACGGGGTGTTTAGGGGAGGATGGGGCTTTTCAAGATAGTGTTGCATCTTGCTGAGTTGACATTTCCAACACAGTGAGTTCATTCCACCCTTTCCATTCAAGTTAGTAGGAAATGGGCAGCCACACCCCTTTGCAATGTTTGGAAAACCTTCAACATGAGTCACTTTGGTCCTGATTCCTCTGTGAACTCTGACCTTACTCTTCCTGCACCAGGGAGGAAATCACAGTCAGTGCCTCCTGCTCAGCGCGGTGTGTGCACGGGCAGCCAGACTGAACTTCACAAAAGGACCTGAAGGAGTTCTGCATGTTCCCTCACACCTGTTAAAACACATAAAGAGCCTTTTCTACTTGCTTTGACCATCTGAGAAAACCATGTCATATGTAAAAAGGGATTGTCAACCTAGACTTGATCTTGTTAGATGTTGAACACCTTCTACTGCCACTGAAGAAAAGAGGAAACAAGGCATTCAACACCTGCAGCACCACCCGTTGAAAACCATGTCCTAAGGAATTAACAATAACCAGGAAGACAATATAATCATCTATTACAAACTATGCAACCCAAATCATACGTCTTAAACAACAGTTTCCCTGGTGGGATTAGGAAATGGAAAAAAAATCAGCAGATAAAATCATTTACTTTGACTAGTAAAAATTAAGTTACAGACACCCTTGTTCTCAGGGCAAAACAAACTTAAAAATATCTTAAAACAGTGAAAAAATATGAGAAAATTTTATTTAAAAATATATGTACGCCTTACTCCAGACTTGTTTGTACAGAAAGGATTTGAAAAAGAAAAAAATAACAACAAATTAAATGCGTATTTGGAGTATGCACTCTGTAAAGCATTTTTGGTAGAAGTGTTATTTCTGTAAAACTGAGCAAGAAGAAGTTATTCAGCTTTCATTTGCTCCCTGACATCAGAAGGCAACGTTTCAAACAAGGTGTCCTCTACAGTGAAACCAGTCCTCTTCAGAGCTCTACACTCACCGAGCTCAGGTGGGAGGATTTCGAAGTGATTGCCTTTAATATCCAAGTAGGAGAGTAATATCAAATTACCAATTTTAGGTGAAAGGACTGACAAGTTATTTTTCCCAATTTTCAGAGTCTTAAGTTTTTTGCAAAAGTATAGTTCATCTGGCACGCTCTCCACTTTGTTGCAAGTAATGGAAAAGTACTGTAAACTCTGCAGAACTCCTATTTCAGGTGGGATAAAGCGAATGTCATTGTAAGACAAATCCAAATATCTGATTTTGTTGCATAGGAATAGGTGGGACGGAAGAACCTCTATTTTGTTATGGCTGAAGGAGAGCCGCTCCAGACTAGTGAGTTTCTTTATATGCTCTGGGATGTAGGTTATACTGTTGTACCACAGCTTTAGAATCGTCAATTTTCGCAGATGTTGAAAACTTACTATTTCTTCAATGGATTTGAGGTTGTTTTCCTTTAGATCCAATTCTTGAAGACTGAGAAGGCTGAAGACTGCATGAGGTATGCGCTCTAAATCACAATGAACCAATTCCAGCTGTGTCAGGTTGACCATCTTCTTCAGGTTGTTGAGCATCACCAATTTTGTGCCATCATTATGAATACACAATTTTTGCAGGTGACTTGAAACATCGACTGCAGATTGTGGGATTTTGGACAAATTACTTTTTATGTGAAGAACTTTTAGGCTTTTAAGCTCCCGAAAAGACTCCAGTGTAATGTTTTTGGAAATATCATGACTTAGGGACCCAATTAAATAGAGCTCTTCCAAATTTCTGAGGCCATACATCCAGTGTGGAAGTTCTCTGATGTCATCAAACTTAACGCTCAAGATCTTGAGATTCTCCTTCAGAAAAGCCAAGGCGGCACTGTGGATCTTCACGGAGCACTGGTGCAACGACAGCTCCTGGAGATTGTCCAACTGTGCAATGGTTGCTGGTATCATTACATTATTAATTATTTCAAGTTTTAAAGACTGCAGCTCGGTAATTTCAAACACCGTGTCTGGTAGTCCAGAAAGCATGAAAAGCTGTAGCTCCAAATGGCTGTGGGAGTTTGTCTGTAGCCTCTGTCGCAGTTTATCTGCAGTCCACTCATTGTTTAGGTTCAGCTGTTTCAGCTTATTTTCACTRACTTCAGACAGGAAGACAGCAAACCGCTTGGAGTAGAGAGGATCATACTGATCGATCATATGAAGCATAAAAGCAAAGTCATTCTTGACATCTGGGATATCATCAATTCCCGTCTCCTGCCGAACATACTCAAAAGAATATTCTTTCAGTGAACGGTAGAACAACCAGTACAGTGTATAAAGGCAAGTCAGGCCGTAGATGCTTACAAAGCACAGGTAGCAGTAAGAAAGTTTAGAGAACAGATGTGCCATTGTGTGATTACAGCAAAAATTCTTGTATCCTGTCATGTCTTCAATATCAACGTTACAGACTACTGTAAAATTAACTTCTGAGACAAGTGCTGTGTTGTAAGCAATAATAATAAGGAATTTAATTACCTTAAGTACAGTCTGGCGAACGTACATGACATAGAGTATATCACCCTCCTCAACATGCAGTCTAAATTTCTTCACCTTTTCGAACAGTGCTTTGGCCTGTTCACCTTCTTTTTTATCTAATGCCCCAGGTGTTCCCTTATCCACAACTAACTTCTCAGGGATTGATTTTAAAGACTGTGTCTTGACCAAAGTGCCTTCAGTGCTTGCCTGAATTGTATTAGACTTGTTTATGTTGTTCTTCCTGTTATCCTTCTCTTCAGAATCTTCCCCTGACACTTCAGATAAAGCTCTTGTTGTCCAGGGAGAATCAAAACATTTCCCAAGTATTGAAATGAAGTGTTCAATTTTGGAGCTCGATCCAGGGAATTTGAACCAGAAGTTACTACACAGCATGAAGACCAGTGTGTGTATAAGAACAAGGTAAGGGAAGTACTTGGCATACCAGTGTAGAGCCCGTTCATAGCACACCTGATTTATAAAGCTGTATTGCTGAAGGTCCAAATCAGTCTTGAGTCCTTTCATTTCAACTGTAGCTGGAGGGGTGGATGGCTTCGGTGGTGGAAGGGGGGTTGTATCTGGGATTGTGTTAAACACATTTGAACTGTTAGATTGGTTCTGGCAAGGCTGGACACGCTTTGGAAGGCATATTATCTTGTCTTGCATGACCTGGAACACACAAAAAGATATCTTTTGAACTGATGTACAAACAATGGTGGCAGCACCAATGGGTAGCTGTCCTTGGAGTTCCTCCAGCTGCCAGGCATTCCTCCTCACAGCCTSCTACTTGGCCCCACAGGCTGTGCTATTATTATTCTGAACAAGACACTTGTTCTAAATGCCAAGAACCAGGCCAGCCCTTTCTATCTACGGTTAGCTTTCCAGAATTTGAATAAGAGGGCATTCAGACAATCCAGAAAAAGGAGAAGTGTGAGTAATGCTTCCAGAAAAGACCAGAGATCTCCTGTATTGCTCTCTCCAGAGGCAGACTGTTACTGCCAGGTGTATTATTCACTCTGGCTACACGATGTTCAGAGATAGCTTAGGCTTGAAAGCAGCACAACTGCATTCATGTGGCTGTACTCTCCCACTGTGATGTCTTAGCACACCAGAAATGGCTGACAAAGGGCTAATGTGAGCATATCTATGCTGGGACATTATTAATCTTCAATCTTAATAAAGACAGATACCGATAATTCTTTGATGGCATTTGTGCGTGCATAGACATAGATTTTATTCAGTTTCTCACACATAGAGTCCTCATAGAATCACAGAATGATCTAGGTTGGAAGGGACCTTAAAGATCACCTACTTCCTGCCATGGGCAGGGACACTTTGCACTAGACTGGGTTGCTCAGAGCCCCATCCAGCCTGGCCTCGGACACTTCCAGGGATGGGGCATCCACAATTTCTCTAGGAACTTAAACCTGTTCCAGTGCCTCAACACCCTCACAGTGAAGAATTTCTTCCTAATATCTAATCTAAACCTACCCTCTTTCAGCTAAAAGCCCTTACCCTTGTCCTATCACTACATGCCCTTGTCAAAAGTCCCTCTCTATGAGGGACTTTTATAGCATGGACTACACACCTGCGGGAAAAAAGTAGCTCTGTTCTTGAGTCTGCCTATAAATAAAAAAAAAGAGCAATTTTCTTAATTTGGGATGATCACCCATGTTGACAAACTGAGGTCAGAGTGCCTTTAGGGACCAATCACCTTTGGTTTAATTTGGAATAACAGTTCTGAGTTCAATGCAAGGCTCCCTATAGGTCTGAATTTAAAATGTTAATCCATGTGATAAAACAAGGAGCTCTGTTACTTGCCCTGAATGACTAATTGGGATTAGCCCAAACTAAGACTGTGTGTAGTGTAGACGTATTTTTTGACATCATGGTTGTTGAAAGCACTAAGTATGCAACAAGAGCTACCAAAATCAGATATTCCTTGATGATCCACTCTGGTGTAGGGAGATGCTGTGATAAGACCACACGTGTTTTGAACAATATCAGTGCCATAACTGTTGACACATCAAAAACTTCTGTAGTTAATCTGTATCTGTAAACGCTATTGTGATATACACCCTTATACCCTGGATTTATGTATCTGGCAATAAGTTGGAGTAAAAGAAGTTTGTCTATTATTTCAGTGTTTCCACACATTATTTTCCAGTGTGCTTCCTCTAATCAAGCAGATAAACCTAAAAATAACAGATGATTTAATTTGTGTGGTTAAGCAAACATCTACTAATGCAAAATTCATCTCTATAGAAAGAGATTTTTAAGCATGAATTCTGTACGAGCTGAAAATACTTGAGTATGGAGAATACAGGCAAAAGTACAGCTGATTTCATGTGAAATTTGAGACACAGTATATCTAAATCTTAGGCCGTGTAAGTGAGCAAATTCCTCTGAAATAAAAGGTCTGTCAATGTGTCGCTTTAGCTCCATTTCCAAGTCATGCCAAGAAATGTGAGATCCATGTTTGAACGAATACTATAACTTTTTATTTTTGTGGAGCCATCCCAAACAGTATTTTTCATTTCTTTTCTGCTTTTTGCTCTTTAGCAAAATGTAACTAGCAGTGACTGACAGTAATGTCAATTGTTTACGTGTAAGCATCCTCAGAGATGTTTTGGAATGGAAGAGACATAATATTAGCTGTGGGTGGTGTTAATAAAAYAAGCATATTCATTTCAAATCTCTTTATATCATGACAGAAATAATATTAACATTTGCCAAATAAAGAAAAACAGAAATTACAAAACTACATTTTTCAAGCTTTCAAACAGCAGAATGGTAACAAATAAGAACTGAAGTTGATCATCTGTTTTGTTATGCCAAACTGAGGTGAAAACAGCGATCCAGGCACCAGCCAAACCAACAGCTTCTCAGCTGGCGCAGCTCCATTGACTCTAGTGTATCTCTGCTGATTCACAGCTGCTAAAAGTCTGGTCTGTGTTATTTGATGTTGCTACTTAAACAGCTTTAATCCTGGGACCAGCACATTTTCGCTTCGTTCATGGTGAGCCCAAGAGATAAAACAAGATGGGACACACCATCCTTCCAAGGCCCTTCCTCATTTGTGGTGTTTTTTCAGCACCCCTGCGAGCACCCGCCTCGCCTCCGTCCCCTTTGATTTACCTGTAACGTGCACCCGAACACTCCGATCATCAGCATGGCGACCGAGAGATAGTCCGTGAACACGTCCCACCAGGGCTTCAGCACCCGGAACGCCGGCTGCTGCTCCGAGAACTGGCGAAACTCGGTCACAGGAATCATCCTCCTGCAAAAGAGCAAGGCCAGCACTCAGTCTCCTGCAGCTCATACCCCTCACTCTGTGCGAGCAAGTGAAAAAATCTCCTCTGTAAATGGAACTCCCAGGATGCGGCATAAAAGTTCCCAGGTACTGACACTACTGACACCCCACCTCAAAAAAGGGATGCTTGTGCTGTTCCTAYGCAGCTCCTGTGAGGGAGAGTCTGGGATCCCACCCATGCAGGCAGGCAAATCCCTCTCTGCATTGACTCCAGCCATCTCTGAGGGGTCAGTGAGGCCTTCTGCATCCCTGAAAATCAGCCCATTCTGTAGACAGAGATGTTAAGCTTTATACACATTAGCCTTGATCTCAAAGGTCTGGCTGAAATGCTTGTCTTGTGTTCAAATTTCACACACCCTTTTAGTTATCATGTTTCGTTCACTTCCATTTTATTCATAGTGGTTTCAGGTATGCTTTGGAATATTTTTGTGCATACTTACTGCAATTCTACATCTACTATGTTTGAAGTGCAAGTTCCTAAAGTGCTTTAGGTAACCAAAACTACAGGCAGATCAAGGGCTTTATCTTCACCTCAGATGTCTAGGCTTACATCATCATGTGCTCTGAAAAATCAGCTAACACATGAGCATGTACAGGCAAAGCGACTGATTTTAAATCTTACAGCGTATTGTGCAACTGAATCCCTGAGATCAAACCAGTACTGAAACTCCCCAGCAAGTTACAATTAAACGATAAATTCACATGGGAATGTAACAAAAATACTCCCAAGGGCAATTAACAAAATTTGTCCATTAACTAACGTCATAAATGCTCACCACAATCGCTTCCTATCACAGTAATACTGGAAGTCTATWATCCTGATTCAGCTGCACACTGGGACCCCTTAATGTGGGTTTGGTGACATCCATCTGTGTGCAGGCTTAGCGATAAGCCTGCTGAGAAGCTGCCCAGGAACTTAGGGGATTTGGTTCATTCAGAGCCAGGGACCGGAAAGGTAAGGATTCAAGCCATAATGGCTGCAAGTCATTGCAAGTGTACAGCCATCCTAAGAATTAACAACTGGCCCCCACTACACTGGCCATACTCATGTGGAAAGACACTCTGGCATCTTCTCAGGGACTGCTGTGTCTCTGCCTGCCCAGCTGATTCTCAGGAGGTACCACAGTCCCCAAAGGCATAAGGTGGAGTTTGTAAATGAACCTGTGGTAGTAGCTAGGCTGGGGCTTTGCATCTGAGTAGCATAGAAACTTAACTCTTGTTCCTTCACCYCTCTCCTCTTGCAAACCTTCCATGTTGCTGTAAGCACTACTTGGCCAGACAGGAGAATCTCTCTCTCAGCCTCCTGTCCTCCTAAAGTCTGTCCCCAGGATGCAGGATACAATGCCAGATGAAACTGCACACTCCTCTTGCACTGGCAATCCCCAAGAGGAAGGCAGGCTGTCCTCCATAGCACTTCCAAATTAACAGACCATCAGTGAAAATGATGGCAATGCAGGCCTGACTTCACACAGCCAGGTCAGAGGCTTGGCAGCATCCATGCCAACAGGCCTGAATTGCTACAGTGCTGGCGGAGGAATGCAGCATTTGTTATCAAATGGCAGGCAGCCAGGAACCACAATTCTGCTTTTTGTGTGCTTGTCTTGCAAATGTTGGCAGACATATCAGGGAAGATAAACCTCTACAGCAGAGCAAAGCTGGGCTAGCTGCTGGGACAAACCTTTGTTGCCTTTCACTCTTCTTTTATAAATACTGGTGGATCTCATGAATTAGAGGTGGTCCATGTAGCTTTAAGTACATGCCCAGCACTCCTCGAGCTAAACCTCTGCTGGCAGCTCCCAATGACACCTGAGCTGAAGAACATGATGCACAATCTCTCTTTCATTCTCATATGCATTTCACTACCATTGGCAAGGAATTACCCTTCTCTTTTTAATTTCCATATAAAATGCAGATGACTGAGTAGCTGCTCGTAAGCTTTAATATTTTTTCTCTATCAAGCATTGAAAAACTTAGAAAATTCTCAAAGGAATCCACTAATACAAATGTTAGCTAAGCAGTTGCCATGCAACAGTCCTGCTCAAAGTTTTGTAACACATATACGACTGTTGGCTCAGGTTTTGAGGCCAGCTGGCTGACTGGAATGCCATCAGTACACCCAAGAATACCTATCAACAGATTGCTTTAAAATCATGACATTTTCTTCCCACCCCTGCAATCATGGCTTATGAGTGCTTTTTCATATTCTGACGGCACCGCCTCTAAAGATTCCATTTGTTTTTTTTCAAAAGTATAAACAATTTGAGTGTCAGGTAAAGACAGAATTATGTTTCCTGCAGTGGAGATTCTTGACAAAACACAAGTGCTCACATGCACAGAAACACGCGGAGACCCAGGAGCCACTGGTTAGACACCCAAGCAACTGTGGATCTGAGCCACAGCATTATGGAAGTTGGCAGCACTGAAACAGGGACAGTGCCTGAGAGCAGATGGGACTGGAAACTATCTTACAAATTACTGTGCAGGGACAGCTTTCAAGACCAAAAATTCATCTGGCTGTTATTTTTTTTTTTTGCTTCACTATGTATTTTTATGGGTCTTTGATGTATTATATATTTGCTTTATTTCTTCTAAGTGATACATGGGGAATTTAGACAAAGGCAGATAGGTTCTGATAGCACAAACACATTCTGCCCTGATCCCTCGTTCCCTTCAGAGGCTGTTGTTTGCATGGTGTGACTCCTCATTAGTAGAGTGCACATACTGTTACACTGATTAACGGGCCAAGCAGAGGGAGAGCTGCACAAAGAAAGCCTCTCTGAGCCATCCCAGAAAACCCATCTCTGGGGGTGGAAGGTTTGCAGTCCAACACCAGACATCAAAACTCGTCTGCCACTAATGTTTTCCTTTTTTGTTAAAAAAGAAAATAAACGTTACTGAATGATGGCAGTAGTACTGCGCACAAAATAACAGTAAATAAACCAACAATGGCTTATGACAGATGATATATTTTAGCTTTGGGGAAAAAAGACATTCACAAGAAGCTTTAGATGGCGATTGAATGTGAAGAAGTAGGACAACCATTTTCCAACACTCACTGGAGGGAAGCCTATTGCTTCTCCCCTTGCTGCTAAAAATCATGGAAAATGCTGGAAAGAAGTACAGAGCAGCCTAGGCTTACCAKCTGCTGACATGTGCACACAGAATGAAATGACACCGAGTCACTTTTCATTTGTCTCCCACTTCCCTCTAGCTTCTTTTCCATTCTGGCTTGTCTAGTGACGGAAAGGACGTCTATTAGCAGCGATTCAGACTTCAGAAAAGACACAGAAGGTCCACCTGACTCAGAACAATCCTGAAAAATCCCTCCTGGCCATGTCCAGAGTCCAGCTCTTACCCACTGCTACACCCAAAGCTGCACCACTGCCAGACTAATTTATAATCACACACAAACCATGTCTGCACAAAATAAAATGATTCAGTCAATCATCAATTTGAACAAATAAAGGGATGCTAAAAAGTCACACTGCAGTCCAAGTCACAGCAATCTCTGGAATAGCACACCATTTACTGTAGTTTCTTATCTCTCCTTGTAACAAGGAGACAAAAGACAAGGAGTTCAACGTTTCAGCTGGTGAAAACTAAGCATTACTAATTTCAGTTCACTCACGTTCAAAATGTTATTTAATTGCACAATACCTTGTAGCTGAAATGTGGCATCTGACTTACTGTTAAATATTATTCTAACCTACTTTAGTAAATACTAGAGTTCTAAATATTGGATTTTTTTTTCAATTAAAATCAGAACTTGTTCTTTTTTTTCCCTCTTGCATTTCTAATAATCCTCAGACCCTAGAGAAAACGGTACATGAGATAAATCATCTGGTATTCAGCTACCAGAAGGAAAGAAAAAAGGAACTTGGATTAAAAATCAGTTGTACTGGCTGTTAAGCAGTGCTGCAGAAAAGAGCTGTGGGTTTGCCAGATTACATAAAAATAATAATTTAAAAAAACCAAACAGAAAAAACAGTAACAAAACCCCCCAAAACAAACAAAAGAAAACAAAAAAAYACCCACCTGAGGGGGGAGAAATTAGTAGGCATTTTTATTTAAAAATTTCTATGAAATGTAGAAAACTTGATGAGTGCAAATGAGTATGTCATAAGATGAAATACTTGAATCCATGTGTAAGTGTGATACGTGCTCCATCAGAAAACGTAACTACAGGAATCAACTAATGCATGGGAGATTAGGAGCGAGACACAACAAATTAATGTGCCCTAAAAGAGCTAAGGAGAATAAATAGATCCAAGTAAGAGATGAAGTATTGGAAACAAATTAGACTTAATAAATCAAGAGACTGAATCAAAGGATGATTGTGAAACGGCCGTACCGTGGAGCAAACCAGCCTCTCAGCAGTTGGTTTACATCAGAGGGAATAAAGGAAAGCAGTGAGGACAGTTTGGAAGTAATGACGGCTCTTGCCAGTGCAGCTAAAGAGAAAAACGAGGCACCAGGCAATCCACGTGATGTGCGCTGCAGAATATAAAGGAAATCAATTCATGAACTTCCTGCCCACTGGGAGCTCCAGGGGCTGCTCAGGCAGACAGCCCAGGGGCTTTCGGGCAGGCCCCACCCTCCAGCTCTGGTGCCAGGGGGGCTGAGCGGCCGAGCCTCCGCCACCAGCACCTGTGCACCAGCAGCCGGACCTCCACCAGCCACAGAAGCCCAAAGGACCAGCGTGTCCCTGTCACAGCACAGCCACAAAGCCCCGGGGACAAGCCCTGGCCTTGGCTTACTGCTTCACAGGTAGGCACTGTGAGTTGCTCACTGCGGCTTTGTGTCCACTGAGGTTGTGTGTCCTGCCTTGCAGCGGTGCAAAAGGGACCCCAGTCAAAGACAGGACCCATYGTGCCAGATGGGCAAACACTTGGGAACATGAAAGTTGACACGCCCTCTCATCAAGCTGTATTCATCTTGTATCTCTGGAGACACTCCACAAAGCAAAAACATTAATGCTCAGAGAACTGCCCCTCTGGTAAAACCGTGAACAAAACTGCTTTCGGCTTTAGCACATTCCAGGCCCCAGCTCTTGCTGGGTGATGGTTTAAGCCAATTCTCATAGAGTAACCTTCATTCATTTTATGGAGCATAACTGTGTGGATTGGCAGCAGCCCTCAGAAGGATTGGACGGTTCATGCTGCTGGAGAGTGCTTCACCACCACTGAACAGCACCCGCTGCTCCCACTGCCCCACCTCAGCTTTCAAGGCACGGCCTGTAGAGACACGGCAATTAAAAGCAGCACAGTGAGCAAAACAGAAGGGACAACCATGAGGCTCTGCCTTTTAACTCACCCGGCAGATAGCATGTGTTCCTCACTGAGGCAAAGTCCCAGCAGCTCCCACCACTGCCCCCCACCACGGCAAGCTGGCCTCCGGGCTGCCTGTGCCGTGCTGTCAGGAGAGCTGCCAGCTGCTCTGTGCCCTTCCATAGGCACTGCTCGGTGTCACCCGTGGACAGCAGCCAGCCTATGTCCTCCTTGCCCAGCAGAGCCCAAGAGCCTGTCTCCATGCCTTGCTGACCCTCATGTGGCAGAGAAGTGGAGTCACTGCTGCTTCATGCTCAGGCTGTAGACCAGGACTTGCCCGAGCTGTGTTTGCGAAGCTACAGGTGTTACTCACCAGAAGTCAAGCCCTCTGCTATTTTGTTCTKGCAGTAGTGGTTACTCAATCACATCAAATGTTGAAGCAATCAACATCATCCATTGCTTGTTTAGGGGAATGACCAAAGCCGTGCACTAGAATCGGAGCCCCTGGATGTCAGACAGGCAACTAACATCCAGAAGGCACTGGTTTGGCAGGGGCAGGGTATGAATTACACACCAGAAGGAAAAAGGAGGAGAAACATAGCTAGAGGAGAAAGAAATAATGATATTTACAACTTTACCACAGAAAGCTGAGGAGATTTCTTAAGCTGACTAAAAAAGATGTTTAAATGATTAGCCGGCTGACATTTAACCACATTTCCCTGACATCCCATCAATCCTCCCCAGATGTAGGATCAGCACCACCACTTCCAAGAGTGGCACCGAGTTCAATCAAGCGTCAGATGGTAGGGACACAGCCCTGACCCCCACTAGGGAAGGAGCTTTCTTCTTGGCATGAGAAGCCTTGGCTGGAGGCCACAGAACCACAGTTGCAGCCCAGCTGAGTAGGACAGGAAGGGTCAAGGCTGAGATGTCCTCATGAGCCAATTCAGACTGGGGCTGCTTGGTCTTCCACATCGGAGATCTACCGAAAGAAAGTGCTAGGCAAACCCCACCCTCCTGGCTGTTTTAAACATACTGCATGTCAGGATAAATTATGAAATGCCTTTTGGGAATAGTGCTGCAAGAAGGTCTCTGCGTTGGTTCCCATACATGATTTATTGCATATTCATCTTCATTACAGGAACAGAGCACAGCTCACATTTACCACACAATGAACTTGTGACCTGGCAGCAGGGACTCAGCAGAGCCCAAGGGCTGTGGGCCACGTGTGCAAGGGCTGCTCACCAGTGGGTTTTTACACAAGACAAGGCATTGCACACCTCAAACCCCACAGCCCACAGTCCTTGGTTGCAAACGTTTGTTACTCTGCACAAATACCATAAAGTCACTTCTCACGTATTCTGTGCTGTTTGGCCTCGGCCGCTCTGGGCCAGGAGGTGAAATTAAGCTGGTGTTGCTCCTCAGCACAGGGCCTGAGGCTACACTGAAAAGCAGAATTTTGCATTTCTATTTTACCTGATCTTAAACTGCACCCTGAGACAGTTAAAAAAGCATGAGTAAGGGAGTTTTGCAGTCAGGTTGATGGTGATGTATTCTCAAATAGGCTATTTAAACAAAATCACTGGTCTGTGCAGAACCCCAGGACCTAGGGCGACAGTCTCCTCTAGCCAGAGCTGAGAGGCACAGCCTGGCATGAAATGGCTTGGTGCTACTATCATCAGTCATATATTCTGTTGATTATAACTTTGCCAAATTTGTATTTTTAAGTGGGACTGGATCCCCAAAATGAACATAAGGAAAAACCTGTGTAATTTAAAATTTGAACAAAGATCTAGCAATTGTTCAAACCATTCTAGAAACAAGCTTAGGGGAACAACATTGGATGTGAACACTACAAAAGTTGTGGTCTTTCTATTTAAAACTTTTCAGATCCCTCATGTCTCAAAACTTGGCAATAATTGGGAACACAGTTTTTACTGCAGTGTGAACAGCTGCCTACAGCTGGCTAATTTATAAACCTTTGGAAACTCTGGGATTGGGTCCTTTGATCTCAGCAGCTGAACACTTCATTTTCAGCACGTGTCCTGAAGCCCCTCACAGCTCTTGGCACTGCCCGTGCTGGCACCATCGATGACAGATAATGGACCTGCTTCACTTCATCACCTAACCAGGAGAGGACTAAAAGTAGACCCAGGGACAAGACACCAAGCTTGGGAAACTGAGATTAGACTAAAGGGGAAATATGATGATAAGGGCTGGAATTAGTAACTCCTAATTCCCAAGTGGTTGATGTTCCATCCTTATCTGTGTATTCTCACACATATTGTACATGCAGTGAAATAATGTCTAAACTACCCTGACATTCAGTTTTGGTAATCATTTTGCTACAAGTTTGCACTGACCAAAATGTCCAGCATTTTGGTAAGTGTAGGTGCTTGGTCAGTTCCTATGTAAAATACAGTAATACCTCTGTATTTTGAGGTATTAGACTGACTGACTTCTTCCTGTATTTGTGGCATTTCAGGAGACCCTGCTAGGCTTTATTGCTATTGGTGTTTCCTGTAATATAAAATTCAATTTAAAAAAAAATTTTTAAAAAGGCAAACACTTTTTGGCTGGAAAAACTGCTTTGAACACTGGCTTGTGTCGCCTTTGTTTGAAACATGATGGCTCCCCTTTTGTTCCATTGACTGTAATGGAGATTTTCACAGGAAGAAATATCATCATTCTGAAGTAAGAAGTACAAACAAATGATGCTGTTTCTTAAACATAAATCTCATGTAAAGGAACTGGAAAGACATCAAAAACAAACCATTTGCATCCAAACAGTTATTTTTAAAAGTCCATGTGTTTACTGTATTTTCAAACAAATTCATGTCCTTGTGGCTGAAGCTGGTGAGGAAATATGACCTGGAGGAACAACAGAGCATGAGTCAGGAGTCCCCACTGGGACACGGCCGTGGACAGCCTGTGCACGCCACACTGCCCGCCATGCCACCACTTCTCCAGCCACGAAACAGAAAGGTACCTACTTTCTTTAGTACCTTTGGTGGGAAATATGAATGAATACTAACACAAAATCATAACATATTGCTTTTTTCCAGTCTTCTGCAATGGCTGAATCTAAACTGATAGCATGTCAAAACTTCCCTGAAAAGCCACTGAAATTAATTTGATTTCATACTACACATTACCAAAATTAAGCATCACAGTTGGTATTAGTTTACAATCTGGGGAACAGACCAAATACAATTAGCTCACGGAAGATATTATTCCAGTACCCACAGTTTGGTGGTCCTACAAAATGTGTGCAACCCATTCAGTTTTCACAAGGGCTGCACATGTGCCAGCGACGACAAAAGCAGGCTGGCCATGATGGGGCTGTCCCCTCCCTGCATGACAGCTGTTGAGCATAGAGAAGGGGTTTCATTTCCAGATGCATTGACTGGACACAGCTAGGTTGTGCCACCTGAACTCCAGCATGGTCACAACCTATTACCGGAAAACTGTGCTCCATTATGTTAACTGCCACAACCGAGCTTCCCCAGCACCCCAGCTCCACAGGGCTGCAACCGTGGGCAACAYGCCAACGAATCACTGGGGATTTAGAGCTGGAGAAAACTGGAAAGGGTGTAACTTGCAGAAACACGCTGAATACCTAGTCCACTCTTTGCCCTCCGAGTTCCTGAGGCCCACACAGCAAGCATCCAGCATATCTTAGATTACGGCTGCCCCTCTGCTTTCAGAGGCAGCAGTGGTGCATTCAGATGCAGCAGCAAATCCCCCTGCTCTGTTCTTGGTACCATCTGCTGTGGCAGTGGAAGCTTAAAGACCTGAAGCCAGAACTCAGAAGAGACATAAGGGACATAAAGAGGAAACATAAAGGACATAAAGAGGAAGTAACATTAATAAACTGCATTTCAAAATACATGCTGCAATTTCCACCTACATATACAGTAAGTGCTGCTTTGGCAATGAATCCCAGACAATAACCTTGTTGTTTGTTCCAACTGAGTCATAGCACTTTTTCATGTATTACACACCAAGAAGACTTCCTATTGTCAGCAGCTCTTTGACTTCAACTTGGTTGGACTAAAGACAAAAAAAATGTTCAGGGCTAGATTCTGCCAGATCAGGTCTCAGTGAAACCAACAGTTCTTTCCGTACCAAGCATATGGGCCTGTGTGGAGATTTGGCTTTGCTGAGCTCTTCCTCCAAATCTAAAGAAAAGTACAGTCCACACATGTCCATGTCAGAGACTACTTCAAAGGCAATACTTACCATTTTTCGGCTCTGGGAGTAACATTCTTTGTTTATCAGGGTTATCACTCAAGYTGTCCACCCTCTTTCCAGAGCCACAAAATGGTTTTAATGTAAGTGAAAACCTTTAACAGCAAACCAAAGCACTGAGCAACAAACTATCCAGTAAGTGATATTTTAGTACTCCTGAAATATGTCTAAATGATTGAGAAAAGTAAAACCACACCAAGTTTTAATCAAAGCTATACCAGGTTATCCGCAAACACTATTTAACATACCCAGATAATGAAGATGGAAACAATGCTGTAGAATGTCACAGGACAGACAATATTACACAAATCAGTGCCCTTCATCGTCAAAGAAATAGTCAGGTGCCTGAGGCTAATACAAGTGCTCACATTAAAAAATGTTCAGCCGATATAATTAAAAATTAATTCCTAATTGGGACAGGAAGCACAAAAGGTCCATTCCGAGTCCTAAGCAGCTCAACCATCTGACAAGTTAGTTAAAAACATTTTATGCAGTGACTGAGCCAATAACATTAAAGAAATGCCTGTTTTCATGATTTGTGAGACTTTTGTATAAAGAATCTTTTTTGCTCCCATTTGCAAACAACATAAAAGAGTTTTCTCAGACTTCATGATAGTCTCATAGAACATGGATCCCAAAACACCTGGATAAACATACAGGTATTCTCAGCCTGAAACAGCTGATGGATTTTCTTCCCCTAAACCATCCTTTGTGACAAAAATCCCTGACAATAAAGCTCATGGTCTCATCCATACTCCTGAAAGAATAAGAAAGACTAACAGATAAATTCAAGCACATAAATTAGATGTGATCTACACATACTCAAAGATATACACTAATAACTAAAGAATCAGAATTGGTTTTCACATAAGAGGACTTTTAAAGATAATAAACTGGAAAACCAGAACTATCTGCCTCAATTCTCCATCGGACTTTTTCAGGACAGTGTCCATCCATAGACCAACAAAGAGGGATTAGCTCTAACCTCATTCCACCAAAAAGTCAGTTGCTGCATAATAAAACAAAAAAAGGCTGTTTCTATCAAGCCTAAACTGTAGGATCAAAGCAGTTGCTGGGGGGGATTCTGACAACACTACAGAAGGTGTGCAGGTCTTTGAAATTATGTCATCATGGGTAAACTACTGCAAAGAGCAAATACTTTTTTTAGTCACATAACACTTAACAAAGGGCTTTTCTGAGAATACTGTCTGTGAACACTGGTGAAAACTACCTGCCCCTGAGACAGTTCATCAAACATTCACGTCAACTGGAAAATGAGATCTGTGATGGTCCTTGCTCAGAGCACCAAACCTGCTTTCTGACAGCAACCTGCACTTCTGAGCTGTTGCATTCTGCTGTAAATCACACGTGTATCAGCACCTCACACTGCTGCATGGTCAGGGCAGGGATTAACCTGTGCTCTGCTTCACCGTATGCTCCAGAGCAAGCAAGTAGTCCAAACTTTCAGTGATGAGTAAATAAAATTTGAAATGTTCTCAGCATTTCAGCAGTCCTATTGCTGGCTTGTTGAATTTAGGATTCCCATCAATAAAAAACCACTTTGTACTATTGCCACTGAAGGGAGATGTGAGCCAGCATCTCCATTTTCAGCAGATCATAGGTTAACCCAGGATAAGAAGTTGGTATAAAAGGCTGAATTCTGCTCACCTGGAAGTCAATGGAAAAGTTAAAGTTTACTTTGACAGAGAGAGAAATGGATTTTTAATATTATGGTACAGGTYCATATGTTTTTACACGTTCTGGTTCAAATCCAGTGGAACTTTATACACTTGTTGTAACAGTGGCATTAGCAACTTTCCAGGGAGAACAGTGCCATCCTGTGCTTCAGGGGAGGCCTCTGTTTTATTTATAAACTAAGAAAAAACATGCGGGATTCTCCCAAACAAATGGGAAATGCGCTAAGCACATGCATGGCATTATCCTACCTTTTAAAAATCTGACCAGATCAAACACTAGATTGTAAATCTGTCCTTCAAGGGAGAGGGAGACAGTGTACAGAAAGTCTGTACTGGAAAAAACTCTCATGCTGGTCCAAACCTACGCCTCTCTGGATGATACAGTTGTAAAGTTTATGCTGTGTCTGATGAGCTGCATGTGTCAGGCACTAAAATGTAAAGCGAATACAGTGCAGGTAGGCCGATGCAGGGTCTGTCAGGTTGAAAGACAGCTCTAACACACTCTGCCTGTCTGGGGATGGGAAGGCAGCAGTGCCTGCCCTGTGTTATGAATGAAAGCAATGGAACAAATGACATATTCACACCTGGCCAAGAGGCTGAATCAAACATAGTATCTTCCTAGCGGGAAAGAGATCCTAGAAACACAAACCCAACGAAAGTCACTGCACTATAGCTTGAATTTGCAACAGAGTTTTGTTGCACAAAATTCCTAGGCAAACAGCCCAAAGATGAAGAAGAGAGTAAAGTTCCCATTACGGTGAGCATGTGAAATCCCACATGTGTTAACATTCTTCTGACAAATCATTTTGGAAGGAGAATGGCTTCTTTGCTTTATTAAGTAAGGTTTTAAAGTATTTAGAGGTTTTCTTTTTTTTTTCCTAAGGTCAATTGTTTAATTTTCAGTGTTTTCTTTACTATATAGCCCCTCCCCTGCCCATCCCAACTCTGACAATGAAGACAGCATCTTTCCACTAAGTTTTCTCAAAGAGGAAAAAACTATAAAATTAAACTCTAGCTCCTGTTATTGTGAATTGTTTGGATGGTAATAGAATTTATTTTTTTTTTTACTTCCCACAGCACTCAAAAAGCCTTGGGCTAGGAAGTGCCTTTCTGGCAGTGAATAGAGGCCACTTCAACCAACTGCAGCTGAGGTCAATGGACAATCAGGGGAACTGCTCCTCCCAGCACTTTGACCCAGTTCATTATTTTGGGTCTCACTGTGTTGTCCCTCTGGCACTAAGGCCAYCTGAGTATTGTTTAACCCTCCAGACTGCCCAGCCCGGATGCCGCCCCCCTCCTGCTCAGAGCTCCTTATTGTGGGGCTCAAAAGCCAGATACCGAGATGGGATGAGGCTGCCTCAGGAAATCAACTTGAACTGGTACAGGAACTGATTGCAAGATAGCACGAAGCACTGAGTGAGCACTTGTGAGAAGAATTCAGCAGTCTCTGATTTTGTTTTCCCCTGAAAACCAGCACTAGCCTTTTCCAATACTGGGCATACAAAGCAACTAGATTTTTAGGCTTTCCATCAGAGAGCTTCTTTCTACAACTGCTTACAAGAGTAAATAATCACAAATAAAATACACAGAAAGTTATATTATGGTAAAACCTCTAGCAGGACCTGTCAGTATTCAGACTGGAAGAAAACAGCAGCACGGCTGTCACAAATTTAGCAAACTCAGAAAGTAACTGGAAAAGGAAATGATTCAGAAACCACAGGTGCTCAGCACCAGGCTGCTGTGCCTTGCTGGCAGCCCTGAAACACGGGCGCTTTTGAGACAGCAGGAATCCAAGGCCAGGTTAAAATTAGGGATCATCTCAGAAGTGTGCTCAGCCCGGCTCTCCATGCTGATCTGCACCACAGGAGCAAACAGGTTTTTCCAGGAGAAGAGTGAGCCCAGGGGAGTGCTACACTCCTGACTGCTTTCATCATGCCAAAAAGAAAAGTAAAAGCAGGTCTAATCCACCCGGGGCGGGGGGGGGCAGGGAAATATGCATACTTGGTTGAATTGGGAAGGGAGATTTTTTAATCGTTAGTTATTTCCAATGCTGTCACGTTTTCCTCCACTATCTTGCAAAGCACTTTTCTGCCTGTCCAATCTTTTACAGCATAATTCAAACCTACAGTGCTCTGTGGGAGCAAACATGTACACGGGTGTCTTCAAACACTGGTGTTCATAATACTGAGTCTCTCATCACCGGAAGTACTAATTCAAAAAGTGGAAAAAAGAGAAATATTAAAAAGCCAAACCATAACTAACATACTTGTCTGAGCAATAAAATTCCTCACTTTTAAACACTTTCATCCTCATGAAATTCTGGTAGGCTACATTCAGCGGTCTTTCATAAGCCTCTCATTTTGCTTGGTCAACTCTTTCCATGCGGGAAACTGCATTTGGTGAATAATGAACAAAACTGCCCATCACYCTGCGACACGGCAGAGCTGATTTTAAACCGATTTGAAATCGGGATTTTTTTTTTTTCTTAATCTCTTCAAAAACAGCGTCATGGACGCCGGAGCCTCGCGGKGCCGCCGGGGCTGCGCTCCCCTCCCGGCCCGGCGGCAGAGACCCGCCAGGCCCTTCCGAGGCTTGGTGAGGCTGCGCAGCCCCCGCGGAGGAACCGCGGTGGGAGTGCGGCTGGACCGCCGCCTCCCAGTCCTGCTCGCATCCTCCCCGTAATGCGGGCTGGTCTGAGGCTTTTTTTGGGGGGAAAATACGGCCGCGGGCTTTCCCCAAGCTTTTTTCCCCAAGGGCTTTCCCCAAGCCGCCCGTCTCCACGGCGACTGTTTCCCACCACTGCCCCCTCGGCGGCCCCGCTCCCGGGAAGCCCCACTTGGATYCGGGCCACGGCCGCGCCGGGCACTCCCGGGGCCGCCCCGCCCGGCAGGGGATGGGGTGGGATGGATGGGGCGTGAGGGGCGGCCGCGGCCGCTTCCCGGCGCCCCTCCGCGGCGGCGGAGGCGGCGGCGATCCCAGATAAAGTTTGGCTCCCCCGGCACTGCCCAGGGTCGGAGGCGGCACCACCGATGCCGCCGGCGGGCAAAGCGGTGCCCCGGCAGCCGCGGGCCGGGCCGGGCCCGGTCTCTTCTCCCGGGGGTTGGGGGGCGCAGCGCCGGGCCCTGCGGGGCGGCTCCTTCCCTGCGCGGCCCCCCGGGCACCCTCCCCGCGGCGATGCCCCGTCCCGGGCGCGGGCAGCGGAGCGCCCCGGGAGAGGCGGCCGGGCGCGGCAGCGCTTACCTGGTGCGCGTCCTGGCGCGGGGCTCGGGGTCACGGGCGGCGGCGGCGGCCGGGCGGGAGCGCGAACATCCCGCGGCGCGGTGCGGGGCTGAGCGCGGCGGGCAGGGCCGGGCCGGGCGGGGCAGGGAGGCCGCCCGCAGCCGCGCTCCGCCCGCCGCCGCTCCGCCCCCACCGCCGCGGGGCCACGTCTCCGGTCTGACGCACGCGGCGGGTGCCGGGGGGCGCCGGTCGGGCCGTGCCCGGCAGCCCCCGCGGGCCCGGCGGCGGCGGTGGGCGGGACGGCCGCGCTCCGCCCGCTCCCGCTGCCCCCGAGGCGCCGGTAGCGGTACCCGGGAGCCGCGACCTCCGGGCGCGCCCGCGGCATCCCCGGCCGAAGGAGCGGCGAGGCGGGGGCTGGCGGAGCAGCCGCGGCACGGACGGGCTGGATTGGGGTTGCTCCATGGCCCGCACGCAGCGCGGTCGGTGCCGTGGGAAGCGGCGGCGGGCGGGGGAACCGCGAGTCGCCGTCCCCGCGCGGGCGGGCGGCTTCGCGCCGCGTCGGGAGGATGACTGCAGAAATTGTGATGGAAAGATCTGGACCTCAGCACGCAGGGCTGTGGAACGACTATAAAGAGACCAGGCTGTAAAGCGCCTAGGACTGCATTAACAATGGAAAAGTGTCTCAGAGAGTGACAATTGGAAACACAAACTTCTGGCCCAGCAATTCAAAAAGCACAGTCTGAAAACTGCTGCTGAAAGAAACCACATGTTTAAAGGGACTTTTGTCCAACATTTCCAGAAAGATTTACGTCTCTGGCAGAACGAAGAGACAGGACAAATTGTGCATCAGAGGGAGGTACTTGCCCTCCAATAACTTGCCCCTAACCTTAGGGATAGTGTTTGTATCCCCTTAGGGACAGTACAAGTATGTAAATAAGGAAATACAAATATATAAGCCCACTGGGGAGGAGTTAATGAAAACAAACACAACATGATGCCTCACAGCTGTTTTGTTGCAAAAATATTAACTAGATTGGGATGTGAACCGAAGGTCTGCCAGGGATAGCTGTGGGTAATTCTGACTTTGTGTACTTTGTGACCGTCTGCTTCAGGGACTGCTGAGGGCAGACTCAGGTTCCTCATTTGGGAATCATCGATGTGATTTATAGCTGTGGGAGTTCAGCTCATCGTTTGCCTGAAGTGTTTGCTTAARTGCTTTGCTGTGCAGAGCTGCTTTTCTCAGCTGAAGCCTCAAGGCTTTCTGAGGCACCTCAAGAAAGGCAGGCCTGAGTCTGATAGGAGCTGGAAGATATTGTCAGCATAGCTCCCTCACAGTCATTCAGAGCTGTCAGTCTGAAAGATTTCAGCAATATTGCACCATTACATAAATTTTACATGTTCCCTCCATGCTTTCTGGGATATGGCTAAGGAATAAAACAGGACAAATGAGCAAGGTTTCCACATGGACAAAAGCACTGGGTTTCTTTTTTTGAGCTAAAGGAATAGTTATGGTGACTGCTGTGTTCATTTTATTGGTTTCTTTCCATTACTCTTAACTCCTGGCAGCAGCTTAGAGAATCCCTCCCTGTCCTGAATGGTTTCTTCTTTCAAACATTTGCAGACAGTTGTTCCGTTCACCCTTTCGTCATCGCTTAGCTCATTTAATCTTTTCTCATAAGTCAGTCCCTCCCGTTACTTAAGTGTGGTGCTGCTTTTCCCTGAACTCCTGCTCAGTTGCTCGTTTATTTTATGGTGACATGGTGGCCAGTGATCCTGCCATTGTTAACGTTTCCTGTTGTGGACTTTTGGGTTATTTTTGTTCAGAGTTACTGCAGTATTTGGAGGACTGAGCTAAGCTTCCCCTGTGAAGAATAATTACAGGCAAGGTCACTGATACTGCAGTAGAAAACATGGTCCRTGGATAATTATAGCTGATGGGTTTGGGGAGGGAGGCTTAATGCCGTTCTGGTATGTCAGCTTCTGGTGGAAGAAGGCCCAAAAATACATGTTTGATAGTAAACACACAACTGGGGTTCCAAATACCTTTGCTCTAGTGGAAAAATTCTGCTGCCTGAAGAAAACTGTAATTTATTTGCAAATTCCTGCATTATTTTAAGACCCTCTAGGCCAGTAAAATCTGAAGTCATGTTGGGGTATTTATTTTACTAAAATGGTAGGCAACAGTAACTGAATTCAACCATCTGTACGACTGCAAGTTTTTGATATGCTTTGATTTCACTGTTGCCTCTTTTTCATTGACGCCAGAGGAATGTGGGACGGGTCATGTAAGAAATGTCATTACTCCAAACTTAGCACATTTGCCTTTTACTGTTAATTGGCCTGTTTTGACATTCCTAATTTACAAATTCTCCAAGTGTTATTGCTGCTACTGTGTGCTACCTTGCAGTACRACAGAACCAGGAGCAGGGTTTGATTTGCACCTGAGTTAAAACTAGACCAGACCAGCCTCCAAACGCAGTTAAACACTGGGACAGATTGCACTGTCAGTGCTTATGTTGCAGTTATCCTCCGTTCATGTAGCCATGGGCTGATTCTCTAGTTTGATCCAGGTTCAGGATGCCTAATCCTGAAGTCCTTGCTCAGCACCAACTGCCAGGATACAGCCCCCATCTTCTACTGATTGCTGCTCAGAGTTTTGTTTTGTTCCTTTTTTCCCCCCCTACCGTCTCCAATCCCTTCATAATTTGAGGATGCACCCTGAAAAAACTCAAAGCCATCTCACACCCTGAAGTTTGGGGTCCCAAGACCAGCACTGAAGCTGGGTCTGAGATGATGGTGCTGCACAGAGGTTGAGCCAGCTTCCAGATAGATCTGGGTAAGAAAACTGGGGTTTGAGTGCCAGAGCTCTGTCTATACTTGGAAAAACACCCACAAAGAAAATGCTTTTCATCAGTCATCTCTCCAACAACTGTTGAAAACAGCATAATCTGTTAACAGAAAAGCTAAATTGCTTTCAGACGAAGCACTGAAAAACTACTTCTGTGATTTGATTCAGCTCAAATCGAAAATGCATGATTTGACAGCTCTAGTACTTAGCTGCTTGAAGTTTCTGTCAGAATTTATCTTTTCCCTAGTTTGCTTTTCTCCAGTTTCACATTTTAACCCCTCTCCCCCCAGATCAGTGTTTTTGAAATATGAATTTTAAGCGCACCAGATGTTTAAATAATAGCAGTGCACTGGGAATACAGACTTCTAAAATAAATTGCATGGATACTCTGGGCTGAGTCTGGGAAGGAGAAGCAAARCTTCAGTGCAGGGTGAAGAATAGAGTCATTTCTTAAGCCCACAGCATTTTATAAGCGCTAAAACTTGGTTTAATCAGAAGGAAAACACTGAAAGGATGTTTAATCTCATGAGCTCTTTTGTTGGTCCTAACTAAAGAAGAGCCACATTCAGCACAGGTATGATTACAATGAAAGCAGTGCAATTACCTCAGGGAAGAATTTGGCCCAACTAGATGTCTCTAGAGAAGCTATTGATAGCTGTCCCCACATATTGTTGAGAAAATACAGAGCTAAAAACATACCAAAAGAAATAGGACTAGCTCCCATTTTTCTGACCTTTGGCTGAACTGGAGCTCCTGGATTTGAAGGCTGCTTTAGCTCTGTAACACTTCTGATCATCATTAAGTTTTCTTCAGTGATCTGTCTGAAAACATCTTCCTAATTGAGGAGCTACGCAGCTGTGCTTGTTCTGGCTATTGCAGCTCTGAGCCACTGAGCCGTGTGCTTCACGGGATACAGCATCTTATCTAATTTTAGATGTGATGCAATGAGTGGGGGTAGCTCACATGAGGCAGGAGGGATGGAGCCGAGCAGCTCGAGCTCAGAGCAAGCACTTCATAACTACTAACGGCTTCTKTCAAAATAACAGAGGCTTTTATTACTACCAATACACATTTATGGGTGTGATTGAATAAACAAGCTGTAGCAAGAATAAACACTTCTGGTGGAAGATATTAGAACAAGAGTCAAGCAGCAGGCTTGCTGTCCTCAGGTGGTAGCTGAGGCTGCCCAGTCCTACCTCTCAGCCTTCCCCCTCTGATGTTCTCTACTGAAAGGCTGTAGCTGCTCTGACATACATACAGGCTTTCTTCTTCATGGGTACCACTGCTTACCCTCATTCAAGCACTCACAGAGAGATGGCTTAATTCAAGTGTTTGGTTTTCTCTTATACTTGGTTTTCTCAACAGCTTTCTGCCTCTCGCCAAGTTAGCCTGCACATAACCAAATTAATGCAGAGAATCTATACACTAGTACAAAGAAGCTCTACTTTTGCGGTAGTCTCTGCTTGCCAGAGCAGTGCCTATCCTGACCCATGTCCTGGCTCCATGCTGTACTGGACTGAGTCACTGGTTCCACGACCTTCTCCCCTGGCTGACATCCTGCAAAGAGAGAACAGGCTGTCGTTGGTGGTCCAGCTTGCATCATGCTTTGGGATTGGGCTTGGGCTTGGTTGTTTTAAAGAGGATTCAAGTCTTTCACTGTCATTAGAACAGCTTGGAATGTCTACGCCTAGCTCCCATCCCCCTCTCCCCCCAAAATTCCACCATTGAATTACCTGCCGCTTTTGTCCACTGTCTTTAAACAGTTAGTTGCAGATCTTTTACTGGTAGCAAACCTGTGTCAATAAATCATATTCTAAAAAGCATAAAMAGCACATTCTTAACAAAAATATCCTTTTACACATCTAAATGATAAAGTAAATGTTTGAGAAAGAAGTCCCTAAATTTTTTTCATGGTATTTTAAAACAGTAATCCCAAAATAAACAAAAAGAAATGTTTGTTAATCATCTGGAATTTTTAATTTCCTATTTTGCATGGGAATCTGAGTAATCAGACATATGGTATGCTTGTTAGCTGGGAAAGAGTCAGGATTAGAATAGATTCTCAAAATTAGAAAGCACTAAAATGCAGCAGCAGTCTTGGCTGCCTAAACTTAAACAATGTGTTGTGTTAATTGCTGGAACAGATCAACACTGAAAAACCCCCACACACCTAAACGATGCCCTGAAATTCGTTTCACCTAGCAGTAGAGAAGAAGCCTCAGGGATTGGAGATGAGCTAGTCCATAATTTACCTGCAAAGGGGATTATTTGATACAGACATAGCTGACAAGGAACAAAATGTGTTGTTTGGTGGCTTCTGTATGGGCTCAGTAGGTTTAAGAGTTGTGGGATTCCTAACACAGTAGAGTGTGGTCAGATCAAACTAATAGTATTTTTGGATTTATAGTGCTAAGTGTCACTGAGGCAGTCAGCAGTGAAAGCACATCCTGGTGTCAGTTTTCCTGCTGGGTGTGAGAGCGCAGTTCATCGGCCGCACTGCTGCCATCAGGGCAGGTTCGATGGAATGAACAGCACATCGGTCTACTTTCAGACTGTGTAGTTCTTTAAATCAAGAGGGCAATGGCAGCACACAGCTCCCAACATTTTCCTGCGTCATTAGACAAGGCCCACGCAGAGGATGAATGGGTACAGGTTTTTCTGCTTATCCATGAAACAGATCCAGGCCAGCTCCACTTCCGCCAGCAGAAGATCTGCGTGGATCTACTGTGCTTCGTGCATATTCATCAGTCACTTACCATGGAATGCATCTGACCCCACTGCAATTACGTCTGCTGTGTTCAGACTTGCCCCCATTTCAGTGCTCACAGGCTAAAGGGTTTTTTTCCACTGTTGTTTTTCAGTCACGTATTTGTGCCTTGCACTTCACTAGGAATCAATTTGAATCCAACTACTGGAAAAACATCCCACCAAAAAAAGCCCCTAGGGATAGTTTACAGTTTCAAGTCTGCCTACCTCACTCTGCATCAGTGGGGGAACAGCCCAAAAGACCAGATACTTCACCGCAGTGTTTGGGAACACTGTTTGGAATAGTCTTTTGTGATAAGGGGGCGTAAATAACAGCAATCTGTGGCCTGCACTAATTGTCAGTCCAAGGTCATGCCTATTCAGGCATCATACACACAGCATGCACCTGATATTTTTACTTTCCCCTTTCCTCAGTTGTCAGTGGTTGGGTCTCCACTGGGACTACACCAAATTCAGCCAAGTCAGTAACTTCACATTTAAAAGTCTCTATTGTTATTTCTAGAAGTGCTTTTGTGTCCTCCAAGCTCTGGCTGTGAGCCATTCACGTAAGTAGAAGATGACAGTCTGAGGGCTCCAACCTTCCCTTCCCACAGCTGGAGGTGTTTCTGGTGGATATGATCTGCAGAATTGTCCAAGCAGTCCAGGCTGCATTGCCAGAACTTGCTATCAGTATGAATAACTATCACACTAGAGTATTCAGAATTAAGGCTGAGTGTACTTCCATATACATACACTAACATAAAACAAGCCTGCATGCAGCTGAGAGAAGAGATAGGATTGTTTACTAAGGCACAAATGTAAGGGGATGAAACATCCATGCAAGCTGTTTTGGTCTAGCTGTTGGTTGAAATGTATGTGGTACACTGACTCTTTGTTCAGAAAGAGGCTGATTATACACTTACACTTTTGATATTTAAGACTAAAACGATGCTTCAAACAACTTCCCCTTTAGACTGGTTAATAATTAAGGGAGAACTGTGCATTTTTCTTTGCCTGGCAAGCTGCTGTATTGCAGTTTTAGACTACTGTATATGACAAACCTTCCAGGAATCTCAAACACAAATGGAAGTTCCACTGAATCACTTGAAGCAGCTGAAAAACACCATCAGCGAGGCCACACAACTGCATGGAATGTGATGAATTTCCAGGAACAGGATTGTTTCCTGGAGATTATTGTTTAAAATACAAGTATAAAGAAGGAACAAAGGTAATACTGACAATCTCTGCACCACTAGGCTATTTTAGTTTGTGAAAAGAAGAATGAAGAAAATAGGCATGCTCTAAGACCTTTGCTAGGCTAACAGGAAGCCTACATGTCAAGAGCAGATTCTGAAACAAAGCAGTACAAAATTATGCCAGACTAAAATATAACCTCTCCATGATTTTACCTCACAAAACCAAATCCACTTTTAGTTTGAATGGAGTGGTAAAGGAGAGGTTAAGAGCTCTATGTCTGTGCTTCCATYCAGCAATAATAAAGGAAAGACTAGGTAAAAGGCAATAATTATATATAGAGAGGTGAAGTCTGCAATTCTGAGGAGAAAGGAGAGCAGTGTATTTGGGGCACAAAAGCAATAAAAAATCTGACCATTCATTTGCATTAAGAAATCAGTTCTGCTGACTAGAACCTACTCTGAAGCAGAGGTTAAGCAGAGCTCTTTCAAAGGAAAGTACCATGTAGCATGGGGAAAAATTTGGCCTCTGGATATAATGAAAGCAATCCTTCCAGGAGAGCCTTTTGCTCTTTTCCTTCAGAAAGCCTCTGTTCCAACATGCTGGAGGAAGCCTTACTTAAAAATACATGGACACTTAGAAGTACAAAATCTGGTATGGTTTCAATCCTGGAAGTGTTTGCATCTCAGCTTTATCAAGCAGATCTCAGGTCCTGACACTGATTATTAGTGAGTAAAGTCTGCAGCTTCTATTAAGATATGAGGTGTCAAACTCAGGTGACATTGGGGTTACTGTTCAGTGTTTGTGCTCTTCCTGTTTCAGGGGGTACTTGAATGTACAAAGATGCTTGGATGGAACACAAAAGCAAGGTATCACACTTCATGAAAGAGGTTTTCAAATGCTCTCATATTTCTGTTACTTATTTACTTTTTGATCCAGCAAAGAAAGAGATGCAGGAATAAAAAAACCCCACTTACGTGCATCCAAGGATAAGCAAATAGCCACAGGCAGCTTATCAAAGTTTAAAGAACAAGGATATGATACTGTAGATACTTTTCACATCCACTTATTGCAAAGAACAGCCTGTATCCATACAGTTAAACTCCCTTATTGCCACCAACAGAGCTACGCCCAAACTGCCAGCTGGACACAGTCACTGGCCCCTGTGACCCACAGTGTGGCAGGGAGGGGTGCTGACCAGCCCAGAGCTGTGCCATGGATGCACCACAATGTGCAGGATGAATGGAGAGTGTGCTACTCCCTGGGTCTCTGCCCAGCACCGCTTCAGCTTACCCATGCAGACATTTCTGCACGGCTGCAGGAATATTTGCACACACAGGGAGGGAAGGAGGGACGAGACGGCAGCAGAGCCATCTCCCTCAGCAGTACCATCAGCTTGTGCCAGCTCATGCTATTCATGGAATTTCAGCTCAGCCCTGACAACAGCACTCTGTGCCAGATAGATAGACCTCCTCCAGGCTTACACTGGGAAAACACGCAGCAGTGCCAGCCTACCAAAAATGATACACCAGATTTGAACAGAAAACAGGAACAGAATTTTTTTTGCCCTGCACCTATACTTTGCCATTACCTCTACAGCATAACAGTGGTCTGGCCTTTAGTCTGTGCATCACGGTATGACTCCCCCACACAAGGCACCACTGTGCAGAGATACTGAGCTAGTCCAGAGGAGCTGGGAGAGCTGCCTGGCACAGCCCATAGGCCTTCACTTATAGCCCAGAAACAGTCAAGCTGCATTAGCTGGAAAGGAAGACAGCAATGCAAGCAGCCCAGCCAGAACAGAAGGCAGTCTGCATTCCCTCTCCTGGCATGTCTCTTAACAACAATTGAGAACTCCTACAGGAGGGAAAAAAAAAAAAAAAGGAGAAGTTGTAAATTACTGTTTCAGTTTCTTTTTTCTTCTAGTCTAACAAATAAAACCATACTACTGGCTGAAATTCTGTGAATTTGACAAGAACATTATGTCATTATGAAAAACCAGAAAGACAGGAAATTATGAGCAACTTTCCAACAGAAGCAAGGGCAACAATGAAAACCCTGATTAGTTAAAGCCTTCATAATTACACCCAAGGATCACATAGGCAATTTTGTTTTGTGCCTTTGGATAGGTCTGTCCTCCTTTCCTCTCTTCCTTCTTCAATGTTCCTCTTAGACTTTGCAGATAAAGTTAAAAGCTGAAAGGAGGTTTGGTATATATAGATGCACACTTGAAACTCTGACCCATACTCTCACTAAAAGTGTTGCTTTCTTCACCTCTTTCAAAGTTCATTAAATGTGGAGTGGATGAATTGACCCAGAGGATATTGCATTTGTAGTAACAAATACAGTTTCTGCAGATTTCTTAGGAGGAAGACTATTTACATCATATTCCCTGAGGTAATTAGGTAAAGCATAAACATTAATGATGCAATCTCTGTCATTCCCCACGTAAATACTGAATGTGCTGGTTGACTTCAAACAAACCTAACAAAAGAAGTCTCAGATAAACAAGAGTTCCTTCGAGTTGCATGAAAAGAGGTAATTGGCTACCTAGGGGAGGAAGACCATGTTTCCAAGTGTTCCAGCCAAGAAAAAGCCTCAAAGATTAAGTTAAAACACCATAAAATCTGTAAAAGGGAGGTCACTTTTAAATAACTCAAGTATGAGGAAATCTTCAGGGACACTGATCTGTAGACCAGGCTTCATTCCTTCAGCTGCTTATGAAATGACACAGTATTAGACTTTTCCTCCCTGGTTTCAGTTTTCTCAGTTTCCATCCAGTTATGAAACAGTTTGTCAGACTTCAAACTGATTGCATGCTTCTCCAAGCTAGAAACAGTAAAAATCATCTTCAAGTAGGAATGTAAAGATAATACTTGCGTGTCTTGAAAATCTTAGGGATCCCCAAGTCGTGATGCTGATGAAGCACATGTTGTACTGACGGGAGCCCCTGGCTACACACATTAGCTGGAAGACCTACAACTCTGACACACAGCAATGATTCCAGACAAGTTTTATTGCTCTATCCTCTTGGCCTTGCCACTGTTACCCAAGGCACTCACCAGAAGCTGCCTCAGGCACAGAAAGGCAAAGGCCTTCAGGTTTATTATTTTCTTGCTCCTGGTACCTTTAGAAAGCCCATACTGAGATACTATTAACTCCTGTCTTTCATCTTCTGTCCTCCTAACCTTGGACAATGGCAGGATCAGGAACATGCCATCATGAACATTCAAAGCATTTGGAATAATGTTCTGCTACAAGCAAGTGACCATCCTGTAATGATGTGGTAGTTAGTGCTCCAGTTTCAGAAGGTGATGTTGACCTCTAGTGACTAATTTGGGGATACCTGGTGGCATGATCACAGTTAAACGTTTGTGGGAACAGCTAGCCAAAAATTTCATTGAAGCTGGCACATGATAAATCACCCTCCTCATGGAAGTGAGAAGTTACACATCCCTGCCATAGAACAAAAACACCCAGGTGAAACAAAGACCCCCAAAAGGCTGCTATATAGCCTACATTATGCATGCAGAGAGATTTAACTAGAGGACAACTGTGCAGTGGCTGCAACCTCAAGGGAGAAAACATACCCAGAGTGAAAGGACTGAACAAAGCAACCCATGCAGATAGACATCATGGTACAATCCGGGAGAAAAATCAGAGGGTGAGGAGAGAGTCAGGAAAGGACCTGAGCTAGAAGCTATGTATTAGATTTCTCAAAACACAGAAATGAAGCAAAAGGTGGCAATCGTGATTCATTGCAAATAGGCAAAACAGCAGAGGAACACCCCAACAAACCCACTCTCTATTTCTTTGCTCACATAACCCAACAGACACAAATTTTTGCCAGATTGTTAGTAATGGAAAATACTGTTAGACATTTAAATACTCACCATCAGCAAGTTATGCATTTGATTTTTAAATCTCATTCATTCTACATAATGAAACCATTTCTTCAATTACATTTGAAAATCATGTACAGTATGTTATAGTCCACATTCGTAGAATAAAACCAGGACAAGACAATACATGATGCATTAGGAAGTTACTCAGAACTTATCCACAGATTCAAAATAATAAGTGTTTTATTTTCCCACTTATTCAAAAGAAATTAAAAAAAATCTCTTTCCAGCAGAGCCACTCAAGATACCTGAAGAAAATAACAGATATTCAAGAAAAGGTTAAACAACAAAAATTACTTGATTGGGAAGGAGAGTTCATTCCAACTTAGTGACACAGCCTAAGCAATGTAGTGACTATAGTGCCCCATGCAAACAGATACCAGCAAAAGGGAAGTTAGGTGAGCAGAGCATGCTTCCAGGTAACTATTCTGACAAGGATTGGGAGTAGGAAGAAGATGAACAGAACTTCTGTTCCCTCCAGAACCAAGCTGTTTCTCAATGGAAAAGGACTTTTCTCATTTCCCAACACTTTTTCCATTTAATACAACTTTTGTAATAGTAACATCCATCTTAATAACCCAGCTTGCACTGATTAGCACCAAAACCAGGCAGACACTCCAACAGCAAAATGTAAACTGAAAACGCACATTTTGCATTCAAATCCATAAATTAAAATAAGGAATTCACTTAGTGTTCTGCTATTTGGGTAGTGCATTTGCTTTGCACACAGTGAGGATAAACTGGTACTGCTGCCCCCCATAAGGTTTCCATTCCTGGTTTCTAGTGCATTGCTCCGTACTGCAGAGACTGGAACTCAAGGGTGTGTTTACAGTCAAACCTCAAGGAGCTTAACTTATTATTTGTATTTAATTCATTTAAATACTTTTTTCCAACTGTCTCTGCAAAGCAGATGTCAGTACCTGAAGCCCTGTCACAGCACCCAAGTCAGGCAATAGCGCCATCAGGAGGAGGTGGCGGGTACAATTGCCTGAGGCAGTGTCAAGTACTAGTATGAGAATGCAGTAGAAATGCCTTATGCAAGGTCTTGGAGCATTTAAAAGCTGAAATAAATTGGCCTCTCAACAGGAGATTAAAAAAAATTAAACAAATGAAAACCAAAATACAGCAGAGCTTTACAAATCCTCACTTTAGCTTCCTGGGCAATAGCTGATTATTTCTGAACACTTAGCTAGTAGCTTAATTTTTGAATCTTTAGTTATCATACACACATACCTTTTACATTTGTGTAACTGTTTGTAAATGACTGCAGTCCTTTCGTTAGCATTCTTCAGCATATATTCTCTCTCTCAACTGGAGATGTTCTCAGGACATTATCATTTTGGTACAAGAAGGCAAAGACATGATTTGACAAGTACGTCAGGTCCCCAGTTGCACAGGATGAATTTGCCATGCTTCACTAGCAATCTGATTCACTATCAGTATATTCGGTTCACACTAAAAAAGCTTTTTGATTTTTTTTAGCATATTACTTTGGCTGAGAAAAAGTTCAGGTAAATGCTACTCCCTCCCCCCTGACCTATGGACTTCAGTAACTGTCAAAGGAGCCACTGACTTAACTCTACAAAGATGGCAAAAATACAGCTGTTAGCTAAATGCTAAGGATGCAAGGAGAAATGCTGATAAGGGGAGAGATTCAGACCTACAACCAAAGCTTTCCCTTCTAAATAGTATTTTTCCAGTACTCTTTGCCAKATCAATTCTTTCAACATATAGCAGGGACAGCCTCTAGAATTACTGAGTTTGCCTCCCAATCTGTATGTTTCTTACTCCATGTTTTATAGTTGAATACAGCCACTATGTAGGTCACATTTCTATCTACAGATGACCGAAAGTGGCACAGCCACTGAAATTACCAGCCCTACTGTGCCCTTCCCAGCTCTTTCTCTCATGCCAGCACAAGCCTGACTTCTACTACATACCAGGCTGCAATTTTGTCATCAGCTGGACCCTAAGGGAGAGGCAGCAACCACAGTAATTTAGCATCTCCCTGACCTCAATACAGAAACCAAAGGAATGTTTACCTAGACACATAGGAGATCATTTTATCTATCACCTAGAAGAAGCTTTAGGAGACTCCTTTGCCCTATGGAATTATTACTACAATTAAAACTCAAGGGCGGGCTGTTAATGAGAAAAGGCAGTTGAAAACAATTGGCACACAGTTAAAGAGAGAAACTTCTGAAAAATGCAAGAGGGATTTTGCAACTTAATGGAGCTCAAAGTCTAATTAACGATAGCAGACTTCTGCAACACAGCTTTGCTGTTTTCCTTAAAAAAACCCCAAACCAACCCAAAACAGAACAAAACAGCAGCTTTTTTCAGGGAAGAAAAACTCCCAAAGCTCGACTTGTACTCTGCTCCACTTCTGTCTTCAGTCTGCATTGTCCTGGAGCAATACTCCAAGGAAGCAAATGACTGAGATCTGAACTGATTAGGCCTGAAGTCTTAAAAGACAAGTTGTCATGCGCTATTTGCTACTTCACTGCTGACTCAAGAACATTCAGCTCGTGTGCCTATTCCACTTTCCCATCTGCTCACTGCTTCAGCTTCTCTTTGACAGTTGTGCATTTCCAGTACAAACATCTTTGATATATTAAGAACTAAGTGCAGGGCAGCGTAAAACATGCAGCGCTTTTCATCAAGGTATCAGAAGCACTACTCTATCGACTATTAATCTTTATTTGTGAGCTTAACTTATTAAAAACCTCCATTTTAACATAATAAATAATGTAACTATGTATGGTAGCTTACTGCAACCTGAAACATTATGTAGAATTTCAGTCTCCTTTGCTATGGAATATGAGGCTCTGTTTATATCTTGGTGGCTCTGTGTAAATCTATCGTAATGAAAATCAATCCATCTTTATAAGGTGCTAGCATTATTAAATCCAGAAAAACAAGCAGCTATAGCTGAAAGAAACTCAGTAAATTTAAAATTTTGTACCTAAGTTTATCAATTTTCTCTGAAGCAATGCAGGAAAGAATATATTATCACTTCAGTTTAGTGGATTTATTTCTCAAGCTGGCAAAACCACACGCGCTTGGCATAAAGGCAGATTTAAATCAAATAAGATTCATATGTACTTGCCTTTGACATTGTTGCTTGTTCCTAGATATTTTTAAAAACAGAGAACTTATCTATTTCCTTTTCAAGCATATGTTATAATTTATATCCACAGAACAGAAAGAAAAGAAGTCTTTGTTTTACAAGATCATTTTACCAAGACATCTTTAAGAACAGAAAAGGTTATTTGGAATGGTATGAATACCCTGAACTCCCACTGGCTTTGGGTGGGAGTCAAGCACATTCACTAAGCAGTTACTCAAAGACTCAGCACCTTACAGAATCAGTCCTCAGATTACTTCAGCAGTTTAATGAGACAGACTGCTTCGAAGGAATAGCTAGCAGTAGCTCTCATCAGCCACACTAAGGAACTGATTCAGGAGTGAAAATGGCGTGCTCTACAACAGCTGGACTAGCTCCTGCTCTAACTTTTGTCCCCTCTTCAGTTTTCCATCCCCAATACAGGAGTGGCTCTGTTGCTTTGACACAGCCACTTTGTCCAACATGTAAAAAGCAATGCCAACTTCGGGTCGCCTTAACACACACTGAAATACAACAATTCAGCAAGTGCTGCTGGAGAACCAGAAATCCCCAAGTAGCAGAAAACTCTCCATGGAGCACAGAAACTGCTATCACTGTTCCATAATAGAGCACTAATCTAGATAAAACACAAACAACCTGAGGAAAACTGACAGTGTTAGGGATTAATGAGCCAATATATTCACCAGTTATCATGGGCTACACATCATGAAAGTGTGATTATCTTCCCTTCTATTCATAAATTTCCAGGCAACCATTGCAGTCACAGCAACTGGGCATATCTGTTATCTGATAACAGTTCAAGACATGCTATTTATTAACTCCTGAAGGTTTTTTAGACCTATCCTTACACTTCCCACTTATTAATATTTTATTTCAGATAAACATATTTAGGATATTACTGCATCCTAAGCCTGTTTAATACCAGATCTGGATTCAATATCTATGTATGTGCATATATGTAGCTATACACATGTATATTATAAGCCATGTAAAGAACTCATGGCCATTTGTGTGTGGTTGTAATAATGTACTATAATTAAAAAAAAACCCAAACAACCAAAGAGGCAGCCAAGGTTAATTACTCTGCAAGCAAATACAAAGTCGCACCCTAAGCAGTTATCATAAGGTAGGGTATTGATCTTTGTCCCATTCTCCTACTGACTTTGGTACTTGCCAAACTGTACCAAATTAATTCAGCTTGTTAAACCAGCAGAAAGCTAGTCCACTAAAGTGTTTTGCCAGGCTTTGCATTGAATCAAAAGCATAAGGTCCAGCAAAAGCCAAAACAATGGTTAGACCAGAGGGTCAAAGCACAGGGGTCAGAGGATTGGGACCTCCCCTGTTATGAACACCTTTAGCTATAATGAACAACTTCACTAAAAAACCCTCCACCCAACTGTTTCATGCACAATTTTGTGCATTTTTACTACTGAGCAAGGCCGATTTCAAATGATCAATCAATTCACTATTTACTTGCAGGTTAGCTATGTTTGCAATGACGAGTAGTGAGCTACATTCCTTTTTCCCCTTGCCATCCACATACTAAGCCTGAACCCTGACTTGAGAGATTTTCAGGTTGCATTGCCAGGGAGATTGCAGTGACTGACTTTTCTACATACCTCTCGTTACAGTTTTCATCCCTTCACACTTTTCAAACACTAATCACATTAGTYGCTTTGCAACATCTTTTGACAAGAGTATTGGTTCCACAATACATAGATATGGAAGTATGAGAGAGGGGAAAAGAAGAAACTTTTATTCAGTGTTTCTTAAGTAACATTTATAAATAGTTGCAGTAAATTTAGAAATAGCATTTTTACTGGAGGAAAAAAGCAGTAGCAAGTAATAAATGTACCCATTTAACAGCAGGCCCACAAGCACTACAGACTGATAACCTCCCTGTGTTAAGCACCACACTGCCAGAACTGCCTTACGAGCAAGTTACACTTCCCAAGAGCCTTGCTGGGCTAAGTAGTAACAATGATCTCTCAAATCTCTCCTGTTACTTTGAACTATTATTCCTCTCCCCTCTCTCTGCAGGTAGACCCATTTTCATCCTCTCTTCTCCACCTCTCCCAGTGTTAGATGCATATGATTTGCATATCCATACTACCCCGAAGTCTTTTTAGCTGGCCCCTACCAAGCAGAGAGTACGTTTGTACAAAACAGCAACAACAGATTATAGGTTATTAGAAGTTGAACAAAGAGGGAATGGATATTCACATAAACGGAGTAACAAAGAAGCAATAAGACAAAGATGTAATGGTTCATTTACTAAACACATTAGACTGAGTTAATGCCTAAACCCTTTCAGATGCCAGTCCAGCCCCAGAATGTGTTGCTACTGCCCCCTCCATCACCTACATGTCCTAGCAATGGAGGACTGAGATAGACTCTTCATATAATGCCAGGATGGAGACTTCTCCAGACACAGGAATTCCTGAAACATTGCTGTATCCTGCAAGCATACAGGATCATAGTATCACTGCTTGCTTCTTCCTATCAACTAACTACTATTCCCCCCTCTGTTGCCACAGCCTACATTACTTTCTATCATGATGGAGCTGACAGCTTAACTGCAGTCTCTGCATTCCCTGTGGGAAATGCACTAGCATGCTTGCATGTTTGAGGGACTTGCCCACCCAACAAGGCCAAATAAAGCATGAGAGCATGATTCCTGATCTCCAGAAATACCCAGAGTTCTGCAAAATCCTTCCTAGAAACAATCCATAGGATGATGTGCACCGCCTCCTGCTTTCAGGACTTGCAGCCATATATTCGCTCCTACATTGTTCTCAAGAATCCTGGCATCTATTGGGGTAGAAAGGGAAGAAAGAGTTATGTATTAGAAGTGAGTACAGAATGAACTTCAGATCACATTCTTGAGGATGGAAAGGCCACATACCAAGGAAGTTTGTTAACATGATGAAAATCTACTTATTAAAAAAAATTAAACAATTAGAACTTCAATAAGTTGCCATGAAAACAAAATACATTAAACTGTAGGAGCATGAAAAAAGTTTTAAAAATCATCATCTGCCTTATTTTACTAATACTACATCCTCAAAAGAGGTAAGCTGCATCATTTTTTATTCATTATTTTATTTCATCTCCAAGAAGAAACGGGGACAGTTCTCTAAAGCTTACTAGGAAGGTTCTTATTTTGAAAAGCAAAAAACTAGCATTTGAATATGTAACACTGCTTGCATATCTGGGCTTTTTCCTTATCTTAAAACCACGGAGTCAAACCCAGGTCCCCACAAAAAGCCATCAAGTATCATCTCACGTTTCAAAAGACATGAGATCTTTGAGCTAATACAATGTRCAATACTTGAAATACATTCATGATTTACCACAAGCAGCATTATTTATGGCAGTTTAGCCACATGACAGCTGAATATGCCAAGCTGGGAAGAGAATTATTGTTAACCTGCTTCTACCAGTACAATTCCATTCTGCATTTGATACTCACCCAGGTCACAAAAATTAAAGTGGAAGACTCGGAAAAGGTTCTGTAACAACAATTAAGATGGCAGCTTAGTTCTAAATCAACACAAGAACTTCTCTCCTAGTCCAGAACATGAGAACTGTTTTGACATGGAGCACAGTGTTCTTTTCCCACTGCTGTTCACTATCTTCACACGTTCCTGTGGAAGATAGACCTGCTAGCACACAGATAGAGATAGCTGGAAGTAGACTTCTGAGTTTTGCATTAAATGCAACATCTCTCATGAAAAATAAAGAACAGTTCATAGAATTGTAATGCAAACAAAAATTTAATTTTTAAACAAAATGTTCATGATACGGAAGGTCACAATACAAAGTTCTTAAACACAATACAACACAAACAAGTTGAAAAGYCTTTTTTGATTGGAAATGATTTTTTATACAAAGACTAGATGCCAACAATACTTATCGTACAAAGTTTGACAGTGGATTCATAAATTGATTCCCTGAAAATTCCCTCATTTTAAAGAAATAGTGAATATTAAGGTAATGGCTGAAGTGAATTCAAGAAATTCAGAGTTACATTTGTATCCACCCTCAATTCTAAGCACTTGGATTGGGTTTCATGGTACAAAAGGGATAGTAAAGGCACACTGTGGTTTGAAAGCAAGGCTAGAGATTATAGCCTTTACACTTTCCAACTTTTGTCTGGGTGCTTTATAAAAACCCAAACATGCAGTGAAAATAATCCAACCCTTTTGAGGGGTGCAGAGTGAACAAACTAAAGTCTGCAAGAAATGTAACCCATTTAGACTATAAAACAATATTACTATTCTTATGGATTTCTGAGTGTTTACTCAAATCCTTTGAGGCTACCATTTTAGAAATTAAGTACCTTTCTCCAAGTTATTTCTGTTACTTCACTCCTGACAGAACTAGTGTAAAATGCACATTTAAGATCACTATTTGCCTTCATCAGTTTGGTTGATTATGGAAAAGGACAGATGCACTCCTAAAAAGTTGAAGCTATTGGCCAAGTCAGTTACTTACTGATTTAACTTTTTCAACACAGCTTTCCAATTTAGAAAAAAGCTTTAAAGAAAATGCTCATTTAATCTGATATAAATTATTAGACTGCAAGTCTTGCATGTCAAATTCTGGCATAAAGTGTTCTTTAATGTTAAGTTATGAAGTTCAGACAGGCCTATTGCAATTATTAACACACGTCTTGCCAGAGGGGTGTAAATAAATGCACTCTGGTTTAATCACATCCACCACAACTAACTCTGTTGGTGAACCATGTCAATTCCTATGGGACTGTTATACAACTCAAAATTAGTTGACAAAGTTTGGAAGAGTTATATATGGATGCTATGAAACACTGTTCCAGCAGCACTGGTCTGCACATAAACACAACTAATCAGTTTACGCTGAACATTTCTAGAACTACATAGAAAGCAATCCTTTTACCACATTTTGGTTCCCTGAGAAGAAAAGTGCTCTAACTACAAAGGTCTTTGGAATGCCATCAGTACAGTGAATAAACACGCACCTCTTGTGCTACTACTGCAAAGACAATCTCCTATTTTCATGTTTGGGCATTTTCATTCAAAATAAGCCTTACACTCCATAAAACTGGCAGTGGAATGGGAGCAAGACATGACTAAAAGTAGTCTAATACTAAAACTAATCTTATCTGTGATGATTTGTTGTTACAAACTGGAATGCATAGTTAGCACACTTCATGAACACACAGTCATTAAGGGCACAGTTTACTTCATCTGTTTAACCCATAACTGAGATTSGTTTCTGAAAACTTTTTCTATTATATTAAAGTTTTCAAATATGTTTTTGGAAGGCATGCTAACCTCTTCTTTCCCCAGGGGCATAACTCAGTGAGCATGATAAACATAATGAAAATTAAGACTTCAAATATAATAAAACAGCGCACAGCAGAAGAATGAAGTCAGGAAACATTTTATTTCCATCCAGTTTTGCAAGTATTAAGGATGGTGTAAGTTTATCCCACCACTATGATTTATGAAATTATTACATCCCTAGAAGAGGCAAAGCTTATAGTGCTTCCTGTCTTTTCCTCCCAAGTGCTTATAAAGCTGTGTGATTATTTAGTTTGTTTTAATTGTGTCTTTCTGTCCTTATCTAATACAAACCTCCTTCATCCTCTCCCCAGTAACTGGGTGTGGAGAGGTTGCACTGAGGCAGTCAGTAATGAGAAGTTATAAAAATATTAATCAGCAACATACACTACACTAACACCTGGGATGCTCACAACATACAGAAGTCAACTTTGCAGCTATATTGTGTTCTGTTTGCCATCATTGTCTCTGAAGACCAGTAATGTAAGATTGGTTGTCTAGGACATGCGCACAACAGTTACTTCAGATTCTTCTGATTCCTCCCAATTTCTAGGCAACAATTAATTTTGTATTTACTATTTTTAAGACAAAATGCTGAAACAGTTCTATGTATTTAATAGCAAGATTCAAATGGCATCTTCCACAATTACAGAATTAATGCTTAGTACTTGTCAAAAGCTTTAAGAATTATGTTGAAAAATTACTTTCAGTGTATCCCATGCAAATAAACTGCTCAAATAGCTTAAACTCTTAATTTAATACATCCTAAGTTAGAGAAGAGTTCCTATTTAGAAACTAATTCCAGACAGTTCTTAGACCTCATATGGCAGGAGATGAAACTGTTTAAAATCATCACTATCAACAAAAAAAACTCTAATATGAAAAAAGTATATACACTCTCACTATAACCAGGCAACCAACTCTTCCATTTAAATACTACCATAAACATTTAGCTGAATTACTTCAATCAGTAGAACCTAACCAACAATGAATATTTCAAGATTTTCGAACATGTTTACCTGTAAAAGGCCGAATTTTTTGTTTGAATCTAAGTAAATTTTTCTTTTCCAATACAATCAAGTCAGCTCAATGCATTTGAGACTGATTTGTAAATTGTTCTCTCTCCTTCATTTCTCTCTACCTCTAGAGATCTTTAGAGCGATATTAAGATCTTTAGAGCGACACTGCAGAATGCAGTGATGCAGAGTTTCATTTTAAACTTAGGACTTATCTGGGCATGCCTGCAAACGCTCTCTTACACGAGGTGGAAGTGTTTTTAACAACCTTTCTTCTACAATTAGATTATTTCGCTTCAAGAACTGACATTCTTCCAGTTCAGCAGGAAGTGATTCAAGATAGTTTCCAATGAGCTCTAATTGAACAAGATTCAGTAGCTGACCCACAAAAGGGGACAAATTCATCAGACTGTTATTTCCCAAAAGAAGAAATTGCAGCTTTTTGCACTGAAATAATCCATCAGGCAGCATTTCAATCTAGAAAAAGGAAAGAGAAGAACAAAAAGAAAGTACATTAGAAGTTGCTAGCCCATGTGCAGCTGCTATTCTGACATTTCCCATTTTACTGTAGGGTAAAACCCCTCCTGGTTTATGAAAGGATAAGATAAAGGAAGAATGTAATTCTTCTATCATTATGTGATCAAGTGTTTGAGCACTATAAGGTTTTATTATACCTGTTTTGTTACAAAGCTTCTTAGCTCCTGGCACAAGCATGGAAGGGGGAGCATATACATGCATGCCTGCGTATGTGTGCAGGTGGCAGGGGAGAGGAAGAGCCTACTATCTCCTAAGAATCACTTAATGAAGAACCAGCACAGGTTGCAGAGAGACATTAGCAGCTCCCGTGTTGTGAAAACTGTAAAAGCAGTTATCTGCGCAGCACAGTAGTCCTGGCCTACTCCAACATATAACATCCCAAACCAACCTCACCAGTGAAAACAATCATAAACCTCAAAAGAAGTCACAAGCCTGAGCCCCACACTAACGAGCCAGACAGTTTAACACTGCTGATGAGGTTACCAGCCATAATTATTTCCTTCTTCCAAATCAGACAGCTGAACTGCTCATCAACCAACTGTTGATTCACTACAGCTTTCAGTTTGACATTTTAAGGTAAAAATTTAATACTGTTCACTTCGATTAAAATACTACATAAGATAGACAGCTGCAGGGAAAGGGAAGATGTGTTTCTGCAGCCATGGTAACCTATACTATATCTCTGGATCAAAGCCCTTAAGCTGCTACAGACCAGGATAGTACTTATTCACGTATTATGTGAGCTTTGCTGATACCAGAGCTTTAGTAAATAAACAAGTACCACCCCTTTTTTCTGGGTTTACTTCAATTGTGAACASCACAAACACACTTTGAGCTAGAGGCTGTTCCAGAAGACATAGTAAGTTAAGTCTATTTTTTTTTTTTTGAGTAGTAATTCAAAGTTCTACTTACATGGTTTTTTGTCAAAGCCAAGTACTGCAGATTGGTCAGATAACCGATTTCTTCAGGGATGGAGGTTAGCTTATTATAGCTAAGATCCAGATAGTGTAACTTTTTACAAAGAAATAGCTGCAATGGAACATTTTTAATATTATTATAATTTAGATACAACTGTTCCAGGTTTGATAATGCACCAATCTGCACTGGGACATATGAAATACTGTTATGCCACAATTTCAAGCAAGAAAGATTCTTAAGATGTTGGAAACTAATTATTTCTTCCACTGTTCTGAGATTATTTTCCTTTAAGTCAATTTCATGCAAATTGTTTAGAGTAAAAATGGAATGGGGAATGCGCTCTAAATCACAGCAGATTAATTCCAGGGTTCTCAGGTTTAYCAGCTTCTTCAGGTTATTTAGCACTATCAGTTTATTTCCCTCATTGTTGATAGACAAGTGTTGTAAAGACGGCAGATCTGTAACCACTTGAGGTATACGGGAAAGGTTGTTTTTTAAATGAATTGATCTCAGATTTTTTAGCCCCTGAAAGCCATCAGTGTATATGGAGTTGTGATGATCTAGCATGAAATATCCTGTTAAGCACAATTCTTGTAGATTTTTCAGATGAAAGACCCAAAATGGAATTCTTCCCATCTCGCTAGATTTCAAGCGCAAGGTTTTCAGATTTTCTTCTAAAAAGTTGACTGCTGGATAATCCATCGTTAATGATGAGTGATAAACATTGAGTTCTTTGAGATTGACAAGTTGAGTCACAGCTGAAGGAAGTTTGGCTTCAGGAATAAGTTCCAGGCTTAGGACTTCTATTTCTGTCAGTTCAAAGACACTGTCTGGAAGACCATGTAACATGAAAAGGTGAAGTTCTGTCTTGTCTTGGGAATTTCTTACTAGTTTATTTTTCAGTTTTTCCACTGACCATTCATTGTTAAGATTTATCTGTTTGAGTTCATTTTCACTCAAATCAGACAGGAATATTGAGAATCGCTGGGAATAAAGAGGATCATACTGATCTGCCAAGTGAAGAATAAATGCGAAGTCATTCTTTACATCAGGTATATCAGTGTAATTACTTTTCTCTCTCAACTTCTCAAAAGAGTATTGCTTAAGTGAACTTCTTAACATCCACCACAAACTATAAGTACAAGCTAATCCATAGAAGATCACTAGAACAACATAAAATGAAGCCAAAACTTTAAAAATTTCTGCTAGCGAATAAACACACTGGTACCTTTTGTAGCCCGTAAAGGCTTGAACATTAACTACACAATCAATTTCAAGTGTAATAAATGATAAATAGTAGGGGACATAAATTATTATTATGACAACTACAAAGACTTTCACTATAATCTGTTTCATATACACTGTGTATACGACATCCTTTTCTTCGGCATGTACTCTGAATTTCTTCACTTTTTCAAATATAGCTTTAGCTTGTTCCCCTTCTTTTTTGTCAAGAACACTTGAATTTTCTCTTCCAGTTGTTTCCAAGCCAGGTTGTGAATATGGCAGGGACTGTCTGCTGGCCCCTATATCTCCTGAACACTGCGGTGATGAAATCACTGCTTTCGATTTGGCTATTGGCAACTTCCTCGCAGACTGCTCAGCAACTGTTTCTGAGAGGGCACGCGTTGTCCACGGAGAGTCAAAACACTTCTGAAGAACGGCTACAAAGTGCTCAAGCCTGGAACTTGTACTAGGATAGTAAAGCCAGAAATTACTGCAAGCTGCAAAAATAAAGGTATGCAAAAGCACTAGGTATGGAAAAAATTTGGCAAACCAGTGAAGCTGTCGCTCATAACATACTGCATCAATGTAGGAATACTGCTGCCGATGGAGATAATTCTGGATTTTAAGCGGGATGATTATCGGTGCTGTCGAGCTAGCTGACATGTTAAGGTTGGCTTTAACTAAATCCCAAGGCACAGCACAATGATTGTCAAATTCTACCTTGCAAGGAAGACAACACAATACTCTGGTTTGAGTAAGCTGGAGAGCCCCAGCGAGCACAGCAACTAGCAGCATTATCATGGTGAGGTAATACCAAAAGACATCCCACCATGGTTTTAGTATGTGGTAGGATGACTGGGCATCTGCTAAGCATTTGAGTTCTGTTAGCGTGATCATGACTTTCACCTGTGAGAGAACAGCAGCTGGTAGAAGAAAAAAAAAAGAAAAGACATTCTTAGAGAATTGTTAAACAGAATTTATCTCACCATTAAATACTTGAATCTTATTACTCTTTTCACAGTTTTAAATATGTGTAACATGAGGCCTGGACTCCAGGGCATACCAAAAGGATCCAAGAACTTCTAGGACCTGACCCCAGCCATTATGTCATGGATTTATTTTAAGGAAAGGTACTTGGAATGCAAAAATTTAAAGAGTGGAACTAGCATCAGAGATTAGGAGAAGGTATACTTTAACCAAACCCTTGGATACTGCTCCAGTAGAAGCAACAAGCAGGTATAAGTTAAAGAAGTGGCTGATACATTATTAGCAGTCCTTCACTACCATTGTAAAACTTACGTGATTTGTTATTTCTGAAGAATTCCAAAATCAGAGTGGTACATTAACATGATGGCTCTTGCAATTTAGAATTTTCTACCAGATTAAATAATTCTACCCAATTAAAAATACAAAAATTCCCAAAAAGCCATCTTGTATTACATATTCTTATACATAATTCCCCATCAAGAGAATTAAGCACATTAGCAGAATTAAAATTAAGCTAGCACAATTTATTATTTTTCAATGTTGTCATATATATAAAAATTTAAATCGCAATAGCATAGGTTTGATTCATACTTACTTTACTAATTGGAGAGAATAAAATACACAGCACTGCTCAGTCAGGAGGTCTACACCTTTTAAAATTCCTTGGACATGCCATCTTTACATTTGTCTTCATTCTGGATGGAGAAAACATTGAATACACTTATTTTTAATGACTTAACCTAAATAAAGAGCAAACATTTCAGCTTTCATTAGAACTGCTGCCTCATTGTGGATCTATTAAGCTCTGCATTGCTACAGCTACATGAAATGGAACAGTACTTACTCATACGTGATCATGTAGAATGTGAAGTCAAAGTTTTTCAGTCAACACAAAAAACACCCAAACACCCAGGGAAACTGCCTACAGCTAGTCCTATTTCAACAAGGAAGTAGTTTTTTCTCACAAATAACTATGAACTTGTTACTTGGGAGACTGACCCTCACCTGGCTACAGCCTCCTTTCAGGCAGTTGTAGAGAGTGGTAAGGTCCCCTCTGAAAGTCCTTTTCTCCAGGTTGAGACCCTCCAGCTCCCTCAGTTGCTCAGTTGCTCTTCACAGAACTTGTGTTCCAGACCCTTCATCAGCTCCACTGTCCTTCTCACTCCAGCACCTCAATGTCCTTCTCATGAAGGGCCCAGAACTGGACACAGCACTCGAGGTGTGGCCTCACCAGTGCTGAGCACAGAGAGACAATCACTGCCCTGGTCCTGCTGGCCACACTGTTCTTGATACAAGCCAGGATGCCATTGGCCTTCTTGGCCACCTGGGCACATTGGCTCTTGTTTGTAATGTATTCGTACTAATATTATTAGTACTTATAATTATTAGTACTTATATTATTAGTATTATAGTACTTATAATCGAATGTAAAATTAGATTAGTACTTATAATCTAATATTATTAGTACTTATAATCTAATGTAAAAACTTACCAGGCCCACCCAAGGGAAAGCAGCTGAAGAAGGACTGGATGGTTACAATACACTCCTGGAAGGAAAACAAATTGTCATGAGATTATGAAATACTTGGACTCCAATATCTGTGAGTATTAAAACAGCAGCTCATTACTCCTTCCATAGCAGTGTTTTAAATAGCCAACATTGATGAATACAAGATCTAATGATCTACAAGATGTCACCCCCTTCAAAAATTTACTTGTTCACCATCTGAAAGTTGCTCTTCCTAAAGAAGAGATAAAGTAATGGCCTCTCTCATTGTCCTCTTTCTAAGCACCAAAAGCCATTTAAGCTCAAGAGTTTTTGCATGTACGTAAAAGTTACAAGTTCTGCAGCTGAGATGCTCTACACAGCTGAGAAACAGCAATTTCTTTAATCACTCCACCTCAACTTCCAAAAGAACATCTCGAAATGCCTTTAAAATGAGTTCTTTTGGTACAATTATTGTACAATACAATGGTACAATATATTGTACAATTATACAATAGTATAAACTTATAGGTAGGTAGGTAGGTAGGTATAAAAGCACAGAAAGATACTAAACTCATTCAAATTTAGGCTTTCATTCTGCAAAGAATACCTGGATCACATCTTGACTGAAACCAAACATGCTTGATTTGAATGCAGATTGAAAAAAATCAAAACATTTTTTCATTTCCAACCTCAAATTAAAACCAGTCAATTCTTCTCACTTGAACTTCGTTATAAAAATGAAAGACTTGGGACCTCTGTTAAAGTTATAAAGAACACACTAAGAGATTAATATATTAAAAGATGCAACAAATTAAGAACAAAAGGTAAAAATAGCAAATTTTTAACAAAGAAAAACATTTGAGAAGTCAAAATAATAACTAAATTGGCTGAGAGTTTAAAACAGTGTGAAAGGTCTAATGAGCATGAGGATGGGAGCAATTATTTTCCTGACAAGCATGTAAACCTCATCAGGGACTTGGGCAGATACTAATGTTTTAAGATGTTTCATATAACTAAATGCTTATTGGAGTATTCTTGGGGAATAAGGCATAACTGTTCAGTACAAAGGACAGAATTCAGAGCACAATAAAACAGTTAACATTCTTTGATATATTTTCCCTAAAATTTACAAAAAGGAAAACAGAAAATGAACCTTAAGCCAATTCTATGAAAAGCATATTGGTATACTTGAGATTATGCATCAGGCAATACACCTTCTTCAACCAATGACATAATGCTAAAAAATAGTGGTTTGTTTTCATACAGATTGAGAACTCGAGGTGAGACTGACCCATGTAACTTTGTGAGGTCTGTTTCTATAAAATGCTTTGTCACCTCTCTGCCTTGCAATGGAAAGCTGTTAGTTCTCATCACTGATCCCAGAAAAAAGACTGCATTCTTGCTGTGGTTTTACAACACTTTCTAGCAGAAAGCAAATGTCACAATATTAAGTATTTAAATATGTGAAATCTGGTCTAGTGAATGGCTACCTTTTGAATTCTTCCAAGGAAGCATGTGTATCCGTTACAATTCTATGTATATGAAATAAAGCTTCCTATCGAAGGAGTATACAGTATATACAAGTGTAATGTAAACATGAATTACCRATAATCATTTTGCTAAAGACATTTTTCTTTCAAATCCTGTCTGTACGCCAAAAGTGACTAATCAAATGGAATAATGCTGAACTGTAATGGATTTGATAAACCTCATCTCCAGCAGCTTTCAACCCATATCAAAGCCATAAAAGCTTTTCAAAGTGGCCTAACTCGATTGGCAATCTTTCTTAGAAGAAGAGAGAATGAAGTTTAGCCTCAGGCAAAATGATGACTTCAGGAGAGTTACTCCAGACCAATACAGAAACACAGGCCAGAAAAATAAAGTAATAAAAATCACTAATATCTAGGTAATTTTTATATACTTCAAGACTTATTAAATCTGACCAACAGAAACATATCCAGAATGTGAGTAAAAGGCTCTCATCTTGAAAAATATTATCTATAAGCATCAGACACCCACCACCCCCGCAGCTACCAAAAGGTTACTTAGCATTGCATTACTATGTCATTTGGCCATTGTTTACATAATTTTAGTCACATTTAGTCAGAGACGGCTCTGCAGCAAGGCAACTGCCTTGCTTGTCCTCCCTAAAGGGTATTCAACTGGTGTTTCTGACACACTAATTTAATCAAAATAGATTTATACAACTAAAGCATATCTTGATAGGTATTCCCATGACCCCTCTATCTTGCTTTTTTCTCTCCTCCTGAAAGAAACACAGCCACCAAGTTTTCAGCCAATCTCTTTAGGCTCTTGCAGTTGTTTCTCAACTTAGATAAGGAGATGCTGACATACTAAATAAATGTGTTTTATTAATTTTCTATCAAAAGTCATTCCTGAATGACAGTACCAATGTAGCTTATGGCTAGTTTAAATATATCACTTTTTCTTCTCAAGTTTTGGATGGAAAATTAAGTTCAATAATAAACTAAACACATGATCAGTTTTGCTTCATAGGCAGTTCTGAGACTCCCCTATGAGATTCCTAGTACCTGCTTATGGTTTCACATGCACAGCCTGAAACTCCACTTGCAAATAAACCCTCCTGAAAATTCCCAAAGGAAAAAGTAATAAACACACTTTACCCATACACACACTCATCACCCAAGACAGATCTTTCCTGGCAAAAACTTCTCCATTTATTGGCATGTAACTGCTTCCTTTCTCAAGCATTCTGTAAACAACAAAACAGCCAGATACTACAAGAGTTCTGGTGCAAGTGACTTCATAAAGAATTATACTGCCATACTTACTCTTAGTAAAAGCATTTACATGACTACCTCTCCCTTTTTCAAGCAATAGACCATTCAAGCAGTGCATGTGATATATGGTCTTTCAGAATCTGTACTTTGGTCACTTGTGTGCACACACAGATTCAGCTGTAGGACCTTTTTGATAAGGATTGCAGTTTTGAATCTGTATTCCATTGAATGCAGAACAACACACAAACAAGATTAGAGAAAGCTGCTTTCCAGTTCCTTCTGAAGAAGATCACAAGTGACAATTAAACATGTATAAGTCATTATCCTTTTGTATTTAAAACAAACCCAAAGACATTCCCACACACTACAATAACCAGCATATTCCTCAAGCACCAGACCTTCAAGACTACACTAGCATTATTACGAGTTTGCCATATCAACCTCTCAAATAATCAAAGACTTAAAGTCCTTCCAAATACTCAGAAATTGTAATTACAGACAATCTCAACCATCGGTACCCGGACTGACTAGAGGCCTTGCCTTTCTTAAACACTCCTGCTCTCAAGACAGCTGAACATAAGGTATAGAACAGTAATAGCAAAGTTTTATGCTGTTTAAGAATCAGTCCTTGCTCTCTGGGGAAGGTTTACATGAGTCTATATAGCCAAATAATTTCTGGGGGGGGGGAAATGTAAACATAGTTTAAAATTTAGTAAGTTAGGCTATATTAACATTTTTACTTTACAAGGCTTACTCTTCTCTGCTACTGCTTCAGAGTTAACTCCACAGCACATAAGTTGTTTGAAAAAATCTTAAAATCAAGCAACTACTACCTCACTCTGCCACTACCATACCTTCATCAAGCTGAGAAAAACAAGAGTAGAACGTGGCAAGTATATTTCAGTTTCCTCTACCTAAAAGCTAGAACATTTCCAGGTTCAACACAAGGCCTTAGGTGGAAAAAAACCAGCTTAAAGGCAGTTTCACCTTTCTTTCTCTCTCTGATACACTTAATGCAAGAAAAATATTTTGTCTTGCAGTCTAATCTAAATTGAAAATATGCTTTATTCCAATTCGATTTGCTTTACAAGCACAAGACTTACTCCTGAAATCTGATCATGCAGGATTAGATACGTTACATTACGAATTTCCATCCTATGCCTGCAGCACTCCATTGTCTTCCTTGAGCCATATTAACTCAACTTCTCATTAAACATCATTGATATCCAAGTACTGAGCCTTTTCTCTATTCAAGGAAGGCCAATAAAGAGGTAAACTTTGGTTGTAAAATATATCACTGGTCAAACGCTCACTAGGGAGATGGATCGCATTCAAACATTCCAGTTGCCTCAGTACTTAAAATTACATACCTGTGGGCCACATGATAGGTAATGAATCATATCAGTTAGGTCTGCCCAAGTGCATGAAGTTACTTGAGCTTAACTCTCAATAGCAGATGGGAGGGAAAAAACAAGTTAACTATTTTGAAGATTAAACTCTGTAATGAAGTTGCATTATAAGGTATGTATTTAAAAGTTAAGTGTGCTTTTTATTTCATACTAGTCTAGTCTGTAGATTTTAAATAAAAATTCACCTTCAGACGTAAATTGACTAGTAAAAGCACTTTCTCCATCCCTCTTCTGAAATTAAGTCCAAGGTGTTAAGGACTGGGTTCCAGCTGAAATAGGTCACAACCTATGCTCCTAGTAAGGCCTGAACTAGCAAGAAAAAGATTCAGTTTAAACCCAAGTTCAAGACCAAACAAAAAGTAGGTGAGACAAACAGTTTACACAAAAACCCTACAAAATAAAACGTAGTAAAATTGGTAGGTAGGTACAAACCTAAGTTTCTGAACAAGTATGTTTCAGAGTTAAATAGATAAGCCTTCAAAGGGTAAAAAAGTACAGTAAAATGAAAGGTAGACCAGCTTTGTTTTGCATGTAATTGCATCAACATGACTGATCTCTTTAAGAAAAAGCTGTCTACTTGTCCAGAACCTACCACTTGATTCATAGCCATGGTGCTTTCTGAGATCCCTAACAAACCAAGCAGAATCCAGTCTCAATCAAATCTGAACATTTATAGTAAGCAATACTTTGTACAGCTTTAGTGTCTCAGTACTAATTTCAAACTCAGAGATGCATTTTAAAAAAATATAAACTAAGGTTATAACTTAAACTGAGGACATAGATCAGCATCTAAAATACTGACTACAATAAATATCAATGCAAGTATCTGTTTAGAAGAGAGTGCTTTGTATTGCTCATACAATAGAGACATATCTTGTTTCATCCCAATATTTAATTAATAACTTACTTAATTTGTGTTCATTGGAAACTCTAGCATTCTTATTTCCTCCATTAATTTACATTTATTCAAGCAGCTGCATATTTCACATATTCCACTTTAAAAAGGAAATTATTGGAGGAATGTGCCACCAATTATATAGCCCACAGAGTGGCAAAGGCTATCCTTTACTAATATCCAAGAAAATACTTGCAGCAAAAAGGGGCACCACCATCCCTGTACAAACCTAATCTGGATATCTAAAGAGCATTATCATCACATTTAGAAAAAGGCAATAGAACCAGAATCAGAACCACAAGGCTAACAATGCTCAAAGGAATGGTGACTTAAGAAAGCAGACTAAGGGAAGTGAGTTTTCTAGCATAAGAGAAAGAAGAATGAGAATATACTGGGGATGGAGAGGAGGGGAGAGAATTGCATTGGAAATGCATCTGCCTTCTTAGGATAGAAGTACATAGTCCATCAGTACTCAGCCAAAGCTTATTCAAAGCAGTGTAGGAGGAGACAGCTCTTGCCAGAGATGACTGCAGCCATGCCATGCTGTCAGGCATTCCAGCCCAAATGTGCCAAGGAAGAGACCAGGAAAGTAGCACAGATTACACTTGCAAATAATACCTAGAAGAACAGGCCTCCTTTGTTGTTCCCYCATCTCCCAATTAGGTTTTAAAGTCATAACTCAGTTCTAAAGACACTACAATTCTTACTTCCAAGCTCCGAAGAAATCATTGAGCAAGTTTGAAACATTAAAYATGAAAAGTCTCCTCGGTTCTTCACCTATTCTTTCCTAAACAAGGAAGATGACACCAAAAGCAGTCTCATCAGTCCCAGCCTAGATCTTTTATCTGTGGCACACTGTACCTTTTTGTAGCTGTCCCAGAAACCAGCTTACACAACAGTAAATCAAGACCTTCATCCCAGTACTAACATAGCTAACAGAATCAGACACCTTCCAACTGCATGAAATACGATTTTCAAGCTTGCTTATTATACCTTTTTAGTCTTGTAACCATGTATTTGGGTCTTTCTCATGCTGGGAAATATGACTACATAACCATAAGACAATGGTATCAGCAGTACCCCTCCAGCATTCTAAATGAGCATCAATGGTATCTATTTTATTTTGCATACCAAGATAAGTATTACAATAGAAAATTAATTTTTATCCCCTTAGTTTCCGTAAGTCAGAGAGATACAATGTCAATTCATTGTGCTGCCATGCTCAGGATATCAGAGAGAAAACCAGAGGATATTCACAACTTAAATACTACAAGATTTTTCTATTAGCAGATTCTTTAATTATAGTATAGTTTATTATCKTCAGTCTTCAAGAGCAGTAACAGTACAAAGGAGCCAGCAGCATAAAACAGAATTATTTAACAGAAGACCCTCTTTCCTTGGGAAAAGGTTAAGAATTGCTCATATCCAGCTTTCCATTTTCAGTGTCCTTTTCAATAAAATCATAAAGGGCCAAAGACATTTGAAATGGCCAAGACAACTTCTGTAACCTCACTGGAAACAAGTCTGAAATAAGAGAATATTCTCAAAAGGAGGAGCTTCAGAGTATGTACACAAACCTGAACCAGCTCTGAATCAGTTTCTCAAGCACCATTAAGAGTGCTGCTGTCACAGCAGAATAAAGTACACTGACTACAAATCCTACTGAAGTCAGGTAAGCATTTGGGTTAATTTTGTCCACAAGACAAAAGATATCCACAAGGTACCATGTGGAGATATATATATATATAACTAGGCTATCAACATCATTTGTTATATGGTCATGTAATAGCATATGTACTCAGGTATTAACTAAGGCACGTCCATATTCTGATTTCCTACTTCTAAATAAAGGAATAAGAAATTCAACCACACTGCATTTAGACAAAGATGGAAGGTGCCAACATTCATCATACCACAGGAAGTCCTGCTAATTTTGCAGAGAGCAGAAAACTGAAATCCAGTGGTTTTAGTTATTCAGAACTTCCATTCTACATGAATTTCCTAGCTCAAACATTGATTTCCAATACAATACCCATACCTAACCTATTTAATAATTTACTTCTCACAGCTTAATCACTCCATGCAAGTAATTTTATTTCTTTCTACCTCAAACTTCTCAACTGTAAAATCATGGTAATATTTCCGCTATTCTTTAAAAATTATTTAAATGAGAAATATTATACAGTTATTTCTTACTAGGTAACCAGAGAGGCTATTCTGGATGGCACCAAGCTTCTGTTAGGTTCTGAGAGCTGGAAGCATACATGCTATTACTTTTCCTAATAGTGCTCAGACAGTTATTACCTTTGCCTGATCTCAGAAATATTTATTTGTACTGTAGTACTCATTCTACCTAGAATCATTCTGATGTTTCTAAATTATGAACAGTTATCTAGTACAATAACTTAAAATTTCAACATTTGGCGAGAAAAGGATACTGATGTTTTTTCAACATTTATAGACTGCTAAGACCAAGCAGCAGGATATCTCAGGATAGCAGATGTTGAGAACGGAAACAGCAACTGAGGTCACAAAAAATATATACGAAATATATTCTGTCTCTGCAAGATAATTATTACCGTGTACAAACGGAGCTACAGGATTTAAGAACAGTCAAAAAATAGTGTTTTGGTTTTAAGTTTTCCTGATGCTGCGTAAGATTAATGGAGAACTTTCTAGAAGGGAATATTATTACTTCCACAGACAAGAACTTAATTGCATCTAGGAAAATATAATTATCAGGGCAGCAATACAGAAACACATCTGATTTCACTCTATTAGTTCTGACATTGAAAAGCTGATTTAGATTTTCAGTAGTGGCTCATATCTCCTCTCAGAAGCAGTGGTTTTTCAACCTGTTTAATAGGAAAGACAGGTACTCTTGAAAGCCAGCCTGACAAGTTGAAACACTTAATTCTACATGTTTGGTCTAAACAGCTAAAATAGAACAAGGAGAACAGATAAATTTCCAATTGACATCTGATGCAAACTCAGGCACTCTTTTTGTATGCCAGCTCTCCTGAAACCCATCTTGCTGTCTTTTTAAAGAATATCCCCACACCAAAGTAGGAAAAGGAAAAACTTGAGACTCTGGACTCAAATACAAGCCTGCTTGAAATGGAAATTGAATAGGCTTTACCAATCCTCCAGCAGTGTGCAACCTGGCTGCACAACCACCTCAGCCTCTTAGGTATCTTCCTATTATATTACTCTGCATTATGTGTTTACTAACTGGACAAAGCAATCAGCTACATCTTCTTTACTTTTCAGAAAATGAACAGACTGCAAGACAAATTTCACTTTGCACATACTGTGTGATAGTGTATGTACAAATTCCATGCCAATGCCTAACCATGACTCTACAGTYCAGAGCTGATCTCAACTGTTAGGAGAGTTTGCCTCTCCTAACACATGCAGGGGTTAGGAGAGCCAAAAGCCGTGTTGTGCTTAGCAGAAGCATCTCCTAGGAYAACGCTAAGTTTGAGAACCACAAACAAGTGATCAGACTTGAATTCTACAGTAAATCCACAGTAATCCTGCTTTGTTTCCTGAACAAACACAAAGTTCGTTTAGGACCTATGTTCACACGTTGTACTTCCATGTTCACGCGTTGTACTTCCATCAAGCCCAAGTGTGCTGTGCAAGTCTCCTACTGTGCAAAATTTCCTTTTTTGAGTAGGCTGTCTGAGGAGACCAAACAGCTGGAAAGGTTTTTCAGATAGCAGTATTATCAGAAACACACTTTGGTATGAAGCCAAGTTTAATAACTTCAAAAACAAGAGTCATGGTTTTACCATCATCTGAATCAATTAAGAACTCTGGAGTAAGAAACCTCTAGCCCCATAATTGTAAGAAACTGAATAACAGTTTGAAGCAAAGCACACACTGCTTTTAACTCCTGTTCAGTAAAGCACTTGAGTACTGACATATCCCATTTCACTTCAATTAAGCAATAATTTGGTGCTTTCCTGACTTTGTAGTCAGTGTCACTGCAAAGTTATTATTTAAACAATGTCAATATTTAATAAAAAGTGTTTACTTGGAAAACAGTTTTCCTGTACTGCAAATGCAGTGGCAAAATAATAATCAATTTCACACTCACGTTGGCATGGGTTGGAAATTGTAGTTTATCTTGTAAATAATTTAAACACAGCCTAGAAACAGACAGTTTTTAGTTAAAAATTTTCAAATTCCCTCTCTTCTTCAAATATTTTGGATTACACAACAAATACATACCAAGATTTTGCTTTCATTCAGATGGAAAAATTAGTTCAAAGGACAAATGCTTCAGCATTAAAATCACAATGTGCAATTCATAAATTTCAGCTCAGTAGATCCTCACATTTGGATGCAGATGAACTTTATGTACCAGAAAATAGCTAAATAAATATTTCACAACCTGAACTACTCACAGAATACTGATATTTTCCCYAGAAACCTAAGGCAATAATGTCTGGGAGATAAGAGGTTACATATTTGGGGGTTTGAAGTAAGCGCTCTAAAATCAACGTCACTTTAATTAAACCTGAGTAAACTACATGACCACATTGTAGCTGTTGTGCCACAAAACTGAAACTTTGCTAACTAAAATCACAGTTCAAGCTATTATCTCACAAAGAAACAAAGTGTTTGTAACAAAGTCTAAAGTCTACTAACAATTAGTAGCAACCAGATTGTGTTACTACCATATTCTTATGGGTATTCACTGGACCCCCTACTGGCATKTTTAATCCCTTCAGTCTCTGAGAGTCAACTAAATTCTCTATTTCAGTATAAGAAATTGCATTCCAGTTTACAGCATCCAAACATACTTAGAAGCCAAGCCCTTATGATAGAAATGCAGTCACAATTTATTTCAGTGTGTGCAAATACATTATTTTGAAACAGAACAGCGTCAATGAGAATTAAATTGAAAATAGCCTGTTACAAGTTCTCCACAATTCACTTCTGACCCACAATTCACTGAAAGACCCTAGAATCCTCTCGGGTGTACACCAGAAAAGGATATGTCAGCACTATACCTCAAACTGCATTTGTAACAACAGCTTTACTGAGAGCTGCATCATCTGCCTTCCTTCCAAGCTACTACACCACTACAAAGTACAGCCTTTTCTTACCAGTAAATTTAAATCAAATAGCTGGGGAAACTATTCATAAGTATTATGACACTTCAGTTCAATATTGAATTACAATTTGGTTTCAACTAGCTAGAAATTAAATCCAGGACTCATTTGTAGCACAATAACAACGCTTGCGGAAAATAATCCCCAAACCCAAGCATAAGTACAATAAACTGAAGCCCACTTACTAAGTCTGGTAAAACTCTAATTGGAATTACATAACCTATACCACTTGAACATTAAAAAGACAGCATATGCAAACATTAGAATATTAATTCCACTTACATTCCTCACCCTTAAACATGGCTACCCAGGATATCTGAACCAAACAGCTTCATAACCGCAGCACAGACTGCTAACTTATCTTTAAAAAGAGTAACTTCAAGAGCAACTGGCAGAATAACACTATTTGCAATACAACAGCTAAACAGCTGTTATAAGGATGCCTAAGGATAAATACAGCCCACAGGTTAGCACTTAGAATGCAGACAGCAGTGCGAAACGTTTAGATAGGCAGTACAGAGACCCATATAAACCACACCTTATCCCCTTAGTCACATGAAACATCCATTTCTAATCCCAGCTGAGTAAAGCTTTATGGCTTTAGCAGTAGGTATTGTAAGCTGAAGCAGTGTTACTAGTGCCACACTCTTTTGCTACCTGTAGCTCATCAGGCAGAGTAGGCACAGCAGAAGCTAAAGCAACACAAGATTGCCCTCTCCACCCCCCTTCAGAAACCCCTTAGAAAAATACTTAGTGACATACTGTCTACAAGGTTCACTTTACAACGCTGAAATACTGATGGGTGTGTCTTTAGCACTGTGGGTCCCTCTCTAAAAGTTATTCAACACGCTTTCATTAACTTCAAACAGCAACTGTATGGGTAACTTACAATAAACAAAGGTCAATTTTTTTTTTCTCCCCATGAAAATCCTGTTTCCCTGAAAAAGGGAACAAATACAAGTCAGACCAGCAACTCCCTTCTCTCAAAAAGTGTAAGGGAATAAGTATATTAATATTGCAAATTTCTTAAAGTTACATGAATCCTACTGAAGTTAAAAGTGAGTTGCATTATGCAAACGTGTAATTCAGTAGAATGCAGTAATATATGCTAATGTAAAACTCAGTGATAAACATTTTTTATGTGGCTACAACAGAATGCTTTAAACGCTGAAGAAAACCCTTTAAAAAAAACCCCTTATCATATACTAATTACTGGTTCTCTATCACAGTCACTCTCCTTTCCACTCTCATTAAATTTCATGTCCTTCACCCTGCTCAGCACCACAGATACTGAAGAAAAGTTATTTAGGATAACTCTTCTATTCCCCACATAGATCTGCTGAGCTACACCGAGTAAAGAAAACACAATATAAATAGACAATACTTAAGAAATTCTGCAAGTACTGTAAGATTTCACTACTTAAACCTCACAGACTTTGCCTTCACCCCTCTTTTGAAAGTTTAACAAGAGGGATCAATAAGGCCTGATCTGTTGCCCTTCCCACTAGGAAGGGACGTAAGGAAAAATTCCAAGACACCTGAAATAACTGATGCCTTACCTTATCGTTTCTGCAAACAGAGAAAGAAAGCTGGGACTCAGCAGAACTCAGCTTAAATACTTGAAACCACAAGTGACCACACAGCTCCTAGCTTATTCTAGGACTAACTTACAGGTATAGTTTTAAACSACCACACTAGAGGCCAATTCAAACACAGTTTATCTTATCAGTTTAATTAATTACATTCTTAATATAAAATTGAGCTTTAGGAAAGTACACTTTAATCACTCCTACAGAACTGGTCAACTGCAGCATTCACCACAAATTCTAACCCGAAGCCAGGAAGCTGCCTCGGTTTCACCACTGAGCCAACGGGCACAAAGTCAGCCTGACACCACTCGCACAACTCGGCCAGGGCACAAAGAGGCTTCCACGCAAGGGTCTGCTACAAGATCAGTGACTTGCTGGGACGAGAAACGCATTAGCCAGACAGGGGAAAGGAAGACAACAACAAATGGGACGGTTCTTGTTCGACACGCAGAACTGTCAGGCCTCAACACTGAGTTAAATTCCCCTCTGCCTTCCGGGGAGGCTGGGACTCGGTACCCGCCTGCCACTTACTCGAGGGCAGGTGCCGCCGCCAGGCCCGGGGCCGAAGGGTGGCAGCTGCCGCCCGGCCGGCGAGCCCGGGGCGGAGGAAGGCGGCCCCAGGCGACCTGTAGCGCCCGGGTCACTCGAGGACACGCGCAGATATCGGTTACGCAAACCACAGAGCGGTTTTCCGCCGAGCCCCGCCCGCGAGCCCGGGGGCGGCCACAGCCCCGCTCGGCGCCCCGCGCCCGCTCCCTCCCCGCCCCGGCCGGCCCGCGGGGCGCCGGCAGGTGAGCGGCCCCGCCGAGGGAAGGAGCGGCCACGGCGCAGGCTCACCGGGCCTCCGGATGAGCGGTGYCGGGCACCGCGCGGGACGACAGCGCCCGCCCGCTTCGCTGGCGGAGGGGCAACCGCGGGAAAGGCGGAGACGGCGAGAGCTGCCCTCGGAAAGCCCCGCTCGTGCCGCTCCGTCTCCTTCCGCCCGCGCTCCCTCGCACGCCGAGGCCGCGGGGCACCTGCCAGCGGCTGCCACCCCTCCCTTACCTGCCGCTGCCACCGCCCCCGGCCCGCCCGCGCAGCGGCGCCGGGTCCGCACGCTCCGTCCGCGCGGCAACCGGCGGCGCAGCGCGAGGCACCGGCTCCAACCGGCGCGTCTGGGTGCGGCCCCGCCCGCCGCCGGTGTCACGTTACCGCCCGCGCAGCCAATGGGGCGCGGCCGGCGGCGCCGCCGGCGGCCCGGGGGCGGGGGAGCTGCGGCGAACAAAAGCGCCGYGCCCGGCCCCGGCCCGGCCCTCACCTGCGGAGCCACCTGACCGCCTCTGTCGGCGGCGCGGGCAGCTCCCGGCACCGCGGCCGTGCCCGTCCGCCCCGGAGCCCCTCTGTGCGGCGCAGCGGCCGTGCCGGCCCGCAGACAGCAGCCGCCCCCTCGGTGCCGGCGTTTAAATAACCTGAGGAGGTGGAGGAAGTGAGAAAGCGATAATCGCCGGCCGTTAGAGAMTCAAAATAGAGAAGGTGACACTTGCAAAAGGCAATTTAATCCCACCAGAGGCCTCGGCTGGGTCGGGGTGGGTGTCCCGGAGGGGCCCCGGCCCCCTCCGGAGACGGGCGGAAGGAGCGGGGCTGGGGATGTTGGGCAGCGGTACCGCGCGGATACGTTCGGGACGAGCTCCCGCCCCGCGGCGCCCCAGCCGCTGCCCCGCCGCTGCAAATGCCGTGCAGCAAAAGGGGTCGGGGACACCCAACGCCCGCCGCCCTTTCTGACAGGAACAGACAAAAGCCCGTGCGGCAAGACCCTTCCGTGGCTCTTCAGTTCCACTGAAAATCTGATAGCGATATAATAAAGTTCACAAATAAACACAATGTTTTTAAAAAATTCAATCATAGATTCATTTGACTTTCCTACTTCGCCTCCTCTTTCTCCAGTGGACAGTGCAGCTCCCTCTTCCAGATGTCTGAAGAGGCCGATTCTGCTGGGGAAAGGCATGAAAGCCTGAAGGAAAATTTTKATTCCTACCTAGATTTCTGCAAAGAACCGGGACAAATGGGCTCTGTCTCCCTCCTCTGAGTCGTGCAAACAGCTCAATCTATTCAAGTAATTGTCCTGACATATTTTCATTATTAGTAACTCCATTGCAAGGACCTAGTCTAAACTCTATTTACAGTATAATTTCACTCCTTACGCTCACCCTGCTATGGTAATGTATATTCTTTGTCCAGTCATCAATTTCGTGGAAAAAGGGACTATTTTCAAAATATTGCTTTTCCTCCATAAAACACAAAAATCCTTTTATTCACAGCTGTACAAAACCGCCCTCATTTTAAACATCACAGACACTAAATTTTGCAAAATTAACAGATTTCAAGTTGTATTCAGTACACATTTAGCTATTAGTATTAGTCTCAATTTAAAAGAGACATTAAAATATCACGTACTTTTGTGAAAACAGAAGCATTGCACTGGAGCCAAAAGTGGACCTCATTTTTTAATCCAAACGTGTAGAAATACAGTGCAAACGTGTGTTGAAAAAAAAAAGACCATTTGTTTTTCTAGTTTGCCATCACAGTGGTAGCCTACCAGAGAATGTATTTATTTTTAGGCTGGTGGTTTTATTTTAGGCTGATGGTTTCTACTTAGGGTGATGTACATTGATAATAATCTAACCTCAGAGAAGCCACTATTGTCACCACAAAGATGTCAACATCGTGATATTGTCTGCAATTACCGCTTCAAGAGTCGTTGGTGAGGTTTGGTAAACAGCAGAGAGCAGGCCAGCCTCTTCCCAGGAGACCAATTCCCTTTTGTCTTATGACCTGCCGTCTCCTTAGCTGGCTGTATCGAGACAAATTTTCTTCTCTATTAGGGCTTCCCTGAGGAATTATTTAATCCATCTTACTGGGACTATTTCCCCTGTCTGTGAGCAAACTAAATAAAAGTATATCTTACTTCATAATCTTTCTTTCTGCTAACTCAAAAATGAAAAGTCTCTCTTTAGGATCTGTCACCTTTTCGTCAGCAATATGCTAGGAAGACAAATTAATGTTTAACTAAATTATGAAACCAAGAACTATTTGTGCTAAAATTCAAAGTATTGAATTAAGTCAGAACACTGAAGTTAATGTTCATAAGGTTCATAAATGCTTACGCAGAAGATTGCAACACAATCATCTAGGTTTAGTTCTTTACTTTGATACTGAGTAGCTCCTCGGGAAGCACAAGGGGAGGACTCAACCCATCAGTCACACCCCACCAATCTCTGAGCAATGGTAGCTGAGCAAAGGAAATATTTTGTTAACCACTTACTCAAAACCAACACTGTTGTAGCAGTGCAGACCCTGACTGCATACCTAGCAGATCAAGTTCATCTTTAAGGTTAGCTTAGTGCAAATTATGTCAGGATGAATTTCTTCCAGTCTTTTCCAAGCAACATTATCTGGAAAATGTTCTTCAAGCTTCAACACCCTTTATATTTGTTTGTGGCAGCCATTTATAAGATACCAAAAAACAACAGCTTGACAATCCATTGAAAGTTGAGCTTCTTTTCATACATCATCTCATCCCCTGATCTTTTTTAACTTGATATTTAGATGTTACAAACACAATTTTGAATATATATATATAAATAATTATTTCAAATGTTATGCTCAGGGTGACTATTGGGTGTCCAGAGCATCTGCTTCAACCCCTTCACTTGCACAATTTTGGGAAACCTCATGTAGTAAGAAAGGGAAAGCTATATAGCAAAGTGCTGTATATTTCAGAGGGTAATAGAGTCAAAATTTCACTTGAAAATATTTGAAAATTCTTTTTAATATCAGAGAGATGACATTACACTTGTCTTTTAACCCTCCAGCAGTGCTTGGAGTTGCAGGAGCAGCAGCATCTTGATCGCCAATCATGCTGGCAGCAGTATCGGAAGCTGAGCCAGTTCTGTAAATAAAGGACCCTGTGACAACTTGCCTTTTGATCACCAAGTGCATTTCGGACTATCTGATTCTCAAGATTCTGTCTTTTGATATGAAAGGCTACAGCTTCATATTTAGGTGAAGCATGAACAAGCAGATCACAACTCTTTAACCCCTAAAAATCCATACTACCCTTTATTCTCCTAAAGCGAATAAAAAACATGTAAGCTTCATAGTTATCCATATAATTTAATTTCAGTCCCTGGCACATCCCGATTATTATCTCACTTGCTCTTTCTGGCATTTGCTAATGCTTCTTTGTCTTCTCCTGAGAATTTATCAATCACATGTTCCATACGCTCCAGATCATTGATTCCCTGGTGCAATAACGTTGCTCGCAGTGACCAACAAAGGCTGTCCCTGCAGGGGCGGGTACTTTAGAACAACACTTCCCTCTGCCGGATCTCTGGGCAGTCACAGCTCTGCCTGCCTGGAGGGACCTGCACGCATCCTCTGCCTCTCGCTCCGCCAGATCCCCTGCTCCTTCCAGACTGCGCGGGACAMTAAGCAAAGCTCTTACTAATTCATCAGATGAATAGGATAATCAAAAAAGTTTAATCCAGTATCAACTGGACAGAAATTTCGTTTCTGCTCAAGATAGGAGTATCTCAAAGCCAGAGATAATGTGAAAATCGGGAGTCTCAGAGTCTGACATTTCTTACTCACTCCAAAATCCTGACAGGTTTATGCCAGATGAAATCAGAACAGTATTTAAAAACACCTTTTACCCAGATCAGCAGGCATTTCTTTGTAGAGTGTATATATAGGGCTCTACAGAAAAAAAAAAAATTTTTTTTAAAGAAGCCTATTTTGTGACTCTAATGAAAACTAATATAATACTACAGTGAATTTTAATTGAGTGCTACTCTTCCTACCTRGCCGTCTGTTCCAAACTGCTAGCAGTAACCAGAGTATGACAGTTTACACAGGGGTTGACAGAAACTATTCAGATACAGCTGTCTTGCCTTCAAGTCATACAGTTGTTGGAATATTGTCCTCAGCTGAGGGTGAGTGTTAATAGGAAGGGGAGAGAGAACTGCAGAGATACATGAGTAAGACTGTGTTTGATTCTTGCCCTTCACAAGGACAGGAACTGGTCCCAGTGCAGTACTACACGTGCTCCTAACTCATTTGTACGAACACCACTGAAAACATAATTAAGCATTTTGCTGAACAAAGATTCTGTTCACATACTCTGCTGAATGAAGGCTTTTGGTGGACTTCAAAACACAGGAAGAAGACAAATAAGCTGAAGATAGAAGGGGAGTAGAAAATACAGATATAATTCTAAAACAATATTCCCAGTAAAATTTACTTTGAAAAGGAAGAGAGACAGAGACTTTTTCTGTTCGACAGAAAAACTGTCAAAAGATTGGATCAAGGTGGTACTCAATGTTGAAAGGTTGAAAGCCATACTGAGGTTAACTGGAATAAGCCACCATTAGGAAATAGGAATCAGGTAGGTGTTTCTTGATCTCTGCTCAAAACAAAGCCTGTGCTAAGCAAAGAGAAGGTCTAGTTAGAAAATACTATATGAGAAATATTTTGCATGACAAAAATGTTTTCAAAGAGTTTGGAGAGGAAATAAAAGGCTTGAATAAAGAAACCAGAATGTCAGGATGGAGACATCCCGAGTAACAACAATAGGGAAAGGAAATAAAACCCCAAACCCAACTGCATAAGGTGCCATAAGCAATGCTTTGCTAAGCAGGATGTTTTCCAGTCATCGCCTTGTTTTTTAATGCTGAAGAATAGGATTCTCTATGTCAATGGTATTGCATCCTGGTGATTCTTGCATCTTGTTGATTAATTGTAAAGTCTCTGTCTGAGACTTCCCAAGAGAACTTCTGAGGTGGACTCCAAGTAGACAGCATACGATGAGCATTTGTCTTCCAAGAGCTTTCAACACAAAATAAATGTTTGTTGGGTCTAGTAGCCCTACAGGCATTATCAGCTCACATTTGACACTTAATGCTGCATTACTAATAATTGCTGTGTGTCTGCTAGAATGCTAGTAACAAATAATARAAAACATAAATGAGTGCTTTGGGATTCCAATATCATTCACTTCTATTGTTCACAAATGCTTTGCCTCCACTGTACAATTCTAGTGTTGCAAATATAAGTCATAAAAGAGCAATTAAGAATCCAGCACTTGAAACACTACATCACATAGTTTTCTACAGAAAACAGAGGAAATACACTTCAGTGTATTCTTATGCAGATCCTGGTTTCTCTCAACTGTCCTAGGCCTTTCTTTCACTTATGCTATCTTATTTTTTACATTTCACTCACCTTGCACAGGGGTGAAAGAATTTTACACCTAGTAAATGTTTCATTAATGCCAGCCTCTGTTTGCTCAGCACTCTTTCAGTCTKGAATTTCTTGAATTCAGCACTTGTCTGGAGAAAACTTTACGCTTGCTAGAAATCAGTAGTTCTCCAGCAGGTAACTACTTACTGGGTTGTTTTATGTCATCACTGTTGGTTTACTTGTTAGGCCTCAGACACGCAGCCCTGATTTCAACTGGGACAGCCCAAGAGGGTCACTCCCTTCTAATTATCTCCTGTTGCTGATTATAGTCCCCAGATAATTTCTCACCAGAAGTTACTGCTCCCTCAGAACTGCAGCCAGGTTTATGAGTGATGTTGCTCCCCARTTTGGGGCTATCCAAACTAAACAGATCAGTTAAATGCTTTTGGTTACAGGGTTTCTCTCTGCATCATTTTGAAACACCCAATTTGGGATCAACCAGTGTAAGCTGTTTCCCATTTAACTTGCCCCTACAAAAAAGCAGTATCTGCTCTGCACCTTGCGGACTCAGATCCTAAGGAAAGCTGTTAGAGCAAAAAACCAAAGGCAAATTATTCATCTTTTAGCACACATTCACTCTGGACCTTTTTTCCTCATTCTCTTCAGTCTTCTTTCCAGATGTGTATTTTGAGGTTGGCCAGTGATTTATCTGAAAAAAATTTTCCCAATATCCCTCCAGAGAGTGTACCCTTCAGTTCTCTACTATTTGTAGCCCCTTCCAGAAAAAATGTCACCAAATCACTTTCTGGTAACCTGAGGAACCCATAAGAAAAAATGTCTYTGCTACATCTCAAGCAGAAACTTGCTTCCTGTTTTCTAGAGAACATGGAAAAAATAAAACAAGAAGGTCTGTTATAAGAAAGTATCTTTACCCCAATTCAAATACAAAGAAGGTACCTCTCAAATCTGCCAGAAAATACTTCCATTGTAATACCCTCTTTCATTATTAATGGCGTGATTCTAGAGGGGGAAAAAAGCTAATTTCGTCCACAAATCTTCACAACATAAAAATAGATGATTTTATAAAGAAGTCAAAGACACATAGACACAATTTAAAATAAGTATTCACAGTACGAATAACATCCAAATAAATGAATATTTATGCATATTTAGTTTATGGATACTGCTAAGAAATGCTAGATTTATCCAACACCTGCTTCACTCTGCAGTTGCATTCAATTTTCTTTGAGATATTCAAAGTGTATGAGGTCATTTAAAATTGGAGTGCTTTCAGCACCTTCTAAGATTAGATCTTTAGAGGCAATAAAGCAAGTATAATCTGAATTCCAGGATCACATTAATTGGCTATGATGCCTTTTTTAAAGTAGTGTCAAGCATATACAGGAACTACTATCTGATAAGCAAATTGTAACAGTGCAGCCTACCAGGAAAGAAAAGAAAAAACTCATTATTTTTGAATGAGAATCAAAATAAATGCTTACAGCACAGCCTGTTATGTGGAGTTCCTTGGCACATATTTGGAATGTTTAATCACAAAACAATGTAGTTAGACACAAGTCATACAGCTCACCCAAAATGACTGAAAAGTCCTATGCATTTGTTTAATACTTYGTAGTCTGAGTAATATAGGAAATTCTCACTGAAGTATTTCCAGCTTCCTAGACTCCCCTTAGGCAATCCACTGTTAGTTACACAGTGTGGGAGCAGATAGTTACATCCTCTTCCCTGATCCAGATGCTGGAAGGACTCAGCCTTTAGGAATAAATTTAGGCTTGCAAGATATTTGGGCTGAACTTCTTTATCTGTATTATCATGCATTCTATTTAGGGTGGCACACTAATTCCTCAGAACATCTCTTTAATAAAGATTTGCAAAAGACAAGATTCAGACTCTTTTCTCGACCAGGGCTTACAGCCACAACACAAGCCTGTGAAGCGGCAGTGTGGCAATGGGCTGGGGCTAAGGATGGTCCCTCCCACTCGAGAGACTCCAAATTATCCATGGCTAAGAGGTGTGTGGGTGCCCTGCCTAACCTATCGCACAGGCATGAGTACAGGACTGGACACTGAACTGCTGCAGACACCAGCACGTCTTTCTGTGCTTTTGCTTGAAAAGAAGGACTTGAAAAGCATACCTGTGCGGTTCTGAGGGATTAAAGGAATAGAGGAAAATATYAAGAAGAGAAATTGTGAGAGATTCTCTCATCTGCTGTTCAGTTGATCTTGTGATCAGAAAAATAGGGTTTTGCCCATTTCTTGTTAGTAAACAAGTCTGTGACAAAGACATATATGTCCCATCACCAATAACATGTCTTTTCTTGTTGACAAAAAAAAATCTTTAGGGCCTTAAATTCATGTAAAAAGGAAATTATAACACACACCTRCCTTTTGGAACTGCCACACGTAAGGTTTTATTTTTATGACTTGTGTAATACCACTTTGGAAAATACTGGCTATATGCCAAGAGAAAGATGATTTAAATTTTATGTTTTTCATCTCTACTTTGATTTGACCAAGATACAGGTTTATTAGAGTCTTATCTACTACAGCTAGGGTAGAAAATTCCGGTGGACGAAACAGAGCTGAAGTCAGCTGATTGTCTATGCACTGTTAATAGTGTGCTTGGGCACCCAAATTCTGCCAAGTAATTTTCTCCTCTTCAATTGAACTGCCTCACTAATCTGTTTTCAAGTGTAGAAACTCCTGACCACCATTCCTACTTATAAAAAAAGATATGGAGCTGGATTATACGAAAAGAAATTAGCCTAAAAATGCACTAATTCTTACTTCTAATGAATGAGAATGTGTTAAGGAAGACCAGCCATGCAAGAATTTTATCAAAAATTGAGGAGGCATTACTCTGCATTTACAAAATGAGTGAGATGGTTCTAAGCTGAAAGTCAGTTTGAGATACTTGGGGTGATTAAAAAAGGCCAGAAAAGTTCAATCCAGGTGCTGGCAAAGTTACTATTTAAGTATAGAAATAAATACTACTTCTATGTATGAAAGATAAAACTGAAAAAGCAAATACCTCACCACACCTAAATTTATTACTTTAGCTGAGCCCTGGGTTTCAGGACTGATTTAATTTTATGAAAACTGTTGAATGATGCATCCATAAGACAATGTATTTAATCATTAGGCTCAGTGTTCCTGTTTCCCCTGCTGTGCCAGAACTTGTAAAATTCTTTTAAGGTAGCGATCTTTGAAACGGAGGTTTTGGACTTTCACACTGCTCAAAGTGTAAGAAGGCTGGACTGCTTACTCAGTTTCTCTAACCCTGATGACACAGGCCTCCTTCAAGACCTTCTGACTGATATGCAAAGTGAGGGTTTCCTGCCTAAAGCACAAAATACCATTACCTTAAAAAAAAATAAATTGTCGTTTTGGGGGGAAGAATTTGAAAAATTGCTACTGTGCATAGGTAGCAACCACAATTTTCAGAGTCATCCACTACTACAGCAGACTTTGTTGCAGAAGTTGGATCTCTTGCATGTTTTTCATATTACTTCAGTTGAAATTCAGACCAAAACTGTTGCACCAGATGCTACAGAACTATACCTAAAAGAACAGACACTACTATCTTTGCCATGTTAGTTAAACTGCATTGGATCCTATTAATTCACATGCTCAAAAGATTGTTTCACCAACAGGAGTCACAGTCTTGCAAGAGGTGAAATATCAGTGCCAGTTGGAGCAGACAAGATTTAAAACCTCCTGTATTCATGACTATCTCTGCTGATCTGGTAAATACTCAGCATCACTTAGGGTAAGAACTCAAACAGTGCTTGTTTTATCACCTCCAGATGAATCAGGAGTATCTTACCAACATCCCTTCAGCTATCTGTATCACAGACCTAGAGTAGAAGGGTGGTGCAAAAGCCTGGAAAATACCACACTGCATGGATATCCCCATGATATCTGCTTTGTACACAGTAGTCTGTGAAAAATACGTGCATCCAAGGAACAAAAGGCCAATGGTAGGGTAAAGTTTCGTATTTTTCCCCTTTTTGAAGCGCCTCATGACACAGGTTGGGATCTGCTGCCCTCCAGTGCATGTTTGCAGAGGTCCTCTCTACCAGAAGACGGCATTTTAAGACTACGAGAATTCTCAAGCAGCATGACAAAAAAAAGCAATAAAGTGTTAAATTCTTTGTGTGTCTTATCTAGGATCTAAAATAATTTCTGGGACTTGTTTCTTAATTTTGCTGTTTTGTTCTGGCTTTGTCAGAGTATTTCTACATCCAAGTAGAATGTTCTAGTTTGTTCTATGAAATTGGTTCTCTTCAATCAGTTCTCATTCTTTCATTTTCTATGAATATACACAACAATTATATACATAACACAATATATATGGTAATGATATGAAAGTAGTGTATCTATCCCATTTGATATCTGCATTCTGCCTGCTAATCCTTACCTTTGTGATTCTTAGTGACATATCAAACCTCTTTCTAGTTTAGAAAAAAACCCAGTCAAGACTTGCTATAGAAAGTGTTGTCTCATTGGCTTGTACAGTTCTTTCAAAAATATTTATCTGTATTACTGAACATTTTTGAACAAGAAATGCATTTGACAATGTCATGCCAGGCCCTTGTAAAATCTGATTTGTGGGTTCTTTCAGCTCTGCAGAATCACAATGGGACTTAGTATACAAAATTACTTGGAATTGTACAATCTTTGTCTTAAACTTCTGTACAAGGATGTTAATATTAAGGCAAACCAGTTTTGTAAAGATTTATAAGAGCAGGAAAAGTAGGCTGCAGAGACATTTCAAATATATATATGTATATACACTTCTAACTGAATAATCAGATTTAGTGATGATGAGGTGCTGATTAAAGTGAACTTTTTCATTCACAAATTGAGTAAGTCTCTGTCCTAATTGTGAAGGGGAATCTTAAAAATGCAAATTCTGTGAGTTGTGGAATACCTCGATAAATCTGGGAAATCTCAGTCTTTTCCAGACAAGTGGTTAACTTAGGCCTGAGATCATTGTTTACGATTTTGACACTTAATTCCTTCCAGAAAGGCCAAAGCCCAAAGAAGGTAACCAGTTAGCCCAGTTTACCACAACAGAGCACCAATCTTTACAATATTTGGGAGATGCTACGTACATGTGTGTGTAGTTCCCTATTTGGATGTGGTTGAGCATGAAGAGATGAGAAAAGTATCGTAATTTAAGTTCTGACCAAAAAAAAGAGAAAAATTCCACCACAACTTGATATCGGAGAGACATTTCTAAGCCTTGGTTCAGCCCCATCGCTGCGCCTCACTGCGCGCAGACCTCTCACCGCAGCAGCCGCTCACCCGCACGACGGGGCGGCCGGGACGGGTGCTCTCCGGCCCTCGGGACGGCAGGGACAGGAGGGACAGGCGCTCTCCACCTCTCAGGGCAGCGGGACGGGAGCGATGGGCGCCCTCCGGCCCTCGGGACGGGAGGGACGGGCGCTCTCCGGCCTTCAGAACGGCGGGGCGGGAGAGACAGGAGGCACGGGCGCTCTCCGCCCCTCAGAGCGGCGGAATGGGCGGAACGGGCGCTCTCCGCCCCTCAGAGCGGTGGGACGGGCGGCCCCGGCCCCCCCCCATCGGGAGCGATCGCGACGGAGGCGGTGGCGGGGCGGTGAGGTGAGTTGTGGCGGCCTCGGGCGGGGCAGAGGCGCTGCCCTCGGGGCCTCTGGCGGCTCCCAGGCCGCGGTTGTTGTCCTGCAGAGCGGCCAGCGGCTGGCGGCCGGGGCCGGGGCCGGGGCCGGGCGGGAGAGCCCCCGCGCTGTCCGCGGGGCCTGTGGGCGAGGGCGGGCAGTGCTGGTGCCCGGCAAGTTCCGGCCTCCCTAGCGTACTGCACACGCGGAGTGCTGCAGGTTGAAAACTCGCGTGGGTGGGAGCCTATGTGCAGCATAGAATACCTAAATGGTAAAGCTGCTCTACGAAGGGAAAGGAAAAGCAGGAAAACCCCTCCACAACCTCATCCCTCTCCTGAATCCATATGGTAAAATTTATTTCTCCACACACAGTTTTCTCTGTTCCTTGTAGATCATGGAAGAAGAAATGACAAAATGTTCACTACTGTGATAAATCCTTCTCATACAGCAGGTTTTAAGATCAGTGCTCTTACCCAATATCCTTGAGTACAGTGATTTTGGCAACAGTTCTCTTGGCTCAATAAGCCATTTATTACTCATAGATGGTAGGAAAAAAAGTTCTGGAGAGGCCTCCTGTGGTAAGATGGCACCTTTTCTTTCATCCTCTAGACAATAAGAAGAGACAGTCCTTCAAAGGCTTGACAGCATTTAGCTGAGATGTAACATTTTCCAGGTTTGCATATCCAAAAAATATTAAGCACAACACAAATATAATGGGTATTATATTTACATTATGATATTATTGTGGTGGCCGACAGGCTTTCAGTGTTTCTAGTAACGTTTGTCACTGAAACTGCACAGTGAAATGAGACTATTTGTTACCTGAAGAAATGCAGCACCTTAAAGGGTCTGACCAAAAGTCATTCATGCTCTGTGACATGGTTTTTATATAGAGATGGTATAACTGAAGCTCAAAAATGAAGGAACAGCAGCATTTGGCCTTTAGTTTCAAAGGAGAAAAATCAATTAATTACAAAATGGTAACTCTTCATAAAATGCCCCAGGGGTTCATCAGCATCCCAAGGTCGGGTACTCTGTGACCAGGAGGTTAGGCAGCTGTGAAGGGAGCAGAAGAGCCTACAACTCAGAGATTTGTATCTATGCTGGAACAGTTCTAAAGCACACCATGAGCTGAATGATTGTTAGTACATAGAGGTACTCATATATTTCCCGTGACAAAGTCCAGCTGTATCTTCCAGTCTAGTTTAAATCACCAAACCCGAGTTTAAACCAGATTAGCAACCACAATGTGTCTTCCTACCAGTCTCACTAAAAAACATTTACTGTACTGACCTTTCTGGTAGCCTTGCTTGCTTCTCACTCCCCTAAAAATATAGAAAGCTGCAGGAGTAGTCATTTGTTATCCCTTTCCCCCTAACTTGTTAATTTTCCTGTTTTTTCTGTGGATATGCCAGCCTGAATTCCAGGAGGACTGACTACATGAATGCTTCAGAGCATTGCAAATTAGAATGGGATGAAAAGTATCCCTAATTTAATTTCGGAGTTTAACAGACATGACTCTTGGCCAAAAAGCTGATGTCTGACTCCAAGACTCAAAAAAGAAACATTAATAAGACTAGGAAATAAATAAATATTACCTTTTAATTCCCCCACAAATATCAATGCATTTTCTGTGTTTGAAGAACCTTACAAATTTTGAAGAGTTGAAACAGGGTTTGCAGTACCTCTGTAGCTGCCTAGCATTGTGTAACTTCCCTGATCTGGAAGAAACATTGTATCTCCATGATAAAAACTTAGTTCAGGACATTATAAACCGTCTCATTGATGTGCCTTACACATACTTGGTTGTTGGCAAAACACGTACAGGGGTAATAATTAAAAGTGTACTCATCCTAAAAGTAACAGTAAATAATTCTCTTGAGCCTGTGATATGTTTTAATGTCATATACAATTATAGTGGGAATATGTGTGTTTGGGAAAAAAAGAGCAGGCCTTGCTCTTTTTTTTTTTTTTTTTTTTTTTTGAGATCAGCGTGGAAGAGTATCTAGTTGTATTAACCCTTCCTTTTATGTCCTAGAGTAGCTTAAGTAGAGGTACTCAGTTGCAGATGAGAGAAGAGGCATTTTTAGAAATAAAAAAACTCATAAAAGTGTTTTATAGGAGGCTTTTTCATTAATGGCAGGCAGTCTTGTCTCTTGAGTCTGAACAAATGCTTTTCAGTTTTTGCTGGAAAAGTGTCACAAAGATAGAAACAGTGGGAGGAGTGTTACATGCCAGTGCTCCTTCTTACTGAGGCTGTTGAGCAAAGTTGTTTCCGTTATGTTCCTCATAAAGTTTTCACAGTTCCTACATTTCTGTGGTATTAAAGGTGGATATAATTTTTTCTTCAGGTATTTTACGTACTTCCACAGATTGACCATGCCACAGTGATACAGGTCTGCTGCTGCTCATGCAATGTGGTGGTTATGCATGATTGCCTTGTGCCTTGCATCACCTTGTGTGATAATGGTTCTGAATTTCAGTGTGGCACGACACTATTGCTGGGAATATTTACAACTGTCAATAATTTTTCTTAMAAAACTTGCAAGTTAGTTCTGCATGTAAGGCTTGCAAGTTTTTTATTTAATTTTTCTATTTCTCAATACAAAATGAAAGAGGTAAAGATGTGCCTGTTTGTCTCTCAGTGCTAACCAACTACTGCAAGTGTTCTCAGTGTGCTGTGASAGTAATGCTGTCTTTGGTCTGACCCTGGGGAATAGCACCATTGTCATGGCCACATTTTAGGATAGTATAAGTATGTTACACAAGTAATTTTTGTAAGCTTAAACAAAGAGAGAAATAGAGACCTTTATAATCTTTTTGATTTTGCATAGTTATTCTCAAAGATAATGTTGAATATGCTAAGTGGTATTATTAGAAGTAACTTGAAATGGATTTACAGGTCTCTTTTAAACACATGTATTTCTTCTGTGTCTTTCAGAGTATCTGCTGATTAGTGTTAAAGATTTAATTGCTGTTTACTTTTGTTAGTCCTTAGACCAGCAGAGTTTCTTCTTGTAAAGGAGCATCAGTTGTTTACTTGCAGATTGCTAAATGCAGTGAGATTACGGGGGTTTTTTTAAGGTCCAATTGAGTTAGCCACAACTCAGGACTGTGTGAGAAAGATGCTAATTTCAGAATTGAGACTGAGTTTGTAGCACTGGAATAAGAGAAAAGCAAAATCAGCATACTTTTAAAACTTAACTCATTCAATGAGCATCCTTAAAGGGAGTATTGATTGGCATTTTCTATTAGTTTATAAGTGTAAAGAACACTTTCTTGTTGGACTAAAAACATTCTTCTTAATGAAAACATATTTTACTTTGGTATTGATTTACCTTTTTAATTTCTGCTTGCAAGGCTTGCATGGTACTGTTTTAAGAGGCAATGGCATTCCTTTGTTTTTAATACAAATAGTATTATTTTTTCTTTCTTTTTGAGTTCTCTTTCCCTTTTCAGGGAGAAGCAGGAGTTATCTACCCTTTAATGAGTACACTAGGGAAAACAAAGTTAAGGATTATATTGTTGTGGCTACTGTGTTTCTGACATAGATTTGTGGGTTACATGTTTCTCTCTAACACATTTCTGTAATTTTAACAATGTCATCCAATATATATGTTCTAAAATACATTCTGGAAGTAGTTGCCTGAAGTACCAGTACTTCTTTTTTTATAGTTATTAATTAACAGGACCCATTTTCTCCAGTCAGTGAACAATCTGTTACTCCACACAGAACGGTTTTTTTTGCTGTTTTCTACTGTGGGATGTATTTGGTGTTTGCCAAGTCACTGAGGCAAAACTTACTGTAGTTATATAAAGTGTGTAGTCCTCCTTCTCCAGTGTGACTGGTGATCTTAGTTATCTTCATTTCAGCATACCTGATTTGAAACACTTGGAGATGGAGACCAGTGTTAAAGATGTGTAACTTTTTAAAAATTGGGCTCTTTTTCTGTTCTATCTTGGCAATTGTAGTACCAATTTTTATTACACAAACATGTTTTCACAACTACTCTAACACAGACTTTGAAGCTTGATTTGCATTTAGTTTTAATTGGTATTCAAAGAAAAGAAGATCAGTGTTGCCAAATAAMGGAAACCTTCCTTTGAGATGACATTCAGAAACATTTTGCAGCCCTATCACTTAAAAAGTTTCATCCTCTACGCTTACAACTGTGATAAGGTAATAATTTACTAGCACTTACTTAATTGAAACAAAATCACTGGAGGGAAGAGGAGAGGATCTTACCTTTAAATTGCTTAGTGATGTGTAGAAGCTCATTCCTAGAATCTGTAAGGTTTTTTCAGGTCACTTATTTATTATGCAGGCATGTTTCTTGCTTCACGAAACTTCTGTTGCCGTGGCATTAGAACAGGCCAGCTAAGAACAGATTTGCTTTCCAGATCCATCAAACATTCAGCCTCTGCAGTAAGTATTCCTTCAGCTTCACAGAGAAAACTATTTCATGCAATGCTTTAGAGATGCACTGACTGCAATGTTGCAAATATTATGCATTAGCTTGTTTTCTTTATTTCTTGTTACATAGATCCAAACATTTACTATCAAGGACAAAATAAAATATTTGAAGCAGTCAAATATTAGCTACGCTAGCGTAACAGAATTTGGTGATTATTGCTTTCTGTATAGTTTTCAGTTTTTAAAGTCACATCTAGCACATATCACACCAGAAAGATTGCCTAGTTTTTAGAGAGAAGCTTGAGACACAGGAAACAGGTTCTATCTCAGCTTTATCACAGGCTTTTGGTAAGGCAATTTATTTCTTTTTATCTTGGTTTTCCTTTAATGATACGAGAGTAATGGTGCTTCTTGAGGCTGCAATAACAAGGGGTATATAAGCACCTCAGACTTAATTTTATATAGAATCTTCTCAATTTCTCGGTTTAACTGCTTATAAGGTTGTGTAACTTCATTTTAAGTCTTCCAGTTTTGTTGAGAGAAAACGGCTTTGCAGCATGGGAGGCAGTTGGAAGTCACAATCTGCATTGCATATAGAACACTGGAATGTAAATTATGTTCCCAGGTCAGAACAGTTCATCTAGTCAGCAAATTGGGTCAACCAGGGCATATGCCAGATCCTTCAAAACAGATGTCCAAACCATTATACTGGACAGCTGTAACATACTTTGCCCATATGAGAAGTTTCTTTTAGTGTGCAAGCCACTTTGAAGGTCAGCTTTTGCCTGAGTCAGTTTTTCATATGCTGTATGTATTTCTATTCTATTTAATTGAGTTGGATAGTCTCACTAAACATCCTCAAATTTAATACTGGTTTTTTTGATTTTTTTTTTATTTTTAATTTTCTTGAGATCTTGGCTTCAGTTGTAGCTTCTGACATTGAATTCTATAATTTATTTATGCACCATGTAAAAGTATTTGCTTTCAACTTATTGAAATTATTGCCATTTAGTTTCATTACAAGTTTCTCTGTGTTAGGAAAAAAGATAAATACAAGTAGCACCTGGCTTTCTATCAGGTGCTTTCCTTGTTAGAAAGTGTTAGGGAAAGTAGGAGATCAGTTAGAGCTTGATGAAGACCTACCTCTCCAGCTCAAAACCCATGTTTGACTCATGGAAATCCTAGCCCTGCACCTAGAAATGGCTTGAAGATTATCAGGTGATGACATAACTGGGCTCAAAGGAAAAAGAGTTTTAAGATTGGTCATGACCTTCTGGAAAACAGAATGCCAGTTAGGGTTTCATTTTAATATCTCAATTAATTAGTTGGCTTCCTCAGTAAGGTTGACCTGAACCCCACTGTAAGCTGAAGCTGTGAAAACCTGAAAACTAATGCAGGTCCAGCTATTCTGTTCTAAAACTAGTTGCAAGGCACAAGAAAGAAATAAATAGAAAGACTTGAATCATTAAATATTTAATCTTATGTAGTATTGAGGTATATATGTAAGGTGAAGGCTTATTTTATTGTCAATACATTTTTAGCGGGGAAGGTTACTCAGTGCAGTTAAGATTTACATTATAGTTAATTATAAAAGTCCTGCAGTTGATAAGCTTTTGGCTTTTAGCAAATTGAAACAACTTAAGAAGAGGTAGTCCCTGGAACAAATTTACTCATGGCACCATACAGAATCCTCATTGTTAACTAACAAGATTCAAGGTGAGACTTATTCCTTCCACTATGAGAAGTAGTCTAGCATGTAAAAAACCCACATATGGCTCAGTGTAAGTAGTACCTGTGTTGTTTGTATTTTTAAACTACAGCCAAGCATTAATCATATTTACCAAAACATACACTGTAAAATTGGATTAATCTTCTAAACCAGATGTGTGTTTTTAAATAGATCCCATACCGATTACCTAGTCAGGAGTCTCTCTTAACTCCCTCTCGTTCTGTGTTAAGAAATCTGACTTCACCTGTCTGGTTATCTTAATGGTTTTCTTCCTGCGGACAAATAAAAGGTGTCCTGTGTTTGATTCCTCTGGTGTTCACGTGACATAGATGAGGTCAGAATCAGATCTGTTGAGAAGACATATGAGCAGAGAAGTATCTGTTTAATTTTATAGCTTCCCATTCTTCAAATCACAAGGTATGTAGTAGCTTCATTAGTGTAAACAGGTTGAGTGCAAACATTGCCTGCTGCATACTGTTTCTACTATGAGTAATTTCCATGGATTCAAAGTTGAAACTTGAGTGCAATGATAATGCAGGCATTTTCTTCTCAGAGTATGGTGGCTAGAATATGGTTTTTGAATCTTTCTGATAATAACAATAGCTAGCAGTGGTAAAAGTCACTAAAATCAGTAGCTTTACTCAAAGAAACAGCAGTGGGGAGTGCTGAGGGACTATGTAATTTTTATGTAATTTTTTTCCAGTATCAAGCTAGTTTTCAAAGATAGATATGAACTTGCACTTTTTTGTTTGCACATACAAATAAATTTGGTTTTCTTTTTCCTAATTTGCTTTTTGTTTTTAGCTTAAAAATATCACAACTATCAGTAGGTTTTTCTCTGCATCTATATAGAGTAGCCGTTACAATTCCATTTTACAGAAGTTTTCCAATACCTTAATTTAAGGTCTGAATATACAGCAAAAACGTATTCTGATGTGGTTTTGCTGTGCTCTAAGTAGATACTTTAAAGTTTTAAACATCTGAATGAAAATAGGAAATGTCTTTACCATTTTCATCTCAGCCATCAATTTAACAAATAAAATTACATTGCAAATGCACACTTTCCAAACTGGATTGAGCCTGAATTGGACTAGAAATAGCATAGTCTTTAAGTTGTTAGCATATCATAGAAAACAAAAAGAAAATATGTACACTTTTTTTTCTTTTTAGGTCATCTTTTAAAGCTATTAAGCTAAATTGTACCCCTCCTCCATCCTTGCTGAAAGTTTAGTGGTTTTAGAGAATGATGAATGTGAATTTAGGACATTTTGGTGTATTTTTTTGTTAGTTTGGATTCAAGCTATTATGGAAACTTTAATGAAAGAACATGTCTATAATTTTGTGTAACGACTGAATTCAGCTGGCAATGGTATATTTGAGAAAGCATGAAGGAGGGTTTTCATGCAGAATCCCACAATATCATACTTTGTCTTTTTAACAAAACCCTTCTGTCTGTATATTTTGATCTTGCAGACAATGCCCTTCAGACACAAAAACACAAGACGAATTGAAGGCCTTGATAGCAATGTGTGGTAAGTAAGACGAAAATATCTGCAAATTTCAGAAAATGCCTTTGGCTGATTTATTTTCTTTCCAAAAAGATAATTACTGCCAATAATAAGGTACATGACAGTTGCTATCTCTGCTGGAATGTATTTGGCACCTGTTTGGAAGCAGCAAATGAAATTCAGTTAAAGGTGTGATTAATTGTTATTTTTGAGCTTTAAATATTAGGCTTGGGCTTCTCTTCATCTAATAAACCACATAAGTATAATTCATGGACATGGTAGTATAGCAGATTTCCAAATTTAAATGTTAATTCTGTTGAGTAATGTATTTCAATTACACCTGATTTGTGTTTACCAAACAAGTCAGATTTTTTTTTGAAGCCATTATATTTGTCTTTATAATTTAGCTCATTATTTTTAGTGCATCTTTTTCTAGGTATTAAATTGGTCTTAAAACAATATTGCCATCACTGATAAATATGGTATATTCTTAGTTGGTGAAAACACTACTTTGGGCTTACATTAGTTGTAGGTAAATATGTGTGTACATATACACAAGGTGTTTTGATCATTCAGCCTCAAGCTAATTTTTAGTAATTTGTATTCATTTTTGACAGAACTGTGATGCTATGTAAGGAGGGTTATTGAGGGGGGAGGGTTGTTTTGTTTTGTTTTTTAAATCTTGTTAACATTTTGGTAGGGAGGAAAGAGTAAAATGTAAAGCTGACCTGTGAAAGGAGGAAGGAAAAATTGTTCAAGAATCCTGCAGGCTACTAGAAACAATCAATAAGCAGCCCGAAACAATCTGTTGCCTAAAATTACTTAAAAAACTTACAGCACTCTGAGGTGACTGGGTAGTAAATGACACCTGCACTTGACTGAATTTAACCTTTAAATCATTTAATGTGCCTGGTATTCCATTTCTGCCTATATCCAGAGTAACTGTGTGTTTGTGCTCATGCACATCTGAGCATAGCTCTGCTGGCATAAGAGTTATTCTGTGGATGCAGAACGTCAGCCTTTTCCTGGGTGTCCTCTGACTCCTGTGGTCACCTGTCTCAGCCCTCAGCTCTCCATGTGAGCACTCTGCTTAAACCTGTTTCCACTACTGTGAATTTGGCAAAGTGAAATACTTTTTTTTTTCGCCTTTTAATGCTGATGGATGAAAATACATAACTTTATGTGGTATGTTAACTTTAAGATGTTTTTCCCTCTAGGGTTGAATTTACGAAAGTGGCAGCAGATCCCTCAATTGTTAATCTTGGTCAAGGCCTTCCTGATATATCCCCTCCCAGCTATGTTAAAGAAGAGCTGGCAAAGGCAGCAGCAGTTGACAGACTGAACCAGTACACCCGAGGCTTTGTAAGTACTGGGGAAGTCAAGGACCCAAGTTCAGTGGAAAACATGCCACAGGGAAAAAAAATTGCTTTAAATTGGTTTTATCTGTAGATCACAGTGTTATGTCCCAAATTAAGTTGATCTAGTAGCCGTATCTGTTACTAATGAACTTCCTCTGTGTAGGCTTCTTCAAGGCAGAATCCTTCAGCAAGAGCAAGATGGTAGAGCAGGTCTGGGATAGACTGTCTGTGAAGAGTCGATTCAGTTTAAAGAGTGGAGATTATACATTTACCTCTGACTTTGGTCAGTGTAAACATGAATCAGACAGTATGACGGGAGAATGAGAAAGAAATACTTGAACCCACTTGAGACTGCACCTCTGGCTTCAAGAAGAGATTCACCCACAGCACTTAGAAGATTTCAGTGGAGAGTAGGAAGAAATGAAAACAGAAAGTTTTTGCCCCTGGCAGATAGTCACTACCACTTCTTTAAGCTGGCTTGTAGAGTTTGTGTCTCGAGCTGGGTGTAAATGTGTGGCATTTATCATTGTCCAAGGCAGGGTATTCCAGGGGACAATTACTGTTCTAGTATGACAACTTCCTTGTTTGGTTTGTCTGTCTTTTATTTTGTGGTGAAGATAAACTATATTCCCCAAATGAGAATCAAGTGTCAGGACTGCTAAAAGACCCTAAGGAGCCTATCTAATATTTTTCTAGCTGACCATGTTATGCAACAGAAAAGCATGTATAAACCCATATAGACCATGTTTTGTGACAGAAAAGCATTGTATAGACCTGTAGGCCAGAAACTGTGTTGGTAGTTGTGGCATCACTGTGTGTATATTCCAACGTAACTTTTTACCTATTCTCTGAGAATGCATTGCATGCATTAGAACTGAGAGGGAGCAGCAGTGGCCAGCACTTCCCTAAAGGACAAGCTCTCACAATGAGCACAGTGGAGATCTTGGCACACTCAGAGATGGTGGCTGAGGTCAGCCCAGCTCACCTGAGATCAAGCCAGAAAAGTCAATCCACAGGTCAGGTCCAGCAATGCTAACCACAGTTAGACATAACCCAGTGATCACTGGGCAGGTCCAGGATGACACAGCAGGTCTAAGGTCAGGCCATACAATCAACAGGGACCTTTAGCTATGTACAGAGTCTCTGCAAGTACAAGATACATACATATGTATGTATATATATACACACATAACAAAAAAATTCTCTATATGTGAAAGTATAAAGCAATTATTTTATGTCAGATACACACAAAAGATATCCTGAATTAAGTGAACTTCTGGCCTAAGCATTAGTGTGTTCATCTCTCACAATAAAGTACCTGAAAAGTCTTCAGTCACCAAACAGACAAGGTTTTGGAGGAGCCTTGGCACAGGGGAAAAGGTTACAGAGAGCATGGGCTGCAGTCTTGTCTGGCTGCTGTACTGTAACAGACTTTACCAGCTACTAACAAGAACATTAACTATCCCAGCTAAAACCAGGCCAAGTCTACCTTCTGACAAATATTCACAGACTGATTCTCTAAAACTATTTGCAAACCAAGCATAAATATAATTTTCCTAGTGCATGCAATTATGCAGTATTTATTTCTGTCACTTTGTCCTTTATATCCAAATGGTTTGTTAATTCCCATGATAATTATGAATGTTGGCAGATATATTGTACTGCAGATAGTAATTAAAGAGGAATTTTTACTAATATTCCTATCTTCAGCCATTGTACTTCCTCTACAAACTTCTGCACTTCTAAGGTTTTAGAGGACAAGTATTTGTGGTAGCACACGTGGGAGGGATGAGGATGAATGCTGCCTATCCGTCTGATAATTGAGCCACTGTCTCAGCTACAGTCGGAGCTCTCAATGACTGTAGGGCTGTAGCCCATGGAGTGGCCTAATGTGACTTGGGTGCTGCAGCATTCCTGTCTTGCTGACTCGCTCATGGCAAGAAATGGCTGTCATTTGAATCAGCAATGACTTGTAAGCCTTAATTTATGGTAATGTTTTTGTTTACAGAAGGGTTCATTATTTAATGCCTTGTGTGTAGAGCTATAATAGTCAATATTTTAGAGGATTTTTGTTACATAGTTGCATTTTCTCAAGGAGCTGTTTTCTATTTCTACCAGGTATTCCAAAAGAAAAAAGATTTTTACAGCAGGTATCCTGCAGTTTTCCTGAATAAACAGAATTGTGCCTTCTTATTTCCGTGTTGTATATGTTATTTGTTGCATGTTTGTTTTCTTGTTCTTTGCACATTTTAAGAAGAGTATGTTATCTGCCATGTCCCTCGAGAGGACACAAATGGTGAACGGTGCTCTGAGATTTGGGATGTAACTATGTGAATGATTATTCAGATCACAGGTGCTGTTTTTCAGCAGTATATGAATACAATAAAAAGATTTCCCGTGCACCAAATACTTTTTAGTTGAAAGATAAGGAAGGAAACAGAAGGAGCTGAAAGAGACTCAAAAGGAGGCGAGAGCGAATTGGTGTCAGAATATTCCCTTCTCTCCTCCTGTCTCTTGTCCTAGCTCTGCTATATAGGCTACCTGGACCTGCTCCAAGATGTGAATAAGAAAGAAATTAAAAAGCACCAGATAGAAAAAGAATTTCCTAGTAGATACAAACAAATTGAAAACACTCTTCTTTCCTAATGTGCAAAAAATTTAAACCCTGCTACCTGTTAACAGCCATTAACACTGAGGTCATATTTTTCTATTTCAAAATGCAATATTTTGATATGTGTGGAAAAAAGCCCAAACACAGGCTTTGTACATTGTCAGGAACACACCGATCAGCTGCTTTTTTTTTTTGTGTTGAACAGGGACATCCATCACTGGTGAAAGCTTTGTCTCAAGTGTATGAGAGAGTTTGTGGAAGAAAGGTTGATCCTCTCACAGATATCTTGGTGACTGTGGGAGCATATGGATCTCTCTTTAGTACAATACAGGCATTAATTGAAGAGGGAGATGAAGTAAGTTTTTATTGGAACTATTCATGTATACTCAGATGTGAGAATCTTCCTCTTTTTCTTGTTTGTCCGCTTTTAAATATAAGTTAATGTTGGGGCTTCTTTCTATCTCCATTAGTTTGATTTCTTACAAGTTACAGATTTGTTACATCCGACTTACGGTTTCAGAACCTGTGATTAGGAGACTATCCTTTGGGTGTCTTCCTATCATTCGTCAACTTACAAACACCTTTTTGACAATGATATTTAAAGTAATTTTACAGGAATATTTCTATCCATAGTGGACAAAACCTTTTTGTGTTGTCACATATTTTGCTTTTAGTGTTTTGTTTGTTTCGCTTGTATTCTCTTCTGTTTCAAACTTTTCTGTTGCTCTGATAGTCACTTCTCTTTTGTTTGGAATAGTTCTATTACCCTTTGCTTTTGGTGGTTTTTTTTGTTTGCTTTGTTTTCCTTTTGTTTAGCCTCTAGGCAGTTTTTCTGGAATTCATCTTTCTTTACCTGAGAATCTTTGTCTGATAAAATGTGAGGACTTAAACTGTTCTTCTGAGGTTTCTAGATACTTGGAAATCTTGGAATTTCATGGGCAGAATTGGAGCAACTGTACTGTGGTTGAACAATTTGCCATTTCTAGTTCTCATCTTTGCATTTTTGTCTTGCACCTTCAAATCTGTGTGTAGGACTCAAACATTCTTCTTCTTATAACTTAACAGTTGTAATGTGTAACTATAGAAGAACAGCCTGTGTGTTGTCAAAAATGAGCAGTACTTATCATACTTAGCCTGAGGGCATTGTTGTGTGATACTCTAAAGGGAGGAATATTCTGCAATGTTACATCATTACATCTAGAGTGCCAGAAACATTATTAAATTATACCACTGGAGTAAATGTAGAAATATGATGGTATCATGCATGGTAAATTCTTTGTTTCTGATACTGATGATTGTCATTTCAGGTAATAATAATAGAGCCATTTTATGACTCTTATGAGCCGATGGTAAAGATGGCGGGTGCAAAGCCTGTTTTTATCCCACTAAGATGTGTGAGTAGCTTTTTAAAAATTATTTATTGTATAAAGTTTCTCATCCATATTCAATACAGTTCGCTGAACACCTTCTATGTGATGCTTTTCTGTATAGTTTTTCATAATATCAAGTTATATAAAAATGAGGTAGATTGCTATGGTGCAAGTCTGAGACAGTAGATAATCCAGAACAGATAGACTATTTTATTAGTGTTGGAGAAGGTGCAACAATGTTTCTCATTTGCTTTAATTTGTGCATTCTGAAAGCTGATTAAAATTGCTTTCTTCAGTTTTCAGTGCAAATTATGGAAGGGTCATCACGTATCAGTGCAATTTTTCTACCAGTTGGTTTTCAAATGTTTGGTTTCTGATCCCTTCAGCAATTCCTACAATGGCAGAATATAGTTTCTTTTCCAAAATATGCATGCTAAATAAGGACTTATCATGCAGTAGATGTATTTTGCTATGGGTTAATTATCAAATTGATACTGCTGGCATTATGCCCACAGCTTGTAAGGATTGTTCTGGATGCAGACTGTTATCCTCTTACCACTGCCTTGTGCAAGTGGCAGCCTTGCATGGGGAGAGCTGAGGGGCTCATTGGGCAAGACTGTTGCATGAACACCATGAAATCAGAACAACACAGAGTGACAAAACCTCCAGGGCTGCAGTGGGAGTAGGTGAGGCTGTTCCTCTGGATGCTCTCCTTCTAGGGATGTTTCAAATGACCAGGCACCTCCAAGTATTTTCTGTTTCACACCCTTGTTTTCAGTCTGGCTCTTTTGCAGTCATGTGCAGGTGTCAGAAGGTTAGTGTGGCCATGCTCTGTGTTCTCTGTACCAATTGACCCAGACTTCTGTTATCCATGTGTAATACCTCAGGGACACTTGTACTGTGTGGTATATAAACTCCAGAACCTCAGTAGTGCAGATTTTTATCTGTTTGGCTATTTTCATGTATTTAAGGAGGAGGAAAAGACCTTGAATCTCTCCAGTGGTGATAAGTCTTTCCAGTCAAGCATGCACACACTCGCTCTAGTGTCTGGCAAGGCTGTAAACTCTCCTGCCATGTGACTGGGCTTTCTGCATTACACACTGTAATAATCAGCATGTGTGCAACAAGATCCTGGCAACCAATTCCTGCAGAAGCTTTAAGACAGACAGTGGGCAAGAGAGGACAGCCACCGTCATAATAGTTTACCTTGTTCTTAGCTCCCTGCCTGTTCCTAGAACTGTTTTCTCTCAGGAGAGCAGGTCAGATTGGATGGGTTGTCAGGTACGGTTATGAAAGCGTTTGAGGTGATAAGTTGAGCAGCTCTCTTTAGGCTGCAACATGTATTAAAGTAATGTATAGATTTATTGTGGGTTTGTTTCTTTTTTTTTTTTAGAAAAGTGATGGAAACTCTGTATCTAGTGCTGATTGGGTCTTAGATCCTGCTGAACTTGCAAATAAATTTAATTCCAAAACAAAAGCAATTATTCTGAATACACCCCACAACCCTATAGGCAAGGTAAGAGTCCTGCTTTAAGACCACTGTAATTTCGAAGAATGCTTTCAATACAGTGATTAATGCCTTGCTCCTTATTTTTTTTGTATCTCAGGTGTTTACCCGAGAAGAGCTCCAAGTAATAGCTGATCTCTGTATTAAACATGACACCCTGTGCATCAGCGATGAGGTGTACGAATGGCTGGTGTATAAAGGGAAAAACCACATTAAAATAGGTACTGATTTTTTGTGGCATCTTAGAAGTGATTGTGGAATGATGCTGTAAACTTGTCTCTCAGAGATAATGCTTGCTGGAAGTAGCTCAAACTTCAAACTATGACTATTTGACAATGTTTAGACTCTAAGGAGGAGAGTCTCTCTCTTTTCTGAAAAGTATTTTAAAGAATAATTTCCAAATAGAATTTCCAAAGCTCTTAAGTGACTTTGGAGCAGATATCTATAGAAACCAGTGGGACTGATGCTCGTAAGTCAGTTATGATCATATGAATATCCCATCGTTATTCAGTTACTTTGTTGGCCGTGACAAGTATAGCTGCTGTTACTGTATGTGTATTAGACAGTGCTTTGCTGAAGAACTAATAGAAGGAACAGGGATTAGAACTTCCATCTCAAATCATTGTAGAGATAATCGATGAGGGAAATGGATAATGAGGAACACAATTACTTTTGCTGCACTAATGATAAAAATAAAAAAGAAGTGTAAAGGTCAGTGTGGAGATAGTGCGTGAGCACTGTCCCTCCAAAGTGCAGATTCAGGGTTAAATAATGTACATTGAATTCAGTGAAATAAGTCACTTGTTAAAGTCTTCAAATGGTATTGCTGCAGGGGTAAAGCACCATTGCAAGAACAAACCAGAAAAATAAACATGATGCTATGTCCCTAATCCTCTCATTTTACTTCTTGATCCAAGTTTCACTGAAGTTAGTACAACCACTCCCACTGTCTCAGAACAATTTAACCTAGTGCAGGTTACTGAACTCCTTTGCCAGTTCTRTAATAATACAGCAAAGCATTTATGTAAAAGTTTCCAGTGTGGTGGTCTTGGGTTGACTCTGCTGATGTATTTGAAAAGTCCAAAACCTCCTTCTCATGTGTACAAATGTTTTGTTTCCAATGGTAGCATCTTGCATGAACTACCTGTTCTGATGTAGTACTGTTGTCGTACTGAAGGCACATTTCAGTTGTGTGCAATAGAGGCATACAGTTGAGATTAAACAATGAAATCAAGACATGTAAATAAGTTAGACATGAAACATAACATAGTTATGTTAACATAAGTAGTTAACATAAATTAGAAATGAAAAAACTTAGCTTTTTTCCTGGCTCTGCACTGGTTGTATGCTGAATAACTCTGCTTCTATGCTTCAATTCCATGTTTGTAGAGTGGCAATAAAAGAAACTATCCATTGGTGGGGGCTACATCATTGTAAAAACTGAATCTTATGAATAATAAAAAGAAAATTATATCTAATTGACCTTGCAAAACTTATTAGGTCAGCTGCACAGTTGCTGATCATCCAGCTGCAGTACATTGATTGTATTGGCCATGCACAGGCTATGAGTCTATTTTGAGGGTGACCTAATTCCATGGCTGTTGTGGTTGCCTTGATAGTGATACCTTCTTGAAGACCTTCAGACAGGGAAGAAGGAGAACACTTTGGGTACATTAATGTGGTAGTGATCTGAGTCACTGCATTCTAACAAGTTGTCTAACAGTAACTGATCGTGTGTCCCAATTGCAAAGTAAAGTCAGTTAAATTAAAGATTTCTACATGAGCTTAGAAGGTGTTTCATGCAAATAGCTGTCTTCAGAATCAAAATCTCTGTGTGTGGTGTAGGGTAATCCCTTTTCCTTTACAACAGCAGCAGGTCCAAACACTCACGTTGTAAGTTACACTTCATCTGATGGACAGGTGGCGAATTCTTAGGACACAGTAACTCCATTGTCATTAGCATCTTAATGCTTCAAACCAAAACGTTTCCAGTGGAACAAGAGGCATTCTATAGTTTAGCATAAAATATAAAAATACCATATAATGAAAATGAAAGTTAAAGCCTAGGAAGTCAGTCAGTTAGGTTTAGGTACATATTCTCTAACAGATCCCATGATATCATCTTTAGTGTTAAAAGTACTATAAAATTTTCAGGCTAACACTGTAAACAGTAACATTATTTCAGTAAAAGAAATGAGATCTGCTCTTTTTAAACTTAAGTTTCTTAGATTTCTTATTACTTTAAAGTCTACAAAAATAATACAATAGAAAATGAGTGTTGTTTCATTATTTACAAACTCTTGTGTTTCCATAATAACCTCTACATATTCCATCCAATGCAATGACACTTTCTTTGTGGGAGATGCAAAATGGATCATCAATTTACAGGATCTGATAGTGGTTCCTTAATACAATTTAGCAGGGGTTGCTAGCCACAGATCATAAAATTAGTACAGTCTTTGTGCTGTCACTGAAGCAGTCTTTTGTAGTGTAGAGCACTTCATCATGTTTCTCATCATCTGACTTCTGTAAAAACATGGTCTTCCTCTGCATAATGATTATGGTTGCACTGGCAGATTTAGAGATTACATCTTATAACTGAAGTTTCTGAACAAGCTGCTCAACAAGCTGAGTGCCATCCCAGGTAACAGGCTTATTATATGTGTTAGTTTGCACTTCATTAGTTTTTAAATTGTAGTCAGACTTGGTTATGGTCTCATGATGTCATATATGGTTGCCATATGGCATGGAGAAATTTCCCTCTCTATTTAAAACTTGTTTGTAAAAGAAATGCAGCTGCTTCTTTCTCTGTGCCCTTGTACTGCTGCTATTGTTTGAAATGCTGTCACATTTTTGCTCCAAGGTTGAATTCCTGTGACTGTGGCAAAACAGTCTCGCTAGAGGCCATTAGCTTTGAAAGCCAATTCTTTTTGCAGTCTCTGAGAGCTAGTTTGGATGCCTTTAGGAAGTGATCTATACTCTTGACCTAGCTAGGTAGAAAATACATCTGTTCAAACTGCCTTTTCTTTTTCAAGGTCACAGAGCAGTTGAGTATGGGTAGGCTAATAGGAGTATCAGTTTCTTTCATGCTGTTTGGTTTCTCGTCATGGTAAGTTTGCTCAAAAAATTACAATACATGTTTTCGAATAACTGCAAAGACTTATAGCATGTCTAATGCAGATAACTGCTGCAAAAACATCCTTGTGAAATTAATTGTTTTAATTTGGAAAATCTTCATTGGTCTCCCTAGAGAGGGGATTTAGCAATTGACAGATTCACTGGTAGTGGTTCTAGTATACAAATGAAGACAGTTGTTGGTGACCACTGCAATTGCAGCCGTGTCTAACTTTGTGTCTCAGACTTATGTATGTCTGGATTTATCTGTTTCTCTTGAAAATTAATTAAAGAGTCCAAATAGAGCTTTGCAGAAGCAGTATACAGAAAAAAACCTGCAAACTACATGAAGAGGCCTTTGCTCTGTCATCTCCTTGGAAAGGAAACAAAGGATTTTGGCTTCCTATCAGATACAACTGCAAAGAAAGAGACAGGCCTCCATGGGTCCCTTAATCTTTGCAGACATCTTTAGCTAACTGCTATTGTCAGTCAGTCCCAGGCCTGTTCAAATGGTACAACACAGCATAATTTATTTACTCACCCTGCTAGTTTTCTGATGTTCTGTTGTTTGGTTCTGGGTTAGAAATCTTAGTAATTATTTTCTTTTTCTGATGTCTGAGACAGCCAGTGACACTGAACTGGACAATTCTATTAAAGTGGATCGCAGTGCCTGACTTAATGTTGTGTATAGTGCTATTATCAGGCATCAGAAATAAGCTGTCCTGAGGGGAATGGGTAGCCACTTCTTAGATCATATCTTTCTTATGGATAATTGTGCATTTTTGCTGAGGATAACTAACAGGTAGTTTTCAAACTGTACGTCCTATTTTCTGGCACTCCTTTCATTAATCCCTACCTTCTTTTCATGCTAAAAGCATTGGCCCATGTATCCTTTCTCATTTGTTACAATTGCTATAATTTTAGAATATTCTCATTGTTTGCTTAAGATGGCTGCAATGATATATGAACATACAGCTCTGAGCTAGGGATAGTGCAGTTCTTCAAACTACATGGAATATGTGAGTGCACCTGTACCCAGTTAATTTTATTTTATATACAGCTACGTTGCCAGGTATGTGGGAGAGAACAGTAACTATAGGAAGTGCTGGGAAAACATACAGTGTAACTGGCTGGAAGGTAAGAAGAATCAATATAAAGCAGTTCCGTTATATAAATAACAGAATGCATTTATTACACTAAAAAAGCCTCTGTTTTTATGACCTGTGTTTTGAAAGCTTCTGGCAAATCTCCACATCTCCAAAACATGACAATACCATTCAGTTGGAGCAATTACCTGTCTTTAACACCCATGTCTTGATTATCTTCTAGTCTCTTGATTAATAAGCTCTTGTGAGCACAAATTACTAAAAAAAACCACCAYAGTATGATTTATTCAAAACTAGTAAAGATTCTTGGAGAAAACATGGATATAATGATATTTTAACGTCCCAGTTTTCCCAGCTTGACTTTTAAATATGTATTAGAAAGTAAACAAAAAATATTTAACTATTGGGCACCAAATTCTTCTTCATCACCTGTGTCCAAAGCGAACCGTGGTATATCTGATTCAGTAACAAGCTTTTGTTTTATGCTCAAACTGCCTTTGACACAGGAGCTTAAGAGACAGATTTTACACCAATTGGAAATAATATTCCTAATAAATGCTCAGTTTGATTTCTAATGCTTGTTATAGGAAGAGTTAAAAGTTTGCTCAGTACCCTATGAGAGAGAGGGGTAAGGGAAGCTATAACTATTGGCTCAACTCTACAATTTTTTAAAGGTATCATACACCAAAATTTGTGTAAACCAGCTCTTTTCTTAATTCTTTATGAAAACAAATTCACTACGAATTCTTAAAATAGAAAAACTTGAGACATTGGCCAATTTTCATTATTTGTTAATTTTTAGTAACACCACTGCTGTAAGTATAACATATGCATGCTTTCCTCCCTTAGCTTGGTTGGTCCATTGGTCCTGAGAACCTGATTAAGCATTTGCAAGTTGTTCACCAAAATACACTATATACTTGCCCAACTCCATTACAGGTAAGTACAGATGGGGCAGTGGAGGTTGTTTTCTGGTGTGAGAAAGCTGTTGGCCTCACTGTAATAAAACAATAATCACAACAATGAATTTTTAGTTGTCAAAAATATGTATTCTGGGGTGTAGGAAGAGGAAACAAATTTACCATGTCACCAGACATTTCAAAAAAAAAAAAATCAGTCTTGCAGATTCTTTCATCTTTCATCTACAAACTACTTCTTGTATAAAACATGACAGTCTTAATGGTTTCTGAGCAAATATAAATAAAAGTTCTGTCTACTAGTGTCTAGTGTTCTATGGTACATTATTATCAAAAATTTAAATTCAATTCAGATTGTAAACCTTTGTCTCAAGGACTGTGCCTTCTGTATATGATTAGTGCCTAGCAAAAGATTGGGTGTTTTGGGTGTTGCCACAGCACAAAGTAACAAACAGATTACAGATGCAGCTTGTGTAATTGGTGTGCTGATTTGCTTCATAAGGGCCAGGATTGAATAAAAATCCACGTGATTTCAGTAGGAAGTGTGTGAGCGTCTGTGAGTTTACTGAGTGTTCACGAGTACTTTGACATTATGTTTCCAGGAGGCTTTGGCGCAAGCATTTTGGATAGACTATAAACGCATGGATGACCCAGACTGCTATTTTTACTCCCTGTCTCGAGAGCTGGAAAGCAAACGTGATCGGATGGCTCAACTACTTAAAGAGGCTGGACTAAAGCCTGTCATTCCAGATGGAGGATACTTTATGATTGTTGATGTTTCTACATTAAGTTCGTATAAAGTTTATTAAAGAGGGTGTGGAAAGTAAATTCGGTTAATCTGAAAATGCAACTTTCATTTTAAACTATATTCTCGTTTTGTGTGTGCATAACGTTGTCAGGAATACGAACTTGGACTGAAATTTTGGTTTGATGTTAGCTGGTAACAGATTTTATGAGCTTCAGCAAAGCCTTCGTGATCTTAACTTTTGTCCATATTTTGCAAAGCTTTGACAAATTTTTAGAGAGGATAAAGGAGGTGGACAAACATTTCTGTTTTCAAAAGATCTATGATTATGAAAACGTTTGAAAGCCAAGCACCTGGCTTAATATCCTGAGTTCATACCATTTGTATTTTCCTCCTTCTAGTATTTTTTTGTTTGTTTCTTTGTTTTATTTAATCTGAAGTCACACCCTGAAGGCTCTTTGAAGCATTGAGATCTCTAAACACTGTAAAATGCTACCAAAATTTACAAAACCTTTTGGAAATTCAGGTTATGGTAACTTTGGAGGAAGAATTCCCACAGGGAAACATTTTCTAGTACCACATTTTTTCACTAGCTGGTCTAAATGGCACTTGTCATTCAGACAGAAATGTTTAAGCACAGCTGGACCTTGCAGTTTTACCATGTGTCAGAAAGTTTTAGGTACCCTAGTTTCACAGATGAGAAAACTGCATTTTCAGGGATTATTGCTGTCCATGCAATAAATGCAATCTTCAGTACCCTCCATAGCCCTGATACCTCAATAGCCCAGACTTCAGGACTTCTTGAAGTATTGCATGGCTTTCTTCCAAGCTACATTTCTGAATTTGCTTTGGACAGAAAGCAAGTGCTCGGSTCAGAATGGAAAGGTTCGATCTGTTGGCCTATTTTAATTCTTACAGTATAATTTAAAAAATATATATTTAAATAAAAACATATATCTTCATTCTTAAGTATTAACTATACTAAAATGCTGCTAATTAATGCCTTCCCATTGGAGTATAGGAAATCTTACAACATATTTGTTTTAAATTTAGATGTGGATCTCTCTGAAATAGATGAGAAACAACCTTATGATTATAAATTTGTCAAATGGATGATAGCATCTAAGGTAAGGTGTCTTAGTCATACTCTAGTTTTAGGAATGCTTTTCTATTGAAAGCAGGAGCAGTGCAACTGTAGTTATTAAATAATGTAGTAGAGATGTTCCATTCAAAATATTATTTGGTGTTGCTGATAATGGTGTGACTAAAATATTGCTAAATATGCTGAAAATGTATCCTGTAGGTTTGTGTTACATCTCGGCACTTTTCTTTCAGCCTGCTTGAATGTTAGTTGGACAAAAGTACCCTTGCAATGTTTTTCCTAAGAAAAGTAATTTGAATTTAGTAAAGCCTAGCTAGTGCATACAAAACTGAACCTTGTCTTTCCCTCATGTGTTGAGAGGGAGAGTTCTAGAAATGGAATAGTAAAATCATCATGCTTAAACCAGATTTTTTATACACATATAAATAAGCAAATGCTATTTGTGTTTTATATTTCAGAAGCTGTCAGCAATTCCTCTTTCAGCATTCTGTGGTCCTGAGACAAAGAAACAGTTTGAAAAATATATACGTTTTTGCTTCATTAAGGTAAACTTGTGTCCTGAAAATCAATGCAGTACAGAAATCTGCAAGAGACTGACTGTTACATTTTTCCCAGGATCTCGTCTTGAATGGTTTTAGGAACAGAAAGTTAGCTTGGTGTAAAATTCAGCACAAAGTATCTTCAATTGTCTTTTTGCTGAGGGACTTTACAGCATCAGTTTGCGTGGCATGGATAAGAAGGTAACTGGCAGAAAACAACTGGATGGGTAGCCCTTTTTTTAGCTTATTGTATTGATTTTTAAAAGCATTTTTGACCAGTGGTTACAGTGAAAATTAATGAGACAGGTAAGCTATCAATTAATGTGACTTGTATAATCCAGAGCAGAGAATAACTGTATAGCACAGTGTATGCCCCATGCCCATTCGGTGTCCAACAGCAAAAACAGTGAAGGGGTCACCTTCAAATTTAGCTCACTTGCCTGAAAATACACAGAGTTTCACATGACCTCCAAGTTACAAAAGAAAACATGTTTTTTTGTGAATTGGCTGATTTTTCCCATTTTGTGAGCACTTCCTTTACACATATTCTTCCTCTTGTTGAGTCTGTTCTTGAAAATACTGAAAGGCTTTGGGGACAGGTACATAAACTTTGGTAAGCCCAAAGCTCTAAGATATTTCCTGATTGTTCTGTAACAGAGTCAGCATAATGGAATATGTGCAAATCCTGAACTGTTCTGTATAAAGATCAGAGCCTTAGCCTGAACCAGTTCTGAAGGGGAGTTTCTCCTTGTGTTACTTAGTTCTTTTGATGAGGCATAAAGTCTATGGTATAAACTGACCCARTAACAACCAGGGTGAAACTTGCTGGTTGTAAATGTGGCTTGCTTGTGATGAACAGCACTAATCATTTCAAGTTAGACTCACTAGGTCGTAGCCAAGCTACAAAATTTGGAGGGATTATGTTTAAGTAGTTCACAGCATAACATGGTTGCATGGAGATTAAAACATCCCAACTGTACACACAAGGATTAGGAAAGTATAATAGCATATCTCCAAACCAGAACTGCCAAGTTACATCACTGCATTAATGCCATGCATTTATGTAAGTATTGCTTTCATTAAATGTGATAGTATGAATGCCGAGATAATATGTTATCTTTTAAATATATCTAATAAATATTTTCAAGGAATCAGCATAGAATTCTTTGTGTGGTCCAGATTTGTAGCTAACAACTGTTAATGAAAAACTGGCTGACAAGATATTTACAGAATGCAAGTGAAACTGCCAAATACTGATTTGAGATGATATAATCATGACTGCTCTTTCTTCAAGAACTCCACACTTGCAATAATAATGCTGTTCCTTGTTTTGCAGAAAGACAGCACACTAGATGCAGCTGAAGAGATCTTGAAGAACTGGAATAAACAGACAGGCTGATTTTTCTTATTAACTGTTCCATATGGTATAATTATCTTATTGTAGGGTTTTTTATTGGAAATTTAAGAACAAATTATTCAATACAGTACAGGATTAAAATGACATTGTAAATCACTTTTTGCTGCCACCTGCTGAGGAGTTAGACCAATGATTTACTGAAATATGTGTAATGCAATTCAGAGGTTATTTTYAGTCTTTTAAAAATAATTTGCTTTTCTACTAAAAAAAAATTCCCATGGGATTCACTTCTTTTACTGAAAGAAAAGATTTGTATCGCTCTCTATAAAATAAATAAATGATATAGTTATTTTAAAGCTTACAAGAAAAAAAGTGGGAGGTGGTTTTGGTATGAGATAGTATGGGACTAAAGAGAGAGACTTGCAAACATTGTGGTTTGTGAAACCAAATAATGTGCAGCAGAGGAAGATTAAGACATGGCTTATATTAGATAATTGCAATGACTTTCTACATGCCTACCTACTCTGTCTGCAGAAATTGCATCAGTTTAAATAAAGTGAAAAGTGCTAAGTTACGTAATCACTATTTTCCATAATAGTCATGTGTGGTCTTCTGAAAGTATTCAGTCCTCAATAAAATTATAGAAGTGGCATCTAGAATAGGAATTCTATTTACTTATGTCTACCTATGCACGGACGAATCTGCAAAGCAAAATATAGAAGACTTTGCTTTAGAGGCTCCTTTACAATCAGATGTACAATGACATAATTTAATCGTGTCATTCTTTTCTTACCGTGTTACAATATTGGTAATTTCACACCAAACTTACTTCAGACTCTTTACATCTAGGGGAACCATGGAGGTGGGCCTAATACTGTGCTAAGGAGCTCAACTAGCTTGGTTTCAAGCACAGTGGATAAGGGACTTGTTTTAAGAGATCAATATGGAGAATTCCTTTCTAGCTGCCTCCTTTTTCAGTTCTCTCTGCAATCTTCTAATCTGATGATGGGGTTCCCACTAGCAGAAGCAATCCAGGTAGGTGACCTTTTAAGGCTGTGTGCTTTGTCCTCCATGATCTTTCTATGTTCTTCTCACAGGCTGTCCTGGTTTCAGGTGGTATAGAGTAAATTTTCTTCTCACTACCTGGTACAGTGCTGTGTTTTGGATTCAGTATAGGAATAATGTTCATAACACACTGATGTTTTGGTTGTTGCTAAATTGTATTTATCCTAAATCAAGGGCTTTTTTGTGTCTCCTGCTCTGCCATTGAGGAGGTACAAAAATGAAAAAAAAGCTGTGAGAGTGCATAGCTGGGAGAAGTGATCCAAACTGGCCAAAGGGATATTCACACTACAGAATGTCATGCCCAGTATATAAACTGGGGGGTTACCAGGAAAGAGGAGCCGTTCGGGGTTCAGGGATGGGGTCTGGCATCAGTGAGTGAGTGGTGAGCAACTGCATTGTGCATGTTTTTCTTTTTTTTAACCCTTTTTCTTATCATTATTCTTATTTACTATTATTATTCTTTTTTACTTTGTTTTGATTATTAAACTGTTTTTATCTCAACCTACAGGTTTTACTTTTGATTCTCCTCCCCATTCCACCAGTCTGGGGTGGTGGGTGAGTGGCTGCCTTGTGTTTAGTTGCCAGCTGGGCTTAAACCATGACACAGCTCTTACGGTGCAAAGCCTGAACAAATTCAGTAACTTGTTTTGCCAATGTTTTATTCATTCTGTGATTGCACATCTGGAATCTTGAATGAATTCCATTAGACTGTGACCATGGCCAGGACCTAAAAAAAGGTATAGAAACTGGACTGTCAGAAGATCTGCTAGTTTTTTTCATTAATACTTCTTAGTCTTGGGCTTTTGGGAGTCCAGTACCTGGGACTTCCATAGCCTTTGTAGCTGTCTTGCACTGCTATTCCCCAAATCTCACCAGAAAATGATTGGCTGGTATTTTTAGTGTTGTGTTGCCTTTGTGTAGAAAAATCAATGCAGCAATTAAATGACAACTGAAATTTCAGCATGAATTTCATTTGGAAATTCCTACATTAAATTCCAGGATAAGCTATTTCCTTAGACACTAAATTTCTGTGAAACCTGCACTCTATTTTACAAGGAGTTTAAAATCTGTTTATGTAAGTTGCACCGGGGAGCTGTGGTGTTGCAGGAACTAAGAGATTGCAACAGGCTATTGAACTGCATGATAAATCAACAAAGCATTACAAAGGACCTTTAGACATACAAGTAAGAACCAGTGATTTGTTTTCATTAATGTACTGTTCACTGTGTTTCCAAAGGCATCTGAATATCCCATTGYGTTATTGTTGAAATGATGCTGGTAATATTAGCAATGTAAGAATTGCATTTTAATGACACATTTTTGTTACTGACAGTAACCAGCATGAAATACTTGGCATGAAATTTTAAGAAACTCCAGAATGACCAATTAAGCAAGTTTAAAAATAGGATTATTGTTGTAACTACAGTGATGGGAAAGAACAGATACAGCTGAGGACAGCAAGGTAAACTTTGTGTATTATTAAAATGATCTGTTGTTGACAGAGACTCTTAATAGTGGTATTCCCATCTGCCACATCAACCACTGTCTGCTGCTTGTGGACAAAGTGCTTGAAAAATTGCTGCAGACAGGGAATGAAGAATTCATGATATATAATTTATTGTATTTTTGCAACATTTCTGAAAATTACTGACTTTCTGGAGTGAAAATTAAATTCGTTCGATTCTAGTTAATGAGAATAGGGTTAGGAGGGTTGACAGTGATTTCCAGCAGATCTTTTTTGTAGAGCAGAATGTAGGAGAAGCCAAGACAAACCTGGAAAGCTTGATGGGACTGATAGTGGTGATGGGGCACATCTGTTGCAGTCACTGCTCCATACGCATTTCAGAGGTTATGGAGAAACTTAATAGCATGCTGTATTCACACTGACGGTTACAATGATTTGTTTTTCATTATTTCATCTTTTGGCTTTACTGAGCATTTCTGAAAAAGATCATTGCAAGTGGGAAAAAAGCTTTAAATTTGTGTCTGAGTATCTGTATTTTCTAATAGTTCAGCTTTCTTATATTCTAAAAGGTTTATTTTTTTTTGTACTAAGGAATTTGTTGTCAAGTTTAAATTAGCTCATTTTCAACGAGCACACAGTATTTCAGTTGGCAGAGAAGTGTTTAGAGGTTGTGTGATAAATAATTTGACTCAATATTAGCAAGTATTACGAGAACTTTTCAATCGCAGTGAATTTCTTCCTTCAAGCTAGCAAATTGAAAAATATTCTTGTTATATACTGGAGACATGGTCTTAAGTGGTGTGAAAAGTCCTTTGTATCTGATTAATAGATAGATAGCAAATTTAAAACTGTTGAGAGACTTCAATACCAATCACTTTAAAGCACTGAAATAATGGCAGTTTCCAAACTCTGTAGACCCTCCCTGCCCTGTTCATCCATCTCTTTCAGTGAGGATAGGCTCATGCTGAAGAAATATAATTTTTTCCACTGTTTTACTGCTTGGGCTTGAAAACCTGTTGTTGCTGCTCATTATACAGACTAATTTTGCATATGGATAATCTCTTGGGTAGTGAAAGCCAGGACTCTAGTCCAGTGCTGGAGGGCTTTGGTTTTGCAACAGTTTTTGTGGTTTCTCCTGCTCCTTGGCCTAGGTGGATGCAAGGGGTGAGAGACAGTAGGGGAGCTGATCACACCATGCACGGGTGTGCGAGGTTACTAGGGAAGCTCACACAAACCAGCGGGCGTTTGTGGCTGCTTGAGTCAGCCCGAGCGTCTGGGCACGGCCTGTTTGCCCTGAGTCACAGCCAGCCCGACATCTGCGGGTCCTGCCCCGAGACGGGCCAGGCTCTTCTCGTCATTCCGTCAGCCCAGTGTGAAACCACAACAGCTGTAGCAGGCGATGCCAGGAAGGAGGAACTRAACTTTTCTTCCCCTTTCTGGGAATTGGTCTCTGCTTAGTTTCAGAGCCAAGAACGCGTTGTGCCCCATATACTTCTGTGCAAACTTGGGACAGTTCTCCTTACACTTGTTTTCCGTGGGATTTCACGAAACTGCTGGAGTTTGCACAAGAACAGCTGACCCGGAGTCAGCCCTGGGGACGGCACAGTGGGCTTTGTGTAGACGGTCTGTGGGCAGCTGCTGCCTGGACCGAGGGGAAGGTTCCAGCCCGTGTCCCGAAGCCGCCGGGCCGGCTCCATGCTGGCGCTGCCCTGCCCGGGCCCGCAGCCGCCCAACCCCGCCCTGCGGCCGCCCCGCGGCCGCCCCGGGGCCAGCGAGGGGCGGCCCCGCCCGTGCGCCCGCCCCTTCGCGGGACCCGTAGGAGCGCTCGGCAGCCCCGCCTGCCGCGCTCGCTATTTAATAACAGGGGCCTCGCCATCGCACCGCCTTCGGCAGCGCCGCAGCACCGGGCGAGATGGCGTCCACCAGCCGGTACGGGGGCGGCATGGGGGGCCCGAGGGAGGAGCGGGGGCGGCTCCGCCATCGCTTCCGTCCGCGGCACAGACAGAAAATGGCCTCGCCGCCCCCGCTGCCACCCGGGGACGGACCGGCGGCCATCGCCGCCCTTGCCCGGCCCCGGTGCCGCCGGTTTGGCGCGGCTCTCCCGGTGCGCGGCGCACCGGCCCCTCTGCGGTGTCCCGTGTATCAGGGGACGGCGGGGACCGGGAACGGCGTCGGGGCGCCCGTGCCTGTTCGTGCAGGCCGGGCCGGGCGGCCCCCGGCTGAGCGGCCTCTAAGCGGCCGAGCTCACCGCTTTTGCGTCTTCGTGTCGCTGTTGCTGGGTGGCGCTCCGAAGGGACGCCGACGTTTTTGAGGGATTTATGACCTGAGTGCGGGGCTCCTCGTTACCGACAGCTCGGTGCGAACGGCGACCTGGCCCGGTTCCTCCCCCGAGCGCGGCTCTGACCTGGCCGTGCCGTGCGCTGAGGGCCTGCGGCGGTACCGAGCTCGTCTCCCCGTGTCCCTCGGCCGGAGACCGCCTGGCGCGGCTCCCCGTGTCCCTCGGACCGGCGCTCTGCTCAGCACCGCCTTCAGCAGTGCAGTTCCCTGGCCTGGCTCCACCTTATCGGGCCCTGGAAACTGCTTTTAGGCTCCCACCCTAAATCCGTACCGGGACCAGGCGGGTTTCAGGCTCTGAATTCTTYACCTCCGGAGACGTATCGAGTTTTTCTTTCCAGTCAGGAATGAAGAAAGGCCTATGGAGCAGACTGTGGAGTGACTCTGTAACTCCTGCTAAACCTGTCCTGGGATCTAGGAAGTGCTTCCCAGTAGTCTTGCGGCAACTCGGGAGCTATTTGCTGAGATGGGCCTTTACACACGTGCCATGCATTTTACTTAGGCATAGGTGGCTTAGCAAATTCAACCCATTGCAAGGAGTGTAGTAGATACGTCTAGATAAACGAGTTAAAGTTGGGATGGGAAGACAAATTTTTACGATGTTTTGTGAAGGTAAAATCTGAAACAAAACATTGTCAGTATTCTTTGAGGCTTCTGGATTTTTTTTTTTTCTTTTGCTTAGTGTGTTACTAGCCTTTTGTGTAATGCCAAATGTCAGATGATTGTGAATGCTTTGTCAACAGTGTTGTCATACGAAACTACTGGCTGGGAATAGTGAGAAGGAAAGTATTTTAAAGACCTTTAAGGTAGAATTTTGAATATAATTTACATCTGAAAATCTTATGTGTACATGTGCTTTCTAGAGGCTTTAATATTAATAGTGATGTTGATTTTTAGTTTTGGTTTCAAGTTGTAGATATTTTTCTGAACAGTTAGTGGATTAAAATGTTTGGGTTGTTTGTATTTTAGACTCATCAGAAATATTTAAAAAATTAAAATGAAGATGAAATGTATAGGTTAGGCTAAAATAATGGCAGAAATAATAGTGCAAAACAGGGGAACTCAGAATAATTTAACTTTTAATAAGAAATTTTTGACATTTGAAAGAATTATAAGTTATTTTTTGGTTCAATCAGATGGAGGTTAGTGGGTAGTCATGAATTTTTTGTGATCAGCTTCTGTACTCTTTGCTTTTTAGCTTGAGCAAAATGGCCTTGTGGAATACACAGATCCCAATTGTAAATGCTTATTACTACATGTTTTAAATAATTGGTTTTAGTAGAATTACTGAACAGTTGCTTGTATGAGGTAGTTACTTTTAAAACGTTTGGTTAGAAACAATTGATTGTTACTTGAATTGATTGTTGTATTAATTAATGCTCATGCTTTATGGGAAGTTGTAATTGTTGAAGATCCATGGATATGAAAGAGACAGATCCCAGTTATCAGAAGCAGTTGTCATGTAACTGTCCTCGTGAGCTGATTATTTTTTGTTGAGATCTCACAATTAATGAATTGCTTAATTTAAAATGGGATTTATTCTCAAATACTTGAAAATAAACCAGTGTTTGAATTTGGGATTTTCTAMACATACATTTTGTATGTGCACTACTTCCTGGGTTAAGGACCTGGTAAATAATACTGTTCTGATTAGAATGAGTGAGAATGCTCATTTGGAATGAAGAAATCACCACTAACTTCTTGGGAAACTTCATTTAGCAGTAGTTCGTGAGTTACACTACATTTGATCAAGTCTCTTATTTAGATGTTTGATGTTTTGATTTGAAGTGGTTTTGGTACAAGATACATTACAAAAAATTGGAATTTAAGATGATCTGAAGTATTGATTGTGAAATGTAGCGTTACAGCATTTAAATAAAAGGTGCAGCTCGGGTATTCAGGTTAATATTCTATAATTCAAATCACTAAATGCTGTATTATTAAAGTGTTCTTATCAGCAAGGAACTCTTACACTTTTGGATATGCAACATGCTTGTTTAAAAGTAATACTACTTATTTTTTTCTTAGTTTGGATGTACTTCCGAGGGTGACTTGCCCAAATCATCCAGATTCCATTTTAGTGGAGGATTACAGAGCTGGTGATATGATTTGTTCTGAGTGTGGGCTAGTAGTGGGTAAGTAGCTATTCATATTTTTATAAATTACCACATAACTTAAATGGTGTGTGTAGGTTTGCTCTCTTTTGATGCCCAAGTGTGGATGGTGGATTTGGTGGGGTTTGTTTTGTTTGTCTTGTTTTGGTTGTGTGTTTGGTGTTTTTTTTTTTTTTTTTTTTTTGTGATTGTCCATTGGTTAAAAGCTTACTGTTTTGAATAGTCTGTCTTCTGGTAACTTCTTGCACTATGAGAAGAATCAAACTCTCTGTAAAGACTAAAAATTTAAAATATGTTGTAATATGAATTATTGTGCTGTCACATCTGGTATTCTGTCTTTAATCATGACTCTTTTCAGTCAGGAAAGTATAAGAAATGTTATAAAAGCTCTTTGTGAAATAACTTGCTTAAAAGAAAAAAAAAATCACAACACAAACCATACCCCAACCAAACTCAGTTTCCCATTAGCTCGAGGTTATCTTCTGCCCTGAAGGATTTATTATTATATGGTTGCCAGCACCTGTACTTGTTAATTACTTCTCCTAAGGCTTTTAAGACTATCCTAAGTAAATATGCAGTTTTTCCATTGGAATTTTGTTGAGCTCTTTTAATTGGTGTGTGTAGCAGCAACTTCCTAACTTCCTAGCAGCAACAGACTAAACTGTATTTCTAAGTATAATGGAGTATTTAAAATGAAAGGCCTTTCAGGCATTGTCTTTTTTTGAATGAGAGGAAGTTGTCATAGAACCTGCTGCATATACATGTTTATGCATCTTTTCTAGGACGAGCATCTTATGTGCACCTKATTGTCTTTATTCCTTTTATCATGGGAAACTTTCCGTGCCTGTATTATGATAATTCTTCAATCTTTATTGATTTCTGCTAATTTTTTTTAGGCATGCCATTACAAGAAGAAAATCCTTTCTGAGGGTGCATAGTTGGGTGATTCCTTCAGTGGTGCTAAATATTTCAAATTGTTTGTATCCCTCTCTCATAGACTGTGGTGGTTTTGTTTTGCCTTGCTGAATTTAAAAATTTTCATAAAAAGCTAAAAGTTTAAGAATTTGTGGCAAAGGTAGTACTAATTTAGCCAGGTGACTAAAATAGATGTCTTTTGTTTATGCAAAAGCAAACTTCTACATAGCTTGTTAAAGTAAATGTTAAAATATTTACATTTGAGTACCAGTTGCCTTTAAATTTATGAAATCATTTAAAAGCTAGAGGAAGGGTAATAAGCAGTAATAACTGCTTTCTTAAAAGAAGAGCTGGTCAGTGAAGGTCAGTGAATCAGAATAAATTAACTGATTAAAAATTCAAATATCCACAGCTGTATTTTCTACTGAAATATGATAATAAGCGTCTAAATTACTGCCTAAAAATAGTTTGGTGCATGTTCAGCTCTTTGTGTGGCTGTCATGGAAGTTGAGCAAAAGTTTAGAAGAGCCCGTCTTGATCAGTTTGTAACTTTTAAGATAGTTCTGGCATTAGGAGAAGAGGAAAAGGTTTTTCTTCATAAATGTAATATTTAGGAACTTGGAATTTGTCAAAAGTCTCGTTTTGTGTACCTTAGTACATGAATACCTTAGAATACCTTCTTAGTACTTAGAATACCTAGTCACGAGGTATTCTTGCCTTAAGAGTTTATCCTCTGACTTTTCTGAATTGGTGATTTCTTTAGTTCAAGTTGTTAGCATTTTCAATGAACAGGATCATTACAATGTTAATAGGAACTGTTGCTGAATTGAGTTTTTAAAATGTGTTTGAAATGATCTTAGTGCAATTTACAGCCAACATTACTGGTAGGATAAAAAATGGTATTTAAGTAAGCATTTCTATGGATTTGTCACCAGAAGGCTCTAACAGCAATGTGCTGATTGTTCTCATTCTGTCTGGCATTCCTTCAGCTGTTTAGTTTACCTGTATGTGTCCAATTCCTTAGCTAGGGTATCTAGCTGGTAGTGTGGAAAACCAGTTACATAGGATGAGGATAAATAATTGAAAAGCACATGACCCAAGAGAAGTGTGAGCACTGAATATTTTCTCACCTGGTCTGATAAGAAATTTAGAGGAGATGTAAACCGGATCCAATTCTTGATGCCTGTTTTCTGGAGATGCTTGTGAAGTAGGGATGTTTTAAAGGAGTGAAGAAAAAATTTAGTTTTTATGTGTTCCGGATGCAACTTTTATGTATTTGTTGCAGATTTCATCATACATGTTCCTCTTAAGGGAGTAGTGATTTAATTTCCTGTTTTTACATAGAAAAGTTCTGTTTCAAGGCTTGCACACGTCATGATCAAATGTGAACAGAGCCCACTGAAAATATATTTTGGGATGGACTAAAAGTTACTGAGATCTTTATCACTGAAGGGGATCATTTAGAACAGTTAACCAGCCCTTTCCCCAGAAAACCAATATACTGTGTAGCCAAAGAAGTGCTACAGGTTGATTTAAAAATATTATGATTTTAGTGTCTGGAAAGCACTGCTGGTGTATGTGGGACAGAATGGTAAATGCTGAATTTGTGCTCTTATTTTACTGTTGTAAAGTACATACTGGTGTAACTTCACTGATCCTTTTTTTTTGTGCGTGTGTGCAATTTAACTGTAGACAGAGCTAAGAGTCTTTGACTAAACTAAGTGTATTTGCGTTTGATGTTTTTCTTGCTAGCTGTGGCAAAGTACTGAAGTTTCACTTTGTTGAAAAAAGTATAAGTTTATTAAATGTAGGACTGTCAGAGGATAAAATAGCTGGTGCATRAATAGTTTTCAGGTTTGTAATCAATTTTCTGGGAGTAGGAGATTAAATTAGTATTATTAGTTTTATGACTGATCTTGTATTTATCAGGTCTGCAGTTGAAAGGGTAAAGCAATAGAAAAGTTCGGAGGAGCAGGAGGTTAGGAGAAGGAGAAGCTGATCTCTATCAGTTGAATCCCATATTCTAGGCAGTGCTGTATGATGCAAGTACGACTTTTTAAAGGGATTTTTGAGAGGTTTTTAATTAGAGTTGTTTTCTACTTGTAGGTTTTATTCTTAGTCTCAAGAAGATTGAGATTTAAGTTAAATGTAGTATACTGCTTTTCCTTTGCACAGCATTTTCCGCATGTTTGAAATTGTGCTGTTTTGCTGTGCAGTATTAGAGTAATGTCAATATGACTGAAGCTGTTGTCTGGTGTATTGTTTCAAAATACTTCTTCAGTCCACTAAAAACTCTCACCTGCCTTTTCACTGTTACGTTTTGTGGATTAGCTTGTGTTCTGTCTTTTCATGGTGATTATTTCCAACTCGTTAACTTCTGCTAATTAATTTTTGCGTGAAATACACTTGGAGACCTAAATTACAATTATCTATGGTAATTTTGGTATTAGTCTGGATTGACATACGTTTGGGACTTCATAACTATGTCCATGTTTATTTGCTGTCATAAGAACTGTGTTTTGTTATACATACTTTTCTGCAGTCATTCTAAGCTATGTGGTGCAGTAAGTGTTCATGGGCTGGTGGGAGGGTTCATGAACAGAGTTCATAGGGTTTGGTGAGGTAGTTAGTTCTGTGTTCATTTAAAACGTTCACCATATCTCATTTTTCAGACAGACTTGGTGGGGAGAAAAGCATGTTCAAGAACAGAAGGCTAGTAAATCCTCTTTCTTGACGGGTAAATATTTTGCTTACTACCTTATAGGCAGTAAAAAAGGCTGGGTGTCAGCTGATGTGCCAGAAGGGGCTGAAGAAAGCAGTATGAAAGTAGAAGACAAAGCACTGAATTTTCTTGATGTAGCAAGGTGGTGACCTGAATTTCAGAGGAGGATAAGAACAAGTCCAGTGGCATGTACTGCTGTATAGGATCTCAGGTATTGGGAATATCTCAGGTTAGGAATGCCTTTCTGATCGAAGACTTTCCTTAAACTTCTATATAGTGTCATTAAATGTTGTCTTAGTGTGCAGGAGTTGAAGCAGTGAGGAGTTTATTTTCAGCATGTAGTGATTTCCTCTAACTGCTTAGGTCTGTCTGCTTCAGTAGGCAGGTGTGGCTGAGAGGAACAGTGCTCTTGTATGGACCTTTTTTGGGTAGCCTTCTTTGATAAAAAAGCAGAAGTCTGTCTCCAACAGATGAGGATTCTTGGACATGTATCAGCTTGTTACAGCTTTGAATCAGAGTATGATCAGTATTCAGATATTTACTCCATTTTTCTGTGTATACCTGAGTGTTCAGTTGAAGAATTTTAGGGAAAAATATTCAATAGCCTGTGGTCAGCAGTAAGGCTGTTTTAAAATTCTGTCTGAGTATTTGTTTGGCTAATACTTCTGGAAAGTTTGAGGTCTAAATGGTACATTGTAAATTCAGGTGTAGTCTGTGAAGAATAGGTTAGAATTAACTATACTACAGATATTTTTTTCTCTGCAGTACAATAAATGAGTAGGAAGGGGTTTCACAATTGCCTCTCAGGTGGCCAGTTCATTACTCAGGATGTCTGTCATAAGGGATAAGATTGCTTGCTTCTGTGTAGATGTATAGAGAGTTGTTTTTTCTGAAAACCAGTGAAACCATTTTTTTCAGCTGTTCGTAGTATCCTGTAAATGGGGAAGGTGCTTAAGTACTTCTGACTCAGCTCCAGTAGAGGGCAGTTATGTCCATAGGGAAAAATCTTTTAGTATTTGGGTGTATGTTCAGGTTTACTTCTTTATGCAAGTATTGTCAATCTTTAAAACTAAAATAGGAAATCTTAATTCAAACTATTGCTTGAAAAAATAGGCAAAAATCTTTATACATATGTGTATTAGCAGTTTTTACATGATTGTGTTCATGCTTGGTGTCTAGAGTACTAAAAAGTGTCTGACAAAAGCTGGTCCTTGGAAAAAGACTTTGCGTTCAGAGGAAGGCTAATTATAAAGGATGCTGATGCTTAAAGACATTCTGAATAGTTGACTCTTGCATGAGCATTCATGGATACTTTATACAGGAAATTTATAATATGAAGAGAGTAAACTACTTGCCTTTTTCCGCCAGCATTTCAAACAGTCCGTTTTAATTCTCATCCTTTTCAGCTTTTAAGAAGGGTGGTGGTTTAGGTGTTCAGCAATAATGCTTGTAAGAGTGGAAATAGACTTTAGATGTTAAAAGTTAGGATCTTTTGTCAAGCTTTGTAATAAGCACTGCTCGTAGCATGAAATTTCCTGGAGGGTAGAGGAGACTTTCTAGTTGGTGGGTTCTTGGCTGGGGACAAAAGGTGTTAGAGAGTCACTAATGCTTCCCTTGGCTGAAGTACTAGATTTATAGTAGTAGAGTAACAGTAACATTTTGAATCATCCTATTTAGGGAATGTTTTTTTACATGCTTCCTTATGGAGTTGACAAAGTGATTTAGGCAAATAAGGGCTAGAAACAATCTGAACTCCTCTGATGGAAAAAGAGTCTCTAATTTTTGTGATGTAGATCAGGCACAAGTTTTTAAATTGAGATTCTGTAGTTTGGAGCATCCATCACAAGTACTTGAGCTGTTAATCTTTTAAAGGCCTCAAGTCCTGGAGAGGGGTAACTTCAGCTGACCAGACTTGTCCACCAGATCGTTTAACATTTCTACTCTCATTTGCTTCCTCCAAAATTATTATGCAAGCTGATGTTTTAGGAATCCTGTAAGTCCTTTTAGATTTGTCATCATTTTGATATGCAGGAGCTGCTAAGCCTTTGTTCTTGTAGCAGTCACTTGCCTGCGGTGCTGTACTGTCTATTTCAATCCGTAGTTGCCTTTTGGTACTGGTATGATGCTGTTGATGCCTGGCAACTAGTTAAAATCATCTGTGGCTTTTTTGTTTGCTTGCTTGTGGGGTTTTTATGTATTGTTTAGCATCTGAAAGCCTGCTTTAGTTATTTTAACTGTCTTGTGAATAGACTGGTGTTGCTGGTAATGATGATGCATTTGTGGTGTTGACAATTTATTGAAAACAAGATAACCTTTACAAAGAATACTACTGTCTTACTAAAGGCTGGAAATTTCGTAGAAAAAGCTGTGACTGTAAAACTGTGAGGTGTATTTTTTTGCCCATGAGTTTATTTTTTGGTAATGTTTAATACATCTGGTCTTAAATAGAAGTGGAAAAAAAAGGTTGGGAAAAAAAAGGTTTGCTACTGTATGGGGCAGTATGTAAGCTAATAAACAGAATGTGGAGTAGGTATCTGGAGTACTGTGTCTAACGCCGGGCTTCTCTGTACCAGAAAGATAGAGACTTGCTGGAGCGAGTCCAGCAGAAGGTTGCAAAAGTGATTTAGGAGAGGCTGAGAGCTGAGACTCTAAACCTCAGACTGTTCAGCCTGGCTCTGTGCAGTTTCATGTCTTCGTGATTCTGCCCAGCTTGTACTCTGCTCCTTAGCTTTTTCATTGTAGTTTGTCACAGCACCTCACTACTCACCTTAATGAGGAGTTGACTGAAACTTAAGTGTAATCCTATATATATATATGTATATATATATATATGTTTAAACATGGCAGTGTAAAATGCTTTTAATTAAAAGTATAATAAATATGCTCACTAGATGGCAGCAGATTCCTTAACTAACTGTAAGAATGAAACATTCTTTACTAACAATAGGTATTTTGGGACTTTGGAGTACAAATAAACTTTTAATACTGTATTTATGTTAAGACTAAAATATTAGTTAATAATGCATAGAACTTGATGCAATGTTACAGCTAATGTTAGAGCTCCTGTGAAAAGAACTTAAGAACAAACTTCAGAACTGTTTCAAGACCGGATATGGAATATTACACCGCTCATGAATGCCATCATATTTCTTGTATTGGTTAGGTATCTTCAATTCTAAGCTATATTGTTTTCTTATAACAGATAATGCAAAATGCAGAAGGAGAAGAAAATACATATGTTTTATGAGTTACTGCAAGTGGAGTGCTGCATTAAAATAGCTGGTATTATTTCTCTGTAAATATGTAAGTTAAAATTCGGGACTTGCTGAATGAAAATATTTTCCTTTGAGAAATCACTTTATTTTTAGGGGAGGAGTAAACATATGTAAATTTTGATGTATAGATGTTTCAAGCTAACTTCTGAAAACTGTTCAAAATTATATTTTAATTTTTGAGTCTGACCTGAGTTTGCTGTTGCATTTCTGTAGCACATGCTCTTTGCAGTTGTCAGTTGTGACGAAAAGTAACCTTGGCCTGAGGTTTTCCGTTCCGAGTAGCACTTCTGCATTTTACTAAATGAGCGTTTCAGATGATGGGTGACCTGAGTCAGGGAAGTTGGCAGTGCGTGTTTGCACTGGAGCCAACGTGTTGGTCTGTTAGACTGTATTTTAAAGAGGAACTGAATACTGGAAGAATGGTTTATGAAGAGAAATGGAGCTATGGAGAAAAATTCATCTGTTCAGAACGATGCTTTAGGATATTAGCCTGGAGATGCATTTCATAAGGATTTGGTCCTGTAGACTTATTTCTGTATGTACTTCAGAGGAGGAAGCTGGGGATGTGAACTCATCTGTTTGAGGAAAATTAAATAAAGGAGTATCTAATGTAACTGTGTCTAGTGAAGCTCTTTCGTTCAAAAGGACTGCGTCAACAGGAAGTAGTGAAGGGAATATGCAGCCACTCCTATTCTTACTGCAGCTTTACAGAGTTGCCAAAAGCAATATAATAATATGAGAAAGCAGAGATAACTTTATAGTGTACTTATTGGGAGCTTTTTTTACTCTCATGTTTGACTATTGGACCCATATTCCAGCTTGTTCAGGAAAGCCAGTCAATAGTGTTTGACCTGGCAAATTCGATTTAGTACTTGAAATCCTAACCCAGGACCAGTTTTCAAGGCTGATTTCTTGCACTGCTTTTTGTAAGACTGAGTTTAGTATTTTAAAGTTTTGTTTTGACCATGTAGGGTGGGGCTTAATCGCATCTGTACTAATATCACAGTTCCAAAGTTTTTTTATGTTTTGAAGAATTAATAGATGCCACATTTTGTGTTTCGGTTTTGTTTCTTGTTGAATGGGACAATCCAACTAATTATGCTTGTAGCTGAATATATTTTCCATCTATGGAAACCTTTGGGCTTATTTGTTCCATTTTCATTAATACTTCTAGCTTGTGTCACACTTTTATAGAAGCCTTTTGAAAGGTGGAATGTGCTGCCTAGGACATCTGTATATTTTCAATGACACTGACAGTATACAGGAAAACTTCTTTTCTGCAATAGCAGATTTCTTGGCAAAATAAAGATATTTGCATACTGTGTCTTAATTACACAAATCCTTTATATTCAGTGATTTGTTCCACTTAATCTTTTCTCACTCTGAAATAGTAGTCTCAGTCTTCTGTTTGTAATGTGTTTGCCAAAGTAGGCAGTGATATAAAACTTTTTTGTTAGAGGAGGAATGGTTCATAACTCACAAGAGGCAGATCCCTGAGTGAGTCATTTAGGTCATTCCAACTTGTGTGGAAAAATATTACATCATTGGTCTGTACTCAGTGTTCTATTTATACCATGCCAGAATTTTAAGTACATTTTGCTTTTTTTAGATGCTGTAAACAGTACTGGGGGTTTGTCTAAAAGTAAAGTTACTGCTAGGCCATAGAAGGAGCATTACTGCATCAAATATTTACAGAGAGTCCAGGAGCCAGAGGAGCACACTGTCTGCAAATTTAAGCTTGCAAGGGTGTGGGGGGTAGAGCTTTGTAGCAGAAAGAGTACAAGGTGGCACAGATCCACTCTGTCCTTAACCTTATAGCTTTTGATGTTTTGTTTTTTTTTCTCCACCTCTTGGTTTTTATTAGAGCAGTAAATAGAGGTGGAGCCATAGCTGTGAGCATGTCTGACAGATATTGATGAGAACACCTCTAACCTAAAGTTACTTTTATTTGTTGCGGCAATTTCTTTTGGTTCATTCACAGCTTTCAATTTCAAGCATTCTCCTTGCATAATTTTATGTTAAAAATTGAGTTATTCTGTCAGAACAGATTCCCTTTATATCCCCCAGGTGATTCTGCAGTTGCACCAGTCTGTCCACGCCTTCTGTATTTTCTCCAGCTTCGTATCTTGTATTACCATTGTTTGCAGAGAGCTTTTTTCTCTCTCTTTGTTTTCACGGGTTAAATCAGCCTCTGTGGTTTCATTCTAAGACTTCCATACCGGAAATTTTTGTTGCAGTCAATGCTACTTATTTTTTTGCAGCTGTTTCTTTCATAACAGACTTAAACGCTGATAAAGGTGGTGAATTTTTCCTCAGGTTTAGCAAAGAAGGGTGCCAATTTTTCTGAAGTTTCTTCTGATATCCTACAGAGAGCTGTAATCTGCTTTGCTGGAGAACACTAAGAAGAGTGTTCTTTTTGTGTTCTTCTGTATATGTATTCCTAAAAATTCTGTAGTACTGCTCTGGAGGGAACACCTTTTGAGATGCAGCTTTTATCAGATCTGTGAATACAATGAACTGAGCTGCCAGCAGTAGGTTTGGGGCTGGGGTTTCTGTGTTTTCTTTTGTGTTTGTTCCCCCATGCCCCCTTAAGTTTCAATTGTTCTGTTTACTGTAGAGTTTCTGCCTGCATCAGAATGTTGGTGAGTTATTTCTCAAACTGATAAAATTGCTGTAGGAAAGGTTTAGGTGAATGTGAGATTAACAGAGGACTGCAAGGAAAGTTGTTTCATTCAGAGAATGTGGGTTTAGTGCTTTTTCTGCCTACTCTTGAGTCTGTACTGAAACTCTTCTAGGTATAACAGGGTAGATTGTGTGTAAGAAGWAGTAGTTGTGTGTATATATTGTATACTGATACGATCAAGCTATCATAAATGAAAGGGAGTTGGGCAGGGTCAGGTCTTGTCTTCAAGAATAAAAATAGAGCTGCAAAATGTCATTATGGTGAGTTAGAAGGTGCAAAATTGGGAGTACAAAGGACCTGGAACTCATGCAAGAGAAGTGATTTACTATAGCTTAATGGGGTTGTTCGTGATAGATAATTCACATGTGCCCTTTGAAAACATGGCAGATGTGACAGAACCTGTTAAGTTACAACAGGTGACTGACTCATTTGTCCAGGTGCTGAGAACATCCATAGGCAATCCTGACTTCAGCTTGAAATCAAGGTCTTGATTGCTTTTGTGTATTGAAAACCCCATGATACTCTTCATGGATAAATGTAATCCATAAAGATTACAGTTCTTGTATTCTGGATGCATTTCTCTAGTTATTTTTGTCTTCTGTGCAGCTCTAGTTGCATTTTTTTTCCATTGCTTTAACTTGTAGATCCTGAACATTTTGGTACATTGTCCTTCATGTTACTGTTCTGTTTGGGAGCGCCAGCAGACTGCCTTCTTACAACGCAGAGCTTAGATAGCTAACTTAATGTTTCACAAAGTATTTTAAACCACTCTGTTAATGTAGACTGTTTCTTTCTGTGTTCTCAGGTGACCGGGTCATAGATGTGGGGTCAGAGTGGAGAACGTTCAGCAATGACAAAGCAACAAAAGACCCATCTCGAGTTGGGGATACCCAGAATCCTTTGCTGAGTGATGGCGACTTGAGTACAATGATTGGCAAGGTAACGCTTCAGATAGTAAATTTTACTAAGTTTGAGTGTTTTTATGTSAAGTACAAGATTGTATGTCCATAGGAAAACTGTTCAGTGTATGTATTTATGAAGGGATTTTGCCTGAACTGAACTTGTGCATTTCAACAGTGTATAAAATGTGGCCCTTTCCTGGGGCTAGAAGGAAAGTGCCACCCTTTGCAAAAAGAAAAAAAAAAAAGTTTGTAGTGCTGTGGGGTTACTTGCTGCCCTTTGATACATTGCTATAAATAGGAAAGCTGATGTTGCAATTTTTAAAGAAGCAGTTTGACTTAGCAAGTGTATTCGAGATGATTCTGAAATAAGAGATACTTAATTTTGAGATCTCAATAGCTAGTGCTTTTTTTTGTAGTAAAACCTGTATCAGATTCATATTGGACACCTGGAGATCTCATGTTGTACATGTTTTTCCAATTAATGTTAAAGCATTAAATGTAGAATTCGTTCATGGTGTGCCCCAGAGGAAAATATTCAAACTATATTTGGGTTGAAATTTTGCGGTGCAGTCATATCCTGCTGTTTCCCATGACAGCAAGCAGATTAGTCACACAAATGTATTCCCTTTAGTGAAGTAGTGACCCAGGTAAGTTTTCAATGTTGTACTTTCTGCTACATTTTTTACCGCGAGATCCAAATTAATTTTTATTGATTTCTTGAATGTTTCATGAAAGGTGGTGCAGTTGCTGATAAATAACAGTTAAAAATGTTTTGCCACTTTGTGCGTTGCAGTACATGCACACCAAGATTTCTCAGAAGTTTTTGTTTCAGTTACGTTGCTAGGATGAAGAAGTAGATATGCCTAAATACGTATAGCTGTGTATAGGGAAGTGTGCAACATAATTTTCATCCATGAATTCTTCAAAGCAAGGAAGTCAGCTAGTAGATACTGATGAAGAGCTAATCTTTCACTGTTAGTGAAAAAGAAACCTTCTGGTCAAGGAATTGTCCAAGTAGATGCTTGTGTTTTGGACAACTCCAAGCATTGCTGCCTATCAGACTTCAGGATTTTAGGTGACTTTTGGAGTCCATTCACACAAACAAATGTCTGCACTACTCCATTAAAAACATTGCCATTGCTAAGTGTGTCTGTGAAGCAGTGCTGTAGAAGTCCCTGGAATTTTAATGCCACATGTATAGGATCAGAAAGATTGTAGTTTGGAGGGCTTGGACTTCTGTCACTGGGTTGGTCAGCTATGACAAAGATCAGAAATATACCTTTATAGATGGTTGGAGAAATGGACTGTTTGCTCCAGGTTCACATTTTTTCTCATTTTGGGACTGTGTAAATACAAGGTTTGTTTCTGGGAGCTTAGTTTGATTCAGTCTGTAGAATGACCTGAGCTCCTCTAGAACCTGTGTGTTGGGAAAGACAAGATATTTCAGCTAAAGATAGATTTTGTGTCCTGGTGAACAGTGACTTGGCTGTTAACCCTCTTCCCTTTGGAGGTTCACATCCTAATTTAGAATAAGAGGGATTGCAGCCTCAGTGAGAGAATTAAAGACATGAAGAAACTTCTGTGAAAAGTTAGTTTGCCCATGAAAACTAAAAATTTTCAGTTCAGCGATGGACATTCAACTAATGAAACAGTTTTGCTGTTAACCAGAACATCCCAGAATAGGCATGACCAAACTTGCCATAGCAAAGAGTGCCAATCTGTGAAGACAAGATGTGGGAATGTTAGTGTGGCATGATTCTACCTATGAGAACTGAGTAAAAATGGCCAAGTACTGGGACAGCCAGGATCATGTTGGGGAATGTAGAGGAGGCAGTCAGTTCAACTGTGGATACTTTATTTGTACAGGGAGGAATTGCAGAAGAGATGCATTATTTTCTCTGGGAAATTGAGAGTCCCTTTGACAAACCAGGATGTTTTCTGTACAAGAGTTCCTGTGTTTGTCTTGCCAGTAAGCARGGGCTCTGGGATGTCAGCTCATTGATGTGAACTCTGTATCAGGGGCTGCTTTTTTTTTCAGTCATGTGGAAGAAAGAGAATGGCTTATATCAGAAGATACTGAAGAAATCTCTTGTCAGTGCAGAAAGGGCAGGAATTTTGCAGCAAAAATAACTAACCCAAGGAACTAGTACATTTCTCAAGCAGTCATCTGAGGTCCCTGCCAGCAGTAGGCTGGGATGTGGATTGACCTAGATATGCACAGTGGTTGAACAAGGGTGAAATTGGTGTAGTCATGAGGAGGGTAAGTAGTATCTGTCAGAGTACAGAACAACCTTCGTGAATTCCAGAGAATGAAGCAAGGTAAGATTATTATTTTCCCAGTTAACAACAGTTCTTAGAGTGGCCCCCATATTTACGTGGCAGAGATAGCTTTAGCCTTTTGCATGGGACAGGGAACAGGGCTGTTTCTTTCTACTTGATGTAGGACTGCAGATAATGGAATCTTTACAGGAGGTCTGCTTCACCCTCCAAAAAACAGCCCCAACCAAAAAAACGCCCCTAAACCACAATCTGTGTTGTGGGAAATCCAAAAGAGAAGGACATTTACAATTCTCATAGCACATCATGTTAGAGATGTGTTGTAAACTCCTGGGAATGTGGGTGGAAGTGGAGTCTGAACCAGTTAAAACAGTAAAGTTCTGGTGACTGGCTATTGCCTTGTAACAGTAAAGGAAGAGGGTCAGTTCTGCTTCACAGAATGTTTTGTCAYCCTTTTCCTCTTGGAAGGCAGGAGGTACTGCTCTGGGGCTCYTTTCGGTGGGGGGTGGGAGGTGTGGTCTCTGTGTTAGCAGCAAAGGAGAGGCTGCTCTGCCCATGGAAAGGGATTAATTCCTAATTGGTTTTAATGCTTAAGGAACCCATCTGTCTGAGGCAGCAGCAGCCTGTGGTGGAACAAAGATTAATTTGCCTGTGAAGAGGAGGGTGAATAGCATAGTTAGCTGTGGTGGAAGTGGTTTGAATTCTACAGGCAGGCCTTCAGGATAGTGGCACAGAACTGTAACTCTCTGAAATTAGACACTGTGTGCTGCAACTGATCTGATTACAATGCAGATCAATTGGAGGCATGGTGAAGTCTCACAATAACTGTGACATGATTGCTAGAATGTTACAGTTATTTCTAAAATTCTAGTGTAAAATTAAAGAAAAATAACTGAACAAGCAGCTTYTGGATCTGATTTGATATAAGGAACTCTTTTCTGTGAATCTAAAAAAACCTGTATGTTTTGTTACCTATCTTGTGGAAAATGTTGTCTTTTGTAGTTAATTGATTGTCCTTGGTAGTTAATTGATTCCTTTTTGTAGTAACTGCAACTCCAAGAGAATTTAGATTGGTTGAACAAAGAACTAATGCAATATTTTGGCATAGAATTTCTGTGCTTTGATCCCGTATCTCTGAAACGAATCTGGCTGTTGCCAAACTGCATGGCCTGAATCTGGAAGTGCTATATTGACAGACAGTGACAAGATATCAGGGGCTAATGGTTGAAAAAGAAAGGATCCATCAGACTGTATGAGCTGGTTGTACTGGGCAAGAACACTGCTGGATCTGGGGGCATGCCTTGATGCTGTGGTTAACCACAAATCAGTGATGTGGATGATGCTGGTGATATTGATACTTTCTGCTACTATGGGGGAAATATTGGGGTACGAAGCTGTTGGCTGCCAGCACTGTAAACCTGACCTCCACTGAGCCCCTTCAGACATTGTCTTTGTTTACTTGCCTGCATTTTTTTCACTTTAGCTACCTTGAAGGGTGTTTGCAGGATTGTATCCATGAGGTTTCTGTTCTGTTTGAAAGCCAAAGAGGTAGAACGCCTGACTCTGACAGATAGCTTTCTAGCTGAGATGGGAGAGATAAAGGCCACAACAGTAAACCACATGATTCTTAAAGTCTATTTAATTTCAGTTAAAACTGGGTGGCTTCTGGTTTTTTCCATGAAGGGAAAGGGACTCCTAACATGGTTGTCAGGGGCTGAAGTCAACAGAGCATTGTCCCTCAGTTGAAAGCTCCAGAAGGAAAGTAGATGGTACATTTAAATAACAAATGCTGGAGAATTGCTGTGGTTTATTTAAGCAATTGAGGTAGAAGAGTGTTTTCCACCCCTTTTATAGTTGTGAGCTGTATGTTGGGTATGGCTCTTGGAGAGTGCTCATATCAGCTGGGTAAAATCCTTGTCTAGTTCCACTCTATGACACCTAATAGATGTGGGTTGGTTTTGTTGTTTTTTTTTTGGCTCTCCTTAACCAGGGAAAAAATCCCTGTGTTTAAGGGGACTACTTGCTGGCTCCAGGCAGTATTTCCTGGCAGATTACTCTCTGCCATAAAGCCTGACTAGACAAGGACTGGGGACTTGATCTTGTTTGTGCTCATTCTTTTGGCATCTACAAGAGTTTGAGCACGTGCAGTTCCTGTAAGCATTTGTGCATAGCACTGGTCTAGGAGGCCATGATAAACACAAATGTAGCACACTGCAGGGAACAGGAGTGTGAGTGATGGCTAGGAAGGAGTCTTTTGACCTGAGACTTGTGTATATTTTGGGCCAAGGGAAGTTCTGGCATAATTTTTGAATGGAAGGTCTAGCATTGCTCTTTGTGGCCTGAAGTTTGTTGTGCTTTTTTCTTGCTCTTTGTTTACATTTATATCTCACTGGGAGCCTTTGGATAGTTGGAGGTGTTCATCCAGCCAAGAAAGTAGGATTGTCTTTGGAGCAGCCCTCTGCTGTGTTGGTGTCAGGATCACTTCTGGGTACTTATTTTGTATGAAAGGATGTTTGAAGTAGTAGAAGCTAGGGAGACTTGTGAGGGAAGGTTCTGTGCTGGAGTCCTTGGTCACCACAGCATATCCAGGTGTGTGTGCACCACAATCCTTGTCTCAGCAGGGAGGGACCCACTGAGGCTGTTGGAAATGGGGTGTCATTGAGGCCTTGGGCATGGGAAGTGGAACAGTGTAAGCAAATGGTCAAGAGTGAGTGTTATTGCTGTCAGCCAAAGAACATGTATTAAATGCAGAAGTGCACCTCCGATTACAGAATTTGAGGCTGTGTTAAAATAGGAGGGCAATTCCCAAGAACATGGGTCAGGAAAGAAGAAACTGGGCAGCTCAGAAGAGGGTGATGCCTGGGCATGTTCTGTGCTTTGTTTACTTTGTCCTTACCCCACTTTGTACAGTGTGGACATCCCGATACATTGCTGAGTCTTCAACTTGAGAACTCTGTGTGCAAGTGCTTAGCCAGGTTATCAGGCAGTCACAGATCGAGACCTGCTTTATGTTCACTGGTTTTGGCAAAATGACAGTGTAGTAGTCAGTGTCTGCAGGGGCTTGTTTAAATGGCCAAGTCAGTCTGCAGTGAAAGTTGGATTCCCCTGCCCAGGTAAACTGTTTTAAGATACCAGCAAGGAATAAGTGCTTGTAGATTCAGGAAATCCAGGTTTCTACTCAGAAGAACTCAAGAGGCCTCCTGTCTRCTGTGACAGCAAACACCTATGGAGACAAGATATTAACTGAAAACCTTAAACATTTTAGACCCTCTTGGTTGGGCAAATTTGCATATTTAATAGAAGTATGCAATTTGCACTATCAGTTGTAAGGTGCAAATGAAACGCATATTGGAAGCTTATTTTGAAGTTGCTGGGCTGAGTTTGTGGCTCTTCATTCTCCTAAGATGTCAGGCTTTTCTTKTAAGAGGTCTGTGGTTTTCCCATGAAGTCGAAATACATGGATATTTCCATTTTCTGATTAAGGGAAGCAGGCATGGAATCAAGCTGGGTTTGACTGGCTCATTGGTTTGGGTGCTCTCTTTGCCAATGCCTTCACTATGATAGTTGGCATTTTAACAACTGGTTTCCAGCTCCCATGAAAGTGTTTTTCTTACTGGCCGATCTGCCACAGATGGAGCCCAAAGGACACAAGGATAGCATAGAATATAATTAATCCTAGACCTCAGCATTGGTGGCAGGAGTATTGAGATGCACACATTGGCTATATATTATTTTATTCTTTGAACTATTGTAACATTAGGGAAGAAAACGCCCTGTGTAATCTGTGGTCTCTGGAAAGCAATTCATGAGTTGAGACTGGCGCAAAGTGTAGAACCTGTGTGGAACAATGCTCGATTGAGTGATTTACTTTCGGTGATGTTTATTTGCACGACTGTTGGAACTGATGCCTTGAATTGAAATGTATAAAGCTGGAAGATGTTTGCTTTTGAAGTAAGCAGGAAGTTACTTGTGTTACTGACTATACAAATTTTTCTTTCCAGGGCACAGGTGCAGCAAGTTTTGATGAATTTGGGAATTCAAAGTACCAAAATCGCAGAACTATGAGCAGCTCTGATCGTGCGATGATGAATGCTTTTAAAGAAATTACGAACATGGCAGACAGAATCAACCTCCCTAGAAATATAGTTGTAAGTTCATGTCTCCCTTCCTTAAATTGTTCTGGCATTGACTTAGTTAGCATAATATAATGAGCACATGAATTTTTGATATTGCTGCTAATTAAATGGCCTAGAGTTAATTAAATTTTGTCTTCTTGCGTTGAAGGATCGAACAAATAATTTATTCAAGCAAGTGTATGAGCAAAAGAGCCTGAAGGGGAGAAGTAATGATGCCATTGCTTCTGCTTGTCTCTACATAGCCTGTAGGCAAGAGGGGGTTCCAAGAACATTTAAAGGTAAGTTTTCAGTGATACAGATTCAATTTTGCTATGAAGTAAAGGTTCCGTTACTGCAACTGTAGGAGGTTGGTTTTCTTATTCCTGGACTTTGTCAAATTGGTTGTTCTCCAGTTTGTAGCTGTAGCTCGCTTTTGAGGGGAAGGTAGAAGGGCCTCTGGAAATTTGTTATATTTGTGCAGTAGGCTCTTGGGCATGGGGTTTTGGTTGTAATGCATTAAAAAGAATTTAGCATTTGAAAGTTACTCTGAGTGTTGGTGAAACTTAAAAAAGCCACTACTTTGATCTGAGGATGGCGGGGACTGTTGTAACTGTATTTGAACCAGCAGTTCTGTAGTAAATCTGTGCAACTTTTCGCTGACAGAGATGCAGCTCTCTAGCATGGAGTACCAGATTTCCTGTACTAAGTGAGATGTATTAATTAGCTCCTATGATAAATGTGTACTGACTGAAGTTTCACAAATGTGAAGCTTCAAAGCTTATTTAGTGATGGTGGCCTTCAGGACATTGGCCTTCTCTGTGGGTCTTAATATATTGCGAATCAAGTTTGATTATTTTGGGGGAGCAAACGCTGTGAAGCTTAAAATTTAATTTTTACTCTTTCTTCAGAAATCTGTGCAGTGTCCAGGATTTCAAAGAAGGAAATAGGCCGGTGTTTTAAACTTATTTTGAAAGCTCTCGAAACCAGCGTTGATTTGATTACAACTGGAGACTTCATGTCACGATTCTGTTCTAATCTGGGTCTTCCCAAACAAGTGCAAATGGCAGCAACACATATTGCCCGTAAAGCTGTGGAATTAGATTTAGTTCCTGGGAGAAGCCCTATCTCTGTAGCAGCTGCAGCTATTTACATGGCATCACAAGCTTCTTCAGAGAAAAGGACACAAAAAGGTAAAACTTGACTTCTTGTTTTGTTTTTAGTTTGCCATGTCTTCCTGCTTGAAAGAAAGAAAATTCAGTGTTATTGTAAAACTTGGATGAGGTCTGTGTAAACAGTGATAAGCTCCATTCCAGCTGCATACAGCAAGGCCCAAACCAGGATCTCCCAGTCCCCAAAATGAACATGGAGTGATTGGCTATGCTTACTGTAAACTGAGTTCATTTTCTTCTGGCACTAGGAGTGGGATCCTTGAATGCAATGGACCAGTGCATTCAAATGAGCATAATTTAAGTTCACACATGCTAGTATTTGAATGTGTTGCTGTTTTAAAATACTAACACAAACTTGGGGGCAGTTGCAAGTAGCACTTTGGCTTTGGATTATATTGAGTCTAATCATTCCTGCAGCCAGGGAATCACCTGCATTAGTACATGTTCCTTGACTTACTGGGAGCCTGTGGTAAAGAGGGAAAGCGTGGGACAGCAGGGTTTGCTGTGGATCAGCTGGGGCATGATTCCCTGCTGGTAGGGAGCCAGTAAGGAGTTCAGGGCTGTTCTTCAGCCTCAGAGCAGCATGGACCAGCCCCTGGGACTCAGGGGAATGAGGCCTACAGGGGTGAAATGCCTGGGGAGGAAAGGGAGCTAAGGCTGCAGTGGTTACAACTTGATGTGAGAAATGGATCCAAGTACTGGTAGCTGGCTAGGGAAGGTTCACTGAACTGTTCAGTTCACATCAGAAATGTTAAAAATGTAGCAATTTTTTAGTGGAGAGTTGCTTTTGGATAAAGAATAGCCTTTATCTGTCAGGTTGTAGTGTTTCATTCTGCATTTGTAACTGCTCAGTGTCCCTGGAGCTTTCATCTTGTTGGCACTTCCCTGGGTGTGTGAATGATCTGGAGCCCAGGCAGTTCAGTGCCTTCATCCTTGCTCTTTGTGAGCTATGGGATTGTGTCTCTATTGTTAAATACAGCTGCCTGCCATGAACATCATGGCTCCATACTGCTCCAGGGTCCTGAGACACTGCTGAAGGCTTTCATGCAGTTCAAGGTTTAAATTCTTCACTTGAATAAATTTAAATTTCTGTGCATCTCAAACAAGTGTTCCCTCAGCTCATTAGACAGTGCTCTGTGCCTCTGCCTTATTTCTTGGTGCATTTTAAGGTAAATGTATTTCATGTTTAACTGAAGGTATTGGTTTTGGTCTGTGACTCAGTTTTTTGCTTGTTTTTGCTTATATTTAATCAAAGCACAAAAATGAAGATCCAGAAGTTGATGATGATTTATTAAAACATTGCTGGTCATATATAAAGTTTGCGGGAGATGTTTCTAATGACTTTTGCACTCTTAGCCCTCTACCAATTTGAAACTGATGTTATTCCAAGATCGATAGGGTCAGTTGAACTGTGGTACATGAGAAGACAGACTTATGTATGCAAAATATTACCACAGTTAAAACCATTTCTGTCAGGCTTTTGGGAGATTTACAGATGAAGCAAGTGTCTAACGCTTCTTGATAAATTATGCTTGGTGGTTTCTTCAATACAAATGGCAAAAGTAAAAACTAATCACTTCTCTGCTTTTTGTTGTAGAAATTGGTGATATTGCGGGTGTGGCTGATGTTACAATTAGACAGTCATACAGGCTGATCTATCCTCGAGCTCCAGATCTCTTCCCAGCAGACTTCAAGTTTGATACCCCAGTAGACAAACTACCACAGCTGTGAGATTGCAAAGGGTTAATTTCTATTAAAAAGAAAACCCCACAAACCCAACAAAAACAAACTTTTTATTTTTGCCTATAATAAAGGATGTACAAAGTGTTAATATTGGGTCTTCGTGTTGTGGAACTGCAGGATATGGAGATGGAGCATAACTGCTGGAACGCAGCACACATTCCAAGGGTAAACAAGCTCATTGTGTGGCATTTTGTATGTATATATTAGTGGAAGTAAATATTTAATGACTGTTGCAACGAATTTAATTTCATATTATTGTACTTATTTAGATTTCTTTTGTAGGGATCTAGTAAGATGTATTTTGGAAAATTTAAAATATTGTGTAATTCCGAAATAAACTCTTTTCCAAAAACACCATCTTGTGGGTATGACTGCAATGTGACATGCACGTACTGTTGTACATGCTGAGAACTGGAATGCAGTCCATGGAATGGTGGAGTGAGCTTCATACTTGTGGGCTTGGTCACAAGGCTGCTTAAATGCTCACTTTCTGGACAATTTCTCATCTCTAGAGTGCTCTAGTAGTAGTAGATAGCTGTAGCGTGGGTGCTTGCACACAGAATACAAGCAGTTGCTGAAAAGCCGTTTAAAGTTTTGCACAACTGTTGCAAAATATTTCCAAACTGGTTGCAAACGGGTTAGTCCCATCCTTGGCACAGTCTCCCTGATTTTCACTGATGTCTCTGCTTTTCTTCTGTGAGTTTGACATAACAACAAAGTAGCTAAAGAGAAGCATGAAGACTCACTTCAACTGAATTCCTCGTACCTTCATGATGCTTGGTACTGTCCAAAGGAAGGTAAAAAGTATTTTTAGTGTTTTCTGTTGAGTGTTCTGACATGGCAGCCCACCCTGCAGCCTGGCTGGCCTGTGGTTATGTTCTAAGCGAGCACTTGCTGTTTGAAATGATGCGCCAGCTGCTGAGTGGAGGCCCGAATTTGTTCAGCCCTGCCCAGACTGAGCTTTGAACACTTGATTGCCTCCTGACAGTGTCCCTTTGTGTACAAAGCAACAAATGTGCTTAACTGGGAGCCTTCTGGTTCCTGAGTTCATTTTGTGTCACAGGTGCAAATTCAGTTTAGCCACCCAAATGAACAGCTGAGGGGTCAGCTTGCTGCACATCTGGTCCTAAGCTGTCCAGAGAGATGGCTGTGTCCAGTGCTAATGGCGCTTACTGTCAGTAGCACTCACTGTTTTCTTGCTAATTGAGTTCTAATCCTCTTCTGCCAGTAGAGATCATGGAAATGTGGCAACTCAACATTTTTTCCTGTTAACAAATAATAAAGGTTGTGCAGTCCTGTAACAGCACTGCCTGTTGGTTGCAGCCATGAAGGATTGTGGTGCAGGTGTTGGAGGTGGTGCGCTCAGGAGTTTGGAGACAGGTGTATTCCAGTGTCTGATGTATTGCCTTTGATTTTGTTGCAACGTTTTCTATTACCTGGGCATTCCTGGTCTTCATTTGAGCTACTCTGCCTGCCTCCCCTGGGATGCTTTGAAGGGCCAGGGCCCAACCTTTAATGCACTGTTACAGCTGGGGAATGCAAAAATGGAAGTTGCTTTACTGTGAGTGCTGCTTTCCAGCATAGATCAGTAGGTTAAATCTACTGCATGAAGGTTAAAAGTGACTGAAACGTACATTTCCCATAATGCTCGTGGTTAAATCCTTTCAGGCATTGCGCATGAGCATTTGACATGTGCAGGGGAGTGTTTGCAGTGGAAATTGTTGCATACAGCAGAAGCTGTCTGGACAGGAATTTAAATACATCTGTGCAAAGCTCTGGAGTGCAGCAGATGGAGGCAGAGATGTGCAATCCTGTCTTGACCCTGTAGTTCCACAAGCAGTTCCTGTATCTCCTGTGGTGCGGAGATGGCAGTAACTGTGCAGCACAAAGAGGCAGAACTAGGAATATGCCTGTAGGGGGAGTTATATTCTGAAAACCACTTACTACTGGCTGCAGTAGAGTGCAGTTAATGTGAAGCATTCCAGGCAAGAAATGGCATAGCTCTGAATAAATTTTTAGACAGTTATTGACCCCTTTGGTAGCTCCTGACCTGCCTGTGTCAGCCAGGCTCAGGGGCAGCAGCAGCTGCCCAGGGAGCAGAGCCTGCAGTGCCAGCAGGCACTGGCAGCATTTGGGGTGCGGCAGGTTTAGTGTTCTCTGCTAGCCCAGGGAGGGGGCTGGGGGAGGTGGCTTAGGAGGCAGGAGGAGGAAGGGTTCCCCACACCCAAGTGCAAGGGCAAAATCTTTTCCAGCACTTCCCCTGCTAATTCAGCTGCCGGTCAGACTAGAGCCTTGAAACTCAGGAGCCAGCCGATTCTGGAATGATTGCTTAGGTAGGTATGAAGTGTCTGTCTCTGGGCAAAATGGCCTCATGTAACATTCCACTTTGCTTTTAAGAGTAGAGAATTCTGTTCTAAATGCACTCAGAAAAGAAAGCTTCATCCTCTGCCTGAAGAACAAAGCCCACTGTGGGGTAGGTATAGATTCTGGTTTGGTTACAGAGCTTGCTGTGGAATGGTGGGGAGGAAGGAGACTAATGAAGGAGTACCCAGGAGTGAGGCAAGTTACCTGCCCTGCCCTCAGAGGAAGCCTGTGAAGGGAGAATGCTGATTCAAGCAGGCCAGACTCCAGTTGACAGGGTCTGCTCCAAGCCAGAGGAGGCTGCTTTCCTTCAGAAAGCAGGTATGCTCAGAGGGTTAGTAATTTTTTTTTTGTTTTTAAATAATGAGTGGAAGCCCACTGACCTCCCAACCAAGAGATTGGGTCCCCTCCTGCTTGCAAGTTCTTTTCTGAAGTTACCTGTGGAGAAAACATGACTAGCCACTTCAAGAAACAGCAAAATCATGTTTGCGACACAATTTACAAATTACTCTATTTAGAACTTTAATTTGTGATATTAATGACTGCAAAACACTTAGAATGACATTTGTTAAAGGCACATTTCATTTTAATGCATAGTGTACCATTCTAAAATATCCTAATTTCCTTACAAAGTGCTTGAGCAGCCACRTACAGATAAAGTATAGCAAAATATATTTACAATCTAGGGTTTAAATCTTAATCTGCCTAAAAATATTTAAAAAACTACAGAGATAAAATTAGTGCTTTTTTCAGCTTAACTGGGTGAACATACCCTGCCCTCTAATTTTTTTTTTTTTTTTTTAGTGATTTGCTTAGATTAAAAAAAGATTTCTGTACAAGATGTAGTTACAAAAAGGTATGTTTGAGGATACTTTCATAAGTATTAAGCACCCTGTTAGATGCTTATATATAGATTTGGGAACCACAAAGGGCGAGCTGACTGTACCTCAAAAGTATTGGTTTCAGCTAGATACAGGAACATAATTTTCTTATCAATCTAGAACCTGGAAACAAGGAATACTGAGGAGTTGACTTACTCTGCCCAACGTGATTTGTAGCACTGGGGAAGGTGCCTGCCTCATTCCTGTGGGGAACTGGCCTCATTTAGACTTATTAACCACTATTTTGTTTTTTTTCTCCCTTACGCCTCTCCCCTGCCTGACCCTGCAGGTCTGTCCAGCATCATGATTTTAAACCACTACCTTAGCACTGCATACTCCAGTGGTTTGTGTTTCTTCTTTGAATTAGTAAAATTACCAAATTTGAATTCATTTGAGTGTGATTCTCACTGTCTTAGCCCATGAACAGCAAACTCCTGTGAGGTTACAGTGCTGAATAGTGCTAGAGGTAAGGACCACATGGGAAATTTATTTTCCAAGAATTAATGTTTGCCCACAGAACAGCAGATGCCAAAAATAGGTCTTGGTTTACAAATATACACAGTGTCTGGTCTAAATTATTTTTCAACTTTTGAGGTACAGCTTTTAGTGTTAAGGGGTTTATAAAATATACACTGTTTTTATCAAAAATATTTATACATTCTGTTACAACATATTGCTTTTTACCCTCAGTAACTGCCAATCCAGGGGCTGGAGGTCGGTGGCCTACATGGATACATTTTTTTGTTCACTTGGCCACTATGCAACATTAATGAAGTGGTACAATTAAATTACTTGCCTGGAGGTAAGAATACATTACAACTTCCAAATATACATGTTCACAGCATGTATACATTGAAAATCCTTATGTTTTCTAAGTGATATGATACTATACAGCAGACAGGAGAATGGAGGGGGTTAGATATGGACTGGGAACTTCTCTGCCCCTCCGGGGCATGGGAAAGGCTCGAGGCAAGTATGGAAGGGGCCAGGCCTGGGCCGTGCAAATGCTCTGCTCTGGGGTGACACTGAGCAATGTCCTCGTTACATTCCTCATTCCAACCAGGGCCTTAAGCYGTGCTTAAGAAGCTTGAAGGCAAAACTGTTTGGCAAGTGACTTTGGTAAACTTTCCGGATTTTTCTGGATTTTTCTTTGTAATGGAAGCACTTACACAGTTGTTATCTCAAAGGCAAGGCATTTAACATTTTTCCTAATAAATACCATAGAAAATTTACAAAACAAGGCATATCTGTTCTCAATACAATTATTTTAAGAACACAAGATGAAGGTGTACATAGAAATGTGTATTTTTAAAGACTGCACAATATTTAGCTGAAATCATTTGCCTTCTCGGACTAGAACCGTGTTCTGTGTGAGTGTCACCAGCATCCCAACTTATTTCAGTGTGGCTGAGTGGAGATTACCTAGCTCAAAGTCTGCTTTTCCCACTTAAGGCAGATACTTTAAAAAGCGATATTATCTGCTGTGGAAGAGTGAGAGAAACTGTACAGATCCACGTGCGCCCATGTGYGGGAAGTTCAACACAGCCTGGGTTCACCAGCTCAGCTTAGGAGCGCCACAGACCTGCTTTCCAGTGCTCAGATAAAAAACAATATACAAAGAGGCCACTCTTCACAAGAGTGTTAAAACAGTACATAAAAGGATCTTCATGTGATTTAAAAAACCCCAGAAGCTACAGGTGGCACAGAAAGCAATTGAAGGGTCGATATTCTTCTGAGAGAGGCATTCTTGTGAGCCAGTCAGCTGGGGGTTCACAGTGGCTGGAAGTTAACACCAATCAGCAATGTAATCAAAATCTCTGAACATTTCCTGCTCTTCTTCTGAAAGTATCCTTGGTTCCCGAGGTGGAGTGAGGATAGGTGCTTCAGAGGTAAATTCATCATCAAAATTACTAACATCTTCTCGTCCTCTAATGGTGGGTACGAAAGGAGGCTTGACTTTCTTGGCCAATAAAGCATTCCAATCTATTTGCTGTAAAATAAATGAACTGATGTTTAGTTTCCCATCTCTACTCCTTTCTGCCCTTAGAAATAATACTAGTTTGTACTCACCCTGAAAAAGTGATGCTTTTTTACATCCTCGGCATCTTTCTCTCCAGCTCCAAGACGCCGCTCTGGATTCCTTCGTAGCAGCTGACAAAACATGCAAGGTTTCAGTGGAGAGATTCAGGGGGAAGGAGAGGAATGAGGGAGGATGAGTGTTACTGTGTAAGAGCCTACACCAAGATAAGGTGGACAGTGAAATTCATACTACCTGACACATGGACAATCCTTGCCCCTCAACGAAAGGGACAGAAGAGCTTTCAGCAGTGCTCTTCCAGCAGGTGAGTCAGGACCAGTGACAGAGCAGACTCCTCTGTGTCCTGCAGAGCTGCGGTGCCAGGTCTTGCTACTGGCAGCAATGTGGGGCAAGTGCTCACCCCAGAGTGCAACGTTGCTCTTTGCTGGCGAGCGTACAGATTTACACAAGCCAGTGGTTCTTGCTTGGCTCAGAAAAGAGATTACCCTGCTCTCTCCAATGCTCAGCTTGTTCACAGCAGTTGATTTACCAAGAGAGAGTTCAAGCTGCTTCATACACTCAGCCAAAAGAAAGGGTTTCCTAGTTAACTCCAGAAAGTTCGATGCTCCCACTTGTGAATTGTACTGCTGTGAGCGGTCTCCTGTTCCAGGCAGGGCCCAGCCAGGAGGGGGGGTTGATATTCATGACGCAGCCATCAAAAAATAATGTCTACTATCTTGTGTATGAAATTGTGATGGAAAGAGCACGCACAGAGCTCCAACTAGTAAATTGCTAGTACAAAGTTCCTGGTACACATATTGTGGGTGCAGTGTAGCAGCACCCTGTCCCCGTGGATATTGGCATGATGATTTGCACAGCGAAAATACCTTCCCCAGGTACTGCCTTAAAACTGTATTCTGCCTTCTTTCTCTAAGCAAACACTCCTTCCCTGGGCGTAAGCAATCATTTTAAGTTACAGAATATTCATGCTATTACTTAAATAGTTATGTCACAGTAGTTACTATGCTACAGCACMTTGCTGAATTGGGTGCTAAACTGATACTCGGYGCCAGGCACTGAAGTGGAGAGGCTGATTCCAAAGGCCTTGGAACTACCTCCAGTATTGCCTTTCTATCAACTGTGATAAGGTGCTAACTTAGGTTCAACTGCCTTCTTTCAATAAGCAGAGGCATTTTACTAAGGAATGGCACTAATAACAATCGTAACCAAAATCAGCTGTTCCTTGCCAAGAATGGGACTGCAGATGCCATGTGTACAGTGTTCCCTGCCCCAGTTGGAATGAAACCAAAAAGATTTAGAAGTCTTTGAATTAACATATTCATGTGACAATGTTAATCTACCAAACAGGTCAATGCAGCAGTGTTCTGCTAGGAAAAGAGAGCTGAACTACTCTAGTTAGATAAAACTAGGAAACTTAGCTCAGAGAGAAAATTGAGTCTCAAGTGTTTTACATTTTAGAAATAAAAACTTCCTTCTCATAAACTGGAACAGCAAAGACAATTTCCATTTAAGGTGATAGGTAGCATGGCAAAGCATAAACGAAGCAAATCTGAAATTTAATTGTCAATAAAATATATCAAGTGTAGGTTCCTAAAGTATTTTGTTCCTCAAAAAAGTAATTGTTGGAAACAGGACAAGAGGGAGATACTGTAATATTGTAATAATAATAATGTTCTTACCCGTCTCATTATTGAGATCGCTTCTGTAGACAGAAATCGTGGATATCTTACTTCATCATTTACAATGCTGTCAAACACCTCTTCTTCATCATCTCCAGGGAAGGGAGACTATAATGAAATTATGAAAAAAATACTATAAACAGGCTTAAAATCACAATTGAAAGCAACATTTACTCAGCTGAATGTTTAGAATTAGACACCCTGAAATGAAGTCTTCCTTCTCAGAAACAGATACATGGCTTTCCGTGAGAGAAAAGGCAAAGGTATTATCCCTTAATTGTTACTAAAGGACTATGCTTTAAAAATGTGCTTTTAGAAGTAGAAACACCTAAAACTGGCATCTTCTTTGAACTGTGACACGGTGTACAGGGAACGTGGAAAGTATCTATCAGCTCTTCTTTGGGAGAGCTGCCTTTCACAAGTAACAGGGTCCAGACTAATTTGTTTTTGTAACATCTTTATCATGTTGCAGCTGAAGGGTTTTCGAACAGTTTTGAAATGGCCTGACAGATGTAGATGACACTATACAAGCTTTTTGTCCTTTTTCACCTGAAAGGAAGTGAAAGTAAGTTGAATTATCATATTTTTTTTGAAAAAGAACAAAGTCATGAATTTTTCTCCAGTTTTTAGCACGTGAGCAATCACTGTGCCACCTGGGAGAAAGTGTTACAAAATGGACCAGAAGGTAGAGCAATATAGGCAATGGTAAATAACTTCTCAATAGTGATTTATTTATACCAGGTCATTTACATGAGCTTTCTATTTTAGTGTGGCTGGCATAATCTTTCTCTGCTACTCAGTTTTATGTATTAAAGTTCACTTCCATTCAAGCTACAGGAGTTAAGAAGTTTCTTTTTCCCCCAAAGCATTTGAAAGCAGAAGACTGGTATTGCTGTGCTCATACAAATTTGATAACAGATGTGTTCTGGAAACTTAGCTCCCCAAAACTATATGTATAGATGTACTATGCTCTTGCTTAGAGACACTGATATTAATGTGCTGTTACTGTAATTTGATTTAAGACATAATGATGCAATTAAAAATAAAGTAAACCAAAAATCTAGAAATCTTTGGCCAGCTACAACATGTTCACTTCTACAACTGCTGATAATTCCACCTCCAGACATGACTTGCCAACTTCTCCAGCATTACAGCAGCCAATATCAGGCAAGTGGCTGCTCAGTATTTAAAACTTCTTCTACTTGATGACACATATTAAGATGCTCACTGTAAAGCTGGCTATGCCTATCCATGCTGTATCCATGAGTAGTGATACAGCTGTGGCAGGTAGGGCATATTAAATGTTGACAGGCTGATATATTGAGTTTTGCAACCTTTTAAACATTTCTTAGTTTTATGACTCCACTGTACCTTACTAGAACTTACCTCACCCACCAGCATCTCATAGATAAGAACACCAAGACCCCACCAGTCTACAGCTCTTGTATAGGAAGTTTCTGTCAGCACCTCTGGAGCCAGAAATTCCGGTGTCCCACAGAATGTGCTTGTTCTGTCTCCAAACCCCATTCCTAAAAAGTTAGAGGTAATGAAAAGCAAGCAGTATTTTCTGCCATTCCACAACGTATTTCTCCAAGCAGAACCTCTCTCCAGAGCAACTTCAACTGATACTGTAGAGATCCAGGGCCTGTGTCCTGAAGGCTCAGCCCAGTGATGTAAAACACTCTCTCATTCTTCCTCCCTATGCCTTTGTCCCACATGTGCTTCTGTTCAAGTTTTTCTATTCCTCACTATATGCAATGAGCCAGATTAAGCTTCCAGTTACACCTTTGTCACCCAGTTATCTTTGCTTGGAAAGATACAAACAACTTAATGCTCTATTTCTACCAGCTAGTAGAACAAAAATGCAGTACACTAGTCATTTCCATATACTCAGAGTTGCAACTATTTCAGAACTAAAAAAATAGATAATGAATTTGTAAAAAAAGTAAGACCTCAGGGTGGATTATAATGGTACTTGATTTCATTGTACAGTCTCAACATGTTTAGAATGAGGAAACCAAATAATGCTTTTTCTACTAACTTGTAAAATGCAGCACAGTGCCTTGTTAACAAGCAAGGATGTGATAAAGTAAGAGTTGGAATAGGTGATGCTCACAGCTGACAAAAAATAAATAAAAAGAATAGGGCATTGCTCAGCCACTCCTAAAACTTCCCTACTAAGGAACTTCCTCCTCTCTCCACATTTGTACAATCAGAGATGTATTTTTTTCCTTCAAATGACATATGGTAAATAGACACGATAGACATCTGGCAGTCCAAAACTCAAGGAACAGTCAAGAGTAGGACAGACTGGAATTCCCCTAGAAAGAAAATTTAAGGTCCATTACCTTCTTTGCAAAGACCAAAGTCAGCAATTTTCACGAAGCCTTCTGTGTCCAGCAATAAGTTATCCAACTTCAAATCTCTAAATGAACATTTGAGAACAAAATTGCATCACTTGATGTTTCTTCAGTACCATTCAGAATAGCTGAAATTCATCTGTTGGAAATGACTACTTACCTGTATACTATTTTGTGCTCATGTAAATACTGAAGTCCAAGAACCACACATGCAGCATAAAATCTGTTGAAAAAGTTAAAGGTAAAATTTCAATGGAATTTTGTCTTGCTTTTCAGAATGTGAAGTTCATTATTGTTGATTTTGTTTTATGAGCCATCCTTTGAAGATTACCAGTTGTTTTTTTTGGGTACGGATTAGTTTTATACAAGGCCAGAGTTTTAAAGGCAGATGGCAAAAACACTTAAACTTGCAGCTTTCAAACTGTAGTATGTTTGCTTGGCCTGGGGGATAAATTTTCTGTAGTGTCCACTGCCATAGCATTGAAGGTCTTCTAAATCAACTTATTCTTTCCTTTTTTAGCCTTCTCTGCTACTTTAACTCTTCATTCAGCTTTTCTATGTAATCTTAAAAAAAAAGTATTATAAAAATTAAATATTTGTATACAGATTTTGAATTCAATGCAGATTCAGGCACATTAAACCTGCATGTCTTTTTCTAACAAAATCACTTAGAATGTCTGACCCTTTTAAAAACTCAAGCGGGATTTACTGAAGTGACATAATGTGGTGGCATGTGGTGATAAAGCCCTTAGTTCTTATCCACTGAGCAAAGTGCCCTTCACTTAACGCCACGGAAAGGGAGGGATACTCACACTGCTCTTGGTTCAGAGAAGACATCAGTATGAATGTGCATCATCAGGTCCCCACCAGCAGCATATTCCATTACAAAGCAAACGTGATCTTTGGTTTGGAAACAAGCAAAAAGGTTCACCAAGAAGGGATGTCTTACACTATTCACAGTTTCAAATATTCGCTTTTCACACATCAAGCTGCAAACAGAAAATCAGTAACAATTTAAAGCTGAGTGCTGAGCCATAGTTTTTCAATTCTCAGAAATTACTGGTAATTTGTACCTTATGTTTTTTGCTCTACTCCTCAGGAAAAGAACTTCTTTTTTCTTTCAAGAGAGAGATTTTAATACGAGGATGATACATTTAATACGATGAAGTTACATTTAGCTTTCTCCAATGAACAGAGGAAACCTAGTAGTCCATAAGAATTGTGCCCTGACAATTTTCCTTCCAAATACTCAGATTGCATTAACTATGCATTGATATCATATGACATTCATTTTGATCCATTTTTATTTTAATTGTATACAATACATAAAGTGGAAAACTTTATAGTATTATATATCTATATAGTATTATAGATACTATATATCTATATAGTATTATAGATATCTATCTACAGTAATTCCTGATTATTTCTCCTTAATCCAACTGCTTAAGTTGCAGCTTTTTGTTCATACAGTTATCTTTCTTCCTGCAAATGAATACAGTCACTCTTAAACAGTTGTAAAAACACCTTCTTGCACTAAAACCAAACAGTTTTATAACAGCCCCTTCACTTCCAAGCAAATAAAAAAAAATCTGAATTTTGGGTCAAAAAGATTGATAAAGCCAACAGTGGAAACATACAAAAGGAAAGTATGATAGACAAAGCATGACACTATGTTACGGATTGAGAAATAGCAACAAGTGTTTTGCCAGTAAAGAAAACAGTCACTGTTGTCCCCAGATGTGATGGAAATCTATAGAACAAGTAATTAGAACAAATAATTGCAACGGAACCTAAAAATCAAAACCAGGATCAGCGTTAAGTCAGAGCTGTAGTACAGGCATGGTAAGAAGGGCACTAAAACATCCACCATTCCTGGGTTACTCTGCTGCCTCCTTGCCCCAGAACAAGGCTACACATCTGCAGCAGCCAGCTATGCAGGGAGATGACAACTTCCTTTGCTCTTCCACTCAATTCAACTTGTGTGCTTGGTAGAGCACACAATTGTTTGATGGAATCCATGTGTTATATTTTACAAACTGACCTGTCTACTTCATCACGAGCGACAATATCTCCTTTCTTTAAGGCTTTAATAGCAAACATCTCGTTTGTGTTTTTGTATTCTGCCAACAGCACCTAAAACAGAAGAGATAAATTTAAGAGCTGTATCTAGTTCTTGATAAAGCCTTGACACTTGATACAGCCTTTTGACATTTACCTTTCCAAAATGTCCTCTGCCCAGTACAGCGCAGCATCTGAAATCCTTCAGACTGAACTGAAATCTTTGTTGTGATCTATGTAAATAAAAAAACAGTCACAAAGTTTCTAGTTTGTTAGCTTTAAGAAATATTACTCAGATCAACATCAAAACCACTACTTTTTCACCTTCTATCTTCAGGCTCTCTGGTGTTGGTATATTTCATGTCTGAATGGGGAACATCAGACTCACAGATTATTTCAGGCTGGAGTTTTGGAACAATACTATTTCTGCCATTTTCAAAATCAAAAGCTGTTACTTCATCCTGTGAAGAACAAGAAATCTGAAAATTTAGAACTGATTGTGAAGGCAAATGACTGCAGAAATTTTAGTATAAGCATGTGAAATTCTTAATACACCCATTACCTGGGCTAAAATGGCAAACTTTCAGATGATACAGGTAAGTAAGCTTTTAACAGACTGATGAAACCTACTGCTACAATCATTCCGCTGTCTTAAAAAACCGTTTTATTCTGAATACTCTAATAATTTTGGACTTCTGTTTTTTTCCTGTGGTGGAACCAATGACCTGAGGAGTTAAACACACCAACCACAGAAACAGTTTGCCACCAAGAGCAATCACAGTATTCTACTGAGACAATTCTGTATGTGGAAGTTAAGGGAGCATATGCTGATATATAAAGGAAGAAATCAATCATAAAGATGCCAATATAACAACCTTGTTAAACTATATAACCCAAGACTCTTAAAAGTTACTTGCCTGAGAAGGCACATCAGTGGCCTTTATCTCAGAGGAAGATTCACATATTTCCACAAGAGAAGATGCACGGGGTGGAGCAGGTGGAGGCTCAGGCTCAAGTTCAAAGTCCAATTTGGCTACAGGAGAGTCACTGACAAGAAAATAAATAAGTTCTCAGTGTATAGCGTAGACTATTTTAATATCTGTAGATTTCTCCTAAACCAAACCCTGTGGGTGTGGATCTAGCTATAAAATGAATGTCCACAACTAAACCATGGAAAGGTCCACGGTCTCGCAGACTAATCAGACTCTGCATACATTATGTACATTAGGGCAGAAGCATCTCCCTGTTGCCTTTTGCACTTAGGAGTACTTAAAAGCTGCAGGGATGACCTACCCGGCTGGCAGGGTCAGTTCAGCGAGCTGTGCATCGACCACTGACCCCGTGGCAGGCACTGGTGCTTGGGGGCTGAAGGTGCCAGAATGATTCACTGTAGGAATAGCTCTTCTTACCAGCCTTCCCCAAGTGGCAATATTAATATTCATTTGAGGAGCTCTGAGAAATGTTTTGCCTATAGATATTGTGAAAAAAGAAAACGGAGTGCAAGTAATTTCCTTACTCATTACCAAAACCAATAATGTAAAAAAGCCCATATGAATCAATTTATAGTTTATGAAAAACAAACTGAATATGTCATATTACTTAGCAATCCCTAATTATTCACAATTAAATGCTAATGTATAATAAGGAATTCTAATACAAAAGATTTATAAATACAATGCCAAATCCTTCATTATCAACAGCTTTACTTGCAGGCAAACATTAGGCCTCTGTATAAAAAATATCACAGATTATACAATTTTTAAGCTTTACGTGTTTATATTAAACAATCACCTTGCTGTTTCGAAAAAATTTTCTTCTGCCTCTGGAGTTTTGGTCTTCTTTCAATAACTGGGTTAAAAAACGTAACCTGCAGTTCAAATAACGTGTATTATAATTCAAGTTTCAGAACAAAATGCATTCCAAAAAGTTTAAGGGAAAGTTCTTAAACTATTCTGCAATGAAGTACTTGCAAGTACATTCAAGTGCTTCAAAGAAACATTCTTACCTCTGCAAACAGAGTGCCCTGGGGTTCAAGATAGAGACACATGCCATGCCGTTGGTTATCCAGGAAATCTTCCAACCTCAGAAACTTTACTGCACACAAAGATCTCCAGTCACGCCAATAAACTGAGATTTCTAATTCACGTGACTATGACAGGAAACACAGACACAGGAAATCACTTATTAGTAATTGCAAGAGTTACCACTGTACAATCCTGAGATCAAGCAACTCAAGGATCAAGATGCAGAGCTGTTACTTTAAAAGAGCTAACCAGTCAGACTGAACAAGCTCTCACTAGGATGATCACAGCATTTCTCTTCAGTTCAGATGTGATCTCCAGTGTCCAAATAAAAGCATAGGTGTAAAATTTCCAAAGAGTAGAAGCAGAGTCACAGTCACCAGACTTTTTGGGTCAGTCTAACACCACTGCTTGTTCAAGATATTTTAGCTCAAGCTCTGACAAGAGTTTAACTTGTGTTCAGAAACCTCAGTTTTAGTAGTTTTCCATGTTATTTACAAGTATCAATTTAATGTCTGCAAACCTTTTAGTACCTGCATACACATGATGACTCTGAACTTTATACAGTATCTCTAGAAATGCATACACTTTTTGTAATATGGTTGTGAAGGGGCCAAAAACTTTAAACTAACAGAACTACTGCTGTATCTTGCTGATGTGATTTATATACTCTTAGGGTGTCTTCTATGCGTGTTACAAAAACCTGTCACGGAAGTGAAGAATCCTGCAGTACAATGTAACAGCAGCATCGTATGTTACTAGTTTAATTTGATCATGCTACATTAGTTTACTGCCTATGATAGCTATGATAGGTTTTAAGAGAAATAGAAGTTAAGAAGAAGCAACAGAATAAAAAATTGGATTGTGCATTTCAAGTACAAAAGGATTCAGAGAATATTCTGAATTGGAAGGGGCTCACATGGATCATCGAGTCCAACTTTCAAGTGAATGGCCCATAAAGGGGTTGAACCCACACCTTGGTGTTACCAGCACCATGCTCTGACCAGCTCAGCCAGTCTCAGGATATGTGGCCAGGAACAGCAGAAGCAAAGTCCTTTTCTGGCACCAAAAACCCAGGTTCTTAAATAGAGACCGTGACACATACAAGGCTGGTAGGAGCAGCTACTATACTCTGAGGAGTTCTAGTCTTAATCTGAGAATAACTGAGGCTTCAGGGCTCCACAGCTGCTTTTTTTCTGCACTACTCCTAACCTGAATTTCTCTACCTGAAAGCCTGAAACTGCTTCCTAGATGAAGAGAAGTTGGACTGGGGCTTGGGGGGGAAAAAGCAAAAACAGGAAAGTGGCTTTTTTTTCATGTGTATTAAGCGTATACTGGAGAAAACATTTCAGCTCCTAAAATATAGTTTAATTTTTGGTCTATTTTAAACACTGATGAAAAAAAAATCCTTGTACCTTAAAATACTATGACTATCAGGTATCTAAAAAAAAAAAAAGCTTGATTAAATCTATTTAACATAAATTTTACTTCAAAAATATCAGTTCAGTACTTGTGCCCTCCAAGTAACATTTGAAGTTATAAGAAAGAACTATTAATGAATTCAGTATTCCTGAAGAACTGACCAGCTTTACATGAGAAGACTTCTATAAAAACACTGTAAGAATTCTATGATATAGTTTTACTGGAACATCCTGACTGTATCTGATATCACTATTTACTGATAAATAATTAAAAGCTGATGATCCAAATGAAAATGTAAGCACCATCTATCACAAGCTAAAAACCCACTAAGTGTTAGATCTTGGTAAAAATATTACATCAGTTTGTAGGCCAGATATGGTAAGATTTTAGAATGCCAGCCCGGCACAACAGCCTAACCCCAGGGAGCTCATTCTGGTAAAGATGGGAATACTTGCACTTATGAAATTTGAACAAAACGACAGCAATGGAAACAAACAACAAAAAAAGGCAACAGGAAATTAATACAAAGAATCAACTACAGCTGCCAATGAAATCAGGCCACATTTTTACCCTGTCTAGTTCCAGTGTAAATTTCTGATCCCATGACTGATTGGAAATCGGTTTCCAGCTAGTTTGACCAACCACAGTGTTATCCAGCTTCAGTACAGCACAGACTTCATCTGTAAGTAAAGTACACAAACTCAGCTTAAATCTTTAAGAGGATTTTCGACAAACAAAAAAATCTCCAGTAAGTTCCCCTTAGAAATGTAATCTTATATTTAATTGGTTCTTATGGGCATAATAGTGTGGTTGTGCTTTTGCTTTTGTTAACAGCTTGACAGGTGAAGAAACAGATAAGTTTAAAGCTTCCAATCAATTTAGTATTTTAAATTACAGAACACATCATGCACATGGAAATGTAAATAAAAGATATGGATGCATAAAAATAAGAGAAGTAAGAGTATACTGAACTGGACAAGTCGTCAGTTTTCAGAAGGTTTCTACTGCTTCCACTTTTACTTTTACTGGGTCTGCTTATGAAAGATGATCTGGCTTCATTTGGACTCCAACCAGGTAACGTAATCGACGTGGCTTTTGATCGACCAGGGACATTTTCCAAAATATCTTGGCAGCCCATTAGCCTAACTTCCAGGGTACCTAGAAGAAGGTGGACAATGATTTATAAAAGATTTCAGCTCTTAAGTAAACCAAGTGAATGACTAACGACTGATTGATGGCAATAGCTCACATTCTGACCCCCACAGGGTATAACGGAAATATCAGATGAAATCAAAAGACAGATCCAAGACAGACATATATACTGAAAATAAAAGCATTAAAAGTCAACTATGAGGGACTCAACCTTCTAGAAAGAGCAACAGTTCCCCAAGATAACACAAAATAAGTTTTTGTTCTGTGTCTCAGAAGAATCTTTGTTTTCTTCACTTGGGAACTTAGTTGACTTGGGTTCATGTCATAAGCAATGCCATTTTTTAAGATTGCTAAATTTCAAATTTCTTATTAAAACAATGAATCTTGAAGGTGGAAAAATAACAATTTTAATGAGTTTTATAAAGCTAATTAATATTAAAAAGATAAACAAACTATTGAGACTACAGATTTGTTTAAGATACACTCAGAAATCACATTGGCCTGCTGCATGCTAAAGTCAAATTTGAATTAGAATATAATTCAAAATCATTGAATTGTTAAAACTTGAATGAATTTGGGTTTATAAAAGCTGAGACAAGAAGCTACTCTTCAAGAAGCTATTCTTCCAAATCTTCTACATCTTTAACTAAATGAGGTATAGAGGCTGCTGTTCAAATTGAAAAGAGTTTCCTCCAACAGCACAAAAATATCTGAATACCACAGATGGTTACAGGAACGGCAGGCTGACTTCATCCTGTACAAGATAACATCTGTAAAAACTGTGACACCACTGACACTGACAAAATCAGCTACCAGAAGTGGTGAAATTAGCCAGTTCATAATCAGTGTCAGCTAGAAATGCAGCTCTGAAATGTGGTCTTCTTTTGATAGCAAGCATACTTGACCATGAAACTTAAAAGTACTCTTTTGTAACAGAAACTTAAGTCAGACTTGACCTAAAAATGATCTGGCAACATCATAGCCCACAGAACAGACACCAAGAAACCAGTCTAAGAAGAAATCCCAACCTGTAGGAAACTAACAGCCGTAAGTGACAGCTAAGCATTAGGCTATGAAGACAAAGAGATGCTATTGGCTTCCGAAACACGTTAAAAGGTAAAAGAATACTTCATTCCCAAACTCTGTTTAGAAAAAAAAAAGATATTAATAAGCAGAAAAGCTATAATCTTGTATAAGGAATGGATGCAAATCAGAAAGTTATGTTGATGCACTTTAAGAAGTATGACAGTAGCAGTGCTCTATTTTTCACAAAGCATTAGAGGCAAAATACAAGGACACTGTTCATTTAAATCCAGCTCAGTACAAAAGCTCTTTGTGTAGGCAATATGAAAGTGAAACTATAAAGAACTTTACAAGCATGTAGCTCTGTTCTGACAATTTCTATTAAAAACTTTTTGTATGTATTAGTAAATCATGTTTAAAGAGAAATTGTCACTATAATGTATCTGACCCTTGATTATGTATTACAGGAAAAGGACAAAAAAAAGAAAGCTATTTTAAACCGAAGGCATGATACTTCCCGTCCACGGTCACTGATCACTTGAGATTTCATTTGATGAAAGAAGTTCCCCTTACCACACAACTTTACAAGGACTCTTGGCTGAGGTCCTGATGAACCACAATGCAAGACAAGTAGACTTGCTCCATTACTGTAGCTTAGCAGAAGAGTTCCTCTTTTTGTTTTAAAATATAAACCCACAGTACTTCAAAACTAAATTCTGGCTTCAGTTATACATGTATAACCCAAGTAACTTTGAATTACAGGTGATGTTTTTGTAATAAACTTACTCTGTTAATAGTAGGCTTACTAGTTACATGTAAAATGTGTTAGGAAACAAAACACGAAAACAAACCTATCTGTTCTAGTAATTCTTATGTGACCACTCACTAAATTAATTTAAAACAGCAACAGGTAGTCAAAAGCATGTTTTTCTTTAAGAACACTGTGAGGCAAATGTTCAAGACCTTTGTTAAGTACGGTTCATCTCTTGAAAGTTTACTTCCAATGAAGGACAATTCTAGGTGAACCCAAACTATGAGACATTCTTAAGTCATATTTATACATAAACGTACTGGTCCCTCACAGTAGGCTAAGTCTCTTAAAAAAAGATCACCCCCATGTTTATTTGTAAGAAAAACAATTGACACCAACAAACAAGAGTCTTCAGTGGTTTCATGCATGTTTGTTAGGATCTCCTTCTCTGGATTACAAATATAATGCATGTTTTGGTACTATAAATCTCACCTTCCAGAAATCCAGTGAGGTCCAGTGGGTAAAATAGGAACTGGGAGAAAAGCTGGGTGCCTATCTCCAGCTCTGTCACCTACTTGTATGACCAGGGCAATTCACTTAACCCTTCTGCAACTTAGTTTCCCCATCTGTAAAATGGGGATAATGATACTTATCCACCTTGATGGTAAGTGCTTGATAATCTAAAGAGGAAAGGCACTAGCTATATGCTAGCAATACCATTCCATAGGGAGCTATTTAAGGCCAGAACTTCACTTTTTCAATAGGATCGTAAAAAGGTTAACAAATCAAAGAAATTTATCTGCATTTTTTGCAGTGCATAGACACTTGGAAACTCTAAATGCCTTTGTCTAGGAAAAGAACAACAATTACATATGTCCAGAAAGAAATATAGTTGGCATTAAAGACTCGTTTTAAACCATTAATTAAGATCAAAAAAAGAAAAACAAAAAAGCTCCTTAAATCATACCTGTTAAAGCTGCTGGTTTGGACAGTGTACTATACTGGTTTTGAGTAGATATTACACTCTGACGAGGACTTAATGTGGGTGAAGAGACTAATGAAAGCTCCTCTATAATAATACTGCTTTTGGGATGGTTTTTAGGAAGTTCATTCAATCTCTGTTCCAGTGAATATTTCAAGAGGTCCAGCTTCTGGCTTGATTCATTAAACCTTGCTTGCGCCTTTTTAAAACAAAAAAGAAATTTAAAATAGTTCAATTTTCTTTTTTTCTTGAAAGAACCTTTAAAACAAAGTATCAGAAATTGTAATGACATAAATTACTTCTGAAAGTGCCTTTCTGTCGGTAACTTTCCCAGATCCAAGTAATTTCATCACATTTTTTGCACCTTCTGCTACAGCATACTCTATCCTAAAATGATGCCGTAATTCTTCCATTCGGAGTTCAAGAGGGCTTATCACAGGTTTTGCTGCAAAGACATATAAACAAACAACCTTCATTGAAGACAATGTCCAGGTTTAATTTCTTTAATAACAACCCCTCCCCCATATAAACAGAGGGGAGAAGAAGAAGGAAAAAAAACCTGAGAGAGATGCATATTTGGTAGTCCAAAGAGAAGCCTGAAGTATGTCATAAAAGCAACAGTGCAATTTTAAGCATCTGCATTTGAATGAAGAAATAACTGATCAGGGCCTCAATTCAATAAACAGGTCCTACTCCCTGAAGAACTGTAATTGCTAGAGGATGTGAGAAAAAGAATATGTCTTCTGGGAAGTTAAGGGACAAACCCCCAAATAGCCCAAATATTCAACTGGCAAGGAAGTTTTGAGATTTCAACACTTCTGAACTACACTCTGAGGATTTATCTTTTAAACTATTCTGTAGCCAAGTAGATCCCTGATCAGTTTCTGATAATCCCCCTGCTTCACTTGAAATCCCATGGAATCTGGCTTCTGCCAGCACAGAGAATGTGAGAGATCCCATACACTGCCTTTGCAAAATGGTTTGGGTTAACCATTCTAATGTCCACATCTTACAGTGCTTAGATATCCTAAGCAGAAAATTTCCTGGATATATTCCTTTCTGTTTAAAACTCTTAAGAGTAGTGGGAACACAAAAAGGCATTTGAAAGCCCTTTCTAGCTTGAACATCTTTCTTTTCCTTTTAAACAAATGATATACATAATCCATACGCTAAAATCGGGTGTTAAAGAAATGGTATGCAAAAAAAACCACAGAAAACCAAACACCTCACACACCACAAAACACACACACAGGTTTTTCATTATCTAGGATATATCCAGGCCCTGACTACAAGCATTGTCACACAACTTGAAAACTCAGAAATGCATAYGAATAAAGTTCAAGACTTAGAGATATACCCATATGCCCACAAGTTTCTAGTACACTCATGCTATTAGAGCTCAGGGGTAATTTTTTTATTATTTAAAGATTTTCAAGGAAATGCGAGTTTAAAAATACTTCTGAAATGCAGTATGAGTATTTCATGTCAGGCCATTTTAAAAACACTTTTTTCCTTGCTTTAAAAATAGTTGTTTATCACTCAACCTAGCCTAAATACCTACAACGACAGGAAAAATTCTCCTCCATCTGTGCTCCCACTAGGAATAATAAGGTCAATCTATTTAAGTATGACAGGCAGGCTTTGTACCAGCATCAGATTTTTTTCTTTAGGATTGCAGTATAAAGATTATACGCTTTAAAGAGAATCACTAATTATTAAGACAAAAGAAAGCACGTATGAAGGGAGAAGGGAGACCACACAGCACAAATGGACTGCATAAGATATAAAAAGGATGATAGAGATTGTATTTCTCTTCATTAAGCAGAAGGTATTTTCCTTCAAGACAGATGTATTTGGCATCCCAACACACACAAAGTTTTGCCTAGTCTCTGATTATTTTTGCTTCATGCAAGCTTTATCAAACATTCCTACTAGAAATTTATGGTAACTTTGTGTGCATATGGATATATATCTAAATGGCATTCTGACATGAATGAGTCATATTTCCTTTCTACACCATCACCATTATCAAAAGCCAATTCATTGGTCTGGACTGCCTGAAGAATCTGCATCCTTATAACTTCTATTTTTGTCTTGCTGTCCTGAAGCATCTGCTGAGCTGTGGCAAGAAGTTTTCGATCCTATTAAAACAAACAGACAAGTTTAAATCATAAACTTCTTCATGGAACAAGACACATCAAAAGTTTCATAACACACATACTTAGGAACAAGAACTAAATCTATGCATTTCATTTGGTATAGCATTAGGTAAACTAACCACATTAGGATATTAGTGGAAATTAAGTTAGGACAGAGGCATTGGTTGATTAAAGACTGAGAGCCACTCCCATGGAAACTGTATGTATTTCAAGCTGAGTAATGGAGGCATGATCCAGAAACTTTACCTGTGTAGATTAATGTTTTGTAAGCTGATACTAAAGAAAGGAGAAGATATTAAGAGCAAAATACTTCCAAAACTATGTAGAATGTCTCCAATTTAATTTGAGTATGATAAGAAGTCTTGTAATAGACAAATTTGCTAGACTAAGCCCATATAAAAGTAATCGTACTAGTTAATCTGAGCTGATTTTCAATATTGAAATTAGAAATAGGAAGTTGCTTACATAGGACATTATAAGTATGTCTGCAGTACGTTTTCCTGAACAAATCAAAGCTGAAGGTTTTTTGCATTAATGAATGAGGTATACTTCATTGGCTATTTCATCAGCAACCTAAGTACAGTACAATATTTTTTAGTTTAAATAAACGAAGATAACCAAATTTGTTTTCAAAAGCAGTATCACAAGAAGCCGTTTAGAAGAGAACGTTCCTTAAGATGAACTTCCATAAACTTCTATGGCTGCCACATGGCTCTCTCTCTATGCTCTGAGAATTACCAGATAGCTTAAAGGTGATCTGACTTGCAGTAAGAATAAAAAAAAAAAAAAAAAAAAAAGGTATAAGAAAATTTAAGGCAGAGTATTTGTATGGTCGTTTCTGTGCAGTACCAATCAATCACAGGAATGAACAGCAGTCAGTGCAGATGTGTACCACCCTTGTTATAGCCCAAAGGATATTTTGGTTAACTCATTCTGTAGTCACTCTATAACCTCATTAATAAGCTACTTTCCCATGGACATGGTTTATACTTATATTTTTAATTTTATAATGAAGTTATCGATTATTTAAGAAGTTAAGAATTGAAATTCTTCCCCTTGCCACAACCAAGACAAAGAACTGAAGCTCGGATCCCAGACCTGGAAATACTGGCACCATGAAGCACATGGTGAGAAAAATCTGTATGCTGAGAAATCTACCTTCATAGAGCTCCTCTAGGACTTTGCACCTAATGTATTACTCACTCAGATATTTTAATGCTGCCTTATGTTCTGCAGGGTAGATACACCAAGATCTACACATAAAAAGACTTTGGTTGCATGGAAAGAAATTGTGCCCCCTCTGCATACCATAGTCTCACAACTCTTGATTTTAAGTTTTAGTATTAATCAAYATTTCAGGGAGATACCACTAGTTTACATATTTTAAGATTCCATGTTAGCTATCCAATTAATGATCATACTGACTTTCCTAAATGAATACCTTTTCAAATACAGATCTGAAATTTTGAAATGACCTCTGATTTGAGCAGAGTATAGGATTTAAGTAACAGACTACAAACCACTCTAGAATCCTGTATTAAACCTTATCCACACATCATTCTGATGTATAAATACACTGCAAGTGTTTCTTTGTCTGTATCTTCACTTTTATCTTATTTTTAATCTTGCTGCTCTTGATTATCCCTCATAGCCTCTTACTGCAATGGATTTGTTGCTCAGGAGCAGCATCAGCCCTTCAATGTTTAGAATGGAGGCAATCCAGCATTACAGATATATCCTTATGTTTTAAAGACAGAAGATCCCATCTTCAGAATCAAAATGTATGTGTAATACTCAGCAGCTCTTAGTGTTGGAGGCTGAATACAAAGTACTTCAATGCATCTTCTGAGTACAGAAGAACTGACAGTGCCTGTAAAACTGATCTGCAAAGCTGTCATGGGATCTCAGAGAACCTACACACGTCCAAGAAAAGATGATCGTTATCTCAGAAATGTTTAAGTCCAAAGAGGCTGAGCTGAATGTTACCGAAGCAAGTAAAGCACAAAGAGAAAAGCTTCCTATAAGATGATGGGTTTATTAACAGACTGCTTTTTCATTTTTAGAAAACAAATTATAATCTCCCTCCATTAAATTTAGGTCTGAAAATAATACAACAGATTTGAAATTAGATCATATAGTACACTGGAAGAAAGGTCACTAAGGAGTTTAACATGTTTAAAGACAGTCCTGTGACTGTTTTTTAAAGAACTACTGGATTACTGGGGTTGGATTCAAACTGGGAATTTTCTGCTCCTTTTGCCTACCCCATCCAGACACTGGATTCTTTTAAGCTCTGCTTTTTAAAACATAATCAGCATGTTTAAGCCTATGGTTCAAATCTGCCAAAGTAATTCACTACTGAGCATAGAAAAAAAGAGAGAATGAATACCCACCATTTCCATCCTGTTTGTTGAAGTGGCTAGCAACGCTTTAGTGCTTTCCAGCTTGCTCTCTCCAGCCCAGTTACTATATACCCCCAATCTGGTAGGCTCATTTAAGCATTTAGCAATCGCAAATACAAGATTCAATCATAAATTTTAATTACATGCCTCAATCTAAAGCAAACCAGAATTTATCCTCTCTACCTAGTCTGATCAAAGCCTGCTAACAATGTCTAATATTACAGCCTGAGTGTTTAGTTAAGTTTTTCAGCCTGTTATAAGGTTACTTACCAAGGGTTTATTAGAAACCTAATTCACATATGTCTTTTGATCCATTTGGGTCAGCTGATTATTAGTTTTAAGTGTACCTGATGTTAAGTACATGGCCCCAGAGGATGTAGACTCCAAGGGTTTCCAGGAGCTGAGGGACTGTGGTGGATGGACAGCATTCCCAGGACCTTAGTCATAATGTGCTCTCCAGATATTTCTTCCATTTGCCCCAAGCTAGTACGTTACAGGTCACTTTCAGATAAGGCTACCTGGGACAGAAGGAACTTGATGGCACCTATAGTCCATCGAATCTAAACTCACTTTCTGGGAGAAAGCAGTGCTCACTGCCATTTTTTCAAGGTATAAGAAAGTCATACAGTAGGCAGATACAAAGTGATCTGCCCCTCCACCAACTCCTAGTACAAATTCACTCAAAAACATGAAGTTCCCTTCCAACACTTTCTGGTTAAAATCAGTTATAATGGGTAGCAACATAGTTCACAGACACCTACTCTTCAAGCCAAACACTTATTTTTAGTGAGTTCACTGACCTAGCTAAGAGTTGGCTCAGCTAAGATTTTACAACATTTCAATTTTACTTACTACTGTCTGGACACAAAAACATCTAACCAAGCTTCTACATACTATTTGTTAGAACTAATCTTGTGTCTCCTCTTAGTTTGGAAATTAGTCTCCTTATTGATTTAGTAAAAGTAAAATAAAGAATAGCTAATGAGAAATGAATGAAAGGTGAAGGGGCAGGTAAGCAGAGGATCTTCCCCTTCCTTTTTTCTCATTTGAGAACTATGACTCCCTTATACTCACAAAATGTGTTGTGGGGGTTTTTTGTTAGTTTCTGGATTTGTTTTTGTTGACTTTTTTGATTTTGTTTTGTTCTCTTTAATTTAAAAGGTTTGGATTGTCTTTCACTTGAGTTATGGGATTCTYAGAGTACAATGAATTTTATTACATGGTAAGGAATATGTAATAAGTCGAACCCATTTAGAGGTTAGCAAACACTTTCCCTCCACTTCCTTGCAAAAATTCTGGTGCTATCAAGAGAGAGTGAGTGCAAGTACTTAACATTCAGATATAGGAATAAGTATGGCTTTATTTTTAATTTCACTTTATGCTATCAGATGCTACCTCTAGATTACCACACTTCCATAAAATGAAAAATAACAATGTGTATTTTATATGCATGTGCACCAAAGCAGGTTATGACAACTCAATCAGAATACGACACACATCTTATTGATGCATGTATTCGGCACAATCTTTTTACTGCTAACTACAACTAGATGGCCTGTTCAGAAGCAGTACTGCCTTTTTTGTAATTATCATGCACATTACAATGTTAAGTGATGGATCTTTTTTTCGAGCAGAGCTAGGAAAAGCATCAGACACCAGTCAGTGCCCTGCCAAGCTTTGCTGCTAAGTGAATCACACATGGTCAAAGATTACTAGATGTACTAAATTTAGTAAGCCGGATTTATTATTTAGGTTGAACTGCACATGCACAAACTGATAAAACAATCACTTCAGTGGGTACCAAACTACAATAAAAAATGGTAATTTGTAGCAGATTTGATGTAACTATTTAACAAAAGTATACCCCAAACGAAAAATACTGAAGTTGCATATGGTTTATACAATGTACAGTCACACTACAGCAATATAAAAATCCAGTCATTTCATGATCTTTAAGCATTCCAAAGCCTTACCTTTGAAGAGCCATTTGAGTACATCTGTATCATATTTTCTGCTCCCTGTTTTACCTTCAGTTCTATATCTAATTGCTTCTTTAAGGCCATCAATCTGTTGTTTGTAGGAAACCGAGGATCGCTATTTGGAGTATCAGGAGTGCTAGGACAATCTGAGAATTAAAGGTAAGATATAAGCGTGCAGGAAAAAAAAATCGGAACAAAAATCCCAAACCACTCCCCAAAAACCCACCTTACACTCTACTCCATGAAGTTATAAATTAAACAGAACTGGATCATCATACTTGAGAATTAAAACTGACCCTCCTGTCCAGAGCTACTTTGCAACAGCACTGCAAATGCGCCTTAACATGAAAAGCCTCCCGAAAGCCCTGTGACTCCTACACATGTCYTAATTCACATGAATCACTTCCGGGACTGGTCAAACAGGCAGGTTTGCAGCTACGTCTATTTTTATTTCAAAGGAGATTTATTTCTTCTGGAATGTCTTGAGTCAATTAAAAAATGCAGTTTTCCATTAAGCTTTCTTACAGTCCTGATTTTAAATCTAAGTGTTTTAAAAACAAACTTGGATAACAGTATTAAATATTACTAAGCACTGTCTGAATCCACCTCTTGAGTAGATCCTCATTGATTCTAGTACGAATACTGCAGACACTGTCTATGTCAAAATTAAGAACAGATAAAATAAGTCTTTTTCTTAGTCACAGAACTGAATGATTTTTGCTCTGGAATCACAGCAGAATTCTGGGATAACTGGATATGTAGGCAGACAGGTTATTGAACAATTGATTGATCTGTGGGAAGGATAAAGCTTTTTCATTTGACAATATGACTGTGTTTGGGTCTCCATCTTGTTGGATTAATTTAATGGAATGCAACTTATTTTATTAAATTATAGAGTCAAACTCTAACTTTTCTTAACCAGTCTATTATATAACTTCATATTTCAGCTTCTGCAACACAAACTGTTAGCAAACCGAAAACAAGTGGCAACTGGACTATTTCCAATACAAATGTCCTCAGAGCTAACTATCTTCCCTAACAGTCCCAATGGCTTCTCTTCTAACCTTCTGGTAAAAGAGGATAAATTATTTCCACTGTAATAATTTTTAAAAAAGATTTATTTCTTCTACCCTAACAACTAAGAGAATACCTCCTATATGGACAAATGACATTGGTCTCCTGGAAGATAATATTTACCCAATATGAACAGTACAATCTTTTTTTCAATTGTAATATTTTTCCTTGAATTAAAACTAGGATGAAGAATCAAGTTCCTGAAATCCTCAATTATCAGAAAACACAGGCAGTACACTAGTAACTTACAAATTTTTATTTATGAGGTATCATGGGGAGATGTCTTATCTGCCATTTCATATTTCTTCTGTAAAAGCTTCTGAGAACTACTTTTGGAGATTTAATACATTTTGCTTCCAAGTTTGCTGGGTAATTTCCTCCTAAATTGCAATCTTTGCTGAGGCTACATATAGATTTCATGTAAGGAGAAGTTTTAATTTCCTCTGCTGCTAATTCACTCTTCACTTCAAGTCTCTTACTGCATCCTCACTACTTAAAGGTAGGACAGAAAATACCAGATGTTAAAAAAAAAATCTGTATTACTCCTCAGCTGTTTTGTTGTTGATCCTCTCCTCTCCTCAGTGTTTTGGCTTGGTTTCTCTGTGGAACTGCACTTGAACAGCTTTACCTTAAATCTGTTATTAGTGAAACAAAGATTAACAACATGCTTTCCTATCACCTGTGTCTTCACTTTCAACTAATCCTCACCTAATAAACTATTCAAAATGAGAACAAACATGAACTTGAAAGTCACAGTGTCAAGTCTCCTCGTAAAGTAGATTCATCATATAAATGAACATTTACCAACTTTAGATTTACGATGCAAGCCTCTACCACTTAAAGATCCCAGTCCTCTGATGATCCCTGTGAAGACTGTGGGGCTCCTGAAGTCTGTTTTCACAGCTTTTAAAGATGCACACAGGCAGTCTTTCTTTGCATTAAAACAACACTCAAGTTGCAAGTTAAGGACTAATTAGAGATACTACGGTTCAGGCTGCCCAGGCAGCTGTTATTATCTCCCTTTGCATGTCTCCACTGTGAAGTTGTAACCACATCACTTACCTGGGTCTTCTCAAGAGCTGGTCTGTACTTGTGGGCGTAACCTACCCTCTACTACTTAGTTAAAATTATTGTACTATATGCTTTGTTAGTAACTAATAGCAAAGGAAACTTTTCTGCAATATGGACTAATTGCTAGGAAGAAGCAATTTTTTTCCTTCGGGCATAAGAGCTGCTCACTAAACTCCCAAACATGGAATGATATGTTTCTTAATATTTTTTTTTTTTTTTAAGAAAAGAAAAAAGTTTACCACCAGCTTTTCAGAGATGCTTTCCAAGGGCCTCGTTCTACCATCCCCCAACCACCCTCCCCATTACAACTCAGTAAGCAGCTCGAGGCAGCTCCTTATAGAATTCAGATTAATTTTTAAATCAGCTAGACAAACCGGTTCTATTATGGAAAGCACTGACAATCTTAGCAGCAACACTATAAGCTTCATCTGTATTAGCTGTTGCCCTTTCTCTTTGTTCTGTAAGGCTGTAATGACTTTGTATGGCTATAGTTATCTCAGATCTATTTGTGTAACACACTATACAGAGGGGCTCAAATCTTCTCTGAAGGCATTTAGTCATCTTCATAGTACAAATAAGTAATAAATTCATCCTGATAATTGCAATCAATGAGATTTATGTATATGCTTAAAGTTAAACAAGAGTTAAGTATTCATACCAAACTGGTATTTCACTCAGAGTAGCGACTGGGGAACAGGAGAGATTCTCCAGTTTGCCCTATTTGTTGATCTGTAAGGGCAGTACAAGACTTGTCATTCTGGATACATTCAAATACAGCTTTGCATAGGACAGTGAGAGCTTTGCTGGGGTTCAGGTTTGGGCTCCTAAGCTCAAATATTCCTCTTGACAGTGAATATCAAGTGAAGTAACAAATGCATTTCAAGTGAACTTAACTTCAAGTAAACAGGCATGTTACTATGCTGAACACCTATGAATGTTGTTGCTTAACACTAGTGAGTTTTGTGCAGCTTGTTAGCACACATCCAGGCTGCTGGAAGAGCTGCAGTGCTGTTTCCCTAGCACGTGCAATATCCTGTTTTCATAAAAATATACTCATCAGACTCAAAAGAAGTTAATAGGGATGGCTTAATGGATTTCTTTTTTAATATTTGGATTATCTGAGGACAATGGCAGTTTTCAGTCTGAAATGCTTATCTTAGCTGTGATCTTTGCTCTTCTGAAAACCTTTTCAGTTTGAGTTTGCACAGTCCTCACCAGAGGACTCACCAAAACCTTCTTGCTTTTAAACTGCCTTTTACCATCACTGCCATCTAAATTATATTTATAAAGAGTATTTACATAAATCCACTTTTCTGAGACTGCTGCTCATTCCTTTGGGATCTCCTCCCCAGATGCTACATATGCTATTTCTTCAGTAAGCTCAGTGTGAAATCTGGGATCCCACATAACTTTCTGATTTTGGGTTCCAGATGGTACTGCAGCATGCTGCTAAAGTATTCAGTTAGCAGCAAGTACCCTTTGGTAAATAGTTAATTTTAATCTTATTTGAGGATATTTAATTGCAGTTAGCCTCATCAGTGTCATACCCAACAGAAATACCTGCAATGCATATTTAGGCATTGCTAAGGGAGGAAGAAATATGCATCATCAGGCTTTTCTGAGGTAGTCAGATGGTTGGATCAGCACTTGAACTAAGCCATCAGTAGGTCCAAGGCAGCATGGGCATTCTGCACTCAGAAAACATCCAGCACTGACCTTCTGGAAACTTTAAGTTCAACTGAACTTCCATTAGGTAACAGCTAATTTTAACTACTAAAAAAGTGACAGGAGATTGTTTCAAATTGCACCAATAGCGTTATTCTACATGGAGGTTCCCACAAGATAGCATGAAATTCCTATGGATATGAGCCTTGTAAATGGAGTCTGCTGTCTAAAACGTCACCTATGCCAGTTTGGTTGCTGCCTCTACCAGTTTCCAGCAACTGGTGTTATGTGGACACTTTGGTGTCTGACAGATTAGCCTAGTCATTTGCGAGGACAAAGAAATCCCCCAAACAGACAGCTAATCATATTCCTATACAAAATAATTTACTTTCTTTGCAACACCTACAGCCAAATTTGATTTAAAGTGGATAGTTTACATGTTAGTTCACAGAATGGAAGAAAAGGCATGAACTTTACTTTGAGTTCATTTTGCTCATGTTTTATTCAGTTTCATCAATTCCCTCAAAGGTTTTTCTATCATCACACTTCTCTATCCATCTTCGCTTCAGCTCTATGAAACAGACTAATTTCCCAATTTATAGATTTTCTATGTGTTAGCTGTATGCCTAATTAAATCAGTGACTTGCTGCAGGTAAGCTATTTTAGTCTTACACCTCAATGAGTCACATTAGAAACCACAATCTGTATTGCTACTTTTTACATACACGAAAAGATACCAATTTAATCTATGCTGTGTAGAAGTATGTTTTCAAGATACAAAATTTCTTCATCTCTGAAACAGAAGTAATCATCCCCATGTATATGCATTACATCTCTGAGACTTTGACCAGTAGTGGTCACCAGGCTTGTCCTACTCATTTTATGTTGCTGGACTCCACTTTTAAGTGCTGACCTACAAGTGTTAAAATTCAGCATCCCTGTATGACTAATACACTATGCAACAAGGGCAGACTTGGGTACAAAGTCCCACTTCTAAAACAAAACTAGATTCATCAGCAGCCCCTACAAGGTAAAGTACACCTATGTTATGCTGAAAGTTGTTTCTGAATCACATACCCACTGTCAAATCTACCCTCACATTCAGTATTAAAGCTTTTTGACAAACTGCACTTTTTGGTTAAAGTTTAGTACCAATTCTTCAAATAATTGTGAGCTTTCAGCTCTAGGCAAGCTACCATAAAAACATCTAAACTTGCTTGAAATGAAATGTTATTAAAACACATTTTGCTACAGTAGATTTGTTAGTGCTACATTTAATGGTTTTAACATGTACTGATTGCACTGTGCTGCTTACAAAGCAGTTACACTAAAAATTAGTGGCTTGTTAAAAAGTAATATAAGTTACTGCTTGATGCCATAAGCAACAGTAAGTCTCAACAGCTTACGTGGCACTTTTCAGCTCTAAATTGGGAGCACTTTACAAATATATGTTCACACCCACTTCTCAGATACAGGAACAAGGGATGATTAAACGACTGTTCTAAGTTACTGAAATGATCTTTCAACTCGAACAGTCAAAAAATCTTTAGAGTTCAGGCCTGATAAGTCAAAGGGATCACCTCGATGCATCTCAATCCTGACTTTGCTACTTAGAGCCTGCAAAAACCTACACAATATATTCTCTAAGACAGGGAAAAACATCAGAGCCACCCCTGAATAAAGTACATAAAGAGAACACAGACCTTGACTCCCACAGCTCTTGAACCCTCTTTACCTTATTCTCAGCAGTCGCGATCTGCAAAGTCCAGAAACTTCCCATATATTTCCTTCTCTCTTTTAAATAACTTGTTACTAACTGACCAGAAGAAGGTCAAACACAAGCTCAAGTGAAAAGTAGTAACATGGAATAAAGATAACCTCTGGAAACAATGCACTTATTTGGGGAGCTCCCATATTCACCAGTAAATGGTTATTAAATTAACTGCCAATTCCAGCAAAAGCAAGAATTCCCAAAGAGAGATCCTTGTGACCTGTCCACAGAGGTATCTTATGTCAGACGGCAGTGACCTTTAAGGTTATCTGTCTACGTACTTCCTCAATATTATATGTGTGTGTGTGTGTTGGCATGTCATAACTTTTATATTATCAGCTTTATTTTGCAAAAACCAAGCTCACTAATACCTTAAGTCAGACCTAAGACTTCAGTAGTAAAAATCAAAATATCAGCTGGATTACTTGCACCCATTAGTCTCAAGACAGATAGAACATTTACTGGTAGTGCTCCCCCTCCATGAACTACTAACCATGAATGAGGAAGGAGACAACCAATGAAGTTACAAGGCAAAGAGCATAAAAAACTCAAGCATTTCATTTTTGGAGGGCGAGTGCTTGCAAATCTTTGATCTATGAGAAGATATTAACAGAAGTAAAGACTACCTTTTTTTCCTCAAGAAGATTATGCAAAATATTCTATTAAAATGAGTCTTGTATAGGCATACCTTATGTGATACTTTACAGAGAATATAAAGATCTGAACAGAATTGTTTTTTCTCACATATTTCCATAATTAAGACTATACAACCTATCTACCAATAATACTTAGAACAGAATGGAATTTCAAAACGTAGTCCTAAGAAGTTTAGCATGCATCAAAAAGCATGTAGAAGCACATAAATTTATCAACCTTGATCTTTTATTCTTTGAACCTCTACTCCATTTCCCGAGACGCACAATGACAATATTGCTCATGAACTCATTATGATAAGGCTTTTGAAAATGCTACACTGGAAGGGAGAATCCCCACAAGAGCATTCTGTGCTCATCTACTTTTCGAGTGCTACTACTAGATGAATTTTGCAAATTTATGTCTGCACAGATTTTTACTATTTGGTCTATACCCAGTATACAATTCTCTTTCTGTTCCACTCCTCCTGTTCCTTTAAAAGCCAYTCTACTGTCAACACTGAAGCAGATTTTCATAATCCTTAGCTGATATGGAACAGAATGCTTTATTCCTACCAAAGTCCAATGGCTATCTAGAAGCATGCATTATTGTATTCATTTCCATTTCATGCTGCAGCAATCACTTTGCCTCACTAGTTCCAGCTGTGTCCCTGCTTTGTCTCTTGTATCTTGAACAGCTCAAGAGCAAAAAGAGCAGCGAATACTGCACAGGCCACTAGGGAGATTTGAACACCTTTGCAGTATGGCACCGGGTCAGACAGTATGAATTGCTGACATCACCCACCAGTACTCTCCTAAATCCTCCCTGTAACCATCCTTTCATCACAAGGATGATGCAGACTTTTATTCTACTGCCCAAACTTCTTTAGGCTTGACATTCACTTTACATAAACCTTTGGTGGCTTGTGCAAAGTTATCAACTTTTTGCCAAGAAGAGCCTGTGCAATGTGAAATCACCAGGCTGGCAGTATCTCGCAGGTCATTCCACAAAGCTGAAAAAGGACTGTTTACTTTCACAACATTCCATCTTAAAATACCAACTCTGGTATTTTTAAAAAATACATTAAAAATTAGTTTTGACTCACTGTCATGCCGCAGAGAATACTAATTAAAACCATTAACTACAACCATTCTGTGAAGGCAATTTCAAATTGTCTTTAAAATGGTAGCTTTGCTGTGGAAAAGGCTGGAGACTTAAATCATAAAAAATGTCACTGTAAGAAATGTTTCATATGTTAGTCAGATAACAGCATAACAGAAAACCATTTTTTAAGTTAAGACTTAAGTTTAAAAAAAACAACAAAATTTTTAAGTATAAATGTTGTACTTTTCCCTCCATTGAATAAAAACGTGCATTAATGCTGATGCCACAGTGTAACTCAGAGACAGTCACTGAAAGAGCTCATGAAATTTGCTTTTATACAGTGAAAAGCTATTAGGAAACATTACAGTGACTGAGAAAATATGTTAATACACCAAAACTGAAAGTGAAGAACTCATAGTCCACGAAATACAGTGTTCCCTAGAAAACAATTTAAAACTCAAAGGTACTGGATACTGATTTGTGAATCAAAACAAAGAGACATACATAAGTAACAAGCTTGCCAGCTACAGATTTGCTCATTCACAGAGGAATTTTTTCAAGTGAAATGGGGCACAGCTATGAAGAAAAACTGATTCCACAGTAACACATGGTACCTGCAACATCTTCTAGATCCGTTACAACAATGTGTGCATTTAGCTCCTGCAACTTATGATGCAGGTCTTCTAACTTCTTATTCGATTTTTTCAAAATGTTGTCCACATATGCCAAGTTCTTTTTATCCGTTGTGACCTTCCTGAGGTTCTCTGCTCCCTCCTTGATTTTAAGTTCCTTTCTTATTTCCCGCTTGATTTGGTCCTTTATTTCATCCAGCTTCTGCTGTACCATTGTATCTGAGAAGTCCAACTTCTGGCCAGTACTCACATTCTCAGAGGTTACAAGACCTTTGGCATCCCCCTAGGAAGAAAAACAGCAATATAACCACGAGGAAACACCATTTCTGACAACACACACTTACAGTGACCAGGACTCAGGTCCCTGTACATTAAACACTCGCTCTGTAAGGCCATTTACTAACCATGGGTTACACTCACATTGACCTAAAGCAACAATATCAGAAGATATTATTTGTTAACTGGAGTTACATTTTACAACAGATTTATTTTACATTTAGTGACATCTTTACTATGCCTATTTTTAACACCAAGAGACTTAAATACTTTTGGATTTGTCATGGCTGCTTGCCTGGCAGTTACATGCCTCTGAGCTAATGACTCATGTTTGTAATTTTATAGATTTAATTTGTGTTTTAATAGGCAAGATGGATAGAGGAAAGAAGGCTAACTTCTAATAATTATCATCTATGATGCATTTTTATACATTCATTAGAATAGGTTCCTTTTAAAGATTTTTTAAAAAAGGATAAAAAACCGTAGTGATACTTGGAGTTGTTTAAAAAAATACTGGCATCTTTATGAAGATCTGTCAAATTGTTACCAGAAATACATTTGCTAAGTTATTTTATTTTTTTAATCCCTCAAGTAAAGTCTTTCACTTTAAAAAATAAGAACGATTAAAAAAAAATCTTGCTTTCTCATGCAGGCAAGCTAGGCTGAAATGAAAAGAAAGAGTATGTCGCAGTGATGAAACAGGAGTTGGTGCAGTAAGGGAGCAGGACATGAAAAGTCTTGAGACCCCCAGTACACAGGAGGTCATGCTTGTGCCTAGTATACATTCACRTATCACTGAGCAGTAAGAGCACAAAGGACATGTTACACAACTTACATAAGTGAAGTTGAAATACAATTAATTACATATGTGACAAGATTTTCTGTGTCTTACACACAGACCCTGGACAATGAACAGACATTAGGTCCTACCCAAAAAATCTCAGCTAGAGCTAATTGAGTGAAGATCAAAGAACGGTTCTCCTGAATTTAGAATTTGATCCAGACCTAATTCAGAATTTACTTAATAAATTCTGACCTGATTTGCAATTAACTACCCAAAAGACCAAAATTCCAGTAAATTTTCCTAAACACAAGGATGAAATTGCCTAGACTTCTGAAAAATTGGGTGGACAAAAAGGTATTTTAAAGAAAATTAAAATGTTGAAAGTTTTTGGTGTAAAACTAGTTGTCATCAGTAATTGCTTTGGAAAAAAAACAACAACAATACAGCAGAGTAAACAGTAGGAGAAAACATTCTGGAGGGAGTTCAAAGAGCACAGAATCAGGCTAATAAACTGAAGAATGTCCAGAACACAAACCACTAGAGTTCCTCCACAGTAACTTTGTTTTCAAAAGAATTTGGGTCATGAAGGTTGTGCCTGGGCCATACATGTCAACAGATGATGCTGGTCAAACTATTTCAATCTGTGCATATTCCAGCAATATTGCCTTCCACAAGCAAGATCCAATCTACTAGTCCTCAACTCTAATTTTACAAGTTCCCTGAATCTCTCAATAAAACATTTCTACCCACAGCTTCTACTTTTAATACACAAAGTTAACAACTCAAAGATTCTTAAATATTAGAAGTAGTCAGAAGTGCCACCTGGCACAGAATTTGACTATCAGTAGAAAAGACACCAAGTAAGCAAATTAGAAACGACAAACTGAGTAAGAAATGAAAGGGAAAAATAAAACATGCAAATTTACTTTAAGTGCACTTGTGAGTGCATTTCTGTCAGGGCAGATTAAAATAAATAATTATGCATATGTAGAGAGGCTATTAATAGTTGTACTGGGAAATACATGACATTGTTTCCATATATAGGCATATAAAAAAGAATCAAACTTTTTAAAAAATAGAATAATCAAAAGCAATGAGCAACTAGTACAAAGGTTCATATCCATAATGAAGGAAAGCATTCACCACATGTTGAATGTTTGGTTTTGAGAAAACTGAAACTGAAAATAAATTGATATAGCAACTGCATGCCAAACTATTTAGGATGTCAAAAAAGAGCATCAAGATTAGTACATTACTATTCAGCCTTTAAAAAAAGAGATTTTATAGAATATTTGTAAATAAAAAGGGTGTATTTTTACAGCACAATTCTTTGTGCCTGTTCCGCAAACTTCCTAGAAATAAACTCATAATCTACTTACTTAAAGCAGGATATTACACTTTTCAAAGTTCAGAGGAGAAAGACAAATGAGAAATGTAAAAACCCGCAAATCAAACAACAAAACCACCAAAACCTACCCCAAACCGAAAAGAAAACCTTTACAATATGCCGTAACAGCACCTGAAGTATGCTAAAATTATGCCAAGTATGTACACTTCTCAAACGGAGCAATGTAATTAAGATTTAAATAATTCAGAAATCTTATTCACTAAGGTTTACCAAAGAGACTTCAGTTAATTGTTTATCCATTGAACAATAACGTATTTTGTTACAGGGGAGGTTTTTATCCCTCTAAAAGCCCTACATCCCATCTGTTAAAGCGATGTTATGTTCTTCCATAAACAGATTTTTGGAGCACCTGTTCCAGATATAGAGTCTCTAGCAAGTCTTCAATGAAATTAAGTCTCTGTGATCATTAGTAATTTGCCTTCCAAATCTGCAGTAATTGAGTTAAAGTTCTCCTCAGCCTGAGCAGTCTCAGCAGCATCTTTACCCCTGCATATAAGTGTTTCAGGACAGAGTTGTCTTCCGCAATCTGCTTCTGAGCTAGAAGAGAGTTCAACAGTGTGGATGCTAACACTGGAAGCTGGTCACACTGCCTGTACATTTAAACACTCTTCTTTAAATCCCCCACAAAGCCACAGATTATATTCCTTCTGTCTCTCCTGTCATCCAGAGTTAATTATACTTTTGAGCAAGAAGTATTCTCTCACCTAGTTATCCAGATGTGTCACCTGGCACAAAGGTTACTGTGAAATAAATTCTTCCAAGGAGGCAACTGTGCACTCAGTAACCCTTGAAGGTCACTGTGAATGCAGAGCAAGCCTGCGTTCTGCAAGTGAAGCTGCTCTGGTCCTGCACTGACGTGTTTTGCTGCTGGGATGCAGCAAAGGTTTGAGACAGATCCTCACACTGCAGAGATGAGCAGCCTCAAAAGTGTTCCTAGTTTAACATGGAGATCATGTCCCCAGTGGCAAAACTGGACAGAAAGTCTAACAGTTGAAGAAGAGAAATGAGTTAGGATTTTTTTCTTAAGAAAAGCACCTCCCAAAATGCCAAACTCAAAACTATACTTTAAAACCGAAGTGACTTAGAATACAGGATATTCCAGCTTTATTTGATGACATCCTATTGTAAGTCTCAGAGCTGAATAGTCATTTCAGCTATTTTCTGCATGGGGATAAAATGGAGCTATTTTCTCCATTGGGATAAACTCCCTCCCAGGTTGAGCCTCACATCCTTTAGGCTGTAGGTGTTCTGTCCACTCAACCTGGAAATTAAGTCTGTTAAAAGAAACAACAGTTAGAGGCAGGGCCCAAGTCCTTTCCTTTGCGCTGCTCAAGTAGGCAGAGTGCAAAGACAGCAGAAATCATTCACATTCTCTATGCCAAGAAGCCATCAATGAATTTTGCATAACTCCTTCCTTTACTTTCCCCCTCCAAATCACTTAACATAAAATATCTTAAGAGTGGAAATGCTTTGAAACAGATAACGACTAAACCACTCCTGCTGGCAAAACAGAGAACAGGCCTCACGGCTTTAAAATCCAAGGCAAAAGAATGGGCTGCCAGTAACTGATTCTCAGTTTCTTTTTGAATTCTGTTAGTGTTATGACTGCTAGTTGAAAGAGAGGGGTCAATCTTTGCTGGGTAGTCCCAGTACTGTATGGCTTGGCACAGCATCCTTCCCCCTCGTGCCACAGCAAACTGCTGGGGACCTGGTTCTTGGCCCTCCCACCGTGGGAGGCAGGGACAGCATCGAGAGGCAGCAGTGCACAACTCTTTGCAATAACAAAATACATGTTCCTGAGCCAGACTGCAGATTTCTGAAACATTTCAGTGTGTAATGAAACTGAAGATATATTTACCACAATTAACGATCAAGGACTAAAAATTAGATACTACTGCTTAATAAAAAAAAAAAAAAAGAAAGAAAAAAGGAGACCACATATACAGCTTTCCCACTGCAACAGACTCAACCTCACTTTGATTGCCAGCTCAAACACTATCTATTTACATAGATTAATTCAAGATGCCAGCCTTCAATTTCTGCACTCCTGGGAAATGTTTTAGGTATAGTTGCTGAAAATAGTGAGTAGTGGTCTGAGCATGTCTTTTAATAATAAAGTCTATTCTGGCTGATATGGTGAAAGAAAGTAGCAATACTGTTTATGAAAATCCATGGGGGGCTTGCACTTTTGCCTCAGATCAGTTCTGAACCAAGTAATCGGTGAAGCAGGTGCCTTGACATACTGCATTTACCACCAAAATCCCATTTAAGAATAAAACACCTAAACTGCATGGCAGTGGCAATGGTACTGCTGAACAGAAGAGAGTACCATGAAGTTGAACATATCAGAGAATCTGCTTAAGTTGTGAAAAGTGGATGGCTTCAAATTCTAAATGAGATTCTCACAGTTACCTCTTAGAAGATAACACCAAAACTCTGCGCATTAATAACTCCCATAGACTTGCACCTAAGGGCACAGTACAACTTCACTGTGCTATATCATATATTCAATACAGAAAATATTGATTAGAGCAGGAATTTAGATTGCTGGCTTCTGTTAGGAGTTCTTATACAAAGGTAAGTGAAGCCTTAAACTACAGCATGCTTAACAGCTGATGAGTGCTCATGCACAATATTATTTCCATTTCACACTGATGTGCTACTTGCACACACTACACCTGCCTTTAGAAAAAATCCCAAGACAGACCATATCAAAGCTCACAGTAAATCTGCTTATATTTTTTCCCAAAAGTATTAGCATTTCTTTTTATACGCTTTTGAATTTTAGTAATAATTTCAACAGACAATTAGACAATAAGAAAACCTGGTTGAAAAATACAGTAAAAAATGCTTGGCTATTTAATATAAGCATACCTGTTTCAAATATAAAAATATTATTTTCATCATATTGAAAATATGATTAAAAATTACCATAACATTTAGCAAGACTAAATGTTTATTAATTGAATTTTGAAGAGCTAGAAGTACAGATTTGGAACTACTCGGTATCTTAGTATAATTTTTTGAATAATTTTTTATGAAAAAAAAAAGAAAAAGAAAAACAGTTGCTTTTCTGAGCTAACTGCCAAGGTCCCCAAAGTTCTCTACAGTAATTCCTAAAACTAGAGTAGTCTTTGATTTTAAGAACAATGTTTATCAATTGCAAACCTCCCTTCCCCCCCCGAAGTCATTCATAAAACCAGATGTGACGGCTTGTCTGGATTACTGGAACTACATGGACTATTTCCTCCTGCTCAGAAGCAAATGTGATTGTGGTCAAGATCTCAGCACTCACCCAATGTCAAGAACTTAAAAAAAAAAAACAACCTTGGAGGCTTAACAGCTTTTGCCATTAGTTTGCTGTGCTAACATGTCACAAATCAGGATTTAAATTTAATCTAAGTCACAGCTTTCTGCTTTGTAACAAGAGGCTGTTTAAGGCAGAAATATCCATAGTGCACTACATTACATGTGGATGAATTCAAGTAGGAAACTCATTAAATGGGGTTCAATTCCTGTGCACAAACAGCGAGCGCCCAACTGCATCTATAAGAGATGAAACAGATTTTAAGAAAAGGAAAAAAAGTGTTCCTTGAAATAGGCAGGTCCTCAATCAGCTGGCCCACTCTGCCCCTCTCTACCAGTTTGAGCTGTTGTCCTGATGAATACTTCAGGAGGAATGTTTGCTTTTACTCACACAATAGCTGCTGGGCTGCAGCACTTGATCCTACAGCTCCTGTATGAAAACATTGTGTGGCCTGACTCAGCCAGAACACCTCACCTAAACAGGTAATAAAATTCCCTGGGGAGTCCTTGCTAACATCTAACTTCCAGCCACCAACAGTTCCTGGTTAGGCCAGCGTTTTCTAACACAAAGAGCACGGCCCCCAAAAGGTGCTCCAACAGCAGTAAAGACTTGCTTACAGAACTAGAAGTTGTGTCCATGCAGTGCTGTGCCAACATCGATTAGAGAAAGGGGCATAAGAGAGGGATTTCTTTCCTACAGAAGGGAAAGAAAACATTTTAAGAAATGCTGCCTTCAGCTGCTTCTCGTTGTAGCAGCTCCCTATGGTTTTACGCTAGGAGAAGACCCTGCAAGGAGGCTTGCAAAGAAACATTACACTGAAAGAAAATCCTCACAATGACCTTTCTCACCATCACAAGGGCTTGATGGAGGCTATGGCACAACACAGGTGATGAGCACCTAAATCTGAGATCAGCAGATGGCTACAGTATCCAAGAAGCCCGACTAGATATTCTGGCAACTGGTGTGGTACAAACACTTCAGCAGTTTCCAAACTTTTACCTGTAACTGGAAGTTCCTACTCCCAGACATAAAATTCCAATAGAGTCCTGCACAGTAGAAACAAAACTAACCCTCTCTAGCTTCAGATGTACAAAAGAAACAGCAAAATCCAAGTTCCCATGAACAGGGACTGCTTTCACAACCTTTATTAACATGTGCCCAGGAAGATCAGTATATGAAATTATGCCTATAACAATGCCACTCCTCCATTCTTTATGAGACTTTGCTGTCTTAGTCTTCATTTAGCTTCTCATCATGTATGAGAATAATATACTCAAAAGTAAATTGTCTTTTACGTAAATAGCATGGTTTCAAGCAGACCCACATGGTAGTTGAAGCTCTATCAAATGCCAAAATATAAACAATATATAAACAATCTCTTTCAAGATACAGGGAAAAAATTTTTATGAGATGTTAATACCATACTGCATGCTGAAGATACTGCCAATAATGATGTATCATAGAACTGTGCCAAGAAGACTGAAGTAATTCTGCTAAAATGCAGCCTCACCAAGATGCATGCAGTCAAAGCACTGAAATGATAATTTCCCATCTAATTCCTGTGACATTATCATGGCATATATTAATAATGTGGTAAAGACACACATTCCCCTTTAAAAGATGAAGAAAATAGGTGGATTAAATGACAGTTCAATAAATGAAAGAGAAGCAAGTTCAAAGAAGCACAAAATATTTTAACACTAAGTCCCTTAGTCACAGACCCTGAACTGGAGTTGTACACTTATTGTACCGGACTGGGCAGTGAAAACAGACAGGCATCTGTGTACTACCTCCTACTGCCAACACAGGAATTTCATGCACAAACTTGTTTTGCATTTTCTAAATTTGAACTGAAAAATTTAGTCTTCCTTTGAGACATACTTCAGTGAAAAAAATCTTAAGATCCCATAAAAATATGAAGACTGCTAAATAGCAGAAAAATTAGCATTTTTGTGAGTGTTTGACAGCTTGAAGCTTCTTTAAAATAAAAAAACCCTTAAATTTTAAAATTGATAGCAGAAATATGCATTGTAAAGGACTTAGGTTTGGTGAATTTTGGTTTTTTTGCTTGTTACTTTAAACATTTTCAAAAAAACTTAATAAGAGTTACTGTTTTCTTCATATGAACACCTGTAATTTTCTGTACCATATAAATACATAAACAACTTCATTCTAATGGCCTAAAATTATTTCTTGAAGATATACAGCATGTACTTTTAACATAAACTATTTTAATACACTTGCCAAATCCCACATATGGGTATGCATGGTGTCCTTTTGTTTTAGAAATTAATACACTCATTTTGCATTACTGCCAGAGACTCAAACAAGGAGGGGGGCTTGAGAGAAATTTTTATCATGAGACTTGTCTCAATTTGACTTGATGACATTAAGCTCAAGTTTGGTGCAAGCAGTTTTACTGCTTTGAAGTGCTTGAAGTCCAATATAAGACACTCAGAAAACAGAACTATTTAAGATAAAGTCATGCAAATGTTGTGTGGAGAATTCGCCTCTAAGTACTAGTAATAGAGAAACTAGTAATCTGTCCACCAGGGAGAAACACCTTCCCTCTTCCCCATACTAGTTCCACCATAAGTAGTAAGATACCTGTTGAAGTGTGTGTTAAAGCAAACACCTAAACTCAAGAATTTCTGMTGCTACTGAAAGTTAGTAAAATTTTGCCTTGTTACCCCAATATAAATACTCTTATTGTATTTTTTCATATAAAATGTTTATCTGATTTCATCTAACATTCAGAGCAGAATAATATTATACATATAGCTCAAGACGTATGAAAAAATACTGTCACTACATTATCCAAACGACAGGATGTGATATTTAATTCAGAAGAGACTTTCAAAGGTAAAAAGCTCAAGTCAACAGACATGAGTCACAATCATGTCTTCTGACTTCGATAACTCCTCCTCAAACTCAATGCACGCTGTACAAAGGTGATAATTTGTTGGGCATGCATCCAAAAATATACTTACCTTAATGTGAACATTGCAACTATACATTTTCAACAGCTGTAATGTTAACATTAAGATAAATACGTGTGGTTAAATTCCTGCTTGTGAAGGAGTTTTAGTTACTATGAAGAAATACAAAAATAAAACCCCAAGGAACCCCCAAACCTAATTTATTAATACTTAATGACAATCAGGTCCAATCCCATTTGTAAGGTATGTTTTCTTGTATTACAATAAAAATGGAACTTCTCTGTTCTTTCAGTGAAGGTTAAAAATCTTAAACATTGAAATGATACAAAAGAAATCCTCAGATAATAAACAGGAATTTCTCAATAACACATACAAGTATCAGGACATTGTTAAAGACCAATACACTGAATTTCTGTAATCTGAAAAGCACAACAAAGTGATCCATGTATAAGAATCTCCATTTCTGTGATGGATAATTATCAATTGAAAAGAAAAAAAACCCCAAAACTTCTTTGTTTCTGGCAATTCCAACTTTCAGCACAGACAACTGATATGTTAGTCCTTTTTACTTTATTATATTTTACAGGAGCTATTTTTAGCCATTGCAAAACTAATGGAAGAGTTGAGAGTCTACATTCCACTCTAATTAAGCCATCATCTTTAGCAGCCAACTATTTCATACATTATCTCTTATATGTATTGCTGCATTTATAATACTCACATATGTTTAATGAGGCAAGAAGCCAAGTGGCTAAATACTAGATCCTGGTGAAGGAACCAGATTTTTTGCTTTCTAGGACTGTGTGCAACAGTGGCTTCATCAGAGCTTATGGGTTTCCCAGCTTGGTAGCTGAATCTGTAGGATAGACAAACAGGATGTATGTCTGTATTTATACCAAGGATCTATGTCTTTATACTCTAGGATTGAGAACTCTTTCACAGTAGCTGGAGTTGCTACATCTGAAATTACTGAAGTTCATATCCGACACTCCAACCAGCTGGAAATCCTGCTCTTGCTTTCACCTCCAGCAGTAAAAGAAGGATGGGAAAGTATCCTTAAATCCTTTCCTCATCTTTTACAGGTGGTCAGTAGAAAAGATCACTTTTCCCTATTGGGCCTGCCACACCCAAAACTCCACTTGCAGAGATTCCATGACCTTCCAGTAAAAGTTTACTGATGAACACAGAGTTATTTATAGAAGCATTACTTCACATCCCCATTTGTCTGAGACTTTTACAGAGCATCACTGATGCACACTGTGATACATTTGAACAGCACTTTTGCAATCCTTCTTTCTCTGACCCTTAAAATATAGTGGAAAATTTCTCACTGGCTCTTAATGTCCATTTTCTATTTAAGAATTCTTATGCATTATAGAATCAYGAAGAAATAGAATCTTGTCTTAACCTACAACAGAAGCCAAAAGAAAATTGCCTGACTTGAATGCTTTATATTCAACAGCAATGAAAAAGAGGCAGGTGATTTCACTTACTACGTGGATTACAAAAAATTCCTAATACGTTTCTAAATACAAATCTGCCTAAAGCTTTGGTTTTAAAACCTTTCTACATTTTCTCAGTTCTTAGGAGCCCTGATTCCCCACTGATTGCAGTATAGTACTCTAGGTAAATCTACTTTCTTATGACCTAAAATGAACATATGACTTACATATGAAGTTTGCAGTGAGAAGTATTGAGTAAAAGCCTAGGATTTTAGCAAAGGATTTCTTAATGCATATTGAACAAGTTTTACTCTTTATGTTCAGTCTCAGCACTTTCTCCCAAGTAAGCTGTTTCCTGTTTTGCACATGTACTTGCATAGGACTCTCTTCCATCTAGCTCTTGTTACCAGCACAGTTAAATAGAAAATGAGAAGCATCAGTTTCAAAATAACCAATGCACCAATGAGAGCTGTACCACAACAGAAACAAAGCAGCACAAAACAACAGCTTTTCAATGCATAATGTATATACACCTACAAAATTAAATCTTAAAGGATATCCTATAAACCAAGTATATATAACAATGGCAAAAAGCTCTCACTTATAACTGCATTAAATTAGGGAAATGATGTTGTTTTTTATACTGCTGAGTATTCAGAAAACCCAGAATGAGACATACTTGCTAGGGATTTCAATAGTCTTCCTTTTACAGAGTGGGTAAGGTTACACATGCATTCTATGTGTTTTCCAGCAGCAATCATGTGAATGGAATCTTGAATGTGGTATGCAACCTCTGTTTACCCTAAACTGATCCATTYTTTAATATTAAAAGCCTCACCCTATTTTACAGGGCACATATAAACAGTAGTTTTCATACACACTTACAATTTCAAAAAACATCCTAGGAATACCTGTTGCCAATATTCCAGTGAAACTGATTTTGGTATGCTCATAACTTCTGAGGCATTCTTCTTCAAGATTACAAGTTTTCCACTTCATTCCAGTTCAGGAGCATTTCAGTTAGCAGCCTGAGAAAAAGGTACTACTAGAAACTGTAGCATATGAAAAATATGTTAAGCAGAATATTCTGCTTTATTAATAACTAAGAGCTACCAAAAAATACTGTAGATATGACATTCAGCAAAACCTTCATGAAGAAGTCCCTTAAGCTAAGCAAGAAAGTGCTGCCGTCAGAAGCTATTTATGGTTGAAGTTTAACCTGTTGCATTCCCAAGAGTATCTACAACGTATTCCTCTATAATGACCTATCTAATCTAAAGCATGTCAACGTTAGGAGACAAAAATATACAAATTAACATTTGACTGAAAAATACCAGCAGGACGATGACTTCTACTTGATGAAGGAGACCCACATATTTTAAAATTTAAATTAGCAGGTTGTGGCTATTTCCTAACTGTATTTGGAAGGGGGTGATTTTGAGTGGGTGGGGTGTGTTTTTTTGATGGTCTCTCAAGTATTCTATTAACGATGTCAAGAGTCTCAGGAGAAAAAGAAAAATCAGTCTCTATAATAAAAAAAGAAATTAAACTACAAAAATAAAGTACAGTCCCAATCTGTCTACACCATTTTCCGAACTAAGCTAAGATACTATATTTAGCTCAGGCTACCATCCTTTCAGCTCTAAACATCTCTGACCTCTTTGAGCATTACTGGTTTCTTTTTCTGCCCTTCCCACTGCTTTACCCAGCCAGGACAAAATGAACCGGCATTGTTATAAACATTCTGGGGTACAGTCAATGCTTCTGCCTAGGCACAGGTTCTCTCCACTTTCTGAAGATGCCAGAACCACAGTCAGCCTTTCCCATCTTTTGCTAACCATGAGTGAGGCAGCTCTGTTCATTCCCAATATATGCCACTAAAATGCTCACTGCTTCTGTATCTCAGACTTACACGAATTCGCAGTAGATGTACTTCACTATGTACTAAGTTTATAGTATATTCATTGCAATAAAGGGACATATATATTTCAGAGCAGTAGACAGATTATTTTAAAACAGTGGAAAAATTAATAAAGTAATTAGAAATATCTGACGTTTTCAACATACATTGTTAGCAAAGTGCAAGACAAATATTACTGAAAGAATTTGCAGAAAATACTAAATGCTAGATAGAAATGAAGAAGAAAATAATTCAGCTGCATAGTTTAGAAAACTTACGTGAATCAATTCAGTATAAGGATGCTTGTAGTCGAGTTTTAAAAATCTGTTTACTTGAAGTACTGTATAAACCTTAAATTGACAGTGATTAATTAAAGTGAATGCAACAGATGGGAAGGGAGGCAAATGCTAAAGAAAGGAAATGTTACTTTTGAGCTCACAAAACAGTATTGTCTACTATAGAAAGAAAAAAAAATTACAAAAATGGGAGACCATTTGCAGAACTTGCATCTCCCTTGCATTTCTTTCATACCCAAGGTCATCTGGTTCAAGAATCCCACCAGAGTTAAAGAAATCAACTCCCACGTGCACGGCAGCTGCTGCCCTGACAGTGTCACTGAGTTACTCCCATCASAAAGAAACACTTCAAATTAGTGCTGGCTGCTAACCTGAAAAATAGCTGATGATACTGAATACCACTCTACAGCAGATTGTCATTCCCTTTCCTCCTGCACTTAAGAAACTTCTAAGGATTTTTTTTTAAAATCTGTTAGAATTAGTTTAAGTAAAACTCGAGAATATATTCACTCACTCTCTCGTACGGCATCCTGATACAGATGAACACCAATTTCTAAAGTAATTAAATTAACAATCATAAATTGTTTCTGCATTATGTAGCACGTTACAACTAAAGGCAGAATTCAAGAAAGGAGTTTGCCCCCAAAACAAAAATTAACTGTTGGTGAATGCCACATACTTTGCCATAGATTAATATTTTATTTGAAAAGTACATGTACAAAATGAAAAGAAAAAAAGTCGGATCCAGATGTTAAGTTGTGAAGTGGCTTATGTGACAGGGAATTATATTTGAACCAGCTTGATAAAAATGAATAGTTAAAACTAAATTTTTCACCCAACAGACAAATACTTAGTTTGACTCACACTAGCTTGTATGAATAAAGAAGTAGAGAACGATTAAAAAACCCTCTGAAAGAAATGCTTTTGTTCTAATGTTGAAGCACTACCTGTTTTAAATTTCAAAATGTCATGTTCCCATCTCTTCAGGACAGGAGAAACCAAATACACAAATCATAGCGACTTGAAGAAAATTCCCTAAATAATGAGCTAGGTTTCAACAATAAAATTTAAATAATCTGAGGACCTCTTGTTATACAGATATTATAATTTGTAAATGATAACTTTTGACATCCAGTCATTCTCAGCCTAAAACAACGGCTTCATATGAGCTTATAAATAAGCAACAAACAAACTCAAATATTGAAGAAAACATGCTTCCATTAAAGGAGATTGCTGAGTCCCAAATGGGCAGCAGTTCAAGAATGCTACACGAGTAGTCAGGCATGTACGATTTACAGTACTTTTACTTTTCTACTGCTGCCACTAAGTTTAGAACATGTCCTCCAAAAAGGCCTTGCTGATTTTAAAATGTTCTGTAGATCTGTATGCTTATTTTTGTATTTTTAAATACAAGTCTTTGAAACTTTGTCTCCTATAATCTTTCGCCAGGATCTAGTTTACTGTGTTGGGTCTCCCCATCCAATTATGCCCATGTAATTCCCCATGTGATCTGGATGGGTTGCAGGCAGCACACAACCCTTAAAACTTCAGAGGTTAATAATATTTTTTGGAAAAGCTGACACTTCTTTGTCATCATTTATCTCATAATTTTAGCTTATAAAACTCGAGAATTAGGAAAGAAATAATCTTGTAATATCATTTGCAGATCTATCTATAAAGGAAACATCCTCTTAAAACACATTCCACGTAATTGTTTCGTAGTGTCTTCCCATATAAATAAACATACTAAGTTGAAAAGCAATGGATGGTTTTACATATTATGCTTGTAAAAAGCAACAGGCCACACAGCCAATTTGCATTCCTTCTAAATTCTCAATAGCTTTGGATGCTTTAGGGCTTATGTTACTCAAAAATCCAAGTGATAACATGCATAATAATGATGAAAGAGAAACTTCAATCTCATATCTAGTAACCTCAGTGATGTAAACAGGGCAAGTCTTAMAATCTATCATAAAAAGAAGGGGTTATGTTCCTCTTCCTGCAGAAGAGAAATAAGAAAGGTAAGTGGAAGAACACAACCAAGCAAGTTTTTTCCATTTATCTAGGACTGGCATAAAGTTTCTAGCTCACATTACAGAAATAAGGCAGTTGTTACCAGAGAGCTTCGCAACATCTGAAATCACCAAAACCAATCTGCTTCTTTATTTTAAATATAATCCTTCACCTCAACAGCACAAATTTAAGATAATACACTCAGTATTTGTCAGTAAGTTCAAGGAGAATGAGAATGAATTGATAATTTTGAAATTAATTCTACACAAGAATTTTGAAAACATTTAATCACTTTGTTACCTCAAACTTCTTATTTCTGCACTGTATTTCCAGGCCTTTTATCCCCCAATTTTGGCTAGACCTCTGAAACACAGCATCAGTCTTCCACACAGTAGACCAAAGTCCTCTACATGGTGCTTTAATTGATGCTCACGTGACCATTCAGAGATATTTTCTATCGCAAACATTCAACTCCTCATTGGGTTTTTTTTTTCCTACTGCATATTCAAATGTCTCACAGTTATTGAGCTACTCATTAACTGACAAATCTATTCATACCAAGCTGTATGCAATACCTCAGTCTCTTAATTATCTTTATGGACAGTAAGTTTATAGTATTATTTGCACAGTACTTTGCCTTCATTCCAAAATTCAATCACATCCATCTCAATTGTATACTCACTTTTTCTTCCATTTCAGTTAGAGAAATAACAAAAAGACTCAAGATTTTTCAAAACTATTTCTTGCATCGAGTGCATAAAAGGTTTAACAGGAAAGGTTTAGCATTTCTGAAAGTTAGATAATAAAGTTGGGGTTATATGCCTACATTCACCTCACATACTGCTACAAAACCTAACCACTGTTCTCAGCCTTCGACATAAAACTAAATGTAACTACATCTTCCATCCACGCACGATGTCCAAACCACTTCTACTTTCAATGCTTTTTCAGACAAACAGGTTTTCACTGTCACTTGCATACTGTGAGACTTTCTGCTTGAAGAATGCAAAGCTAGACAAGATTTGCCACAGACAGTGCTTGGAGTGTTCATTATTTGTATATTCACCCACAGCAGAATGGGACTCTTTTCACAGTCCTTAGCTGTGAATCTGTAATCTGATAAACATTTTACTGCATGAACCACCACTGCAGGCAAAAAAAAGCACTGTAAAGCACCAGCAGTCCTGACTTCCCCTAACAGTTTGTTCCTGCCCCAGACCATTCACTGATATATGCCAGTACTAACCTTTATAAGGCCGCACAGTGAACTGGAATTGTGAACCTGATCTGGCTGAAAACTAATCTAGGGGTGAAAAAACATACCAAAACAAAACAAGAAAATCTGTTCACCATATAGCTGTCTGTGCAAATGTAAAGCAACACAATATGGCGCATGCTTTCAGCAGTGCTACCAGCTGACAAAGTCTGACACTTTTTTTGAGCAAGACTCAAGTCTGTAAGGGCAAAGCTTCCAGTTTCAGCACACGACGTCATCAATGAACCAGCTAGAACTTTTCCATCCTAATTTTATGTCACAGACCTGCCTTACATCTTACTGCAACAAATAAAACCACACTGAATATACTTCTAACCATTTTCAAAAATACATATGTTAAAGTTTCTAAGTTCGCAGGCCAACTATAGCACCAGTGATATACTAAACCATATCATTATTACCTGTTTAATTAGCCAGTTTGTGTTTTGGACTTTGAAATGAAAAAAAAAAAAAAAAGACCCTTTTTCTGATGTTTTAATCATCAACTCTCAATTTCTCCTCAAAAGTTACATGAAATTTATGTATGAAAAAAAGTATATACATACATGCAGTTGAATAGAAGAATAATTTCAGAACACCTATGTACTGCAATTCTTTGCAAGTACTATTTCAGGTACATAACCATTACACTTACTATTACCTCTTATTAATTTTAATACCCTATTTATTTCAATAGTCCAACAAATATGAGTACACAGAAGGACATTACATACATATTTATAAAGTTCATGTACCTGTATTTACTTCTTAAATTTTGTTAGAGAAAATGTATGTGATAGTGATGTTCAAGTACTTTGAATATTAAGAGCTAAAAAAAAAAAAAGGTGTATTAGCCCCTACATTCCAAGAGTTGAGCAATATGCTCTGGGTTTAAGGCTCAGCAGTAATTCAGAAAACTACTGTTGCTGTAGTTACACACAAGAAAAGTTCTCCTTTCTGACCTGATCTGCTTTCAAGTGTTTCCATCACACTAAAGGACAGAGCCCCACAATATTCCTGTGATTTATCTCAGAACTGTAATACAATCTATTAGTATCTTGGTATTGCAGACTTAATTATGCCTTCTCCTGGCTATAGATCTGCTGCCTATCGTATTTTGTTACACTCTAATAACAAGCATGGACAGTTACTGGAAAGCTGTCTCCCTGGTTCTTCTCAATAGAAATGGAACTGATGCTGCTACTTTCATTTCCAGGCTAACATGTTCTTGTGTTCAATGGAAACTTAAAATCAATGAGCCCTACTACCATGTTGCAAGGTAATAAGCATCTGAAAAACCTCAAGAGAAAAAACAGTTTGCTTCAGCACTGGACTCTCATACATAACACCACAGACAGGAACCAGATATTAGAAGCTTTTGATTCAAGCTCTCCAATTTGCATTTATTTAGAGAAGTCAGAAATTCTCTGTCATTTAAAAACCAATACATCTCCAGTGAAGAAAACAAGGCTTTAAGAAATCCACAGGAACTGAAGGTAGAAAAAGCTAACTAATTTAGTTATGTCCATATTAAGGTTTTTACCAACTCTGATTTGTATGTTGGGCCAGAGCAAACTGTCCCTGGGTCTTGCCACATATCAACCTTTCTGGCACAAAAAAAAGAACAGGGAAATGTTGCATATATTAAACTTTGATAACCCAGCCCAGCCCTTTCCAGTCATCATTTCTTATTTGGTACCTATCTGATTGCTATCTATGTATCTACAGTAAAACAACAAAGGCTTTTAGTATACATATAGTCATCTTAGGAAAATAGACTTCTGCTAATGTTCCTATTTTTTCCCTGGCTGCCCAGCAGAAGCGACAAACTACACTAATGAGAGCACAGTCTTGCCATCTCCGTGCACCCACTCCAGAAGTGCTCCGTACACCGCAGCAGCAGTAAACAGGAAGTACAGCCACAGTGGGCATAATATTGATATAGAGCATAAGGAACTGCATCTGTACCTAACAGCAAGAAAAATGTAAGGTGTGGCCTGCTCTTAAAAAACAACCAGATCACTACTACCCAGTCGGTGGTCCGACAATTGAGCTGCAGTAACTGATGACACGAACCCTCTCAACTCACCCTACTTGTGAAGCTAAATGCACTAGCTTGAATAGCTGGATTTCAGCCTCTTCTCTTAACCAGAGCACAACAGCAGCAGAATTCCCAGCAAAGCTGGTCCATTTAGCTGAATATAAGCCTGCAAATGCACACTACTATCCTGTTCATGTGAGTGTCTCCTCACCACATCATCCTCACCAGCTACCAGAACTTGCACCAGCAAAGCTGACGGATGCCACGAAACTTCATTAGTTTGACACACTGTCACAGAATTCCTGAAGGTTCTGAAAATCATCCCACAAAATCACGAAAAAACCCACAGAGCAGTCCTTTGCTCCACAGGATGCATTCCCAGACTGCCATGCAAGTGGTTCAATTCACTGGTGAGGTGTCAAACAGTAAGTAACCAGTAGCTGTAAAATGGCAGTAACAAAAATGGTGTCACTTTGTGTCACTGTGACATAATGGTATTGCTGCCGTTCAAGTAAACAAACATATCAGATCTAATGTTACTTGTAAGGACAGGCCTGAAGCATTTCGTTAGCTAATGGCATGACTAGTTTCTGTTTCAATGTAGTACTTCTGAATCGTATCTCAAAGTAAAAGAAGCCATGGATTGGATTCTACAAGGTAAATCTCATTTCTTTAAAAAGAACCTCCCCCACCCAAACCAAACACTAGCAAAGATGCTCTTTTGCTTGTGACAGGAACTGCAGACCAAGCATTAATAATTAAAGCTTCAAAGTACCATACAAATGCTTTGCCCATGCTGCAGTGCAGTCTCGTGAGAGATGCTTCAGCTCAGTCTGCTCCTGAACCCATTCACTTACTGAACCCATGCTGCAGAAAAACCAAACCAAAAAGCCTACCACCAACCAATTTGTATCAGTGCTACAAGTGATTTCTAGCAAAAGCAAAAAAAAAGCAGACTGAGCCCTCTACTGCACATAACACATGTAAAACACATATAAGGCTTTGTTACTCTGAATCTAAGTAGACATCTTAGTCTCTAATTCAGCAAAGCACTGAGGCACCGATGAAGAAATTCTTAATCCCATCATTAAATCCTTAAACCACTGTTTCCCAACGTAAAGGACATGTTTATCTAGTTGTTCTACTACAGATTTTAGGTTACATTGTAATGAATGACCATTCACAGTGTATAAAACTGTTTCAGAAGAGCTTTTACACATAGTGTAACAAAATACTTTTATATTAGTCATCACTAATAATTTATCTGGAGTTAAAATAACAGTTATGGGTCCTAAAAAGACAGCTGCTCTGATAAAGAAAGTTCAGCCAAATGTATACAGGTCTACATCATATACAAGCTCCTATGTCAATAGGCAGACTCACAGAATTAAAAAAACGGAAAAAAAACCCCTCCAAACCAAAATGAAACCAAAAACTCCACCCATGCACCTACCTAAAGGTATTTTAAGGACTGTTTACGTTCCACTGAGAACAGGATGCATATTTTACTAATACAATATTTGAAGAGAAGACTGTTTAAAGAGTAATATACATCCACAAATGGAAAAAAACCTGAAGCGCTTCCCTAAATCCACCAGTTCTGAAAGCATTTGTAGAGACCTAAGAAGTCCCAAGCAGCTGAACACACATTCTCATTTCTAAACTGCAGTAGAATTCAGTAGTTCAGGATATTTTCACCTGAATGTGACATTCTCTCCTCCTGAAGAAACAAGAGTTATTCAAAATTATTTAAAGCTAATCTGTCCCAGCTGAATATTATTTGAAGGCAGTCTTACTGCTGAGTGTTCAGCCCAATTACAATGTCTCTTCAAAACAGATTAATTAGGTTACTTGTAGCTTTTTATGGTGTCCTTAGGCACTTGACCACAGCTAATAATAAATATCCAGTACTTTCTATCTCCAAAAAAGCAGGCATCATTACCTCTATTCTAAAGATGAGGAAACTGAGACATGAGTAAGCAAAGTCATCTGCCTAATGTCACCTAGCTGAGAGCAGAGAAGTCAGGAATGAAGTACAAGTCTTCAGAGTCCCAGCTAGTAGTTTAACCCAACACAGTCAGGTACAAGTGCCCAATTTTATACACATTTATATACACAACAGAGTATATCCTGTATATCCTCAGATCCAACTGTCCAATTTGTAGTATGCACATTAACAAAATACTAAGCGTTGTTCAGTCACATTCATTTTACAAATATTCTTGTCCTAGATAGGAAATGGAAAAATAAACCCAAAACAATACCGGATGTGCCATTATATAATCATAACTTATATATATATTTCAGTTGTGGTACTGTTCATCACTATTTAGAAAATAAAATAACCAATGGCCTTTACACACGATTCTCTCAGGAAATTTATGCTTTAAGATCCCTAAGTACAGCACCTTAGGAAATGAGGTGACCAGGGCATTAAAACAAAATATCCATTAAGAATCCCTTTATGCTGATCAGTATAGAAATAAAGACTTTTTAAATAATGTTCTGTAATATTAAAAATATATATGTATTATGGTTGAGTTTGAAAAATTAGTCCCAGGTAGAGTCTTAAATATTTTCATTTTAAGTAACTGAAGGTTTGTTACATGTTTATTTATTTCGGGCATAGCCCAAGTTCTCTATCTTGACCAAACAATTTCATTTAAGCAAATAAACTCAAGTAATATACTGGTTTTTTCCCCGATATTAAACAAGCATTGCTTTGCTTCACACAATTCTGAGTGAAGCAAAAATTTTTGTAAATAAATCCTGCAACATTAACAACAAAAGCCCCAAGTTTAAAAGATTAACAGAAATGTCTAGAAAAGTGGTAGTGAACACCTAGAAGTACAAAAGCGTAATCACTATGCATACACAACAGTTTCATTTAACTACTCTAAGCAATAACTTCTGTTAACCCAGCCATATCAATTTACTATGCTGACATCTACCATCACAGTCAAGAAAGCAAACACACTTCACAAAAAAAACATTTTCTTTTTAATAATGATTTGAAAAAAACTCAACCAAACTTTTTTCCATAAAAAACTTACAATATTTTATTTCATAAATGCCTTATTTAACAACCTACAGCAAAATACATTAAAGTTTAATTTTATGAAGAAACAGGTTGCCACTTCCATCAGGAAGCAAAGAGTTAAAGACTGTGCAATTAACCTGAGAGTAAGCACTGGAGAGGCTAGTTTACCTGGTGGACAAAGTTCTAAGGGATGCAAGCCCAGAGAAGGACAGCAGAATTTTGGAAGGGAAGGCAACATCAGCAATACCGGTTCTTACCCAAGCTCATTCCCCCTCCTACTAAAGAACCTGTACTGGAGATAAAAGGAGGTAAAAAAGGGTAATCTGGCTTTATGTAATCTTTCAATCTTTAGTAATCAGGCAATTTTGCTGGTGAAGCTACCAGAACAAACTAAAAAGAGGATTTGTTTACTGCCAAGTTTACTTTGTATTGTGCATTTGCCAACTACTGAGGAATAAGTGTTGCATTTTTTCACCTTGAACAAACTTAGCTGAAAACTTGCTAAGTAGCAAGACATACTTTCCATATCCCATTAGCAGTCTGTAAAATGTTTTAAAAGAAGTAAAATATAGAAGAATGGATAAAATATTTTGTAGAGAAAGCAGGAAAGAAATGTCAAGTGGGTATTTGCTAGCAGAGATTTATAAGAAATTGTTCTATTAGATATAGTGTCAATTTTTTAAAATACAAAACTGACATGGTGAGAAGTGAGATCTAGGGCCTATTCAAGGCCCGTTTAATTAAGCCTTTGAAACAAGTACATGTACCACATCTGTGTTTTACCACTTTCTTATTAGCAACTAGTTATTTTGCTTTTTTGTTTTCCATATTTTCTCAGAATCAACTTCACATCCTGTTAACCAGTAGTTGTGACACTCTGCCAGCCTTTTTGTCAGGAGAGTTCAATTGATTCATGACTAATGATCCACTTTTATCAACTTCATCCAAACCTAACAGTTTACTTCCAGCATGCTGGAGGTACACAGGGCTGTCATAACCAGGTGCACACAGAACATATAATAGCAGAAAGCAACGTGTTATATTGATCACTGACTGATAATAACTTCAGAGCCCATGTCAGGAACAAGACTGGCATTTGCACTGGGTTTAGCTTGTTTTCAGTAAGTTTTCACATGTATTAGCAAAACATCTTAACCACACATCACCCACGATCTAGACCAACCCATGTACTTGACCCTTTTAACCTTTACTGCAGCCATGAAATCAACTTCCTCATCTTTCTGCGCAGGATTGCAATATGCAAGCAAAAGTCCATTTTACATATAAGCACTTTTTAAGTTCGAGTTCTTATGATTGAGGAAGTTCCCTCCTGAAGAAACATGAGTGAAATGGCGTATCTCACACKTCACTGGAGTTCCCTTTACTTTTGGACCATACCACTAAACCAACTTTTATGCACAGGTGTATGAAGAGCAATTTGTTTTGAGGTACTCCCAAGCAAAACTATATTGATGCCTTTGCATTTCACTGCTAATATATGGCACCACAAACAAAACCTCATCTTTACAGCGGTTCTTTCTGATACAAAAGTTCCACTTAAAAACACCTAGAAGTCAGCAGTTCACAAAGCTCAAACCCGTTTGGGATCCCTCCTTAACTTCTTAGCCATTCTGTCTTGTGCAAGAAACTGTACTTATTGATACAGAAGTTACCATATATAATAGAAGAGACAGTGYCACCAAAGAATGTAATCCATCCTGGGTTTTTTGGTTGGTTGGTGGGGTTTTTTTGTTTGGTTTGGGTTTTTTTTGGGTGAGGGGGGTGTGCTTTTTTTTAGTTAGTACCACTGTCAGTCTCATTTTTCAAGAAAAAAACTAACAAAACAAAGCCAAACCCAACCCTTCCCATACCCCAAAACAAAAATCTCCACTCATTTCTGTTTAAAGTAATCAGAACCCCACTCTGGGTACTTCTACAGAAATGTTGCTTCCATCTAGCTTACTTGAAACACTACCATAGTTAGTTATTCACACAGCTCACCACTTCAAACAGGTTTACCAGCTTATATATCATCGTATCAAGTTTGTATTAACATAGTGATTCTTCCTAAGCACTTATGAGCCACTGATTAAAGTTCAGCATTTTAGATGGATTCTTAGCCTTCAGCCATCTCACGTGCTACAGTATTAAGTACACTGCTACATTTCTGTTGTGCCTTCTCTTCCTTTGCATTTAAGTGAGCACACCTCTAACATTCAAAATTACAGGAGGACTTGACAGCATTCAGGAAATGAAATTTCTCCTTTTTAAAACACGCCTTTCTAATTTTTATTTGAGCATTAAATTCAATACTTTCCATTTATGGACTTCTTACTTCGGTTCATTGTCCAACTAATAAATTCAGAGACACATTCTATGCCTGGTTAAACATAACAACTCGCATGGATTTAGTGATGCGTATTAAAAACAAAGAAAAGGAAAGAAAAAAAAAGCAAGCTTTCTTCGGAACAAGGAAGCTGAAGAGGTAGCAGGTTGAGCTGACATTTAAAGGTAAGAACTCAGAAGAGAAGCTCCGGAATTGAATCTAACCTTGCAGCTGATAAGCAGAAAAGTAACAGTTGTAAAGGCAACCAAAACTTGTCAAATTACAGGGATGAAAACCTCTAATCCTTGAGTTTTCAGCATCTTTAACAGTGTTGCGGGGTTGTTTGGCATTGTTTTCTGTAGTGACAAGAACCCTTGCCGTGTGACAAATAACGTTGATCGCACCATTTTCTCCCCTTCCCAAGCTCGGCGTTCAAGGCCTACAAGAAGGAAGCTGCTCCGGCTCCTGCGCGGTGCCATGTCCAGGGGAGAGAGAGGCTCTTTGCCTGACCCTGACGCGGGCGGCGGGGTGGCCACCGGGAGCCCTCCGGGCCGGGCCCGGACGAAGGCGAAAGCTCCGGCCCCCGGAGCGGCTCCGGGYGCGGGCAGCCTTGGGGCGGGCGGAGGGCGCTCCCGGGGCGGCGGGGCCGCTGCTGGGGCGGGGGGCGCGGCCCGGACAGGCCCCGCCGGAGGGACGCGGCCGCTCGGCGGGGGAAGGAGGGATCCGAGCGCAGACAAAAGCGGGTCGCGGCCGGCGGCAGGGTGGGGCTGTGACCGGGCGGCGGCGCCTCCGCTCCCGGGGGAAAGCAGCGGGAAGAGGCCTGGGGTAGGGTGGGCTTCCGCCGGCCCCCCGGCCCGGGGTAGGGTGGGCGTCCCGCGCCGCGCGGCGGGCAGGGGGCGGCGGGGCGCGGCGGCTTCTCTGTCCTCTCCGCCAGGGAGGGAGGGGAGCGGGGCTGGGGCGGCGCCCCTCGCCCTTACCTGTAGCTCGGTGAAGAGGATCTCCCTCTCGGCCGCGTTGGACGCCATTGCGCCGGGGTTTGAAGTCCGCACCTGGGCGCTGCTGCTGCCGCTGCCGCCGCCGCCGGCGGGGAGGGGAGCGAGGGAGGCGGGTCCGGGGCCGGGACTAAGGGCGCATCGGGGGCGGGGGGAGCGCTCCGTGCTCAGGCAAGCGGGCGGGGGTGCACGGGGGGGCCGCCGCTGCCCCCTCTACTCTCATGGGGGTCGCGGCGGGCTATGGGGCGCGGTGCGGTGCGTTCCCCGCGGAGCGGTACGGAGCGGCGCGTTGGGAGCGGTACGGAGCGGCGCGGCGCGTTCCCCGCTGTGCGGTGCCCGCGGTGCGCTCCCCGCCCGGGCGCGGCGCTCGGCCCTGGCAGCGCTCGGGCCGCCGCGGCTGCTGCGCCTGCGGCTGCCGCCGATGTCGCACCATTTGGCTGTCAACCTGTCGCAAACGCGTCGCGGCTTTGCGGCTCCCGTAGCACGTGACTGTGCGGGAAGGAACAGCGGGCTCCCTCGGAGGSGGCGGGCGGCGCGCGCCCCCCCTGCCCCACCCCCCCAGCGCGGGCAGAGCGGTGCGAGGCGCCGAGCGCGGGAAGGCGGGTGCGAGGCCTTTCAGCCCCCACAGCCCTTTCAGCCCTGTCACTCTCCCCAGCTCCGCGGCCGCCTCGCCACCTCCCTCCCTCCACACTCTGCCGGTGGCGCTTCCCCATGCGTTAGGCTCCAGCGCTGGGAATCCTGTCGTTTCTTCCTGTGATGGCGGGGGTTGGGGGGGCGTATGGCGCATTCCTGGTGTTGGGGGCTGCAGGGGCTCGGCTCTCCCAGGCTCGGGAGACAGGTGAAGCCCTCAGTTTGTTGGTTAGCGGAGGCAGGTAGCTCAGGAAGGAGAGGTCACGCTTGTCTCAAGCAGCCACCTGCCGCCCTGGGGACCTGGAGCTGTGGCCCAGGAGGTTGTGGTGAGTGGGGGCTGTAAATGCCGGTTTTAATAGTTTAAAGGGCTAAACATTTGTACTTGGGGTGCTTGGTGAGTTTTTTGGGGGTTGGCACTGTTCAGTTAATCTGCAGACTAATAAGCTGCTCAGAGCTTCAAAATCGGTTTGAGTGTCTGGGAGGAAATGGTTTCTGTTTCCTCGTGGCACCATGTGACAGGACCATTTATTCTCAGCTTCCTGCCTGTCTCGGGGTGGTTTTTTTCACCTGTCCATAAACATGTACTTTCTGTTGTTGACTCTATACCCGCATGCATTCTCATTCCACCCTAATATTGGATGTTGCATTAGGCTAATTGGACTAAGGCAAAGTGCTCTGTGGAAGCAATTACAGCTGTTTGGGTTTGTTTTTTTTTTTACTTTATGCAGTTCATGTCAAATTCATAAGCTGAAACATTATCAATAGATTCAACTTTATGCAAGCACCAGCATTTGTTCTGTTTATGCTACTGCATCTCTGTATAGCTTCAGGCCAATAATAGTCTTTGTTCTAGAACTGCAAGTTAAACTTTGGAGGGTTGGGTTTGGTTTGTTTTGGTTTTTTTGAGGAAAAAGGGAATGGGAGAAGTCAGCATTAAATTACCACTAGTATTTCTAGCAAATTTGAAGCATTTTAAGTGTGCTTACACTTCCACTGTTGAGCACCAAACGAATCTGACAATCTGAAGTACTATCATGCGGTACAAAAGAAGATTATGAACATACGCACAGTTAGCTTCATGTAAAAGAAATATTAAGATAGTTCTACAGTATCAGTGCACATTTTTACTGAAATTACAGTTTCGCTGACATATCTAAGTATGATATAGTTTGATATAGTTCATAATCTTGCACATATGCATATCTACATCTAGGCTTAGTCCACATGAAGTCAGTGGCTTAATTTCTGTTCTATGTGGCCAGGCAATTACAGGCTCAGATGAAAACTTTACTTGCTGATTGTCTAAAAGTCACTATTTCACAAAGACTATTACTCTGTAAAATTTGTGCTGGCACAGCTTCAGTGTCAGTGGGATGAAGAAGTCTTATTTTAGTGGTCACATGGCAGAAGCCATGAAATGCCTTGTGGCGCATGGGGTGGTTTTGGGTACATTGTGTAAGAATGGGATGGGGGAGATGGGGCAAGAAAGACTTTTATATAAGAATTTCTCATTTTGACAATGATAGAATGATTCCAAACTGTATTTAAACTTCATTTGAACTGCTTTTGAGAACAGGTGCTGAAGGATATAAAGTAATCAGAAATGACTGGATTACTGTGACTTAGTGACTTCATACACTTGTCAGCGTGTACATGGTCCATTACTGCAGCTCATCTAGCCTGGTCCCATTGCAAAGGAGGAGAATCAATGCGCTTGCGTGTATATTTTACAAGATGTGCTCAGAGGGAAACACAGATTGTGCCCCAGAGAAAATTCATAGATATATGAGTGGGTGCCAACAAACTTAGTGAAGCTTTGAGATTCTCTCTAAACAGACAGCTGATTTTGATTCATGCTTAACCTAGCCCGCCTACTGAGTGTAGCCTAGAGCATATTATTACCCCTGTCAAGACAAGGCCTGTAATCTTTTTTTGTATTCCCAATGTTATTTACACAGCCTGAAAGGACAAAGTCCTAGATTCTTTGATGGAAATGTAGTGGCACAGGAATCTAAAGAGACACTGGTTTGATAAAACAACATTAGCTTAGCTAAATCTCTGATACTTAATCGTTCTTCCTTCAGAGTCTGGAAAGCCCAAGGCAGTCCTGGACAACTGTAGCTCTGCAGTTGAGTTCTGTGACAGTGAATTACTGAGCAAGAGGGAACATTCCGAATGAGTCCCAAAATAGAAGGCAGTTAAGTACGTAAGTCCAAGAATTTAGCATTATATGGAATCCTGAGTTCAGCCTGTGCCTTAAAATATCTGAATGCTTTTTCTTCAGCCATTATTCTCTTAGCTCATTTCCGCAGTCAATTAACCAGCTAGAAAAGCAAACCGAATGCAACTGATGTCAGTAGTACAGGCTAAGGCCTTTAATTGTTTCTTTTCTTCAGGTTGTGTTGTTAAAGTCTTTGTCACAAAGACCTGGAAAAGTGAATAGCCGAGACTTTCAGTATTCCTGGTACAAAATACACCTTGTGAACCCTTAAGCATTGTACAGAACTCTTTAGATAAATGTGCAGGATACTGTAAGTGAAATCAAGGGGTTTTTTTAGAATAGTTCTAACTAGTCCAACATATCACCTAAGAAAGAACTTTCTTTCACTTGGTGATGCATATAGAAATGAGGATTGACATGTGGAGAGCACCAGATAGGTGTTAATTATATTATTATACTTCTGGCAAAACTACCAGGAAAAAAAGTCATTTCTTATTTAAGCTTCTGGTTAATCTTGCGTGTTTAAATTAGTGATGCAGATCTAGAGGGACAACAATGTAGAGATGTGCCTGGGTATGGGCTCAATAAAACTCTTGAAAGGAAGAAATCAGGTATGATTTACATGTGCTCTTAATAGATGAATAGGGGCAGGGCAATACTAGGCCAGCACCTTTTTAAGCACAGAACAAGCTCTAGGAATTAGTGACCTTTTTAATGGGGTGGTGTAAAGGTTATTTAATTTTGCAAATAATATTGATACCTGTTAAAGGAAATCTTTGTCTCATAGAGCGGGAATGCTAAAATTCACACCTCAAGTCTACTTTGGGATAGTATTTAAATTCTTTCACTTAGAAATAAAGACAATGGTGTAAAAGAAATGTAGCCCCAACATTAGTTTACAAAAAAAGCAAACAAACAAACCACCACTACAGATTTTTAATAATGTAACCATTAGTTGTCCCTGACTTCTAGACATAGCAGTGTAACTCTTGCATAGTTGACCTTCTAAGTTGGATCCTTTGAAGACGTTATGAAATCCTGGAACTATGAGGCACAGAAAAAATGTGATGGAAGAATGTATACGTCTTTGCCTTCTTTGTTTGCTTACTTCAGCCTGAAGATGATGAAAAAATAGTATATTAATGAAGAATAGTACTTTCCATCTTCCTGTTTTGCTTCGCAAATAGTTGTGGGAGTAGAAGAAATCTATGTTTTATGAAGTTTCCAATTCTACACCTTCCAATAGACTTAGGAATAAATATGTCTAGGTCAGGTTAAACCTTGAGACAAAAAATAAATTTATATAATAATTTTTCTTAGACCAACAACTTGCTGCTGTTTATTAAAGAAAATGCCGTAAAGGAGAAAATAAAAAATTGAAAAAAAAAATCAAAAGTGTGGATAATTTTCCTTTTTTGCAAACTTACTACTTCCATTGTACTTCCAAGAAGTTAATTACCTGCCTTTCACTCAGATTTCTCAAAGGGAATTCCATGTAAGGAAAGGCTCCTGAGAGAGTTGGATCTCTCGCTGATGTACCACTGGAAGTGAAGAGGACAAGTTTATAGCACATCATGAATAGAAAACTAAAATGACTATGTAAGTTTATTTAGCTCTTGTGGTGTTTGCAAATTGCGTGTATTCTTAAACTATTCCTTTATTACTCTTTTAATTGCACGACTAATCTTACAACTCCTGTGTGGATTACTGTGATGTAATCATAACCCTCCTAGCAATTGCTGCACACTTTCTACTTAAAATTTATCTTCTATATTTACATACTATTACCCAGGGCTAAGTGTAGGCAGATGTTATGAGGTGTGGAGTGCAACACACTTTATCTTACTATCTGTTTTATTAATTCTGGACCCTGGGAAGACTTGCAGTCAGTGAGAAAAGAGTGCTCAAGGGGAAGGAGGTTCGTTTCTGTTGTTGCCTCCTGTTTTTCTTTTCCATCCTTCCCTTACAAGGAGAAGTCTCTGCCTTATGCCAATTAATGTCAGTGGAACCTTGAGATGAAAGCCCTACCTGTGCAGAACCAGCTGTAAGATCAGACCTCATTTCTCTAAAGGAGATCAACTTGGATGATTTGAAGTAATAGCAAAATGCATTATCTCTTTACATTAAGGCTATGAGCCTACAACTGAATCAACATGATCGATCTCTACACCTGTGCTATGTCCCAGTGATTCTAATTCAACTTGACTATAGGATCCAGCTTATCATACTTGATGTGTTGTTTCTGCGAATGAACTCTGCCCAGATGGACTCTCGTGCTTTCACTGAATCCACTGAAGTGAATAGAGCCTGGTGCAGCACTGGTAACATCAAGACCTTCTTTTCTAAAAATGTGGATAAGAGATCAGTTCAAGCAAGGCAGCCATACCTTTGAATAGTTCCCACTCTCGTTGCTTTATTTCTGTCAATTGCAAGCGCATGACTTCAAATGGTGACTAGGTGAAAGTACCTTAGTTTGTTACAAAAACAAGGCCAGATGAATTCAAGAGTGATTTGAAATATGTCATCCTGTTACGAAGAAGGCTGATTTTCTGAAGGAGTGTAGGTGTAGGCTGTAACCTAAAGTTGCTGTGAATAGACATTAGAAAATTGGGGCTCAGGAGATAATTGAAGGACTTGTACAGCATTAAGGTGCGCAACTTGCTATGATTCTAGGAAAACCAAATTCCTACAGAAGGCTTTCCAAATATAAAACAAACAAAGAGTTTTACAACTTTAGCTGAGGCCCGTATCTGCATTTGGAGGAAAGGGAAATGTATTGCAAAGGATGAGTCAGATGTGGGCATACCCAGAGAAATCTTTGCAAAGGAGATCCGTGCTTGAAAGGCTGCTGCAGGGGTGTCTCTTGCATGCTTCTAAGGTGGGTTTGACCTGCCTATGGGCAGTCTGTTGCTTCCAGAAATACTAGACTGCAGATTTGCCAGCAGCTCCCAGCATGGTATACAGAAGGCAGAAGATTGTGTCTATTTTCCTCTGCATTCTGCTACTGACAGACTGGTCTCACCTTGTGTTGTGGAAGTTTATGTGTTTGACTTGTGAACTTTTGGTTGTCCTCAACCAATTTTTATTTGCTGGTTTGAAATGTACAGCAAAGGCTGACCAAAACAGGAAGTAAGTCCTTTGCATGACATATCTGGTGATGCTGTGTCTATACATCAGTGTTTTCTTTAGCTCTAACATGTTCATGGTCTCATAAAAACTGTGTCAAATGGTCCTGAAACAGCCTCCATCAGACACTCAGTTTTAGATGGTAATAATTTTTGGTCATGATTAACTTGATGGCTGTTTTTTTTCTCCACGTCTTTATCTCTTCTCACGGACAGTAGCCTGCATATGTAACTCTGACAGGGATTGAAGTCCTAAGTAGTTATTAACTTGTACTTAGTATGCAATGTCTCTGAATTAAAAGGGCAGATCTATCTTCATGTAATGAACACTTAGAACAGGACTTACCTGGCAGGTTTGTAGCTGGCTCTAATTGCATTCTCCTTTCTCTGCTGGGACTGACATCCCCAGGAGAGAAGAGAGCTTAACAATTTTCAGAGAAAATGACAATTGCATCAAAAAATCTCRAGAGAAAAACACATTCAAAAAAGTTCTGATACCAAATATGTTAGTGCTTCCCCTTCACTCTTCCTTGTCTTAGCTCCCTGTCTTCCCTCACTCTCAATTTTTTTATTCTCGGTCTGTGGCAAACTTGCTGTCATGTAACTTAGTGCAGCTTTCAATTGCTTTGATTCGCGTTCTGCTGCTTATGAACCCAGTGGTTCAGAGATGGCTTGTTACAGTGTATTCCCTTTAACTGTTATTTAAGCATAAGAGGAAGTAAGACTGTCTCTCTCTCTCTTTTTCTTCATTTTCCTTTTTCTTTTTTCTTTCTCCCCCACCCCAGGAGAGGGATGATCATAACATGAGTGAGCAGGGAAGTTAATCACACATATCCCATTTGGGGTATACCTTTTAAACTAGCTGTAACTGAAATTTCCATACGTTTCAGGTTCTTCAAAGACATTTTCTCTTGTGTGAATAAATCTGCTGGCATTCTCATGTTTTCTGGAAAAAACCACATGGTAGAAAGGCTTGGGTGGGATTTCTGTTGCTAGTTGCGAAGTTACTTGTGGAGTGACTTCTGACTGAGAGATTAATTAAATTTATGTGCTTCTCTTAATTTGCTTAGATACATAGATGGCAGTGATTTTTTTAAAGTGTAATACATTTTCTTGTAAGGACTTAATGTCATGGGTTTTATGTTCTAGGGCAAACACTTAGTGAACATTGAAGGACTAAACTGAATCAGTTTGGGTTAAGTTGTTTCTAAGTTTCTTGAAATGCATTCACTGTAATCCCACACTGTCAGTCTGGCCTCAGATTTGAATTATAATTATGTAATGAAATATAGTAGAAATAGAAAACACTTTCACGTTGATTTGTTGTCTTGCAGGTAGTTTGCAGTTAGTGAACTTGTTTCTTCTTTATAAGAAAAATGAGGCTAGAAGCTGCTGAAAAACATGGGGGAAAATGTTTTGGAGCCTTGATCTGTTTTCTGTACCTACACTGTCAAGGAGCAGTCAGCCAGAGGCAAACACTGAGGTGGAATTAATGGAGGAGAGGTCTGAAGTATACTGGGTTGGTATTTGAAATGTGATAATCTGGATTTTCTTTATGTTCATTCACCTCTTTGCTTGCTGCAATGTTGACATGTTAGCTCTAATGGAGGCAGCTTTTACATAAGTGCTAGAAATGTCTCCAGCTAATTCAGCACGCTCTCATTCTTGACTTGTTCTTTGCCATCTTCTATCTGTTCCCTGCATACACCCCTCTTCCCCCCTGGAAGTAGTGCAGTGGTGGAGCAAAGCATAAAAATGAAGTGTAATAATCTTGTAATATAATAACCAAAATAATAAAGTTTACCCTCCTCCTGTCTTATATGCTTTCTCTCCATTCTGAGATCCGTCTAGTAAGCCATGGAACTGCAATGGCCTTAATGACTATTTGATTGAGATAAGAGAGTTTAGATTGATTGGTCCTGTGCTAAATGTGGTCGTGATAATGATGGACATGATGGGGATACATCAATGATATGTCTTTAGTATCTTTACAACCATGGCTGAATTTTGTAGGACAGAAGTGCACAATTACCTTAATAGTTGCATAAACAGCCTAATGTTTGGGTTTTGTTTATCACTAATCATGATAGATAGTAGTAACAGTTATTAGAAGAAAGCACCACATCTAGACATTAAAAGCATGGATTTTCACCATGGACCTAAACACAACAGTAAATCCAGTTGTTATTTGCACCTGCTATGCAGGTAGAAGTTGATTTAACATTAGAAAAGTGCAATAATGGGAAGGGTAATAAAATTGTATACTGTATTAGGATGCTTGCAGACTTTAGATACAGCAGACAGTATAACTTGTTTTCATAACATTCAAATTATCATATTTATCAATCAGAAATATGAATATTTCATAAGTATAGTATAACAGAAATATTTTAAAAGAAAAAGGTGAAGCAGAGGCCAGTTGGGGATTGCCATTTGCAGGCTGTCCTTAACTCTGATTATTGCTTCCCCTTTTCCCAGCAAATCCAGTATTTAAGAAGGATTGTAAGACCCATGTAATCATTGAGGATTTACTTTCTTGGTGCCTCAGAGCTGTATTCAGCAACACCACCGTTGTTTTGTTTTTTAAACATACACATCACCTTTACAAGGTACAGATAGATATTGTCAGGATGTGTTTTGGATAGTTACAACTGCAAATCGTTGCTTGAAATTAACATTAGATATATAAGTAGACATAGGTTCAACTTTTGGTCTTACACTGACAAGGCACTGTAGTTCTACAGCCATCTTATGTACAACTGATGCAAATTGAGACTCAAGCTAATGAGGTCAAGTCTCTTTTTCTTTTGTGTCAGTACAAAGTATTCTTAATTCTCAGTTTTATACTAAAATACAGAATAATTCTAAGTACCTAATAGTTAGGCTAAGGTTCAGGGTAGGGTGGAATAATCTCTGCTGGCAAAAAGTTCTGATGTCTRTGGTGAATAGAGAGCATAGTACTCTGATAAACTGCTTAATATTTCTTAATGCTTAATGTTTCTGAAGATTAGGGAGTGTAGATTGGTGGATTAATTAAATYAACAGTTTAACTGAAGTGCTTTAGAATTGCAGTTTACCTCACACAGTTTCGAGTCTTTGCTGCAATACAGGCAAAATATAGAAACAGTAGTGTTTATTCAGATGCAGCTTTCCTCTTACTGGCGTAATATGCAAGGACAAAGTATTTCTAAGTGTCCTTAGCATAAAACAGAAAAACAAATCGGTAATGGGAAAGGTGTATTAGCGAAAGAATCTTTATAAATGGAAATCTTAATATTAAATTGCTCCATCTAGTGGAAATCTGCTAAAACTGGTATTTTTCCTTAGTAATTCTTAGCCTTTAGTAATGATTATGCCTCTTAAGAATTTAAGATTGAATTCTTCTTTTACGTAGGAAGCTCTCTACCGAGGGAACTGCACATATGGTAAGGTACAAACTTTCATTTTCCTTCCAGTTTGTTCTAAGGATTTTTACACTTCACTTCAATGGAAGCAAGCCTTAGGTGTCCAAGCGTCTGAACTGCTTTTGAGATCGTGGTTTAAGTGCCTTAATACCTTTGGTTCGAGTTCTTCTTGGGCCTGGGAGGGAAAATAGAGAAGCTGGATTGCATAAATAATACAATAAGGATGAAGTCTCTAATTCTTTGTCAAAGAGTTAAAATACACAGTGAGTCATGTGCTGAGTACAGCATGCTGAGATACACCGCACGGCCTAACATGAGAGACATTTCAGTTGCAGATTATTTCATCCAAGCCTTAACTGGCATCGATCCTGTACTTTTCATAATAATAATGAACTAATTGAATGATTTGTTAATGACAATATACTTTGTAAGCAATTGGAATTCTTATGCCAATCAAGGTGAAAACACCTGTGTTTCCCAGTCATATGAAAATAGGGAGAAAATTCAAAAGGAAAATGTTCAAGGAAAGGTTTAATCCAGACATCTCTGATGCCTTCTTCCTTTGAACACCTTGAAAAGACAAAAAGATAAAAAAGAAGGGAGCTCTTGAGGAGACTTGCATATTTCTTGCTGCCCACTGCTGTGATCCCTTGTGCAGCTGGCTTTAAAGGGAACTGAGGTGCTTAAGAATGCAAAATCATGGAACAATGAATCACTTCCAAGGTGCTTGCTTGGTATTGTTTTTCTGTTTCTGAATGGAGCTCAAAACTGTGCAGCCAGCAGCTGAAGTCCTGCAGAAAACAAAAAGTGTTTAAAAATGAAAAGCAAGAAAAAGGCCTAACTGAAATAGTCTAAACCCAAGTTTTAAGTATTAGATTTGAAACAAAGAAAGCTGGCTGTTCTTGAAAATGTAACAGGTGCACTGGACTTGCTGACTCCCCTGTCCTTAGTTTTTGTCATTCGTTTTTCAGTTTTGGTTAATCCACTACCTAAAAAATGTATACACCTTTAATTTCCTGATAGATTAATTCTCTCTTCTTATTATTCCACATCTAAATACTCCTTTAATTTTAAGAAACTGCTCTATAAGACTAAAAGAGTTGCATTGTATTCCAAGACTCTTGTTTTTATTATTCACTTGAATAATGGAACACAGACCTTGTAGTGCACTTTTCCAGACTTCCTCTCCCCAATTAGTTCAGTCACTTAAAATTGCAGATCGCTATTCCCATCTTCCTTTCCCAGGCAAATGAACCCATTAAATATCACAATTGCATAACTTCTCTACATGCTAACTAAAGTTTCCTTGCAGCATGCATTTTAACCTCAGCTGTTATACTTTTGATTGAACTTGCAAAGTTTGAAATATAGGTAGCACATCCTGATAATAATGCATGAAGAAATAATTAATTGCTGTGAAATGGAATGGTGCTTTATCTTAAAACAGTAGAAATTTCCTTTGCATTAATTAAAAATATGTTCTTGTTTCCTGAGGCAGATACATTGTTACAGTGTGCTTTATGATGATTTGTACTGGTGCAATTCTGTTCCTCTCTAGGGTTGCTTTGTTGGGTCTTTGATATTGAACAACATCTATGCCATTTTACTCCTCATCCCATCCCAAATGCCTTATTTTTCTAATGAAATGTAACTGTTTCAAGCCTGAGCCAGACAGCAGCAGTCCCAGGAAACAGTCAGAGTGTGCATTGAGGGAGACCATATTTAATGTATACTCTTCTATTGTTTTGAAAATGTGCTCGTCAGAATCTGGTTGTTACCCACATGCAGCGTAAATAAATATTTGTCATTGACCACTTTTTCTTTAGGCTTCATCTTTGCTTCTGCAATGCTTCCTTGATTTCTAGCAGAGAAATGTCTTTTTAAAAATGTTRTGGGTGGATACAGAAATGATGGGCATTTTTATCTTTTTGCAAGTTACTGAGAGTACCTGTCTGCTGATCCATCTGATCTGAGCCTTTTCTCTGAACAGCTTCCATAGGACAGTTCATGACTTGCAGAGTGGTTGGGGTTTTTTAACATTATTCTGGACTTGAAGAACTTGCTTTCCTGCCAGATTTCTGAAGATTTTGGTCTCATGCACCTTCTTAATTAGACCAAGGCCATGAAGTTTTGATTCTGTCACTCTGTCCTGTGGCATTTTGCATTTTACATTGTTTATCATATCAGGTTGCTTATTTCATAAGCTGCATGCTGGATTGCGTGACTTAATTGGGCAAATAACCATTATTCTATTTAATCAAAAAATKACTCTAGATCTCCAAGCATGGCTAACCTCTTTCATTTTGGATTGTAATAAAGTCTAATCTTACTGATTATTCAACCCTTTTTCATCATATAGAAGTTATCTCCCCGAAAGAAATAGATGAAACTTTTTTTTTACTTTTTTGTTTCTTTGTTTACAGTTTATTCTTACCATTGATGCATTTTTCTAGTTCAGTCAGGTTTAACCTCTTCTTAAAACTTCTTTCATGTTTCTTATTGAGTATCATATTCTAACTTCTGTGGTGTTTCCATGGTTGGCCTTCTCTTCGCTAATTGGAAATAACTGATTTTCACATCCACATCTAATCAAAACAATGTCCATGTCAGTGGTGTGTACTGTGAACAAAGAAAACCAGCACGTGACTTCTTGTCTTACACATATTTCCATACTGACAGGTAAGAAATCATTCTACTCAGTTGTTCTACTCAGGTTTGTTTTGGTTTGGGCTTTTAACCTCTGATACCATGTGGCCTTCAGGAAAMATTTCAGTCCCAGTACTGTAGCTAATCTGAAATTATTTTAATTACATCTCTTCTGTGACTGGGGAACAGAATATGGACTATTTTGGTGCTCCTTTCCAGATTTACTGCTACCGAAGCAGAAGTCCACGTTGAGAGGCATTTTTTTCAGTCCATCAAGCTCTCCATGTCTGCATTCACATTTCCATGAAATTGTGAATCAAAGCTTTAGAAGCAGAACATCAGAATCAGAATAAGGCATTCTTATTCTGAACAGGTGGAATCACATGGCATTTCATTAGCGTACCTATGAATCCATGTGTAGAAGTCCTGAATTTCTCTGCCCTGTTGGAAAGATAACAAGTAAAAAGGACTTTTAAGTACAGAGCAGAAAAGTGGCACCGTACTTGGCTTTTGCCAGGATTTCTGACACTTCCTCTATTTATTGCTAATGTGAACTTCCCGCTGTTTAATTAAACATGGCTGTTCATGGCATCCTATTTTCTTTAGCAGATTCCAATCACAGCAGTTATTGTCAGACTTGACAGACTGGCAGCTGGAGATATGAACCAGGCATAGTAGGGAAAAATTTAGGTGTTCAAGGACTCTTAGATCTCTCTTATCTCTTCAATTGCTTCTCTTTTGTTTCCTTTTTGTTTTTTTTCCTGTTGCTCTAAACTGACTGTTATTCTCCCAAAGTAGAATTGTGGGTTTTAAGTTTTCCCTTGTTTCCTGTGAATAAAAAGTGGCTTGCAATATGCAAGGTGATTTGGAATAGCGAAAAATAAGGGATTGCAATGGAGACAAACATCCACTAGAAGTAGCATATTTTAGTCTGCTTTCCAGGTTTAGCATTAGATTTGTGTGTTGTGGTGTAGAACTGKACATTTGTAGAAAGCTCCCACAGAAAGACAGGATCTCCTTCTGAAGCACATAGGTCCTATTTAATAACACTTTTCTGGAAAAAGTCTATATATTGTGCCCACAACAAGCAAGACAAGGGATTCAACCTCTGATTAAAGGCCCAAAAAAAGTCCTTGTGGGATTTGAACTGAGATATATGTACAGATGTAGCTGTTATATGTATGAGAATGTCTTGTGCAGACCGAAGTTAGAAGTTGGTAACTATTGTATTTGAACAGATTAGGAGTCTGGAAGGCTCATGCATCTGGATCATATGATTTTGTATCTGTTAACAGGAAACAGGCCTGTGTTACATTTCAAAAATGTATAAGGATGCAGTGTCCCACRAGGCTATAGGAAGTGCATCTAACTTACTGAGAAATAGAAACACTTGTGGCTTTCTAGGGATGAGATCRTTTCCCAAGGCTGATAGGATGCTTTGCTATGAAGGATGGATAAATTATGTTTAACTTAGTTTGAAATTTGCCTCCTTTAAAGATAATGTTATGTCATGTTTATTTGCTGTAAGACAGTAATCACATACTTCTCTGCATATTCTCCTGCAAATAGGTCTGCATCATGAATTTCCTGTACACCATCACATTTATTGTTTGCTGCTTCTAGGTCTATTAGAAATGCTTTCCAGTTACAGACCTAATTCTACAGCTCACCCACCTTGTCAACCACGTAACTTGCCATCCTCACAAGGTTGCTGATCTGATCTTATGACTATTTTCTTTTCCTCCGCACAAGAGGTGACTTTGAAATGACCTCAAAACATTTGCTTTACTGTATGCGCAGTTATGAAAGAACACTTGGGTTGTGGTCCTCAAATAGTAGGCTCTGCCACTCATATGAGGATATGGAAAATTGTGGACTCTCAGCCTCTGAAAACAGATATGTCATGCTTTTCTAACTTAGTAAAAGCTTGAAGACCTGGCAAAAATAAATGGGAATTAGTTTGCTGAAAAGAGATCTGGGCGGGCTGAGAGGGGGAGCCAGGAAAATCACCAGCAGATCTGTTAAACTCGAATTCTAAGCAACCAAAGAATAGCTCTCCTCATTATTTGTGTTAAGTCTCTGTGGTCACTTGGAGAAGAATAATGTGATAAATAACAATCTAAATGGATCAGTACTATCAGTCATATCATCTTGCTTGGTTTCACTCTTTGATTGGATAGCTAATTAAGTATTAAAGGGGTTGTATACCTTTGTAGTTTCTGTTTCATTTAATTCAGAAAGTGCAGTAGGGAATCTCTGCTTTTCAGAAAGATTTAGTAACAGCATGCAGGCAAATGAGACTGAACTGCAGCATGTGAATAGTGACTGTGGTCTTGCCACTGCAAAATCYCCTGTTTGAATTGAGTAAATCCAGTTTCTTGGACTGAGTATACACAGATTATCTGACCAACTTAAGTATAGTAATGCTAATGTTGTTTCTTGAGGCCTGTCCCTATGTGCAGATGCTTTAAAGGTGGAACTATACTATGGCATTCTTGTGTGATCTGCCAATTATTTGTTATTTTATCCAATAAGTCATCTTCTAGGGTAGGGTTGCAGGTAGCTTTTCGGTTTGTTCTGAGATTCCTAGATGCCCGAAGGCTCTAGAATATTGTAAGCCAAAGCATGGAATCCTATATAAAAAAAAGACTTCAATCGTAATGCATCTTTTGCTGCTTAGCATTAGTGAATTSTTATCCCACAGAAAGTCAGTTTTGCTCTAGAAGATAACCTGACTGCTTATCTACTTGAGAAAGTTCAGAAGCAGCTCATTAGCATCACATAAATAAAAGCAGAATCAGGTTTGTGTTTCTAGAAAGTTCATTTGTAGAAACCCAAACATTTGTAGAAGACAATTGAAATAACAGGAGTAGTTGGGGTTTTGTCTCACCTTATGGAGAGAGATTAAAAAAATAATACTTTTCTCCTTATAGTGAGTTCCCTGAAGGCAACTAATTTAAGTTCAAAAATGCCAAACTTTTTTGGGATGAATTAGAAACTTTGCCTAGAGCATGTTAATAGCTCTCCAGTGAAGAAACAGTCTTCCCACCTCTGCAGGGCAGTTCATCTTATCTTGGTTTTTTTTAAACAATTATTGTGAAGACACACATGCCCAAAATATCATCTACTGTGTATTTTTCATACCTTTCTGTTCTTAACAGGAAGTTGGAGCCCTTGGTCTTTCTTACGTTGATTTGACGTTGTTTTTGTAAGTGGAATGAACTTCCTTAATCAGTAAAGCAGAAAGATAGATGGAACCTGCTTTCCAAACTGTTTCCAGAGATAGTGGAAAGCACTCAGTGGAGGCTTTTGTTAATTTAAACTATTGGGTTGGCAGTCTTGGCCACTCTCTTCCCCACTAGGATGGGGAGTACAAGCTTTTCTGTTCCTGCTTTAGCCACTCATTTTGTCACTGATGACTGAATGGTTAAGATGCAAGGATAAAGGAAGTAGCTGAATTACCACGCTCATTTAATCTTCTTTTTAACTATTGAGATTTCAGAAATAATGCCAATTGGAAAAACTGTAACAGCAGTTTTGGCATTCATATGAATTAAATTTCACAAGTGTATCAAATTCTGTATAATGATTTTCCTACAAAGATTCTAATTCTTCTGGTTTTACTTGGTCAGAAGCCATATTGAAGACGCCGTAAGAACTCTCAGATCTACGTTTAGTGTTTGCCTCAGTTCAGTAATTGTTTTCTTTTATGCGACTTTTTAGAGCGCTCTGACAAGGAAGGAATGAACAGCTTATCTTATCAAGATTTATAGTCAATAGCTTCTGTAGTCTTGTGAAGAAGACATCTGCTGTGCAAATAGCAAGGTTAAAGTGATTGCACATGAAGTAAATACAAACTTCAGCTAGTATTTCATCCTGAAAACCAGTCTGAACAATACTTAGATAACTTCATGTAATGAAAACCCTTTCATAATCTTGACCTGTATACAATTTTGTCAAATCCAAGGTCAGATAGAATTTAAAAAATAAGCTTTATTTGAACTTCTGTAACCATGATTTCACAATTGTAAGCATGCTCTTTAATAAAAAAAAGTACTAGTATTGTGTGGTGGGGTTTTTAAAAAATTCTTATATAAGTCTCAGAGTTGTAATAGAAAAGAAAGTATTATCTATTTGTTTAGGAAATATCTTCTAAACCATTGCAGCAGCAGACAAAAGGAATTCATTTCAAATTGATTAATGTGCTATAAGTATCTGGAATTGCTTGGTCTAGTCACTTTGTTGCTTTCTCATCTCTCTGAAAAATCAAATGCAGCATCTGAAGATTCCTGATTGATGCTGTCAGCTTTGTACTGATATTACAGTGCATTTCAGGAAATGTTCAAAGTGGGGCAATAATTTTCAATCTATTTTCAGGCATGCTGCAGTAAAGTTTTTCCATCAGATTATACAAAGTCCATTTCCCAAAGAACTGTGCGTTTTCGTGTTGTGCATTTGTGGGCAGGTGCTTTTACATACAGACCTTTATAAATATGTATGAGAAAAYGACGTATTGGTGATATTGCCTACTGTTGTACTATGCCAAAGTGCATTTTTTTTCTCCATAACCCATACTTCCTCTTTTTCTTGTATTCAAGCTTTAATTATTTTATTTTCTCAGAAGCCATGTGTAACTTGGTTTCAATTAATTACGTATGTACAAATTGTCCAAATCTTGCTACAGAATGTTTCAGGACCAAATTCGGTAATTCATTGGTAAGAATGTTAAAGTATAGGAAAACGTAACAAAGATTATTTTCCTGCTAAATAGGGAATTTTGACAAGATAGTAGTATTAATTCCTATATGTGTTTTTCTCAGCTTGCAAGGAAAGCATGAATTACCTGAAATTATAAATTCCGCAAAGTCATGTGTGGATGTGATTTGGCCAAAAGAAGTTCATGCACCTAAGCTTCCTGAAGCTGTATAAAAATCTTACTTTTGATTTGGTTTCTTTATGAAAGCATTCAGCAAAAGAAAAGCATAGCCTTTGGTATCCATAAGCTGTACATGCAAACTCTGCAGGCGATCTTGAGCTGCAATAAAGGTGGAAATAGAGAAAAACTCTMAAATTTCCTCAGGAACCCCCTTCAGTTCACAGCAGAATGGCTGGCTGCTTGCCATGCTGTCACTGGCTGCTGGCCAGCACCAGCACTCTGTGACCTCTTCTGACACAGCTGAAGGGCTGAAGGATGAGTTAATGCTGCTTCAAGTACCATTAAGGAATCAAATTTTAAATGTGGATTCTCATCCACAGTGGTGTGGAAAAGTCCATTGCTCTGAGAAGGAACCGGGAAAGAGAAACTTTCTCTTAAATTTAGATTTCATGTAGCTGAATAAAATGTGCCTTTTTTCTTCTGATCACCCCCATAAACAGTATTGCCATGATTTATATAGAACATCTCATGTGTGCACTCTGAAAGCTGCCTAATATATAGTTTTCAGTGCTCTTCTATCTTAGTCTAAAATACAATGGAATATCCTGATTCAGGAAAAAAAATAGCAAAACACATTTAAGCCTGTACTTAACTTCCATTGACTGTAATGAGGTTAAAATAGACTTGCAAATTCTAATATGCGTAGGTATTCTCACTTAGAAATACTTAGGAAAGATTATTTCAGGATATTAATTCTGAAAAATGGAATGCTGACACKTAAAAATTCATTGAACACATTTTGGAGAAAGTATTCTGCCGTCTTGAAAGCAAAGCAATTCTGTCTTGAAAATCTGGAAGTGGAACATAAACACGATGAAATTAGGATCATTGTGATATAGACATTAAATAGGGTCCCCTAATGATAATGATTTACCAAAATTATTTATTTTAAGTAGCTGAAGCAGTAACACAAGTGAATATTCTTTTGCAGTATAAATTGTGTTCAATTCAGTCTATTAGCTTGCCTATTGCTGCAGTGAAGTAGGCAAAGCAGTTGCATAATCAAGTCTTTATTGTATTGGTATAATTTGCATGTTTTCTTTATTGTTTCAGAACCATCACAAATTATTATGAAACACTTATTTTCATGCCGCATGGATGATTGAAACTGCTGAGTGAATTTCTCCATATTTTGGGGGTTGCGTGATAAGGAAATATCCAGAGATACTCTGGTTTTGTCTGTTATATAGCAAAGTATATTTTCCTCTTTTTTTAAACTGCAGCATATGCAGCCTGATTCTTTGTTGCTGGTGACTTTGTGCCACAAAAGTTATCAATAGGGCTGTATCCTGAACACCTTCCTTCCTATGAGCAGTACTTGTACAGAATTGTACTTACTTGTATGAACAGTGCCATTGTTTTCAACTTGACTGCATTTACAGGGATGTGCTCTCTGTAAACTTGGCCCAGTGAGACCAACTACAATGTAAAAGGAAAATTCTTGTCTTGAATTCACTGCAGGTTTGAACTAGGCTTACAGTAGCACTGATTAAGCTCCACTATGCTGTTTGAAAATTTACTCTTCAAAATGAAAGACATAATCAATAATAAGAATTTTTTTCTATTTAGATGTGGGGGAATGTCAGTGCTTTGGTTAATAAAGTTGTTACTGTCAAGAGCAGCTCTAGTCTTAGTCTGATCCTATTCTGAGGCTTGATTATCAAGGGCTGTTCCACTGTCTTGTGCTAATCACAGATCAGTTTGTGGCTCTGTGTGTTTTGTAGTACAGTGCCCCACAACTCCTTCATCTCAAGTACACCACTCCTGTTTTCTGTGGGTGGCTAGATATTGTAATCAAAGTTAATAGTTCCAAAAAAATTCTGCCTCTAGTTGTAGGCTGTTTTCTCATGGATTGTAACGAAAGACAGTAATTTTCAATGTTCAGGTGTTTGCAATTCTTCATTCAGTTTTCATTTATAGAATGCTACAGTTTAGCTAAGACAATCTTTTGGATATAACAGTGTATTGTACTGTTTTTCTTCCAGTTCTGGGTCTATATATGTTTCTTTTTCTAGGTTAAGGAGAATTCATTTCCTATAAAACTGTCTTCTGTTTTTTTTTGGTAATTAGGCCTGGAAATGTTTTGCATGACATTGTAGCACTTCTTCCCCATTCTATTTTTGTTTTGCAAAGTGACATGCTGGGTCTGTGCTTGTATTTTGTAGTGTTTGCCTTTGGTCGGCACTGTGTCAACGCAAAGCTTTAAAAACAATAAAATACTGACTTTGGGGGAACAGAAAGGCTGAAAGATTGGCTGTATATCTCTTTAATTTTAAAATTATAACAATAGTCTCAGATACAGTTTATATTAGCACCTCTATCAGGACTGAACCACCTTCTCCCAGAAAGTACATCTTCCAGACTTCCTGAGTACATGAAACACTTCCCTTAAGAAAGCAATTTCCCTGGAGAATCAGTGAGCTTTGCCACCTCCTTGTCCTTCTTGAAATGTCCTGTGCTTCTGGCCCTTTAATTTGATGTGAGGAGTTCCTGCACTCAGGCAGCAAAGAGACAGATTATGGCAGAGGCAAATCAGTATTATGAGAAACATGTAATGAGCCATACAGCCTGCAGAATTCTGGACAGCATAAAGGGGAGACTCTTACAGACAGTTTTCTCAAAGTTGTGTCATTAGCCTGGTAACCAGAGTTAAGAGATAAGAGAATTCTTAATTAGGGACTGGAACTTTCTTCTTGTGTTTATTGGAAGCTTGTTTTTCTAAAGGTTATACGGTGTATTTTCAAGGGGTCTGATAGCTAAGCTGTAGTAACCTGACCTGTCTTGAGTTTCTATCATTAGTGCTTGCAGACTGTGAACTAAATCCCAATTGGTAGTTCATAAGACAGTAACTGGGAATATCTGAAGGTAACCAGAATTTATAGTAAGTTTTGATTCTGGAATCCTTGCATAAGTAATCCTCTGAAATCAAATTGTTTTCACACAGGTAGTGCAACGAGAACTGGGTAGGGAATCCCATTTTCTCCAAAAGCTTTTCTCTTATGACTATTTTAACATTAAAGTTGATAGAGGCATAGCTCCTGAGTAACAATTACACCCTCTCCTTCGAAAGTATGTTTTGGAACTAATAATTGAGAGCACTATATAAGGATAGGAAATACAACTTTGTGAGATTTCTTAAATAACTGGAAAAAGCTTTTGTTCTGGAAAGAGGAAGTGTGTAGGTATGCAGGGGTGGGAGGGAGAGGGAAGGGTGTATAATAGTTCCTACTGTAGTACAAACTATGCAGGAACAGAGCTATCAGCAAAGTGGAAAATAGGAATCAGCTTTGCTTCTAAGGAAAACAACTCCCAGGAGGAAGCAAAAGTCCATATGTAATACCATAACTGCTGATGTGCTGTTACTTCCCACAGCACAATGAAAGTTCAGCTTATTTTGTTTCTTAAASTGGTATCCATGAAATTATGGAAATTTTCATATATAAAATTTAGTACAGGGTATCTACTAAAATAATATCACCTGCTGCAATGTGTATTGTCCTCTGTTATTCATCTGCAGAGGGGGAGATGACAGCAAAAGAAATCTCTTGCAATATGGACTGAAGGGGTATTATAGCATTCTCTTAACCAGACCTCCTGCCCCAGCACACTCAGCTAAGCCTATGACATGCCAGAGAATTATCAGTATTGAAGAGGTTACGGTTTCTGAAAGCAAATTTTAGCCTTACTTCAGTGTCTGGTTACCCTTATTGAACCCATGCTTATAGATGTATATTTGTCTTGTTTGTTTGTTCAAAACTTTGAAATCTGTGTCCCTTATTTAAGCCAGTTAAAAGGTGCTGATGCACAGGTCTTGCCTACATTGAAGAGGCAGGAATAAACGTTCTCTTCTTGCAGACCCTGGTGGGTGGACATGTGATGAAACTTCCTCTGTCTTCCTTCCACCAAGGAAGTTTATGCAGCAAGGTGGAAGTGCTGGTGTCCTGTCATGTGACCATATGTGACATGTGGTCAGGGAAGCTAAGCTTTAATTGATATGGAGCTTTTGTCCCCTTAAATACCCCAAACGTGACATTTCAAAATAGTTGCGTTGGTAAATATTTAAGGTTGTAGTTATGCTGCTTGTAGGGAGAAGGAAAAGTGGGGTAACATGAGGTATGATCTCCGCTTTATGCCGGTAGAGGTTTTGTATACATGAATTTACACTGGCAAAATTGTTGCTGCTGTAATCTGTTCTATACATTATGGCTTAATTGTATTAGGATAATGCACGTCACCGTTACATTCACAGTAGGAGAGCTTTGGGGGTATCCCTGCATTAGAGTGCTTAGAGTAGAGGTATAGCAGGAGCAAATGGCAGACACGTTTCTGTATGAGATACTAATTGTTATTTACTCGTGTCACTACAGCTTCACTGAAGTTTGAGGCCCTTGCATACAGAGTAAGGGAGAAATTTAAAATCCCGGAATATCCGGGTTTTCACTTACAGCTCTCACCAGGAGGCTGCTGTCACGGCTGCTGGGAACAGGTTGATATGGAGGTCTGAGGTGCAGCCATGGAAAATACGTTAGTTGAACGCCCCCTAGCTGAAATAATTTTCAGAACATGGCTAAGACAAAGGTTTCCAGGGGATTCCAATCTATAGTCGGGAGAATTCCACGTTCAAACTTCCTTGTTTGTTGGCTTCAGCTCAGCCAGGCAGTTACTCTAAGGATGGATACGTTTATGTTCATATACTGATCATTTTAGAAAAGTATTTTGCGTTCAGGAAGCAATCTGCATTTTTTGTTCCTTTTAATTAGGTTGGTACAAATTTGGAAATATGAGGCTGTGCTTGCAAAACTCATCTGAAAACTAGATGGCCATAGATGCTTTCATACTTTAGAGCCAAATTAAGCAATCCTTCAAATACAAGTGTTGTAGAGCTCTGTGCTTTCTCTATGTCATATATTGCACAGACACTTCTTAAAGCAAGAGAACTCTGCCTTTTCTATTAGTACAACTGATTGATCTTTGAGTAAGCCAGTAGCATTGGTTTTACCTTTATCGAAGTGGACATTTTAATATAGGGAAATAAGAGAAGGAACACATCTTTCATATAGTTAAGACTTTGTTCTATTATATACACACAATGGCATTGATTCTACACCTTTGTTGATCAGGTTGCTCAGCATAGATCCATCCATAGGAATTTCTCAGAGTCTGCCAACACTGTGTACATTCAGGAAAAGTTTTGATGTCTCCAGTTACTGAATGATTTCTATTGCCCATATTCTCTCTCTCTCTTTCTCTCTCTCTCCCTCTCTCTCTCTCTCTCTCTCCATAAGTCTCATTTTAATATCATGTTAGAGTGAAATACATGGTCAGTTTAAAAAACCCAAAGCTATACAAAGTTAAGCATCTCAGGTGATCTGCTTAACTGCTACTTGATTTTGGACAGGCTCTTCTGTGAGAGTTTCTACAACCATTAAAAATGTGTCACGTAGCTAGAAAGCAGGTGATAGGCTTCTTAAAATGGCCATACAGCCCTTCCTTTGCAATGCAGACATCACTGCTTACACACTATAGAACCGGGTTGTCGAGGATGAAGTAGTATTGTATCAGTAGCTTAGCCTGGTAGTTGCAAAAATCAAGTCATTGAAGATTAGAGACTTCCTTTCCTGACGTTATCGAATGAGTTTTTGTTGTCTCACTGTTTTCTGTGCATGTGAGAGTGCATGAAAAGTTGGACTGTCACCACAAGCTGTCTATATATTATTTGCTTATTTTTCCTCAAGCAGACTATACAGAACTGAGCAGAAGTAATTGATAATACACTACAGAAAATGCTGTCTTCAAGTTTACAACAAGCGTAACAGAAGTATATTTGGTGTGTCTCAACTGCTAAGCAACAGCAGTTCCGAGTAAAAAAATTGACAAAGGTTCAGTACTTCCATCCCTTCCAATTAGTGCTGAGCAAGATCTGGTCTCCCTTGTATTTCAAAAAGCAAAAAGTAAGCTTTTAAGCAACTTGTAAAACAACATCATCTTGGCATTCTGCAGAATGTATAAAACCAGCAAAAAAGCACAACTCCTGTGTTTTCCTTTGTGGATCACTGTTATGTTCAGAGCGTTCCTGAAAACTCTGCCTGAGATCTCTTTTCTCATGGCTGTAACTGAGCCAGTAGGCTGGTCTAAAAGTTGGTGTGCTGTCTTTTAAGGCCCCTGGTCTTTTTTGCATCTTTGGGGAAACCAAGACTGGGAGACACATGATGGAGTACCTGAAAGCATAGGATAGTAGCTCATTTCCAACTCTAGCTACCTAACATTTTAATGGTTATAGGTGTATTTCCAACAAGTACAGATTTTTTTTAATGAAAATGAGTGAGTTCAAACTCTAGAATTTGAAACTTACTTTTGCACAGTTCTTTATGGAGTGTGATCAGAATATGGTCTACTGCTAAGAATACAATAACAAGGCATGGCAATTATAAAAAAAAATCCCTTAATTTCTCACAGGATTTTTTTTCCCTGTATTAATTATTCTTTATTATAATTTGATAAAGGACAAAATTACGTTTCTCTCTCCTCATTCTCTTCCTTCCTTCCTTCCTTCCTTCCTTCCTTCCTTCCTTCCTTCCTTCCTTCCTTCCTTCCTTCCTTCTTCCTTCCTTCCTTCCTTCTTTTCTCTCTTTCTTTCACGGATTGGGAATCTCACTGAAAATAGGTTGCTAAGTAGTACTAAGGAATTAGTTCATTTATCAGGTTATCCATTTTAAAGCAGTTATCTAAAGCATGCTGCATATGAAAATGTCCAACAACTACATTTGTAGTTTTTGTATAAATAAAGAAGTGATGGGTGCATCTTTATATGTATTTTATGTATACTACTTTCAGTTAAGAAATGTATTTGCTGGTAAAMCACTTGAGAAGATTCTTAGACTTGAAAAATCAAGAAAAATATTTTAGTTAGACATTAGTTTACTTGTATAAGTCTTGAATATGCTAGACTACAATGATTATTATCAAACATTAATGAACTACCTGCCTGCACTAAAATTAAAAAAAGATGACACAAACTATGAATTACTATATTAATGTTTCTGAACCATTATTAGCTAATTCCACTAGCACCTACTCATTAGTTACTGATGCCCAAATTTAATACAATTGCTGTTTTGTGTCAAAGTAGCAAACCCTAATAAAGAGACAGAGGAAATTAAAGTTTAAGCTGTATTAGTTTAGCATGTGTTTAAATCATGCTGCCAAATTACTTCTGTGTTTAGCTAAATAGATAACTATAGTCATGAAACCTCAGTGAAAGAAATGGATTCAATAATTAAATACTTACAGTCATACAAGTTTGAGTGTATAACACTGAGTCAGGATTTTGGCTTACCCCTGCAATTGACATTTTTACTACAAAGATCTTTCTTTGGATCCCAATGCTTCAAAAAAATCTAGTTCTAGACCCTTCTGTAACAAAATATCAATATGATGTCCTTCTGTTACAGGCACTACAGAATGCTCCTATTACAAACAGATGGGTTATCTAATACTCATTAGTGCCTCAACCGTGAGATTTTGTTGCCGTTAGAATGTAATCAATCAGGAGGGAGAACTATTTGTTGCTTGTCTAGTGCTGTAGTAATTCATTCTCTATAGATCCTCATTAGAATGGAAAATTACAGCTGTAGAAATGTCTTAGTTTCAAGAAGCAGAAGCACCCTTTTTCTTTTCCCTGTTTTCAAAATAAATGTTCCATGGTTGTAGGTAAAGGACATGGGCATTGGAAGAAAAGCATCAAATGGCTGGTAACTTAATCATTGCATTTTTAGCCATGGTGGAAGTTCCCTGCTTTATAGAGCTGTGCYGGTTGCTACTTTAAAACTAAGTTCTCTAAGCTCTACACTGACAGAGGAGAAAGAACCAAGGCTGAGAATCAGTTACTGTTGGAAGTACTGACGTGATTTTATGCAAGGTCACAGGAATTGTGGCATTTATTTCCTTCTGCAGACTATTTTTTAAAAAGGGAAAGAAAAATCAGAAAAATTAGGAAATCTTGAAAAATCAAAAGTCAGAACTCATGGAGTTTCAAATTATTTTCCTGCAGAGAGTAAGAAAATTTGCCATGATTTTTTACCACTGACATATTACACTATGAATCTACAAATATTAAAATTTAGTGCAAATCTAACTGAACTCTGCAAATGTGAACAGCGTTTGCATGGTGGAAGAAATGTGGACACTAGGCCTCTGTGCAAGAGTATGTCTGTCCTCTAATGGAACCACTTGCTTAGTCTTATGTGTGCCTGAAGAAGAAAGAAAGTGCAGGCAGAATAGGTGTCTCAGAAGAGAGAATTAAATGGGAGTTCTATGGCTCTGGGGTGGCTGCTCTTTGGCTGTTTTCCTCTAATCCAACTTTAACACAGAGGTAACCACAGAACTGTATTTCCATTGTATTTCTCTTGGTTCTCCCTCTCGCTGTAGTCCATATTTCTAATGGGAAATACAGATCAGGCAAAGAGGCTTCCATAGATTTGAAGAAAGTTCCCTTGCTTGACCAAGGAGTGTGAATGGCTGATAACACACCAATGTTAGGCCAGACCTGTGCAGGCCAAATTCAATCTATATGTGCAACATTACTAAAGCTGATGGAACTGGTCCCATTTGCATAGTACATGCAGAAGTTTGAGACTTCACTGCTCCTGGCTGTCAGTGTGCTCGTTGCACTGAAGTTACCACCCCTGAGGCAAAGCTAGCAGAACAAGATAGGTGAGTTTGCATCTCTGCTTATATACTTTTCAGCCTGACGGATTAATGCAAATTCAGCTTCATTGTTCATGTAAATTAAGATATCAGGTTTGGAGTGACTAGAGAGAGGTGCGTACTTTTACCTTTCTGCTGTCCTTGCTTAAGGGAACAACCTGTTGCAGAGATAGGTAACTGCTAAGGGCAGCAACACTGATTGGCACTAATAAACTTGTGGAGCCTTCTCTATGCAAGTTGTATGTTTGAATTATTTTCTTTAAGTATTAATGGATCTTCTACACATCTTCTCAAAATTAAGAAGAGCAGATAATACTTTTGCAATATTCTTAAGGAACAGTTTTTTAGGAAACTCCTGGCTCTTAATGATTACTGGGATGTCTGACCTTGGATTTATATCTAAAGCTATTAGAAATTTGATTGTCTCTAATTGCCACGTTAAGTGATAGTCAGATCATCATGTCTTGTATATTTAGCAAGTCTAGGTTTTTGGAAGCTGCTTGAGATTTGACCTTGCTTTTTAAATTACTCAGAATCATTTCACATATCTAATTAGCATGTGAGAAAATCACTTCAACTCACCTATTTGACATAAGTCCATTAAAGTAACCCATGAAGTTTTGTCTGTTGTTATATATTACTGTCAACTTTTATAGGAATAAAAATTCAAAAAGAGAGTTTTCCTAAACAGAAACCATAAACCAGTGAATCATACAGTGTTTATAGCAGTATAAACCAGTTTGCCTTGGCCAGCAAATTGTCATGTCACTTCTGAGTAAAAGTAAGCCATGGTCTGGAGGGAACAAGAGGAAAAAAAAAAAATTGTGCTATGTTTGTAGGAGACACCATTTAATCAGCTAGACCAGTTAATAACTCTTGCTGGCTTTTTTATTTGTCAAGGGCTGAATATTTTTTCAATATGAGGTCTGCTTCAGTGTGCTTTAAATGGCAGTTTATAATTAATGGTACTTGAGTGTGTCTCTTATTTCAAAAATTCATACAACATTCTTGGTTACAATTTATACATGATTTTAAAGTATAATTAACGTTCAGCTTTACAAGATATATGCAAACAGATATGCAAATTTGGAAATAAATATGCAAACATATAAAATGTTGTTGAATTAAGTACTCCTTAACATTTTTAATGAAATCAATATTTTATTCATATTTTGCACACAATTTTGAGTACTTAGTGATTTGGTAGTTCTCAGACTTTCGTGGACCATGGCTGCAGATTGATTCTCTTGTGGCTCATCCTGTCTTCCAGTCTCCTGAACCTCATACTTTCTTTATGGAAAACAGGAGCTAATCCAAACCCCTCTAAATTATTGGGATTCTTTTCAATTATGCTCTTTGGATATTTGAGATAGTAAACTTAACACATTACTGGAACAGTTGAAAATAATCTTTATAAAAAACTTCCATATCGAATCACATTAAAGGTTTGTCTAGCCCAATATCCTATTCCTAAAAGTAGCAAAATAAAAAGAGAAAGATGTGAAAATATACATCAAATATATCACCTAAATGTTTTTATAGCACACAGCCAATTGTGAGTTAAGAAATGCTTATGGTGGTTTCTGTGCAGTTAGTTACCCTCCATATATAAATATATATATATATGTATGTATTCTGTCCTAGTATATGTATATATAAAAATGAGAAAAAAATACACACACGCACATATATATATTCTGGATATATACGTATATTCTGAATGTATACATATATTCTGGATATGTGTATATATGTATACATGTGTATATACATACATATATATCTATATCTATAAAAAAATATTCTGTCCCTGACTGTGTTGGTGACACACCAGTTTACCAGTGTCTTTTGAGTGGTATAGATCCCAAACCCAAAGACACTATTGTAGATGTGGTCTAACAAGTGATGAGTTACTATTCCCTTCCCTCAATCTGCTGATTATGCTGGATGCTACAGTCCAGGATGATGTGTGCTGTCTTCAGCAGACATAGCGTGAGCTCACTGCTGCAAGCAAGGACATTGCCTCACCTGCCCCAGCCCCAAGGAGTGGGCCTTGGCAATCTCTGCAGCTCCAGACCTGGAGATTGGCATCCTCTCCTCAGGAGCTCAAATGAGTTAAGACCTCTCATGTTCTAGGGGTGGCTGCTACTGTCTGTGTTGAAACCAGTCCGTTTCTTCCTAACATGTGACAGTGATGGCTATGGATATTCTGTCTGCCTGTCTTCACCACTACTCCCAAACATGTGACTCAGTGGCCTAGTATTTTCTTCTCGGGATGCAGGAGGCTATTTTCACCGCCACATGGTGCTGGTAGTCCTCACCTGAATAATCTTACAGTAAATTTGCTATGTGATTCCCATCCATGAATGCTTGCTCTTAGCTTTGGTCACAAACTTGATCCCTACCAAGGAAATGTTACCTCAAAAGGACATGTAGTTAAAATACCCAGACAGTCAAGGTATAAAAATGTGTGKAATTTTGTATTCAACTGATAAGACAGGAAAATCCTCAGGGGTCCTGAGGGAAAATCAGGATTCTGGATGTAGTTGCTAGTAAATAACTAGCTATTAATATTGGGAGACTGATAGGTGCTTCACAATTGTCACAGATATATAAGTCATTATAACGTAGCAATAGATTGAACTAGGAGGTCATAAAATACAGATACTTCAAACTACATCCTTTATAGTGTAATAATATAATGCATGCTGAGGAGAGGCACCACAAACAGTTGAAGAGTTTGGTGTTAAAGAGGCCAAAGGCTGAAGTAGCAGGCAAGGTGTAGAGGTGGGTTTCCATTCTGCATTCATTTCTGTGCAAAGTGTGCTTTAAGTTTGCACATTGCTGAACTACTGAAAGAATTTCTGCAACTGGAGAAAATTGCTGAAAGTGGCTGTTTCTTCAGACACCTAAAGTCCTCCGTCTAGATTCTCCTGTTAGAAAGGATGGCTTGGACAAGCATTGACTTAGGCTGAAGGAATTTGAATATCTGAGCATTAAAATGTAGAGTGGATGAGTGAGGCAGAGAAAATTGCATTCAAGTCACAATGCACCATAGAATGCAGATGTACCCTATTCAACTTCCAGTCTCAGAACCTGAGTAAATGTTATATTTTAAGCTTTGTGTGCTACAGATCCCACAAGGTGACTCTGTTGAAGAGTAGATGTGGTTCCCTGTCCTTGGTTTGCAAGATTACTAGTCAAGATCACATGCCTGTGCTTTAGTTCATTTAGGGTTACTACATCAGCTTCTTACATACATAAAAAGCCATTCTGAAGTCTGTGTTGTTGATTGTTTAAGACTTGTGCATTTTAATAAAGTTTGTAGGTTTGGTCACTTACATTTTTTTCAATACAACCTAGAGTATGTTTCATTTAGTTTATATTGATGCATAAATAATCAAAATTTTAATTATATTGCTAAAGAAACATCACTTAAAAGTAGACCTATAAATGCTGTTTTGATCATTGCAAACTGCTATTTGTGGTGCAATGTTTTAGTTATGAGATGTAGAAAAATTTATCTGCCTTGGCAGGTGCATACTCAAAATGCTATTTCAGGGCAAGTAGTGCTATAGTTTTTTTCTGAGAGATATTGACTGATTTATTACTACAGGTATAAGGAGTGAAAATCCATACAGCTGCTTCCCTGTACATCTATGGTAGTTTCAAAGTTTTCAGAGTATAATTGACTGAAAGAAGTAAGAACCTGATATACTTAGCAACACCCTCTGCCTTCATACCAAATAACATTGGGCTTTAAAAGACTATACCTGTGCACTTGCTCATACATTTTTTATTCTCACAGCATATTTCAGTGCTGGGTTCTTGTAAGATTTTTTTTCTGTGGGCTGGATTTCATTTCAGCAGATTGCCCAATCCCCTCTTGATTCTACTGTAAGTGGTTTTTGAATGGTCTCAAATTCACCAATGGATTTACGACAATCTGAAAATTAACAGTGGCCCCTTACTTGCACAGAGCTATGTGATTCACAAATTCCTTACTTGACTGATACTTCTTTCCCCTTCCAGCCAGGCAATCTTGTGTGCTTTTAAAACCAGTGTAGAGGCAGTAAAATGTGTATACATTGAAACTTTTTTGTCCTGGCACTCCATCACTTGGAAAGCAATCTGAGGCTTGTCCATAGGCTGAGGTATTGGCAGTAACTTAAAAAACCCCAAAAATATAGAAACATGATTTTTGATTATGCTATAAATTGGGATTATTTCCTTCAGGCAGGCAGAAGGACATGCCAGCTGGACTTTATATGTTGGCTGTTAGAAAGCTTTAGAAGCCAAAATTATAATTAGCTCACTCATATTGAAATATGTTCTCCCTAGGTGTATTTTTTTTTTTTGCCAGAGCCTGGTGCAATTCCTGAAAGATGCAGTTCCCCTCAGCACAGGAAATATGCATCATGCTGTTGGCATTAAGCAACCACCTGTGGAGTGGCCGTTGTAGTGCTTGCACAAGGAGGCATCTGCTGCCTGGAACATTTCAGGGCTATGTCTGTGCTGCAGGGCGTGGTGTAGAGGGCACACACTGAGTGTGGCTGCTCAGTGTACCAACTGCAGGGACCCATGCTCCAGGCAGAGGGGTATGAATTGCTCAGAATTGCAGAAAATGCTTTTTAGGAGTAAACTGGGAGAAAAGCAGGGCTAGTTCGTCAACAAACCATCAGTGCAAGAAAGTTGCTTGTATTTCAGCAGCACCTAGTTTTTTGTGTTATAAAGTAGTACTTAAGAGATCCCATTGAGATCCAGGTGTCACCTAATGCACGCTGTACATAAGTGGTGGCAGTGAAGGACTGGTAGGCATATTTGAAAGAAACTTTATCAAGTTTGGTAAAGTTTCCTTTGACAGGAAACATGGACTACAGCACAGGATACAAAAATCTGCCAGACATCGTGGATACTTATTGGGACAGCTAAAGTTTCACTAGGACAGTTGAGCAGGCCAGTGAGAGTAAAGCTAGTCTGGGAATGTTTTTACTCATCCCCCTCTGTCACTCTTCTGATTTCAGCATAGATGTGTCCACTGTGAGAACTGGTCCATAACTTCTGTAGCTCACCAGAATTGAGAAAGGCAATGAAGGATACTGAGGCAGACAGTATAGCAAATGAGATGTCATAACAAGTCAAACACAGCTCTGCAAACAGAATCCAGATTCTCCTGTTTCACAGTTCAGTGCCATCCAGTGGTTCATTTTAATTTGATCTCAAATTGTTACTAATTTTTACCCTCACTGTTTGGACTGTTTATTTGCAAGATGTATATTTAATCATCTTAGAGGTGGTAAAATACTTTCACTGAAAGTTTTCTCAGATTCTGTGTTTGGTTGATTCCTTTTACTTGCATTTGTTCTTTCTTTCTATGTTGTGGGTGCTTACCAGTGAATGGGGAAATTTCTCAAAATGAACCCGTTTTTGAATTCCATGTTAGATATTAATTTGATTACTATGATGGTTACACAGTTGTATTTTTTGAATATTTTGTTTCGTTTTGTGTAAAAGACTCTTATCCAACTCTCCATTTTACTACTTTCTTCCCAGAGGAATATAAAACTTTCTTTAGAAACATTATTTAGTTTGGTTAAGAGGCTCAGATAAAGTTCTAGCATTGGGCAAAAATGAAGAGGGAGTGTTCCGAGTGCAAGATGTTCCGTGCATGCGGGAGCCGCGCACCGTTGGCAGCTGTGGCTGAGCCGGCTCTTCCCGCGGCCGTGGCTGAGGCGGCTCTTGCCGCTGGCCGGGCCAGGCAGAGGCGGCCGCCCTGGCGTGGGCGCGGTGTGTGCAGTCCGGCAGCGGCTCCGGGGTGAGACGGCCCTCCCCGCGCGGCAGCCGGCACCCCGCAGCACCCAACAGCCTTTTAAAGAGTACTAAATAAATGTCTTGTACTTATTATTTCAAAGAAAAAACGTATAGTACGTTCATGAATTGATTAACTCATTATATGGACAGCCTCCCTTCAGTTTGAATTTTCTAACCGATTTTGAAACTGATTCTTTGCAGAGACAAGAAACACATGGAGAATCATATTCTTGCAACTGCGAATCAATTCAGGTATTTTGGTAGACAAAAAGAAGAAATTCAAAGCTAAAGTAGAAGAAAGAGCTAGAAATTAATGGACCACTTACTTTGAAGCTTGAAGGCAAACTGTTAACGTTACTCTATGAGGCTGATAGTAATCCAGCAAGTTTTTTCCCAGATACTGGACCTGGTGCATGTTTCTCTCCTTAAAATGCTCTTTGTTTTTCATCTATTGAAAGATTAGGGAAAAAATCTTGCTTATAATGGTTGAGTTGAAAACTTTCTTACTAATATTAGTAATATTCAAAGGGAAAGTTTAATGCCGATTTGACTTCTTAAGTAATAGACATCCTGTATCTTATTCTTACTTAGATTCCTGAATTCATGCAAATATCAGTTACCATCTCTAACTCTGCTTTTTTCACATAGGAAGAATGAATGCTGTAGAGTGTGCTACTACCAGATAAAACTGAGTCACTGAACCGAACSAAACGTTTAGAATTAGAACTCCAGAAAGTAAGCATGAAGTTGTATTACTTGAAAATTACTACAGTTTCCATGGTGAAAAATGTGGAAGGATTGTAATACACTTTGTAACACCTATAAAATGTTTTCTTTTAATGAACCATTTTCTATGTTTTGAAATCAATGAAATACACATGATGGGAATGTTGTAACAAATATAAGCGGAGTAAAGACTTGAAAYCTTTACTGCTTGAAAAAAGGGAATACTCAGACTGTCATGCTTCAGGTTCTGGAAAGTACTAGTAGCTGACCTTTACAATCTTAATTTTCCTGTATGTTATACAGTGACATACTTGCAAAGGTAGTATCTCTTCTTTCTCTTTAAAGTTGGATATGTATTGTGAAAGAAATTCCTTTCCACACTTTTTATTGACTTAGATCTTCATAACTTAGGTAACCTCTTTTTGGAACTAGTTTTGCATTAAAATACTTGATGCCACAGTAATTCTCTTGGTTTTTCATATTTTGATAGGACTGCATGTTGCCAAAGTAATTCTGATTATACTTTCAACAATCTCCAGTAAGCAAAATGCAGTGCTGGCAAATACCTGTTTTGTGCTTATGGAGGAAATACATATTTTTGGGGAAAGGAAGAGAAGTTCGTATGTGCTTCAAACCTGAGTCAAGCACTTTTGTTTAGTATAATACTACTGATAAGCACTGTTTTGCTATGTCCCTATTAATTTGCTACAGAACAGGAAATGTAAACAAAGATCAGTAATCTCCTCAATTTAAGTGCAATGCTAGGCCTTATTAGATTCCTACCCCTTGTTTTTATGTAGGTAAACCAAAATGTACAAAGCAAATACATGTTTCACTAGGGATATTTGATCTGAAGTGAATTTGCTTTGAAATTATTTTTGCTTTTTGAAATTTGTCTGCTTTGCTGGTCTTTGCCTAGAAAACCTATAGTCCCAAGGCTACTCTGCCAGCTGAGGATATCTCTACTGTAGCAGTTAATAAATGTTTGTTGCGTGGACTTAGTTTTTGTCAATAGTATTATCTTAATGACCTATTGTGGACCTCAAAGTAAAAAGCATTGTCCTACTCTAATATTTCAACAAGGTCATTTGCAAACTCTCGCTGATGGTGATCATGTCATAGGAGCCAGTAGGAAGTCTGTTATGCTTCCTTCACACATAGGTGGTTAAGCATTAGAAGTTACCAAAAACAGCATTATATGTACATACACAGCGAAAAAGAAGCTAGAACTTCGTGTGGGAGAAAATAACGTGAGAGTGGAAACTGTGACACAAGAAGGGTAAAGCTACACACCCATACAGAAGTTCTCTGTATCATTTGATGGCTTTAGTACAGAGAAGTGGCTGTATGGAATAACAAACTGTTGTACCTCTGAACTTACCATTGAATAAAGAATCCTCAAAACCAAAAACATGAGACCCATGAATAAATGAATAAGCAATAACTGTCAGCTGAAAAGAAGCAATGAAAAACTAGAAAGAGAGAGAAAAATGAAGACGAATTGATGCCAAAAAAGAAGGTGCCAAAAATTCGGAGTCTGTCAGATTGGTATGAGCGATAATCCCTAGTTCCTCATTAGCTCCATGTACAGTGCATGTTGTCAGTGTCCTTTGGTCCTACATTAATTTACAAAGTATTTTGATAAACAATTTATTCTTTCCACAAGATGTGCCAGTGGAGACTGAAAAGAGTGGAAGCAATGTCTAGGAGCAGTCATGTAATAAAAACACAAAATGCAACCAAGGGTTCTAAAAGTTTACTGAAACGGATTTCTTGTATAATGCAATGATCAGACCAACAGTCATTATTCCTCCTAGGACTTCTATAATCACCAAAGAACATAATTTTCTAAATTCAGCAGCTATTTATAGGTGATACTAATATTATAGAAATAGTAAATGTACTTCATTCTTTTTATGCAGTTCAAGTGACATTGAGGAGAAACCTCAAGTGCAATTATCCAGCTGTACTTACGCCATTAGGGAGCTTGTTCTGGATCACAGGTAAGTCAGATAAATATTTTGGCTTTGCATATTTGGGTACAGAGCCTGTGGTCAGCAGTTGGTATTTGGCATGCAACTGCCTACTTTATCCATTTTTATGCCCTAACTAATTTCCTTGATGTAGGGATTTGGGGATGGTGAAATAATTTCATAAATTATAAGCAAAAAAAAAAGTCTGTTTCATCTACTTCATTCTGGATAGCCATTGCATAAAAACTGTCACGAACATATTGCTCCGGGTTCATCCCCGCCGCAGTTCCATTGATTACAGTGGAGTTAAATCAAAGATGAATCTGTCTGTTCAATTTAAATCTAATGATTGGTTAAAAAGTCGGGGGGAGAGCCCTGTCTAAATCCAGGGCTGTTTTATCCTTGTGTCAGCATTTAATTCCATTTGCATATAAGCCTATTTCCCTTCTCTAAATTTAATTTGTTAGAGCTTGGCCCTCAGCAACAACAGCAACAACAAAGTAATTGCATGCACTATTGGGCAATGGTGCCAATACAGCATGTGCTATAAAAATGTCTCATGCAAATTTATAAAATGTAGGTATTAGCAACATTCTGCCTGGTAACAGGTATCTGGATATCTGAAAAAAACCCCAACCCTGAGCTGCTTCATGGACATGTGACATCTAATAATACGCATAGAAGAAGTATTTTTTTAATATCAGCTATTAATTGAGGCTGTTTCACCAAAGGAAATAAGATATCCATGTCTTATATGACCAGTAGGAACATTCTAGACTTTCACTGTGATGAGATAAAACTGGCTGAGGCTTAGTTCTTAGGCTGCATCTTAGATATCATCTGTGACTTGGCAGGCTTGTTTTAGACTGGGGAGGAGTGGTTGGTATTGTCACAATACACCTTGTTTGTTTAGCTGCTACATTCCACTGCAGTATTATTTATATGTTTTCATATCACCTAGCCTCAAAATGTGGAGACCAGTCTTCATTGAGACCTTTCACCTGGCCATTTTAGAATAAAAAGACTTTTCTTGTTGAACTTGACCTAATCAACCGTCATTCCAATCAGCATTTCTTCCAAAGGTAGTGCTACCTGCACTGAGTTTGGAGGATCCTTTATTCTCTTTTCCCCCTCTCTTGAATATTTGATTGCACCCAAAGGGGAAACACTCAAATTAAAACATTTCGTAGGATTTAATTTGAGTTTTTCTTTCTGCTTTAAACCCCAGCTTTTTCATCATGCATTCTGATACTTTAAAACTAATCATGGTCATAGATTCTTATGTCTTGTCAATTTTGCACAACTTCATGATCTATTGAGGTCACTTCAGGTTCACTGTTTGTAGAAAGAAGACACTGGTGCCAAGGGGTAAATATATTGACCTGGGGCACTGTGCAATATTGTGCAAATAATAAAGCCTGGAAGAGAAGCCAGATTTTCTGAATTAGGGCTGCATGATGTGGCACTAAGGCCCTGCTATACTCACTCACAGAGAGTGAAAAATAAACACAAATCTTCCACTTTCTGATCTCTGTGTTTAGATAAATCAGGTTATTTCCTAATGTATCAGATCTTTTTAATACACGTTGTTCCTCATATGGACAGGAAAGCCCACTATTACCCGTTACTTGCTGCCATTACCTCTTGATGTACTTGCAGCCTATCCTCAGTAGGATTAGAAGGCACTCAGGACCTTTCAGGAGGCACTTACCACTTTACAGGATTAGGATAAGCCTGCCTTTGATGTTTTTGTGATCATACCCATCTGTCATAACTGAACATGGTGAAGTAGGCTTTATTTTTATTTAATGTTCTAATTATGTTTAAAAGGTCAAATATAAAAATATATTTTCTCAGTTGCTTGCTTTTCTTTAAAAAATCAATGAGGATATGTTGTTTTTCAATACATATGCTAATATTTGAAAAGTAAAAAAAACCCCATGGTTAGAATCAGCAAATAAAGATGTGGCTTCACCTGATTTTAAGGTTTAACAGTTGTATTCCATGTCACACTCCTTCCTCTTTTTCCATCCCTATATTCATTACAAATGTCAGATAAGGCTAATCCTTCATGTGACATTACTACAGATGGTTACACTGGGGACTTCAACCAGATGCTGATAGTCTGGATAATCTGGATAAAAGCTGGTAACCTAAAACAAATCCATTTTGTGTATTACTCATGATAACAGTTAAGATATGTATAAAACCTTTATTACCCTTTAACACTTTACATAACTCTTTTGCTTTCCTCTTTTTATACTTTCAAGGTTTTTATCTTGGAGAGATTTTTTCTACGTCTCCCAGTCCTTATATCTCAGCTAAATCATGCATGTATGTATGTAATAAACAAGATTTGGAGAGGGGAGAGAGACTTTCTGGAGGAGAATAAATACTAAGTTTATCTTTTGTTTTAAAACTCCCTTTGGGTTGAAAAACAAGACTTTTCAACTGGCACTCCTGAAAAGTAACTTTAATTTACTTTCATAAGAAGAGGTTTAATGAAAACATTAGCAGAAAAAAAAGTAACTCCATTCCGTACTTTTGAAGACTTTTTGAAATTCAGTGATTTGCATGGGAGCTGATAGGAATGTCTTCTGCTGAGTGGCCTAGACCTCTGACTAGAATTGAGTGTTTGGAACTCATTTTTCCTGCCTATTTGAGAATAGAAATATCGTATCTTAGATAGTATTTACTCTGAATATTATATATATGTTTATTCTTTCATTTAGTAATGGTGTTTGTATTCTGAACTGGGGCATTCATGAGGACTCGTTAGTCTAGGAAGAAGTCTCTGTGTGTGTGTATGCATGTGCACGTGTGTGTGTATGCATGTGCACGTGTGCGTGTTAAGCAGCTAATTGTTTACATGTGATATTCTGTGACAAAAACATGCTTAACTACAGAAATGTAGACAGCACTCAGAATATGTGTCGTATTGCGTCATATATTATTCTATATTCTCATGAAACAGAAGGATTGCAAGATGTAATAGATTTAACTGAAGAATATGCCGTCTGTTTAAATCTGAGAATGGGAGACTGCAAGTTTAAACTAATCGAAATAGTGAAGTATGGTTCTTACAGGGGCAAAAATATGATGGTGATTAGAAGCTGGGATCTCAGCTGGAAATGTCTCTATAAAAGATACGATTCTGATACCATTCCCGTTCACTTCTTTCTTCATCTCTCAGGGCTTTTGTACTTGTGTTTGAGATGAAGTAGGAATGTGAATTTTTATTTTATTCCTGGTTGGGAGACTCCAGCAGAGGAAAAAGGAGAGAGGAAAGAAACGTAGTATTGCATCTAGTGTCTGGATCCTTCCTATGACTATCACTGAATGCTGCCTATGGCTAGAGGAATTGGAGAGGAAGATACTAGGTTATTATTTGTAGCTTAGTATAATGCTATTTTGGGCTCTTTCAGCTGTATTATTTTTTATTTATTACTAGGTTGTGCTTCTAAGCTAGTCACTAGTCTGGAAGTATAGGAAAGTAAGTTTACCAAGCGCCTGAGCTATGCAATTATTTTGTAGCTTTTCATCTGTTGCCTAGCACACTCGAGATTTAGATTAGGGTAAGCAACTTGAGCAGGTTCTCATACAGTAAATGATCGAGGGTCTAATCTGATCTCCCTTTAATCCAGTGAGCTGTGAGGGCAGTGGTCTGGAGCATGGTTCATGGAGCAGGGTTTCTGTGATTCGCTTCTAAGCTCCTTTTACCCCTACTGTGTACTACAGGAACAGGAAAAGAAGTCAAGGTCCCTGGTCACCCTAAGCATGTGTAGTACTGAGGTTTGAATTTGAGATTTAATACAGCCTTCTGTTGCCAGTCAAAGCTCTCAGCTGGACAATTCTCATAGTCTTTAGCACCATATCCAGTAGCTAGTAATGACTACCTCTTTCAGAGTCCTTACTGTTATAATGATTCTAAAAATATATAGATCATGCTATAGGCTTAAATTAACACAGTTCTACTGAAATCAACAGAATCCAGATGACTTACACCAGTAGAAAACCTTGATCCTTCCCTTCATGTATAGAATGATACAGCAGTGAAGTATACTGCTTACTGTGGGCCAAATAATTCTCCACAAGTTGCTGAAAATGTTTAGAAGAGCAGTCTGTCATTGCACCTTAGAGCATTCTGCAAGGATATATAGTGCAAACCTTCTGCAAGGAGATGAGTAAAGACTTATTGTCCAGATATTTTCTCTTGTTAATATACTGTTATCAAATACCATCATAATTGTTCATTTTGGGATCATAAACCTTTATAGTGGAAGAGAGGGCAAATACTTTGGTCTGAAAGGTTAGCCAAAGGAAGATAAATTACTGCAAAAGATGTGGAAAGGTGAAAGAGGTGAGTAATTACATGAAATGTTGTGAGGAAGGAACCAAACTCTTACAATTATGTGTTTTGTGGCAAATGAGGTCTTGGTGGGCTGATACACATTACACTAAATATTATAATTAATAGTGATAATGTTATTTTAATGTTTGTGGTAATCAAAAAGAGGAAGCAATAACTAGATCTAATTGATAGCAACATTTGACTAACCTTTGACAATTTCTTAAATGTAAATTTTTAGATTGTGACTTTAAACAGTAGCAGTTCTTTGACGATTTATTTTAGAGGTTTAGAAAAAGTATAAAAATAGAGTAATATTCTATTATTGACCGTATAGATGAGGTTGAAAGACCTATGCATGGGGCAGATATTTTGCTACCATCTGTTCCATCTTCGAGGAAATGCCCAGTTCAGCAGAGCTATTTCTTTGCGTGTGGTAGGTCTGTAAATGCCATTTCAGCACTATAAAGTCTGATTCATCAAGAATGAAACGTCAGTTTCAGAAATGCTGTTTAGTGGAGTGTGTATGTATGGAAATGATGTCATTGTATAGAGAGGGTCCTGGGTTATGAGTATTTTATGATCCACATATCTCTAATTCATCTTTTGCTTTTGAAACATAACACATGTTCTAGCTGCACTGATACGGGTTCTTGCTTATTATAGTTAATGGATTATTCATCCTCTTTGTCCTTGACATAATCCTAAGTATGTGCATAAAACTCAGATCATGTTGCCCATAAAAACCAATCAGCCCAGAGTTCTTCTGCAAGGTGCTGAACATTCACCCAGAGCAGATGGTAAAGATAATGTTTAATAAAGAGTTAGAGGATTAGTTGGAACAGAAATAAGCTAAGAGAAAGGGATAATTTCATTTCATATGAAACTCCATGACATTTCATGTACCCAAGGACTGATTAAAATTATGCCAAAAGCTGCTCTTTTTGGCCAGTTTGTCCTAATACTGACCCTGCTTATGTTGTCAGCTGTTGTATCTGCATGTTTTATTTTACCACTTTCTGAATAACTCAAAAGAAAGCTCTTCTGATTCTCCTGTGGCTGGCAAAAGTAATTCTTAATTAAATAGGWACAGAAGAGATGATAGGATTCTGCTAAATGTGATGAATATATTTAAGCAACTGATACCTCAACTGAGGCTTAGAAGAAAAGTTTTATAGGTCATTTTAAACATAAATAAATTTTAAATTGTAGTTTTCATAATGTGTGGAGTTAAGCTTCGTTTTGCCTTGAATATTTAGATGCTGAATGGAAAACAGAGCAGGGGATAGTCCATAAAAAATTTTCAGTCTTGTTTTAGGAATATTTATCTTTGCCATCAGAAAAGTAGTGTAGTTACAAAACCTACAGATTTTGCATATTGCATAACATTTGTAATTAATGTCCAGTTGTTCTTTAGTAAGGCTTAATAAAATAAATTGAATAAAACAAATCAGAAGCAAATATTTTACAGTTATGGTATTTCTGAGCCCATGGTTGTCTGCTATAAATTTAAGATTTATAAATCAGAAGCTCTGACAAAGCACGTCAGATATGAGTGCTGCAGAAGCAGTGTAAGTGGAATCTACTTGTAAATGCAGTTTCCTTTGTTCTGAACACAAAATTTAAATTATGTGAAGCTGTTCTCATAAATAAACACATGTTCTTTCGAGAAGACATTTTAGAATGGTTGGTGGGAGGCAGAAGACAACTATTTCTTTTAATGGTAATGGCACAAGAGCAGAACAGGATCAAAATCCAAACTAGTAACTTTCTTTACTGAGACTCAGTGGTCACTGAAGCATAAAACCAGATGTGAGCATCTTTGGACTCATTCCAGCTGAAACTGAAAACCCTGATCAGTCTTTAATGGTAGAGCACTGTTAGCTGCTTCTGTAATGCAGGAAGACAAAAGTATTCTAGAATCAATATAATGGCTTTTGCACTGAAGTGGGTCAAAACCAAAACCTTTGAAAGCCTCTTGAAGTTTGGTGGCTTGGGAACTACCTAGTAGTTCCAGAACTCAGCTGAAATCTTCTCAGAACCTGCTCTGCATTTTCTAGCCATTTCCTGCGCTTAAGAGAGTGTTCGGCTCCCTAAAATAAAGGCCCTAAAGTCTTTTTTTCTGCTGCAGATTTTTCCTAACTTAACTTGTGCTCCTGTTGTTTCTCCAATTAGTTACTTTTGAAAATGTTTCATTGGGCACTTCAAACAATCGAGTCTATTTAAAGTAGACTAGATTAACATAAAAATAGCAAGACATGCTTAAGAGTGAGCTGGAAATTAATGAAACCTTAATATCACTGACAATAATTGTAACTATTTTATTACAAGATGCAGGTTTAGCTGATTAATGGTTGTGAAACAGATTACTATAAAACTTATTTCCAAATTTCCTTCAGTCTGCTAAATACTTGTCCATACTTTATTGTAGCCATCTTTTGAAATCACAGTGGCAAGAATAAAGCTCAAGAAGTCTGTCAGCTGATACACAGTATCAGAATCAGATAGTGCAGCTCAGCAAGAAGAGAGGGTCATATCGCACAGCTGAGATGAGACATAGATAAGTCTAAAGCAAGTTATGGCTTTATCTCAGTTTAACCTTGAACCAGATACCCTTTCCAAAGCCCTCCCCTTCCCCGTGTTTGTAGTGTCTACAGCTGTATCAAACAGCTCGAATTAACAAAATTGGAGATGGGAGAAAGGCAGCCTTAGACAAGATATTTTTCATTCAAAACAGGTTTCTTAAAGTGTACAGATAGAAGTAAATTGATTGACTAGCTGAATTTTGAAATGGAACAAGAGATTCAGGTATAAAAGGACTTTTTCTGTTTAGGACTTCATGTCAGTAGAATAATGATAGCAATTAAATGTATTGTGAAACAAAATATTTTTTGTCTTGTTAATGTTTTTAATTTAAATAATATTCCCACCACAATAAACTCCAGAAATTATGATATCTTTGAGGAGTGGGTAGGCGTTCTAATTCTTTCCCAGATTGTGAATGATTAACATACAAGTAATTTCTTCTGGCACGCAGAATGTTATTCACCTTGTAAGTCCCTTCAGTTACTAACTCTCCAGCCTGCCAATTAGTGTGTTCACATCATCCTCAGATAATGCTTATTTTTTTCCCTATCGTATTTTTCTGGTCCTGGCGGGGAAATGTCAGAAAACAAGCTTTGTTTTGATTTCTTCCCCTTTGTTTTTCTCAACTGCTGCCTTTTCAAAAGTTTTTAGAAATCAAATGTGCGTGGCTGCTTTTTTATTCCCATTTTATCTCTGTTGGTTTCCTAGCTTGCATTCTCCAGCTCTAATATCTCCTTTAATGGGATCTCTGTGCTTTTTTTCTCACAAGGTGAACACTTTCTTCATTTTTACATCTGAATTATACACTTGTACTTCATTAAGAGATTTTTGATTTTTGGTAGCTTTGGAATAGGTGAGATCCTACCACTAAGCATACCACATTTTGGATGCATTTCTTGTGTGCATAGTTATTGCTCTTGACTTGGATTAATAAAAAATCTTTTTTTTTCTCTAAGGCTTTTATATTCAAATACCTAATTTCTTTTTTCATTGTTAGATGCTTGTCCAAAGGAAGGTTAAAATTATGCTTGACTATCATGAGACAGTAATTTTTTTAACAGAAAACCCACAAATTATCCATTGGCCCAATGTAAGTCTCTCTGGAACACACCCTTGTGAAGATAATAACTGTGATGATATGTGCTTTTCTGTAGCAATAGTTTTATTGGCAAATGTAATGTTTTACTTCCTAGTTACACCAATGGGTTTTAATAAACAGATATCATGCAGCTACAACAAACTACCTAATGATATTTCACAAACTGCTTTTCCCAACAGAAAAGAAAGACAGTAGCAGCCAAAGTCACTGCTTTTTATTACAAATATTCTTAATTTTTATCTCATTTTAGGCTAGGGGATCTCCAGAATAACACAGTATGCCACACGTCCAAAACTCAGAGTACAGCTAAATTTTCTCTTCCTCTCTAACTTCCGAGGTCTCTGCTGAAGATTTACTTTAACTGTCTTACCAGGTCCGATGTAAGTTCATACCCGAGACAGGTCTCAGGCTGTAGCTGCAGTTCTATATCCGAAAGAATAACCACAATGACTTAGTTCCTGCTGCTAGATTATTGCTGCACCCGTGACTTCTTAAATTAGCCACAGCTGGACTAGCTAGGACCTAGCAGCTGCCAGTGGGGAGCAGCAGTCTGCTTCAGGAACTCTCCAGCTTCTCCATCACGTGCTTTTGAACTGAAAAACAGCACTGAAGCAGGAGAAGGGCAGTGGCAAACTCAGGTTCTCTTTCCTCTCATAGGAAATAACCCTCATTCAGTTTAAACTGAGTCAAAGCCATATTCTAATACCTGCTTTCCAGATAACTGCTTAAATTTCAGCATACTGCAGAAATATAATCGAAAACCACCCTTCTTAATTTAGGTCATCTCCCAGTCACCTGGAAATAAACTATCATTTTTCACCACTTGTGGCTTCTACTTTCCCCAGATACGCAAAAAAAGAAAAGAAAAACAAAACAAACCCCAAACCTGGTACAGAAGAAGAATTGGAAAAATCCCATTATAAAAAGGGATTTGAAAGGACTGCTGTTTTTTCCATCCAGTAAATAATAGATTCTTTAATAAAACCCCACATAACAGAAGGGAAGAGTCATCCTTCTTCTTCCTTATGCCCTTCCTTAGATATCCTCTTCTGGAAAACCTTATAAAAGAGGAATGAATTATATGCTTTAAGGATGCCCTTCATTAGCATAATTAGAGAAGCAATACTGTATTCTGCTTTGTCCTGAGACAGCACCTATCCCCTGGCTTGGCTTGCCTTGCCTTATGTAAGTCACACTAAGCTGGCTGCTACTGTTGCCAGTGAGAACATGGAGAAGCTGGATACAGAAAAGATTGGATCACCACATTTTCCAGTACATCGTGTTTTTCAACCTCCTTTCTTAAAGAAAATATAGAAATTGATCCAGGTTTTCAGTGAAGAGTGGTAAGATACAAAATATATTCCTACTCCCCAGAGGTTAAATTAGTGAGTAGGAAGGGTTGTCTGATGCCTTGCTTGTTTGTAACTGCCAATTAAAGAAAATGAAAGGAAATGTTTTGTTTTAAACAATTCTGTCCCCTTTTGAATGTAGGCAGATGTGTATATATGAAAATCAAACTTATAATATTTCCAATGCAAATAAATCCAAGAATAATGCTTTTAATCTTTAGAAGATAAGTATTTGCTGGGGACTCAGTTTCATTCTATTTCATCAGCTGTGCTCTTGTTGGTATAGTAGACCTTTGTTGTTTGTGACATTGTGGTGGATTTGATTTTGCTTCAAGTTGACATTTCATGGCACTAAGTGTGAAAAATTACATCCTCAAACAAAGCTTTCCTTGGTGGAGCTCTTGGAGACAACAATAACACCTTCTCATGCTGGTTGGAGCCTGTATGATGGTTGAGTGGTTACTTAACTGTTCCTTTTGAGTCTTTGACACTTCCTCTGTTGCCATCCCATTCTAAAGATAAGATGGAAGAGTAAAAACTGTAAAGGAGAATGAAAAAGGCTGCATACTGGGTTTGTTTACATTTAAATGGCATTATTTAAGCAGGTCAGTTCACTTGCAAATCAAGCGAAAATGAAGTGAATGGAGGATGGCTGGGATAGGTATATCTATCATTGCTAATCTGGGCTAGGATTTTCTCTCTATTGAAGCTACAGGAAGTCATGTAAATAGGGAATAGTTTTCAATAATTTTCAATGTTTTCAAAATGTATGTATTCATATATATACATGTCTGACTCTCAAGCATGGTGGAAGTTTGTAGAGACTGATTGCCTTGTGAATCAATAACAATGAAGCCTTGTCTTTATGAAATTGAGAACCTTGGATTACAAATCAAAGTAAGTGGGAGCAAACCAAGAGTTAATATATGGCAAGGTTGCTTAAAATCAAGAGTGCAGTCTGTCTTTTAAAGAAATACTGGTGTTCTTAACTGAGGCAGAGTTTGGTGATACCAACACATGGCATTGCCATGCAGAGAAAAGATAAATTTAGACTGAATGATTTCTCAGTTAAACAGGGGCCAACAGGGAGTTTATAGTAAAACAATTTACACTCACTTTGGAATATGACAATGGCAATTTTTCTTGTGCTGAAAACAAACCATTACTGATGCCTGTTTGTGACCCAGCAGGAAGTTTTCTAATGCAGACTCTTTCCACATCTATTCAGTAGCAGATGTAATTTGTCCAACTTGTGTAGCAGTATATAATAGCATGTATTATTACTACTGTCACATTTTTCTATCATGGTGAAAAATTTAGATTTGTTAGGAATCCCCCAGAAGTGACGTATGTCCTTCAGCCTTGAAAGTTTAGCTCTTAATGAATTAAAGGCTTAAATTCACTTGTCTGTTTTTAGGTTTCATAAAAAATATTTGTGGTGTAATCTCTGATTCTAAAACATTTATCAGGTAACATTTTGACATATGTAATAGCAATTTTTCATTCACATGCTGTAATGTTAAATCAGAAGGGGTTTCCTTTGTCAGTGCAGTAAATTGTCGCCCTGGTTTTTGCAGTTTCTCATTTTTCACTTCTGTAACAAAGTTCTCATGCTCTTTCTGTAAACATAGCCAGGTTTTGATAATGTTCCCTTATTGTTTACATTCCATTGTGCTAGGCAGAGACATTTGATGGATTTTTCCTTTGACCAGTGTGATTGAGAGGTGGTAACCTCACCCTCCAATCCACGGTGGTTTCTAAGAACATATAAATAAAAGAGTCGGGGTCGTGTCGGCCCCTTCTTCTTACTCCTTCTGACAGAGCTAAGTCTGTGTGATTTTTTCGTGTCCAAGTGCGACAGTAAATTAAGGTGAAAGAACAGAAACAACTTCCTTTTTACAGGAAATTTTAGTTGCATTTAAAATGCCTGATACTAGAAGTATTTATATTACTTGTGTATTTATGTTTAGCTGTGTAACAGGAGGAAAGGCTGTCAGTATTTCTGATCTAAATCCGAGGTCTCAAGTTTCTGCCTTCGTCCGTATGGATACAACCAATCCCATGTAAGATTGGCACAGTCAGTAGAGCTTGTGGACAGAGAATTGCTTGTAAGATCAACGAAACTCTCAGGTGATGTTCAGGATCACTTCGGGTCAGATGGAACTGTTGTTGCTCCCTAGCACCAGGCAGAGATGTTTCTAAGACTTCCTTGCTGAATAGTATGATACTGATACAGCTGATTCTGAACTAGAGAAACAGATGGCATTTATAAGCACAGGATCTTGAAGAGGTGCCCATCTAAAGGAATGCTTTGGTTCTTCAGTATTGGTGTGCACCATTGCTTTTATGGTAGAAAAGTTAGCAGAAATTAATTGTAAAGTGTTGATAATTGCACTGAAATTTCTGTGCAGGCCCAATGGGAACACATTCTTCTGATTTCTAGATTATATATAGCAACATCTTGATGCTATTATGATGATTACCACTTTGCAATTGGTATGTCTTAGTACAGGAACATAACATTCCTAATGAGATATAGCAATAATTTACCTGTCACAAAATGATCTTTTCCCTCGAAAGTGACAGTGTCTTGCTGTTACGAATATGCTCCCGTTGACTAAAGCACTAATGAATACAGGTCTGGTATTATCATACTAGATATTTATGCCATTTGATAAAGCGTAGCACTTGATCTGGATCAAAACTATTCATATAGTTCATGAATCCTGGAGGTAGTTAAGGCAGTGAGGATATATTTTCTCCTATTTTCTCCTTTTTTCCTGGCACACAGAAGGCTTGAACTACTCAGGAAATAGCTGGGGCAAATGAAGAGATTTTTCAAAGAAGACTAGAAGAGTTAAGCATTGCAGTCTTAATGTAAGTTTTTGTAAGCAATTCCTTTTGGAATCTCTGAGCCATTGTTTCTGTAGGGCTCAGTTTTGTACTCTCTCTTTAGGCTTTGAGCCCACAAATTTATGTGGGATTAATTTTAAGCATGTGGGCCTGTGGACTTCAATAGGCACATGTGTATGCATTTTCAGAAACAGAGCTGTACGAGAGATTCCCATTTATTTTGATGGGAATTTTGCCTGAATGCAGTTTGAACTCTTGTGTTACTAAAGGCATTCTTTGACACTCCAGTTGGACCGTTGTAACTAGAGAGAAGTTAATTCAGTGAGAGAAATGTCTATTGCAAGTTTTGCCACACTTATCAGAGGAAAAGTGTTTTCTTACTGCTGAATTTCCTTAGTGGTGGAGGTTTAAGTTCATAACACATGGAGTAGCTGATACATAGTGTAACATCAATATTATCTAAACTCTTTACTGTTGCTGTTGTATTATTTTGCTTACTATGTGTGATTGAAGAGATGGTGCAAACCTTCAAAATACACATTTTATGTGTATTGATATGCATCACTGTGAATTATTTTATAACCATTCTATCATTTTTAAAAGTACTGTATAGCATAGTATTTCTTTGCTGTGTTGTGAGTTTTGGTCATTTTCTCACAAAATCAATGAGGATGACTTTGAATACTTGAATAGAGAAAAGCAATTGACCAGATGTTTAGAATTGTGTTTGAATTGTGCATATAACTGCTGGTCAAAACCTAATGACATGATGTAGCTCAAACCTCCAGAATTTTGAAGTCAGTTTTTAATAAATATTTTAAGATTAACATTACTATTTTAACATAATACCACACTTCCTGCATATTGGTTTGCAGGATCTAATGGAGACCTGGGCTTCAAAGTGTTGTGTTATTTTGTGGTAGTGCTGTGCTTACTGGCATGAATCTAGATATTGCAGTATCTGAATAAAACTGGGTTTTGAAGTGAAAAAGAATCTTAAGGTGCAAAATTTGATATATTTTGTGAAAGATCCATGGGAGTTTGTGAGCTACTCTTCAGCAACGCAATGTTTGTAAAAAGGTAGAGGGCAGGGATTCAGATTGATAGTTACAGGGCTTTCTGGAACCAATGCACCAGAGTCCCAGTGTGGACTTCAACTACAGGACTGGGTATGCTTTCACTGGAAACATCTTCCCCACGTATACTCTGTCTGAATGCAGAAACTGATATGAGTCTGGATTTGAGCATGTACTATTGGGGGATACATGCTTGCTCCAACTATAGCCTATCTAATTAGAGGGAGTGGTATGTATTATGTTGCTTTAAAAAACACTTTAATTTCAGAAAACAATGAATGGCTTTATCTCCATCAGTACTATCCCAATATGTCGCTTTTTAAATCTAGAAATGATTAAGAATTTCTGGAAATTCATGTGACTGGTACTAGGCTTTCACACTGGCCCTGTTCTGTAGCAGCAGAATGCAAGGTCAAGCATGCAAACCTGAGCCATGAAGTAACACCAAGTACAAAGCCATATGAAGGACTGGGGAAAGAGCACAATGTGAAATATTTGATAGTTGACAGAAAGTCCTCTTGCATAGCATTTATCTTTTCCCCCACATTTACATGCTAACATTAAAAGTGTTTATGAGATAGAATGGAGTCCTGGATGGCTCGTGAGCCTTTTCAATATATAAAAAAATACTGTAGTATTTTATATCTCCATCTGTTTTCGTACTGGTTTCCTATTAAGAACTTAACACAGGCCAGCTTACAACAGTGATAGTTTCTGGACAATACTAAAGTAGAATAGGTTCAAACTGGTACCATGGAAGTGAAAAATCCTATTTATCTGTGCCTTGACCCTCCATTAGCAGAGTTTATCCAGGACTAATATTTTTTACTAAAGGCATTAGAATCACTTGAATAATTCTGATATAAACTAAGTTTGGATCATCTTATTCTAACACCTCATCAGCCAGAGTAATGTGATGAAAAATGTAACTAGTCACTTTGTCTGGGAAGATTAAGACAGTACTTCTTTAAAGTGATTGGAAAACTTCTGATATGTGTGAGAAAAAGAAAACCTATTCCATTCTTACTGAAATATGCAGAGAATCTTTAAACTGCTAGAGCCAAGGCTGTGTTCCAAAATGGTCCGTTATTAATATTGAGCAAATATGTTTAAAAAAAGCACACAGAAGGTATGTAATATAAAGCAGATGCAAAATATTTCTTCAGTAGTATTAACTTGAGTATTTTCTGTTACATGACCATATTTGTATTTGCTTTGTAAGAAAACCATTTTCTTTTGAAAGAAAGTCACAACTTATGCTTGATGTAATTTCTGTTACAATAAAATAAACATGCATTTAAAATGCTACATGAAAATAATTTCTTTACAGCCCCCCAAAGAGTGGACTTAGATAGCTGAAGAAACTGAGGAAGAAAAATTAAATGCAAAATGGCATCACTGACTCAAAAGTTTGCTGTATTTGGGTACTTAGTCTTTTGGTTCTAATACTACAAGCATGTTGATTCAATCCACAGACTAGTAACTAGAGCATGTAGAAACGAACCATTTCTGAAGTATGTAACATTTATGTAAAAGCATAAATGTCACAGTTAATTAGCAAAATAGATGCAGCAACAATTTTACATCTGTAAAAGCTGATATAATTTAATATTTTAATGATGTAATGATGTATACTAAAGCTCCTGTGAGTTTGAAAGTGCCTATTGAAATAGCTATTGACAAGTTCTTTTATGTACTCAGTGTACTAGCCACTCAGCAATACGCTGTCATTTTTGAGTAATTGCCCAGCAAACTTTTAAAATGCTGTCACAAAAAAATTGCTAAAACAGAGGTAGCTCTTTAATTTGTCTGTCACTTTTTCTGTCACTCCTACTGCACTTTATGTTGAGTGCAAGGTTTAGCTGTCACATTTGAAGTTCTTCCATATATTTTTACAGATTAGGTTGAGGCCATGTTGCCAATTTGTCCTACAATGTTAAGGAAAGTTTTAAATAAAAATGTTTTATACACACTTCTTTTACTTGCACACTTTAACATAAAATATTGGAAATTACTCCTCCTGTAGTTGGGGAAATTATTTTGGATTTGTAAAACAGAATGAGTTTCACTAGAGAGGATGATTTGTCCAAACCCATCTGTTTCATAGGAGAATGTGTATGTGTGTGTATATGTTCACAGAAGATGAAAAGGCTACAGTGGGAAGTTTGAGAACAACTTACCTCAGACTTCAAGTGGCCAGGATGCTCAGCTGGGATGTGAGAAGAAGAGGGGAAGAACTAAGGGAGGTTCTAAGGGAAGAACTAGAACATGCCTGTGTGCACTGTATTTTTGTAGTGTTCCCTGATTTATTCAGATAGGAAATAGTAAAGCATCTGGAAATTTTGAATTTTCGTGAGATGGGAAAACTTTTCTTCACAGTTCTAGATCCAGGAGGTTTCTTGTGCATTAGCTATTCTTGTGTGATGCTGGAGGCAAGAAGGCAAAAATAATTGAATTTTTTGTACCTTTTCTAAAAGATTTTATTTTCTGCTTGCTTTTTAAGGGAGGCTGTTCCAAGCAATAAGATTCCATGTTATCTCCCAGGGCAGAATGCAGGTATAAGGCAGCTATGTCAGACAGCAAACTCTATGCCAAGAAATGGGGAAGAGTTGCTTTAAGGCCACAAGATAGTTATGCAGTCCTCAGACGTCCATGTAGTTAGCATTTTTTTTTTGCTGGATATTCTGAGATCATAAGCAAGAAGTAAAGGGAACTGTCTGGGTCTGTTATCCTTCTTATTAAAGGAACTTAACTGTGGCACATATTGCAGACTCCACAATTGAAATTGAGTGTAAAATTCTGAATTACAGCAACTTGATCAGCTAAAAGCTCTTACTGCTAGAAAATGGCTTGTGCTGTCTGAATACCATCACAATTGGAAACTGTATTAGGAGGAAACAGCTGAAGTTCATTATCACATGGATCACTTTTTTTTCTTATTCCTTAAGCAGACTTTTCATATTTAGCTTTCATACTTTTTGAGGGTAAAATGGGAAAGAAGAAATTACTGTTTATAGGATTACTTTTTGATTTCAGTGAAAGAAAGGTTACATTTTGATTTTCACCATCATTTAGTTCTCTCAAGTAAATAATTACGAAAGTAAAAATACGAAGAGCCAGGTATGATTTATACATTTAAACGATGGAAAAAACCCTTCTTTTAACATACAGAGTTACTAACAGTTTACATGTTTGACTGTAGGGGGAGTGAATATTCATAATAGGAGAAATTTCACAATATGAAATGGCAGTAGTTACTGACAATCTGTAGATATCAAAGAATGAGCGCTGGCATGTTAATAAGGAACTCAAAAGCAGATCCACAGTCTAACATCTTAGGAACTATAAAACTACAACTTCTACAGGAGTCATATGTTTGAACTCCAAACTATCTTACAAAATTTAGCTAGAACACATTTTTCTTGACACAAATGAGTATATTAATTTCCATAAGATATTATCTCTTACCATATATTTAATTCAGATTCTCTTTCTACTCCCACTAAAATAATTGCTTACAATATACTGACTTGATTTTATATGGCTAATTAGAGCAGTGCATGGAAAAAAATAGGATTGCAGGTAATAGTGAAATTAAATATGTTAATCTGTAGCTCAGTGCACACATTTTGTATGAGCTTTAATTTGCTATATAAATTATAGTTCTGTGTTTATAAAATGCCCTTGAAAGAATGTCCTATTTTTTGAATACTAATACCACAGGGAAACAAATATACAAAGCTTTTCGCTATAGGCTATATTTACATAAATTAAGACAACTAGTCAGTCTGAATATCCAACTGCAGATACAGTTTTAAAAGATATTCTACAAAGAGTTGATAGGATTTTGTGTACTTAAGATTTACATTCAGTTAACAGTGTAGCAGCCCTTCATGATASGCAAGTAAATTTTGAACAATGAGGCATAAATAGTATAATAAATAGGCTGTGGTTTATCAGCTAAAGCACAGAACAAATATTTCAAAAGGCTCTGAACTCATTTCTGTATGAGCTAGTAGCAAATATCTCCAGTACTGGTCTGTTTTATTCTAGAAAAAGCTGGTATGACTCTGTCAGCGTAGCTGCCCAGTGCAGTGTGTGTGTTTTGTGACATGACTGCAGTGACGTGCTATTCTCCACATAGATTCTGGTAACCTCAGCTAAAAGACTGGTTATTTTAGCATTTTCAAAAAAATCCTCACTGTTTAGAAAACTCTCCTTCCACGTGAATTTAGTTAAGATTCGCTAATGATAGGGAGAAGGCAATTACAAAATTTGTGATGGAGAATATGTCCCAAATTCTACTTACAGTTCGTTATTAAGAAGGGCAAAGGCATATGCATGGCAATAAACTTTTATGCTTTTTTCATAGTCAGGGTGGTCAAAACGTTCTCTCCTGTTTAGGCAACGGCAGTAAATTGGGATCAAATCCTCAAATGTGTGCAAGAACCTAAATCCTTTCCGTATCTGCCTCAGGAACAGTATCTCTACTGGGGTTATATAGCCACATGTTGTGGAATGCATAGGAAACATTGCATGACATTCGAAATGCATCCCTGAGAATGTTTATTTTGAAAGAGCATCTTAATTCATTTTTATTTCCTGTGCCTCTGTATCTGTCATCAAGATCTTTTATGCTCTTGACAGAACAAAGCATCACTGGTCAGATGAGTCTATGACTTAGACATTTAATAGTGTTAGAGTATCAACATTTGGGCTATATTTTATTGCTTCCTTTAGCACCTTAAGAGGCAGCAGTATGCTGTGAGTCTTCCCACTAGCTTCACAGAAGAACGGAAAACTCAGAGTTAATTTAACCTTCAGACTGTCAAAGTAAAATAAACATTTTTTTAAATGAAAATAGCTAGTCAGGAACAGTTCACAGTGAAGAACTTCATTTTTTATTCATTCTCTTCATACAAGGTGAAGATCATACAAGTGAATGTCTAATATTGTTCCTCTGAGGGAGAGTCACTGAAAGTATCACCTAGAATTAATGGTTTGATGATGCTGAACAAGCCAGAGAAAATTGCCCCAGAATGTTTTTTAGTGACACTATTTTTGGATGAAGATTTCCCCCTTGGATTTTCTTCATTCTATCTAATGCTGTTTGTGCAATTAAATAGTGAATTTAAGTTTTTGGCAAAATACCCCTTCAACATCAGCCTTCCAGTAAGATTATTTTGATTGTTAATTGCTCCTTGCTCTTATATGGAAGTTAGTATAGTGTGACAATAAATCTCCTCCTTTACTAAAACAAAAAAGAACATTGCATAACCAAATGTCACCAGCTATGACTAAATACGTGGCAGTTTGAGCCCTAGTTACGAGAATTGGTAGAAGAAATACAGTCGCTAGTGATATTTTCATCGATCTTTAAGCCAGGTCGGAAGTTTATGTGACGCCTTTTTATCTGTCTTCTCCATTACTAACTGAGTAACAGCTACAGAGTAGCAAATAAAAAGGAATAAAAAGGATATTTAAAATACGAAAATTGCCACAAAACTCCACTTAGACAATGTAATGGTGTAAGGTTTGAAGAGAAATCTCCCACAGGAAGAAATCCAAACCAAAAGTATGATAGAAGTCCTGTCAGCCCACCCATTTTTAATTTTTCTTTTTTTTAAATATGGCAGAACACTTGGGTGAAGTTTACAGCCTTTAGGGCCTGTGAGCATGAAAGATTATCATATACAATTTCAAGATGCAATGAAATAAACCAGCTGGAATGGTCAAAGAAACCCTCTTTCCTAGCAAGTACATTGACAAGTTAACTATGACTATAGAGGGAAACATGGCAGCTGAATGATAAAGAGAGTACAAAAAGGTCCAACACAGCTTCTCAGATTGACTTAGCCTATGAAGACATTGGCTGGATTTACTGAGAGGCTCTGCAGATAAAACCCACAAACTCCACTTAGGAACAGTAGAAATCAGGGGTGAAGGAAGAATGAGCCATATTCTTTTCCTCCCATTGCAATGAAAGCTCATCCAATCTGTACTAAGAGCAATGTAATTTGCTTCTGCCTGAAAACTGTCAGCTAAGATCAAGTGAAACTTAAAATGGAACAATTTCCTGCAAGAGCTGCTAAATTCTGTCAGTCTTTCTTTGGAACACTAGGGAGAAAACAGGGATATCCTGAAGATCTGTATTTCAGGATGCTCTCTGGGTGGGGTCTATGTAAATSCAATACTGGTATGTGTGGTGGAGCAGAACATGGGATACATAGGCATTCTGAAAATGAGAAAGCAGAAGAGAAGCACAAAGGAAGAAAAAAACAAGATATTAATAAAAACTGTTCCTGCCTTTTAAAATCGTAGGTTTATCCAGATATCGCACAATCTCAGTATCTCTGAATTAGTGTTTCATTGAGGTGAGAACTTACTAACCCATTTTTAAACAATATTTTGGATGGAACAGCAAAGAATTAACAACAGAGTTGTTCCTCTTCAAAGATGGAAAATACCTGAACTAAAACATGCAGAGAATAGCAACTTAGAATCTTCTTTTCTGACTAAAAGTGCTATAGGGCATCAAAACCAATCACAACACTTGCATCTGATACAGAATCCTTTTAATTAGTCAACAAAGGTCAGGTCTTAAGTCAATGCACCAGAGTCATTAGACTGGACTGGACTGGACTAATCTAATTATTCCCAGTCCTACTGTCAGACAAAGATGTTTTGATAATAGCTTCTAACAGAGTAACAATCGTAGTGCTCAAAAAGTGAAGGAAATAAGAAATGAGTCTTCAACATAAAATCATATGTATATCAACATATCATCTGAGAACTGCAAGTACTACTTCTTAAATCAATCAAACATTTCTTCAATCAATTAAATATCTGCTTTTTGATTTTTAAAATCTGTGTCTACTATCCCACTGAACTTCTCCATTTGTTCTTATTGTAAGGGGTTTTGTCAAAGCCTGTTGACATAGTTTTCAAACTTTCCACATTACAAGGAACATCACTGCATTTAGCCCCTGCTACACTCTTGTTTCACACACTTTGACACTCACTCACTTGTACTGTTGAACACATTTTACACAAAATAATGAATCGTGATAGTGAGGCTACAGAAGTAATTGTGAATCTGTCACACATTGCATCCCACCTTTGGGCCTTGGTTGAAAGAGAGGTCTGTCTGGCAGTGGGGAAAGACAGAATGGAGACAATCTTGCCTTTAATTCACTACTTCATTTGACCATTTTTTTCATATAAATTGGAATRCTTATCTGCCTTTTCTTCAGAAGCTCCCACTTATGCTCTTCCAGCTTTAAGGTTCACATGGAATCAGGTTTTTTTGGTGTCATTTGTTTTTGAAAAATACACTAAACTGCTAAGTTTTAGGGTTTTAAATAATTTGGAAAAGGTATTAGTTAAAACAATTGGAAATATTTAAAAAAAAACCCCAACAAAACAAACCCTGTAGTAATTATGCTGTGTACTGTCAGTATGGTGAGATACATGCAAATTCTTCAGCCGTGGCTGTGCTACAGAAATTCTGGAGTACGTGATGTTTGAATCATCAACATGTAGTACTCTGATTTAGCTGCTACCAAATGTATATTTTAAATATCAAAATTTTGCTATATAAGCATAAGAAAATTTTGCAAGCAATCAAACTTAATTTTTTATTACAATTGTTTAAGTTAAAAATTAACTAAACTTTTCCCAAAAACTGATCTAAAACCCCAATAATTACACTTCTGTTTGAGTCCTTACGTGCCAAGTTATAGCCTGTTACCAAAGTATAAATATTTTGCTGTTAAGAATTCCAGTAAATCCTCCTTATGATTGTTGGATCAAACCATGAAATATTTAAAAACCTTTCCTTTTGACTTCAGTTCTCTCATCTTTCTGTGATTATGACAAGTGATATACCTATATGTCTGGATTCTGTGCAAAGCAGAATTGTTCAGTGGAATTACTATTTTTGCCTAGATATTTTATTGTGAAAATACAATTAATTTCCATTTAATTGCACATTGCAACCTAATGGTACAGTAGAGCTATTTGAGAATACATTTTATCAGAAAATACTGATCATTGATGAGAAAATATCCAATATGGTAGTTCTGAATATTTTTTGAATAGTTTCTAGGCTGGACTATGGTGGGAAGGATGGCAATGTGCCAGCAACAGAGAAATGCAGGTTCAAGTATCAATTCCTCTGACTGTTTGTGCAAGATTCTCAACAAGTTCCCTTTCAGAATCACCACTGATCTTTGGGATATGGTTTTTGCCCAGGAATGACTGTTGTTAAAAACTGAAACCTCAGCTCCTAAATGAGTCTGTAGTTAGAAAAGGGATGAAAATATACTTTTACCTGGCATCTGGGACACACACTTAAGTCCTCTTTTCTCTTTATCCCATATCCTGTGTGAATGCTCTGAGCACTTGATGCTGACTCTCAGTGCTTGTGGCCTCTTTCCTTCTTTTCATAAATGTCACTCAGGGCAATCATCACATAATCAGTTCTGCTACTGAACCTGACCTGTAACATCCTTCAGAATACAACTCTTGTTTGGTTCTTTCCTTGATCTCCATGTGGAATATAGCAATGCATATTCTGCAAATGACAACACCAATTTTTGTTTTCTTGTCATCGTAGCCCTTTTATTATTTCACATCTTGGCAGTCATCATGTTCTTTTGTTGACTCAGAATTTCATCAAGTTGAGAACAGAAATAAGATCAACCGCAACTCTTCCATCTGCTGCTTTGACACCAGTTTGAATGTAACTCAAGTTGTGAATGACCTTAAGGTCTGCTTTAAACTCACACAGAACCCAACTCATTATAATAGCTAGGTTTCACCCCAAATACATCCATCAGAAATCGAATTCAAAATTACATTCATACATTTTTTTTTTTAATGTAGTCTCCCTTATCAGTGGCATAAACCTCTTGGACTTAGGATCCCTAGTCCTGGTCTGTGGTCGTTGTACTGTTTAGAGAGATGACTCGGTTCATACATGACTGGTTTATGTTCCTCAGTTCTCCCTTTGGCTCTTGGCTGTTTTGTGTTTATGTCCAGAGGATGTTGTGCTTTATTGATACACAGCCAAAAGGAGGATCCTTACGTTCAGTGACAAAGTTGCTGAATTTGTAGCACTTCTAAGGCTGCCCTGACTTATGCTGGGAATGGAATTATTCGTCAAGTATTAGAAGAAAGTAAAAGGATAGGATTAAACGCTATCTTCCTAGCTGCAAAATACAGATTTGTATTCGGTATAGTGGGATCTGTCCCTATTTCACTAATTAAACAATTCCCTACATGCCTACTAACACAATCAAACCTTTTTCTTTCTTGCTATCCAGGTCTGCAGGTATCCATCAAGCTCATGAAAAACCTGCTCATTCTAGTTTGAATGGCTTAACTGCTTTTGTATGTACTGAATGCAATTTGCCCATGAGATCTTTGTATTAATTATGATATATCAAACTGTATTTCATGTTTATATAGTGCTGTACATAGATTTAATAACTAGATTTAAACACTTCTTTAGTATCAATGCAAAAGGAAATATGAAGGGGATATAGTTGCCACAAAGGGCAGACAGTCTTCTTCATGTTTAAGGGAGTGAGGTGGTGTTTTATTAGTTAAAGCTCACCAAATTAAATAGATGGAACTGCAGCTAGAAAATGACCATGAACAGGAGAAAATGATAGGTTTTTTTGTTTTTCACTAGACTGATATAAAAGACTTCTCCTTGGAGCATCTAGTATTGAAGTTTCTGTTCTGTAATGAAATACATGCCCTTTACTTCAAACAAATTCTAGTTGTTAAGGTGGGTCCAGAATTCGAGTAAAATAATTTGTGCAATTAAAATAGAGAGTATCTTGTACTTTGGCTATAAAGCACTTAAATACTACATACAGTGAAAAGTTCTCATTCACTGAAATTCAGTGGTCTGACAGATCACTTGCTTAAAGCAATTGAATTAATATTAAAGTATATCTACAGATTAACAGTTTGGGGCTTGATCCTATAAATATTCCTGTGAGTAATCCCAATGAAGTAATTTTTCCTAAATGATTATTTCTAAATGCTTTAAAAGAGCGTAGTGGCTATATTATAAAAAGATACTGCTTTTTGGAATACTCTCCTGTTTCCAATGCATAGTGTCTACTGCCAGCCTACGCATCAGCTTCAGGAAGCAGCATARCTGTTTTCTCAAATATTTTTTTTTTTCAATCTGTGAAAAATTCCAGGCTTGTGAAAAGCACTAATTAATGCCAGTGAAATCTGTGGAGTCAGACCCTCGTGGGAGTAGCTAAATCAGGGTAAACTAAGTAGTACATTTGAAAGCAGTATTTTATGGCTACCAATACTTGAGCCAGATGACAACCTGGCCAACGGCTTGTACTTGTGGCACTTACTCTTCATCTATGTAGAGCAGAGGCTGACGCGTGAAATGTTGGGCGATGCGTTCTGTCACGAAGGGCTCCATCAGTGTAAAGGCTGAATGGTTACACACATGGCAAGCCTTATTCTTCTRAATAAAGGAGTGTTGGTAGGACTGAAAGGCTGCGCTGAAACTGCAGGTGCTCAGCGGCCCGAGGTAGACCTCGTCCAGCCTTGAAGGGCCCTACCAGGCTGCGACACTTCGAGACTGCGTCCCCTCACCTGGGCGGCTGGAAACTGCGTTTGCTAGAAGGCTTGGGCTTGCGGGAAGGTCGCTGAGCGGGACGCCGCGGTTTGCCCAGGGCAGCCTGAACGGCAGAGCTTTGCACCGGCCCAGGCGCGGGGCAGAGCGTGCGGCTCCCGGCACGGGCGGCGAAGCCCCGGGCCCCCGGCTGCTCCCGGCCGCACCGCCCCGGCGGACAACACGAGCACACGCGCTCGCCTTCGCTCCGCGGCCGCGCGGCTGGAAGCGCCCCTGGCCCCGCCGCTCCCCCCGGGGCTGTGCCGCAGCGGCGCGGAGCCCCCGGGGCGCCTCGGGCTCGGCGGCGCCGGGCTGCAGGTGGCCCCACGCCGGAGGCGGCCCACGGGGGCCGCTGTCGCTGCCGCCGAGGCCGAGGCGGGCGCGGGCCCCGGCGGCAGGCAAGGGCAGGGGCAGGGGCAGGGGTAGGGGTAGGGGCAGGGCCAGGGTCAGGGCCAGGGCCAGGTGCAGGGCCGAGGCCAGGCTGCCGCCTGCTGCCGGCCGCCGCGCGGGTAATCACGCGTCCCCCCTCACTGCTGATTTGCAAGAGCAGATTAATCAGAGCGCGCGGCTTGATGAAATTTGCTGTTATTGTGCCCATTTTTAGAAACATCTTTTATTATCTTCATTATTCATTTACAGGGGACCGGCATCAATTATGCAAATGAGTTCACAGACTTTGCAGATTACTTCATTTGCCGCTATTGTTTGTGGAAATTTAATTATTAAATATTATTAAGCTTGCGTTTTCTTCAATTTTCCGAGGCTTAGTTTCATTTGATTTTTCCTCCAGCTGCTCTCGTTTCCTTTCAGTGCCAAAACAGCTCCTCATCAAAGCAGCTCTGGCATGTGAAGACCAAATAAAATCTCCTCAATTTAATAATTTTGATGTTAGTCCCTTGTTCTCAGCTGCTTGCTCAAAGCAATGCAGAGAGAAACGCAGAGCACATTCAATTTAATGAGTAGAAATTGAATTCAAGTTTGTTCGGAATTGACTTCAATTAAGCAGAGTCTTAATGATAAATTAATCTCTTTTCTTTATTCCCTAGAATTTGTTTTTCAAAGTAGGAAATTGGACTACATTGAAAGACCAAATAAAGAATACCAATTTTAACTAGATTATGGAACCGATAGCAAAATTTAATTCTTTATAGTAACGTACTTGGACAAATAGCATTCACTCCATGGCATGTATTATAATTTATATTCATTGTTACCACTCGCACTTTCATGGCATGGATAAAATGGCAGTTGAATTAAATATGGGCCTGTAATAGACTTCAGAGTTTTAATCTTTATTAAGAAACTCTAATTGAATGCATAATTAGCTTTTCAGGGTCTAGGAAACTAGGTTTAATATCTATGTGGGCTGAAAACATAGATCAGGCATTTTTTTAAGAGCATTTTTTATGAGTTTATTTTTTAGGAGAAATTATCTTGTAACATGGCTTGTATAAAAAGCCATATTTTAACTTCATTGCAAGAAGCTACGTATGGGAGAGCAGTAGCAAGCTTTTTTTGTGCTCTGAATGCCCAGAGACAGCTCTTGCATTCTGGGTCGAYGGTGGATAGTGCAACTGCTTTCATTAGAACAACTCAAGATACCTTGTGCCTGTGCCCATTGAAACGCATAGGCAAAACAAGTCAATGCTTATGAATAGCAGTGCACCCTTTTCCTTCTGTGTTACAGTTCTACCATGCTTAGTMACCTTAGCATCTTTGTTATTTTTCTCTATGTTATTCCTGTGGTATGACCACCACAAGCTCTATATTTTGGTATTTCAGAGAGCAAGCGATTTTTTCAAGAGTGGAGAGTAATTTGGGTGCTTGCTCTAGGTTTTCAAAGGCAATAAAGCATCTTTATGATGTCATAAGCTGGTCATCTCATGCCATTGATAATTTATGAAACTTTAGTTCTTTTACCCCTCTCCTYAATAGAAAAAAAACCTCTTTTATTGTGTATGATTAAACCTATGAAGATATCATTAGGTGAGGGATACTTCAAGCTCTGTCTCATATACGGTTATATTTATGTTTAAAATGAATAGAATATCCATCCATAGTACTAGCATTTTAAAACTATTAGGCAAACATTCTATCCAGTGATGTCTCAGGTATGGAAGGAATTTTTACTAAGATTAATTACAAATTCAGRGGGTGTCGAATTCTGTGCTTTTGGTTTTCATTGAAGAGAAGTGGGTAAGTTTGGCCAGCTGAGGAACATTCAGTCCTCTGCTTTACCTGCACATAAATTCTGTGGTTCCCAGGCACTGAGCAAAGGTATATATTGCTTTTTAAATAAGAACTAATAAATTGAACAATTTCCTTTAGACACCTTTTACAATCTGCACTGGACTTGCGAGCACCTCCCACTGTGTGTCCAGCACTGGTATGTTTCTGTTTCCCTGGAGTTTCCTGTTATGTTTTCTTGGTGTAAAGGATCAAGAGCCTGCCAACAGACTCTTTGCATGGCACACAATTGAAAATATTTATTAAAGCAACATAGATATTTTTACAGATCTGGGAGATTACATTTTATTGCTTTAAGGATACCCATGTTCCAAAGATTTGCTTCCATTTTCTGTATGTGTTTTTCAGTAAATATCTGTTTGGAGATGGGATCCAAGTTTTTCTGGAAATGATAAAGAAAGGTTTGTTAGTCCAGGCTTCCTGTGTGTTTTGGGGATATGGTTTAGTGGTGAACATGGTGGTGCTAAGTTAACAGTTGGACACAATGATCTTAGAGGTCTTTTCCAACCTTAATGATTTTATGATTCTGTATTTCAGAGCTGCAGTTATTTAGAAAGAGATGAAATAGATGTTTTTTGCAAGAAATCGCAGTTGCAGTTCATACATAGCTGTGTTGTTTCATGTAGAAATCAGTCTGTCTGTTCCAGTGGACATAGACTGGATTTATAAAAACATAAAGGTGCTCAGGGTCGCAGAAAGCCTTGTAGAGGTGAGAGATGTCAAAGCTCCATCAGTCTTTGCAGGCTACGTGTCTGATTGAACCTGGCTTTAGGGATGACACTGTAAGCGTCACACACATGTGTGTTCCAACAATTGATTACATTATAAAACATCTACAAAGAAGTCATTAAGATAGTGTTCCTGTTAGAAATACCTATACCATAATAGCACTGTGGTACTCCATATTCCCTTGTATATCACTGATCCTCTTATCAATTTCTTCAGTGCACAAGCATTAAAGGCTTTTATTGCATATAGATCTTACAAGTTCACTTTAAGGTCTGACCATTAAACCAAGCTGTTTCCATCTATTTGTCATCATTTGCAGTAATGGTTCTGTAGTTCGGTGCCTGCCTTCTGCAGTCCCGGTGTTGTCTGATTAGACTCCTGTTGACACCCGTGCAGATCACACTGCCGTCTTTTCCTTTCATCTGAAAAAGCCCTACAGGGCCCTATATGTGGTGCAGCGAAACAGTTTCTCAAAGTTACTTGTCTTACGTACAAAGGAAGACCATATGTCAAACCAGCTTTTTTTAAAAAAAACTTAAACTGACTTTCCCCTCTTTCACAACTAAGTCTGATCTYGGTGAGCATGTCCTTTCTTTTGCCTTGTACTTTTTCCCAGGAGATTTGGCTTTTTTGAATCTCTATCAGGCAGAAATGGGATGACTCCATAAGCAAAATTCAGCCAAAGCAGTAAGTTTCTTGGAGAGGAAAGGAGCCATAAAACCAGTTTCAACTAGTGGGTATATTCTGCATCTGATCCACAGAAATACTGTGCATGTGTTAATATGCCTTTTAAAACAGAAAATTGAATGTTTTTACAAGAGACATTTGTGTCAATTTTGGCTATGCTAAGGAGTATAGTAACTAGTAGATTATCTAGCCTGGCTGGAAGCTCAAGCTCCCTACTTCTCTGAGAAGGGTGAGGCAAGATACTGTAAAGGGGAAGAATTTGCTTTTACAAGAAAGATGAAAGGGGAGGGAAAGATCACCTTCCTTAAATTATCCTTTACCAATATGGAAGAGCTCTGGTTTTTACACACCTACAGTGTAAATAATGCCCCGCTTATGACAGGACTATAGTTATTTTATATTCTGAGTTTATTTCCTGGAGATTTCAAAATAATACATTTCTTGTGATCAAGATTTTACAGCTTTCTTTAATCATTTCTTACTAGACTGTATTGTTTTCAGCGCTGCTCTTTTCTACTCCATTTTTTTTCTGCACACTCCTTCAACAGCCCTGATGCTAAATGCATGAGACGAGTAAGGTTAAGTATTCAAAAGGTAAGAAATGTCACACTTATAAAATCCCTCTAAGAGACAACTCTTGACTACATTGTCAGCTACTATTTCTGAAGTACAATTATTATATCACTTCAGATAATGTTGCGTTTTGTGCCGTTGAACACTTTCTGTATGCCAGAAAATCTGGCAAATCAGTTATCTGTCTCAGCTTTGCAAGGTGCATGAGCCAAAACTGCATTCATGACTACTGCAGTCTCTAACCACGGGTCTCTATTCTGTTTTCATGSTCAGGGGCAAAGCATGGATTTGCTGATCCACGAACATCTGAGTACTTTCTAGTGAATAATTCTGTAAGTCACAGCTGCTTTGCGTGTTTATTCTACATTGCAGGTATGATCATCCAGATTTCAAGCCTGGCTGATGATCTGGGTAGCTATGTTTAACTATGGAAGACAGAACAAAGCTCTATTCTGGATGTTTTTTTAATTTTCCAAGATTTGAGAAAACATTCTAGAAATTTTTTTTCAGCTGTTTTTCCACTGTTGGTCATGGGCTGCCCACTGTTGTTGCATAGTTTGACTATTTGTCGGATTTATCGACCAGCTTAAGAACACTGTGAGATGTGACTTGCATTTGTAGGATACCTGTACATGCATCTAAGTTAGCTTCAAAGTAAAATCTCGTTTCAAAATTGAACTCAAGGCGGCATTGCTGCTGCTTAAAAAAAGTTATAGTATATGACTGCTGACTAAAATAATAAAATATTTACTGAAGAAAGATTTCATCACATAAAAATCTGTTGGTTGGGCCATACTGGCAGTGAAAAATATTATATAATATTACATCTGTCTCTGACTTTGTGGGAGAAAAAMTATGATATTGACAAGTAAGTGATTATTTAATTAGACTGTACTGTAAACTGTACAAAGAAGGTGTAGAGCTAAAAAGATTTGGAGTTTCTGGGCTGCCATGTGACATTCCAAAATATAGTTTCCTGTAAAATCTCAAAATCAAAAATCTTTTACTATGTTAAGAAAAAAATATTAAAAACTAAAATTCCATTATGTGGAGTTAGTCTTATCACTTCTAGAAGGCTTGATTTCATGTGCTTCACGGAGGCCTTCCTCTTTCTGTAAAATTTGATGCAGGCTTTATTGCAAAAGATGCTTTTTGTGGTAGCTCATTTCAAACCTTCTTCAATAAGTAGCTTCCTTTATGCAGGGCCTTCTCTTGGAAGATGTGGAAGAGGGCTGTTAAGAAAATTTTCACTGAAGGGGAACCAGGGTCTTTCTTCTCAGTTTTTGTGTGGATTGAAGTCTTAACTAGAGATGGGAACAAAAATCAGGCCTTTCAGCCCTCATGAAGAACTATTTTCAAGATGGAGTAAGAGAAGTGGGGCTTCTGCAGCTGTGATATTGTCAGGGCTTTTTCTGTGGATTTTTTCTTTGGATTACTGTAATTCTGTTGTTGATTAAGATCATTGGACTCTGACTGGTTCACAAGCTGCATAGGTATGTCCTAAGGTTCACARTGAATGAATTCTGCTTTCCATTCTGCCCTTCTAATCTGAAGGCAGGACAATTAGTTTTACTACTGATTTCAGTGAGCATAAGCAAAAGCATTTCCCCTGAATTAAAATTTGTGGGCCACTTGGAAACACTTCTTAAACAGCACTGTACAGAATAAATGCACAATTTTCTCTCTTGCCCATAGCTGTCTCCTGAAAAATAATTTTAGTTCTAGCCCATCCTGGAATATCACAGTTGTATCAAGAGTCACTGGAATGAAAATTTACGTAACAGAAACATCCCCATGTTCTTTAAAAGTGATTACTCATTGTTATTTTTTTCATCTCTCTTCTTATGGTAGCCGTACTTAAAATCACTSTTTTCATTGTTTGTGTCAGATGACCACATTGCAAGTTATATTTTGTTATTGCCTACCGATGGGTTTCTTACAGCTTTCCCTGGAGCATCTTCCCTGCAGGAGATAGGATGTGAGACTAAATGGCCTGTGGTTCTGATCATGCATGGCAATTCCTGTGATCCTAAGTTTGTGTACTGTATTGGAGCTTTGAAACTCTTGCATTAGATGGGATATGGTTGTATTGCCCCGGGGATGCAGAGCTGAAGTACCAAAGGAACAAATTAACAGGATGTCACATTAAAATAATTTTTCAACTCTAATTTAGGTAACTAGATTAATGTGAGTTCATTTAGGAATACTTAAATATAACATAATCACATCTAAATGATGTACAATATCAACAATAATTAAGGTAGAAAAATCAAATTTATGTAAAAAGGAGTCTAGACTTTCTGTGTTCGTAAACCTCAAATACATCTGTTGAAAGAAAGGAGAGTCAGAAGGGGATGCTTTAAATTCCAAATCGTGTAGTAAACGTAGTGCATCCTTTGACTCTTAGACTCTTTCTGGGGGGAATTTTTTAAAACCTGACATTTTCTTCTGGCTTATTTTCCATTGCCAGGACTGGTCAAGCCCTTCAGTCCACTTGGGAAAACTTTTGAATTTCTGATAAGTACTAAAGCAATGTGACCACAGCCTATAATAATTCCTGAAAATATGTATATTTTTAGTGTTTTTCTAATGCGTGTGCTGTGCTTCTATTTTATAAAATGTAGCAAATGGCACAGTACCGTTTGGCATGGATGTTTTAACTGCAAAGCAAGTTTTAAGGGTGAAATGCAGAGAAGTGCCTGAAGAAAAACAAAATTTGAAGCTTGTGATGTAACTGAAATTGACTAAATGTATGATTAATAATGTGGAAGAAGTAATTTTCAAATGGTTTGTTGTAAAGCAAGGRATTACATTCACTGTAATAGGTCAGGTTACCCTGGGAGTATTAGCACTATTAATTCAGCCTGGAGAAATAGCAAAAATATCTATTTTCATTTTCCCTGTGAACAGATTTCCTTTACTTTTTAATTTCCTTATAAAGAAAGAATTCTCTTTGTCTATCCAGGAACAAAATTCTTTAGGAGAGTGCCAATGGTCGGTACTGTGTACCATTTCATCTTACTGCAGTAAGCTTTTAAAATTTATTACTTGTCATTAACTATGACTATTAAATTACTTTAATCATGAAGAACTGAAGTGAAAACTCAAAATCAAATTCGGTAGGTTTTGATGCTACATGAAAAAGGAAAAATTATCCATAGACTGATGACAACTTGCTGTTTGAAATGAGCATTTTTCTTAAATTTTAAGGCTATACATGGTTATTGCATTCCATTGTACAGCTTCCTGGAAGTTTACCTAATTTAAGTAGTTCTACTCTATTGCACAGAATAGACTCAGTTTCCTGTCTGCAAACTTTCTCCCTGTAACTGAGCAATCAGTTGCCTGAAATACAAGCTATTGACACGCAAGAGGAAAAGACAGGTATTTAATCAAGACTTTGCTTAGGTAGCAAATGAACCACTGCAGAATATTACTTAGTACGCTGTGTAGGGCATCTTAATAGAGAATATTCAGCTCCGTGCCAAGATTTTCATCATGTGAACTTTTGGATCCAGAGCTTTTCCAAAACCCTGTTTAATTGGTGAGAGAAGTTCAACACTATGTGTGAACATCAGAATGATTTATAGCCTATTCAACACTACTAGCAYGGTAGTTTTGCAAAGGATGAGATCATAAGCAAGCAGAGAATTTGTCCTAATTAAACTATATATGTATTCTGTGCCTAATATGAAAACAATCCAGAAGTAAACCAAGAGAAGTCATTATTAGATTCTGTTCCTCAGAAGCTTGTTTTATTTGCTGTTAATGCTCATCTTATAAATGCTGTTGAGAGATCTTCCCTTAAAATATCTGCTAAGAAAAAGATGAAAGCAATTATTGCTTGAACTTTCTTAGATCGCAGCCACTAGCTCTTTTAAAGGAATTGTAATGAAATGAGGAAAACTAAGACAATGGGTGAAGAAAACATGAATCAGAATAAACGGGATAGAATGAGTTGGAGAATGTCAACAATGGAGACTTCTGCTGAAGGTGCCCTCCTATTCATGTGGGTTTGTCATGGTTTAACCCACTTGGCAACTAAGCCCCACACAGCTGCTTGCCCACTCTCCCACCAGCAAGATGGGGGAGAAAATCAGAAAAGTATCTTGTGGGTTGAGATAAAGACAGTTTAATGAGTAAAGCAAAAGCTGTGCATGCAAACAAAGTAAAACAAGGAACCTGTTCACCAGTCCCCATGGGCAGGCAGGTATTCAGCCATCTCCAGGAAGGGAGGTACCAATCAAGCAAAATGGTTACTTGGGCAGACAAAAAGCCATAATTCCAAACATTTCCCTCTTCCTTCTTCTCCCCCCAGATTTACATGCTGAGCATAATGCTKTATGGTGTGGAATATCCCTGTGATCAGTTGGGGTCAACTGTCCTGGCTGTGTCCCCTCCCAACTTTTTGTGCACCTCTAGTCTACTCACTGGTGTGGTGGTGTGAGAAGCCAGAAAGGCTTCTCGATGCTGTGTAAGCCCTGCTCAGCTGTAACTAAACCATCCCTGTATTATTAGTGCTGTKTCCAGCACAAATCCAAAACACAGCCCTATATGATCTACTACGAAGAAAAATAACTGTACTCCAGCCCAAACCAGTACWAAGTGTCAGTTTGTTGTAAGCATGSGAGGATGTGTACAGAAGGCAGGAAGACTGTCCTGAAGTGCATCTCCCAGACAACTGATAAAAAATAAGTCTTGCTAAAAGAACGAAGCAACAATCCATGAACTGCTCCAGTGTTTTAGTGCAGCAGATTTTCTCCCATGGGGCATGAGAATTACAAATAAAGTACATTCATGTCTAGGGACAGTAGTGTCACCAAGGTGAGTCACCTCAAAAGAGAACAGTTGGTGGAAGTGCTGTGTTCTCCTTGAAGGAAGAAGTACCAGTTGGTGGCTGAGTGTCTCTAGTTAGTTGATAAGAAGCTCATTCAGAGACTTAGTCTGAGTCAGCTATCTTCCAAGGCTGCTTCTTAAACAGATTGCCCAATGCCTATCCTAGAGAGAGGCTGCCTAGTAGAACGTTTGTGTATGATACCAGCTGCTTTRTCTGTGGGTGAATTAACTTGGTTTTGTTCCATCAGCATAACAACTTTCATCAACATTCAGTTCTTAGAAAGTAGAACCTTTTAGACTGTGACTGAGGTGGTGCCTGTTACCCACAACTTCTGTAGCATTAGCCTTTGTTATTAACTCTGTCAAAATCTATTTTCCACTTTAGTTTCTCAGTAGTAAGTAGTAATTATTCAAGCCCTAGACTTGAGATACATGAAATAACCAGCAGTATCATACCCATTAAGCTGTCAGTTTTCAGCGGGGCACTTGTGATATTACCTGTGGCTTCCTGTCTTCCTGACTTCCTCCAACAATGTCCTCCATCAGCTGTGTCTCTTATGCCCTAGAAACTGCTGTCAGTGGCCTGGTGGATGGCTCATTTGACATGTCTGTCATATTATGAAGCTGGAATAAATGAAGAGAAAGTTGGCTCATCTGACTGCCTACTGAGGAGCTTCAGGTCGGGGGAAGCTTTCTGTACATTAGGACTGCAGTAATTGGAAGAGGAGAAAAGTAGAAGGAGAGGACAGCTTTTCAGTGAGGTAGGGAGAGGGAGGCAGCACAGACTGGATGGAGATAGCTGAAGTACATGTGCTGTTGGAGTATAGGAATAAAAGCTCTTTTCAGTGCCACATTGGACTCTTTGATAACTTTTAAGGAAATCATTTACTGTCAGCTTTTTCAGCCTTGGACTTCTAGCACACAGGCTTCTCCTAATGCTTGCAGGCAATAGCTCTTCCTGCTTTTGGAAAGTTGGAGGGAGGAAACAGACGTAGAGGGGTGGTGTGGAAGAGATGAATTCTGTCTGCCTGTGGATAAAAAGAATGAGGCATCTTTCCTTCCACTCCCAAACCTGAGTCTTTTGTGGAGCTCACAGTAAGTTATAGGAAACTTATCTGAATAATTCTGTGGATGTCAGCTGCTTTTTCCAATAGATTTGTAATGTTCCCAAATACAGTGGTGATACAATGGTGATACAGTGGTAAGGTGAGCAGTGAAAATTCCTGATAGATTTTTAAGTAAAATGAGAGAGAGAGCTGCCCTTAAAATTGCATTAATGAAAAGTCATCCCTGGAAAATAGTGGAGTTATTTTTATGCAACTGCAGATTTTTGATGCCAAGACAATAAAGAAAAACCACGGTTTGTTCCACTAAGCTTGTATCATGTTGTCAGCACTTGCCCATATGGAAAACATATAAATTGTCATGAAAACATGAAAATGGGACAATTTAGTAATGTTTTGAGTAGGCTTTATAAATATCATATGTATTTTTAAATACATAAGAGATGCAGTTTTGAACACAAAAGAGCCACAGTTGTGGCAGCCAGATTTTGCTGTGTTCCCAGAGCAGCAAAATTAGCAGAGCTGCAAATGTAGTTATTCAAAAGTYGAAAATTTGGAATAAGTCAGAAAAAGTATTAAGAGATTTAGTGGGAAACCAGTAAAAGCTAACAGTGGCACAAATATGCATTCTTTTTTCTCGCCAAAGGTCAGAATTTATGTTTGTGCTTCTAGATTTAACTGAGCTTTTGTACAAAGACTCAATCATTAAGCTTGACAACTTGGTGGCTGGAGCAGCTCATGGATGGCWGAAGTAGTGGTATTGTTGGGCAAACGGTAGAAATGTGGGCAGCTCTATGACCTTTTACCACATTATGTGCTTGTATGGGTCTGGAAAGTACTAAGGCTGGGTCGACAGGTTTATTCTTAGGCCTGCTGTTAAACACAACAGTTGTGCAGCATATCACTCAATAGGTATGAATGGAAAAGTTAGCCTATGCATTAGCTGAGAATCTGGCTCATTATGCAGAGACGAGGAATCAAAGACATCTTTGCATGTTTTTTTCCCTTACCTTATCTCACTAACTGTCTTTCCCRTAGGTTTTGTGTTGAATTTGTGATGGTCTTGGTTTCAGGAAAAATAATTTTGCTAACACCAGCACGGTTGAGTATTACAGCATGTTTATTTCAGTAATTGATGCAGGCCGGAGATTAGGAGGTGTTTGGCAAGCAGAAGTGTTATTTTGGGATCCACTGTGCCTGGGATTCCTTCACATAGTAATCATCCAGTAGTTTTCTGCCAGAATCCTTTCTGACTTGATTCTCTGTTTGTAGAGTCAATAACATTCCTTTCTTTCCTACCTTGTGTAAGCTGTTCCTTGTGGAGTTTAAAATCTCCAGAGCACATCACACATGYCTAGCTAGGTCTTGTAGTACTACTCCAATGCACTTCCTAATGTATTAAATTGTCATTCAGTGATGTTCTGGGTCTTGAAAACAATGTCACCTGATTGTACTGACTTAGCCTGTGTGTCCCCTGAGGCACCATTTGAATCAGAACAGCTTATGTCTCTTCTCCACAAAGGCCAGCTGGTGTGCAAACCCCGCCTTTTTGTCTCTCCCTGCGGATTTGTGACCTACCAAATGGGGGTATTCCATCGCTGGGTAGCCTGTGCTTCCTGCTGTGGATTTTTTACTGTTTTTCACCTTGGTGCAATGAGAATCTGCTTCTGAAGCTAAAGAAATCTAACTCTCAGTGCCAGTGCTTTCAAAGTATATTTTAGAGGGATTTTGTGTTRGAGCCTCACGAGAGGGAGGAAAGAGAACATGCAATTAAAAAGTAGTAATTCTTGTGGTTAGTGACATGACAATAATAACAAAGTCTGTCTTTTAAAAAAATTCCAAGGAGGTCCTACTGATTCATATTTATATAGAAACCGATATTGAAACATTTATTTCATAGCTAGTGGCCAAGGGATAAGATAAAATTCCGGTGCTGTATTTATATTGTGTTTTGCAGACATATCTAATCTTCAGTGGCATGAGAAATGTTGTAGAAAAGTATGTCATCAAAAATTGCTTCAGCATCATACTTAAAAATCTGTCCTCTGGAAAACAGGTCAGCTTTCACTGTAGCTTATGGTAATACATACAGACACTACAGAGTATTTTATATCTTATAATGGAGATAGTATAGATAATAATATACTTTCATCTGTTACTTTTATCAGATCGTCTTATCTCCTTTGTGGCATCAAAAGCATGTATTCAGAGAAGATTGAGACAGAAGTGTCTCCTTTATTTAATACGCACATGAAGGGCCTGATTCTGTTTACACTGTAGTCAGTGGAGATTTCTGTCCTTGATGAGAGCAGAAACAACTGTCTGAATTCTACGCAGCATTTCATTAGTGTTTTTTATGGTATGCACATGGGGAATGGAGACYGACCTCTCAAATCATGAAAATATTGTTATAATTGAAAAGATATTAGTGCTGTAACTTTGTCGGCAATTAACAAACCTGTCAGTTCTGTTCTGTCAAAGTGTGTGTGTGACCTCTCTGTTACAGTATCCGAGTTCTGGCAGCAAAAAGAACTCAAAGCAACRTGCATATGCGTTCTCTTTGTCTTCCAAGTAATTAGAAAAAAGCTTCAATATTTTTCAGAGTTTCAAAAAATGATTGTCCTGTTGGAGAGAAGTGATAGTGCAGGACATTAGTAATTGTCACTTTTCTCCTGTTTTTCAGTTGTCTTGAATATGGGTTAGGAGATTTTGCTTCCCCCAGACATAGATATTGTAGAGGGGTTTGGAAGAAGGTGCTGTTAATCTCTCCTGCAATAGCCCCAATTCACCATGTAATACTGATTGTTCAGACCATGGTATGTTAAAAATTTTTTAGAAGTATTTTTTTATGTTTTGGAGAATTTCAGGAAGAAGAGTAAAGTTTTAGAGAATCTGTGAATAAAGTCTTTGGCAATGCAGTGGACAACATTTGGTTTGAGAGGAAAAATATGAGTAATTTAATAACATTTGCTTTCATCCAGCAGCTTCTTTTGACTTTATGGTGGCAATAACTGTCTTCTTGTGGGGTCTTTAATATGGAGTAATTTTTTCCCAGCTCACCAAATTATTGCATATTTTTAGTTTAGGGAGGGATGTTCCTGAGAGACTTTCTTTGGTTGATCCCAATTGTTTGCCCTCCTTTATCTCCCAAAGAGGTTGAAAACCAGCTATAAGTGATAGTCTGAGATCTTTTTTATGCTTCCAGAATAGCTGCTTAACTGTAAAGGTACGAAGTTAAATAGGCAGTATAACTCTCAAGCTGGTCTTCCTAGGCACCTGTGAGATCAGACCAGCTAAGAGTCACTTTTTCAGGAAGGTTTTAGAAGCRCAGCTCACCTAAGCATCAAATTATCAGGATATTTCTTTCAATTTCATTGATTTCCTGAAACTGTAAATTGAAAACTCAGTCACACCAGTAGGCTTGTGAATCCACCCTTCTCATTGTATTTAAAATAATTTTTTTCACCAGAACCAGGCAGAGTAAGAAACTGTAAAATTCTTCTATAAAATAGTTGAAATTTTAATTAAATGCATAAACTTTCTATTGATCTCATTAAAGGGGTTAGTGTTTTGTTTTATCATACTTTTGTTTGTCTTTAATATTTTTAAATTTGTTATATAGTTGGGGAGCACAATGACAGGTTTTTTCTTTTCTTTTTGGAGACACAAAAAAGGTTCTTAATTTTAAAATAACAACACTCTTGAAAATGCTTTTCGAATTCAGGATCCAGTTAGATCTCTTTAAACCTTTGGTGAGGTTTCTGTGCTTTCATTGATGGGAGTATAAGGAAAATATTTTCCTGGTTTTTCTTTTGCTTTAAAAGACAGAGGACATCTGTGGTGAGTCATGGAGGAGTTTAGCTGTGATACGTTACTAAAATGCATTTTGGCAGCGGATGGAGAAGTAACTACTCAATCTGTTGTGAAACAAGAGAGTCTTTCAACCCATTTTTCAAAGTGCTCACAGTTCCCATTTGAAGGGAAGTCAAACAATAAAAGTACTGAGCAAAGAAAATTAATGTGTATCTGGAATACTTTAATTAAAAATAATAATTATAATGGACCCATGGTGCTCACGAGCTCCTATTTTCTTCTTATTGTTGATTGATTCTGCTAAATTTTACCCTCACAGCAAATTATGTTGCTGTTCTGTTACATTTCATATTTGATTACTGAGAGATAGTGAAGCAATTTAAATACGACTTCTAGGAAAGAATTGGAACTCTGGTTTTGAATTGAAACAATATCCTTTAAAATAAAGAAAGTTGTTTTAGTACAGTGATTATTTATAATAAGAGATTTTGCAGTAAAGATCCAAAGCAAGAATAAAGTACAAGACTTTATTCAGAAGACTCTCTTGAAAGCATGAAGCAAATGGTAACTTCCAGGAAATTAAAATGCAGCCTTGGTAAAGACAGAATTTAAACAGAATTATTAGGGGAAACAATGAAATTATTTCTCATACAGACTTTGCTTCTAACCAGAAGTTTGCTGKTTTATTCTTTATCTTGGAATTTTGTGTTTCTTCTGAGCATGCTCTCAGCTCTACCCAAAGAATCCTCTTTCTGTTGGTAGCATAAGCTAGTTTCAGTCCTGAAGCCTACTCTTCATGTTCTGCCAATAAAGTTGAATTGCACATAGTTTTGTTACTTGATGCACGTCCTTTAAGACAGGCCAAATCTTTCTTCTCTGAATCTGTAACTTTAAAACAAACTGTAATTTTACCTTAATTTGTGGTGATTAATGTATTTCATACTACAGTGCAGAATGATATAGGTATTCAGGCAAGAAGAGGAGAATCACTGTCAAACTGTCTTTACTAAGAAAGCTTAAAAGTACAGTATGACACTGCAGGTATTAAGGTGTATGAGAGTGACAGAGGTTGCTATCAGAGCAGCAGTGTTTAAAAGAGGCTTGTGGTTCGATGGTCACAGCTTACTGAAAACAAAGATGAAACACTCGTTTATTTAAGAACACTGTCTTGTTATGTGCTCGATAAGACAGAGAAAGTGACTCAGAGCAAATCTGATCTAATTCTGAATCTTTTCCTCCAAAACTTGAAGAGAATCCAAACAAAGTGATGGSCTTCAAGTAGTATGACCATTTTTACTTTTTCTGTGTTTTCTAATTTCTCTGTGCAAGAAAAAGTTGTTAAGAGAGTGAATATTGTCAGAAACTTTAGAAGTCCATACTGAATAAACATCTTGACATTTCTGAACTTTGTATTTGATTCTTGATACTGGGCATCAATGGACTCAAGTCTTTGACTAAATTTATACRTGTTTTTAAAGGTCTTTCTTGGAATGGCATATGTGAAAAGATGTTTAGAATCTGAGCCTCATTTTCTTCATTCGGAGAGAGAGGTGGCAGCGGTATGCAGGACTGCTCACATGTCTTCAGTTGGTTCAGTTATGGGATAGAGTAAGAGTTAGTGGAAAATGAGGCGGTTTGGCATACTTGAGAAAAAAGGAAAGAAGAATCACAGGCTTTTCTGGAGAAGAATCACAGGTTTTCTATGTCGTTCCACTGATATATTTGCGAGCAAGATATATCCACTTCCTACAGAGACTGGCAAAATAGGAAGAACAAAATGTAATGCTAGCCTACATTAGAACATAAAGTGACAGTTGATTCAGCTTCTGAAGAAGAGAGAAACAGAAAACAAGTCTTAAACCACAGGGAGTATACAGAACGGAAAGTTTTCATGATTGAACATTGTTTATCCAAAATATTGTTTTGTAGTTTTCAAATGTATGTTACCTCATGAGAAACTCAATCTGTTCTCAGTGCATTTTCTGACTTTCTTGTTTTCTGACCAAAATAGGCTTCATGGGGTCAGACTGTCATATTTTGAGCATGAGATATATCTGCAATTTGGTGGAAAGGACATCTACAGAATAGTCACAGAATCAAATGTGCTAAATTCAAGAAATAGCTGTATTTGTCTTCGGGTTTCTCGTTTTGTTTTGCCTGAAACAAAGGCAGTATGGACATACCTAATTGTGTTCAAATATTGTAATAATTCAGACCACATAAGAAAAATGCCCCATCAGATTTGGAGAAAGAACATAAGAAAAGTGTTATTCTCTGATTATGTTTTTTTAAAATAACCTGTTAGAAGAAAAAAGTTATTAAGAAACTTTCATAGTTATTTAGAAATCCAAATAGACTTTAATTCATTTGATTTTTATAGACTAGTAGTCTTTAATCTCCATTGCAGAATGTGAAGTGTACCTGTTACATACTGGTAAATTAGTTGTCAATCCCTTGGGCAGTATATTTTAATATCAGTATTATATGGTAGGTGATATAAATCTTGTATATGGTATTATTAGCTTAGGCAGCTGCTGACTTAAAAAGGCCAGTTTAACAAGTCACCACTGTATTATGTTTAATTAGGTACAGTTTATATAATGAGGTGTTCAGTTCTAATGGAAAGACATGCTGTGAGCAGCACATCTGCAGGAATAACTATTACAATCAGCATTGCAGAGACCCATGGAACTGCAAATTAGACTTACTTATCTAGAAATAAATTACATCCCAATGCCTTCATAAAGCTCATTAATTAATTCCACTGGCATAAAGGTCTTTTTCTTAATTTCATGTTCCATTAGCATAATAAACACAATTTGAGTTACAACAGTATGATCAGTTTAATGGATGCTATTTATTTTAGTTTTTTATTTAAAGTCCCGGTAACATAGAATTAACATCAATATGCTGTTTGGTCCTTTATTAAAAATTCCCATAGGATAACCAGCACAGATGTTCAATACAGCATCATATATTTGCTGCATTTTATGACTTTACTAATTGGCCATATGGAAAGGTGTTGCTTGGATTTTTAATTTTTTTTTTTTTTATCTGATAAATTATATGGATTGTAATAGTTACAATTCGTTACTATGTGAAATTGGACAGGTTAATATACACTGCATGCTGGGAGCAAAACAGGACTAGGCAAAGTTTTTATGTATATGTATTCATAGTAAGTAGTAATGATATACTTCCGGTGTATTACAATCAGCTTCATTTATATGTAGTTCCTGGCATAATTGTAATTCTTTAATTTATGCAGACACTGTCTAATCAGAATGAAATGCTACCAGCTATTTGTTTAGTCACAGTTAGCTTGGATACAACCTAGTTGTTCCATTCAGCTTTTCTTGAGTCTCCCTTTTCATAATAAACTACACTGTTAGGAACATTTATGGTAAGGTGTTGTATGTTGCTAGAACAAGGGGTTTCATTATTCATCCATCTAATAYTGGTTATTTTAGATGAAAACCATATCTATGATTTTGTTAATTTGTAGTAGACTAGAAAAATGTCTTAAAAAATGTTGATTTTACCTTATATTGCCCATTTTATGCTAAAGYCTAACTGTAATATAGCCAAGCTAATTTTGTCATCAGCTTGGTATATGTATTTTCTAAGGCTTATCTCTTATATTGTTTTGCATTTCCTGGTCTTATTTCTCTTCTCTGCATTTAGTATCAGTGACTATCTCTGCAAATATCTTCTTCAGCCTATAATGCAGCTCCCTTCTAAAGTTAGAGAGTGATTTTGGGTAATACTTACGCATCATGTAATTCCATCAGCTGATTTTTCACATAAAAACTGATTTCTGTCTTTACACTGTAATTCACCTTTCTATTTCTCCCATGCTTTCCAAAATCATCTGAACCGGAGTAATCTATTTCTGCTAGTGTGATTTCCTTCTATTACCTGACCTCAATTATGGTATCAGAAAGGTGTACCAGAGCAGATGAGGGCAAGTTGCTTTAATTTCGGTGTGTATGTGTGTATGTCTGTCTGGGCGCACACATACACAGGTATATTGTTCTCAAGGGTTACATGAAAGCATTTTGCTTTAAAAAATTCTCCGTAGCTCATTGCTTTTTTTCATACCCCCAGCCCGGCACATGCACAGACCCTTGGGGGTTTTGGGTTTTTTTAACAAATCATTTTCAAATATTTAATGACCGGAGWTTTTTAGGCATTTAAATATGGAACTAATATTAAGAATGGAATGCCTTTTACCTTGAAATTTAGGTTTATATTATAATTGGAAATTGTCTAGCAACGTGCAGAAAAAGAACTAGCCTTTAGTAGAATGCCTTGGGGTAACTGAGCTGTAGGAAACAGAAAGCAGTGTAGGTTGCATAAAACAATGAAGTTGTATGATCAGAATAATGTCTCTTTCTTTGTAAATTCTGTTTAGTGCAGATGTTCAAATGAAATTTTTAAAATGAATCAGTATTTTCAGATGTCTCAGTATTATGGGTCCTAAGACACACATGTCAGCAAAAAATGATTTTGCACTGAAGGACAAAGCTAACATTATTACATAGCTGCATTGTCTGTGAATCTAATAAAGTCTTTTCGTGCACTATGTAGTCACACCCTGTAAAGATGAAAGAGAGGTGACAATAGAGGATTGATTCTGTCCCACATTTAAGAAACAGTGACTTGAAAAGCTTGTGCATTTTCAAATTCTTACACAGATATTTGTTACATGGTTCAGACTAGAACTGTGTGTTACAGGTTTTTGACAACAAAAAAMCAAGCTGGACAAATAGTGCCAAGTCATGGCCTTTTACAGGTGATTGGGCTGATTGTGGTTACATAGGCAATCATATACAGTCTTCTTTAGCAGTCTAAAATGAACATGGTTCCAATTACATGGGTAAATGTAAGCTAAACCTTGCTCAGGTGGCAGCAAACTGCTACAGGGGGTGGCCTGAATGCATTTGGGACAGAGGGAGACGTAGATAGTACTTTTGGAAAACAAGGTATCAGAATGATTCAGGTGATGATAGCTCTTACTTCATTACATCTTACTATAAAGTAGCAGTGAAATAGGAAGTTGAGCACTAAGAATCCTTGGGGACTCTGCAGCCAGCTATAGAGYTTCATATTGATTCTTTTTTGCTTGCTATACCTTGCTGTGAGAGCTTAAACTTACCTCTTGCTGTTAGCCTGTGTTGTTAGCTTATGCTTCAAGGGCAAACATACTCTGGAAAATTTTATCCTCTGGGAGAAGATAAAACCACATTGCTTTATATCTGATTGTAGAGGGCTATTTCTATGTTTCATTTGGATATCTGAGCCTGTAATTCCAATTCAACTACAAAATTGTATTTGTAATGACAAGTAACTGGCATAGAAGATTTTGGAGAATTTTGTATCTGCCATTCCCCTGATGTCAGAGCACCTGAAGCATCAGTCTATGGGAACTTGAGCGCTTTGAGTTGCCTGGCAGTGCATTGGGCTTGGTGGGTTTTTTCTCAGTTTCTTGTCATAGACACCACTATGCTATCTCCACTTCTACCACCAGCTTTGCAGTTTGCTGCTTAACTGACAGTAGTTGGCTTTGTCGGGTTGAATGCCTGAAATGCATACAGCAATTTTCTTTCATCTCTTGGATTCAGATTAAGAGAGAAATCTTGGGATCAGAGAGAACAGGTTCCTCCTGTACTTACTCATCTGATCTCTTGCTCATTTCTGTCCCAATGATGACTGAGTTTTCTTCAAATCTGAATAGATGGAGAAAGAAAGGATAGCACTCAGGGAATAAGTCCTAAGATGCACACATTGGAAGGAGATGATTGTTCATTGAAGGGCAAAGCTATCGTTATACTGCTGCACTGCATATAACCGTCTGCAAGGAGGTGTTCTGATGAACGGCTAACCAGAAAGAACAGGGAGAAAATCTAGCACAACACAAAAGTTTGTACATACAGGTTTAGTTTTCTTCTTGAAATAAGGCATCTTTTGAATATTGCTTGTTGTCTGATAGAGAGAGAGAGAAGTAGAGAATCATTCTGTTTCAAGTGCAGCAGGTTTGTGGTTTGAGACTGATTTAAGTGCACACCATGTGGAATGTTTTAGTGCCTTAATGAAAGGTGCCTCTTCTGTTTGGGATACTGCAGTATGACCGGATAGTTCACATTGGTAAAATACATTCTTGTTGTCCAAGGTTTCAGATTATTTATGAAGAAAGTTTGGTTTATTCRCTGTCTTGCAGATTCACTCAACTGAATTGAGGTCTTTTGATGTTTTTAGGCCAAGATGTCATGGAGACTAGAACACAGCTGTCTCGTTACTCCTGGTCTGACCCGAGATGAGAAACCAAAGAAGGTGGCTCATGTACATCTGGAAGTATCAGGTAGTACAAACCACTGTGTCCAAAATACCCAATGCAAAATTCAGCTTCGGGTAGAAGATAAACATGCCTCCTTTATTTGAGATCTATGTGTGTGTGCCCAAGGCTTAGGATAGAACATTGTGTCATTGAGGAACACAGAAAAGCCTGGCTGCAAGTATCATTTCACAGATATGGCTGGTCCTGTCACACAAAATACAGTTCAGTCAGAAAAAAGCACCTTTGCCACATAAACATAAATGTCACCTAAATTCAAATGGAACCTTACTGTGTTGTCTGGTAAGAGAAGCTCCAACAAGAATATTTCTTGAGAAGCTGAGAGCCTCTTCAACCTCTCAGTGATACCTAGAGACTTTCTATCTCATTACTGTCCCAATAACAAGAGATGGAAGATTYCTTGTTTATTTAAAACAGTATGATTAATAAAAATGCGATTGAGATGCTTTGTAATGCAGCCTTAATACAGACATTGACCAGAAGCCAGGTTGGTACAACTGAGTAAAATGTTAATACAGCCAAACATGTTTCTTAAAGACATCCACTGCATGTTATTTCCACAGGATGTTACAGATGCTTTATTTGCATCTTGGTGACGAATATTTAAAGAGCAGAAGTGTTACTTAGAAAGCTTGCAAGACTACAGGTGTCACTTTTCCTAATAGAATCTATTTCCCTTAGTAGCTTATATCAGTGATCCTGTAAGTATCCGTGGAAATGTATGTATTACTTTCTGCTTGGCAGTGCTCTCTGTAGTCTGTCCTTTGCTTGGTCTTAAGGAAGCAATATCAAGTACCATGCTCAGGCCTTAGACTTCAGACCACCAACCGTAGCTTGCTGGTTGTTGATTTCTTTCCACAGTTCTTGCTAAAAAAAGGTAGAGAACTTGTGGAAAAAAAAGTCAGACAAATGCATAGAGAAACTGAACAATAACACTACTGTTGAATCCACAAGTCTTGTGACCTTTTTCATTTGTTTTAGCAGCCACTTTTAATTAGTAATAGATACGGTTGCACTCAGATAAACATTAGTGGCACTTGAAAACAGCACCTAATAAGCAAGGAATTTGTAGAAAATCAATACATATAGCTGAACGCCTTTTAGAAGTTGCTTTGTTCTTGTCATAATGCTTGAAGTTAATGGACAACTGAAATAGAATGGCTGTATGTGTCACACATTGAGTGAAGAGGACTGACTAAAAGCCATTAGCGTCCAGAAAAGAAAGACAAAGGCAGAAATTATATCGCTTCCAGATGAATCCTAACTGTTCTCCAAATTCCATGTTAGTATGACAGGCTATAGGCAGGGCCATTAATCGGAAGGTCAGATAATGCAATTTTAGCCAGATTTTCTTTATTGAAAAGGCGTCAGGGAATTCTCTAGAATGTTGCAGAATCTACAAAATACTTTTTAAAAACTGGTTTAATGGCTTGATGGCCTAAGTGACAATTCTACCTGTCATACTAAAAGGGAAAGTTAACTTTCAACTCCGTGTATGGTAGAAGTGGTAGAAGAGCTGAGTTATGCCACAGTTTGAAAAAAATACTTAATTATTTTTTTGTTTCTTCAGAATTCTCTAATGCAGTTAAAGCATAAACCTTGAAACTCTCTTCCATTACTACTGTTCTCAAATTAATTTAATGTCAGCCCTCATAGCTTCTTTGTTCCTGAAGAACTATTTTGTTAATAGAACTTTATCAGCGTTTTCTCCTTAAGAGTTTTTAAAAATAGTAATTTAATAGTTAGCTCCCCCACATTCTAATGATAGATTTTTAAAATAAGTTTCATCAATCATATTTACTATTAATATAATTAAGGTGCATTTCAAAACAGTCCGGTATAGACATCAAATAAAAAAATACAAACCAGATACTTGAATATATGCAACATGGAAAACTCCACTGTAGATCATTTGCGTGTTTCTGAGAAAAACATGTCTCAAACCCTTCTTTTTGATTAGCAGATGTGTCAGCCACTTCTCAGTCACTAAACTGCCTGTGTATTTGCTGGGCATCTGTGTGAAGTTGGTTTGGTAGGATGTACTGTCTACATCAGCTTGCCAGTCTTGAAATTCTGAAGTTAGCCTAGTGCTGCAATTAGGATGGAGAAAGAGGAAAAATCTTAAAATCCTCTTTTTGCTAACCAATAAAATTTGCTTAGCCAAAAAACCTCACGTATTTATGGTCTCATGATTAACATAAAGCAACATTTGCTCTCAGGCCTTTTGTCAGCTTTGTTCTCCTGTCACTACTTTTCATTCTTTACTCCCCTCCTGTCAGTAAATCCACAGGAACAATAACTGAAAGATCATTCTGKTAGTATAATAAATACTGTAATGCATCATTGCTTGAGCTGACTTATCTGCTGCTTGAAGCTTGAATGAATGTCCACAAGCTGCAGTAAATCTGTTTCTCTGTAATGGAGCAAACCCCAAATACTGCATAGCAAGAATCATTGAGCTAGAGTCACTACAACTCTAATTCTTGTATCCTTGGGCTCTCAGTACATGTTGGATACCACTTGCAGTTTTGGATGAGAAATTGGACAGGGTACAATAATAAGTGGTCTAGTTAGTGCTGGCTGCAGAATAACTACTTGTACCAAACAAATGGTGTTTTGCTGTAAGAGGRGAAATGCTTCTCTTTTAGAATAAAACCTTTCATTTTCCCATTTTGGTTGCACACATTTTTCTGTACACTATCGAAGTACAGGTCAGAGGAAGGTGGAGCAGATGTGCATTCAGGCAGTGGTATTTTGTCGTTTGACTTAGTGCGAGGAGAACCAGATGACATTTTCAGGTTTGTGTTATGTAAGAGGTCAAATAAAATCATCTAATGCCTTTTAGTCTTGAAAATTAATTAACCTGTGCTATGGGTTTTTTAATGGATGAGACTTTGATTTCTTTATTTTAGAATGTAAACAGTCTTCATTAGTAATAGTTAATTTGTCTGGTTTGTAGAGATTCTGACACATTCAGGCCCAAAGTAGGAAATAAATGCTAATGTAATRTTTACAGAAGTACTCCTGCTAAATTTTCTTATGTATAGTGATGTCATGCATTTGGATAAATTGTGTTCATAGTATGTACAAACACCCTTTTTGAAGTGAGAGAACTACCCTTTGTGTCACTCCTAAATAACCTAGCTTTTTTTTTTACTCTGGGTTAAATACATGTGACTTCACTGTTCATACAGCTCGTCATGAAAAATACCAGTGTCAACTGTTCCCTTTATGCCTAGATACTATACAACTGTCAAAGAAAAAATTGCATTCTTTCTTTCCCTTAATATTTACCAACTTAAGAGATTTTGTTGTCTGTTGAGCAGTCTCAGAAGGAAATAAATGACTACATAGTATGGATCTTCCAACTAAAAGACTCATTGTCTTCCTTTTTGTTTTCCATCAGTGCTGTGAAATGAAASAGAGTGCTAGTGCCTGATGTGTTGGAAACTACACTGGTTTTCACTTCTGGTTTTCTTTTTACCTTTTGCTCTTATTTATCCTAAATAAAATGATGTCTTGTCCTGAAGCATTTCTCAGTTAAATGTGGCATTGTAATCAATTTTATGAGTTTTTAAGCCAAAGTAAATGTCAAATTGCAACTGAGGGCACTCATCACCATATAGGATGGGGCACATATTGAAAGCTGATGTTTGAGGAATAAATATTGTAAAATAGTTAATTTTAAAGAATTGCTAGATTTCATTACGACATTTTGTTTAAACTGGTGGAAAATTGTCACAGATGGAGTCATGCACTTTACTCACAAGAGAGAAGAAACAATGCATTTTGTTGTTTGCAGGCAATGTGTTTAAAAACTTTTATAGTAAATGTGACTGCTTTAACAGAATCCATGGCAAGGTACGTTTGAATATTTACTGCTTGTGAACGGGGTCACAAAGAACGGTCTGAGACCCKCCTGTTGAGTCATGAGGTTCAGAAGGGGAGTTTAGATGCAGCTGGATCCAGATTTAGGTCCAGACTTGGTGAATGATTTATGTCTAAAGGATGATATATGCACAATCTTTCCTTTATATCACTTAGGTAAGATTTCAAAGTTTCAGCGTGCTTGTTCCCAATTCACTTACCAAGCATTTGACACCATAAGGATTATTTTAACATTCCTGCTCAGAGACTTATCCTGATGTGCGGCCCACTGCTGTGCAGGAGAGCTCAATGGGCCCTGGGCTGTCCGTAAGTATATGGAGTAAGATGACTGACTTGTAGTCATATTTGTATGCTTAGTACAGATGTTAGCTTCGTCCAGATTTGGCTTGAGTAGGGCATTGACCAGCACTGTGCTTATGGGAGTGCATTGCCCACATTAGCCCTTGGCTATTCTGTTGTTATGTCTCCCCTGAATCCAGTTTAAGCTGGATGCAGCCGTCATGACCAGACCATCATTTAGGACCACCATTGGTGGTGAGAAGAGAAACCACTTGAGCAGGTTTACGGGAAATAGAGGTCAGGTTGAGACAGAGGAGAAGCACACTGTCACAAAAAGCATGGCAACAGGAAAGAATGTACATAAAAAGGTATCATATTTTCATGGGATAAGATGACTGCCCTGGGCAAATAATACACTGTAAGGTGTATGCCCTGATCTTAGATAATGCTTTAATGAGAGCTTATAATTTGGAAAGCACTCCAAGCCCATATATATTGCATCCAGAAAACAAGCCTGCAGGTTTCTGTGTGTTTTTCATTTTTACTCTCACGTGACAGCTTAACTTGTTACTACTTGATTATAATTAGGTACTTGATTTTCATCAACAATAATTTCTAAGTGAAGTACTTTATGTCTTTTTAAAGTAGGCTTTGCTTAACACTGTGTGATTTCAGCCAAGAACATGAATTTCTGTGCCTCAGTTTGTTTTCATACTATGAGTAATTTACCTAACTCATATATAATATCCAGCTAAAAAAATTTCTATGTAACATTTTAAGCTCCTACAGATATCAGGAGTAAATCGAACCTATGCCCCGTTCTATGATGCATTGACCTCTGAAATCCTAACTGAAACTGATGTTTCAGGCCTTGAAAAAACCCACTGTATCTTTTCTAACATCTTCTCTTTTCTCTTATTAGCATAGCATGCATCTATTTTAATTTCATTGAACAATTCTAATTTCAAAGTCACATGTTTATTGAGTTTCTAACCTCTGAAGTGCTACCCAGGATTAATCAAAGCTTAGTCTGTATAGAGAGGGACTTTTGATTCTCTTCCTTCTGCTGGCTTTAACAGGACATTGCCTGTGTAAGCAAAATCAATGTTAAATGCTTGTTAGAAATGTTGGGAAGTTAACATAAAAGATTCTGTCACCCAAACAATGGTCCTGGAGAAAGTAGAAAACCGCTTACATTTACTTCAGGTTTTACTTAGCTTGCTGCAGTCTGACAGGGAAGTCTGGCAGCACCCAGACTTGTGCACATAGAGCCGAGTTTTATTAATCCATTTTCATACAAAGTAAAGATAATCAAAAGAAACTGAACAGTAAAGTATTACTGAAAAATTGCTTGCATAATCTGTGTATGTAAAAGATGTGAATCCTGATTGGTTTTCTGTTYATGTGCTAGAGACTGTTTGAGGCTCTTGTAAAGACACCACTGGAAAAATGGCTGAGCGTTCTAAAGAAAAAAAAAATATAGAAACCATTTTAAAGGATGTTTTAGTGAGGGAAAGGTATGAGGAAGGAAATTCATTGCAGAGCCTGCCATGGGCAAGCAACTGATTTGGAGGGGAAAAGGGAAAAACAGATTTCAAAAATGAGTGTGGACTGTTAGTGAAAAATTGTTGGTTACTCAAAAGTACGTATCTGAGAGAACTGAGTCATGAGGCCTGAACTCAGAAGGAGGTTCAGGAAAGAGAAATGAATGTGGATGTAGAAATCTTGTAAAAACCTCTGTGTTTGCTGGCTGTGCCATTACACGTGTATGAGTAACTTTTAAACTGGAGAAGACATGGATGTATAGAAAGTCAGTACATACACTGTAGGGAAATCTGATAGCCTAACATGGGTCTTGATGAGAGCAGAATCACACAGAATCACAAAATATGCTGAGGAAGAAGGGACCCACAAGGATTATCGCGTCCAGCTCGTGGCCCTGCGCAGCACCACCCCCAAGAGTCACACACCATGTGCCTGAGAGCATTGTCCAAACACTTCTTAAACTCTGTCACGCTTGGTGCTGTGACCACTTCACTGGGGAGCCTGTTCCAGTGCCCCACGACCCTCTGGGTGAAAAATCCTTTTCTAATATCCAACCTAAACTTCCCCTGAYGTAACTTCAGGCCATTCTCTTGGGTCCTGTCACTGGTCATTACAGAGAAGAGATCAGTGCCTGCCCCTCCTCTTCCCCTCACGAGGAAGTTGTAACTGTGATAAGGTCTTTCCTCAGTCTCCTCGAGGCTGAGCAGACCAAGTGACCTCAGCCACTCCTCATTTGGCTTCCCCTCAAGGTCCTTCAGCATCTTCATTGCCCTCCTTTGAACTCTCTCTAATAGTTTGATGTCTTTCTTATATTGCGGTGCTCAAAACTGCCCCCTGAACTCAAGATGAGGCCACCCCAGTGCAGAGCAGAGCGCGAAAATTCCCTCCCTTGCCTGGCTGGCGATGCTGTGCCTGATGCCCCACAGGACACAGTTGGCGCTCCTGGCTACCAGGGCACTGCTGACTCATATTCAACTTTCCGTTGAGCAGGATCCCCAGATCCCTTTCCACAGTGCTGCTTTCCAGCATCTCATTCCCCAGTCTATGTACATCTAGGATTGCCCCATCYCTATTCTCAGAGAGCTATATAGAAAGGGACAGAGAGAAGAAGATTGCCTGAGAAGTGTGACACAGTGCAGAAGAGGGACAGAGAGTGACCCTTTTCTCAGAAATGTATTCTGAAATGCAAATCACAGCAAAACAGTCTAGGGAGTGTTTGGCAAGTGGAGCTCTACATATTTCTAAGTATTATGAGTTTTGAAAGAGTTGAGAGGTTGAAAGATTTCCCTTAAGTGGTCATTAGATGCTGATTGCCTGGGATATGGGGTTTTTAAGCCACTTTTTCTGTGAGGTTTTCTAATTGGACAATGGCTTCATTCTCTAATGATAACATCTTGTGTATATGGCTGTTTTGTATTTTTCACAGAAGTGCCTGCTTGTTACACACAGAGCATTTTCCTTTCCTTAGAAACCCTTGTGATATACTTAYGTAGAAATTTGTTTATGTCTTTTCAAATTCAGAGAGCTGAGCCTGAATCCCAGCATGGAGGAGAAGAGATTTTTTTGTTTCATAAGACAAGTCAGTGGGCAATCATCACAGGGACTTTATTCTAAACATTTTGTCCTACCCAGCAGCAATGGAACCCATGAAGTAATTTCTTACCTTTCCTGGCAGCTTAATCAGCAATGTGTCTGTTTTAAAAACAAACATATTCTTTTGGGTTATTGAAAGGCTACATTCCTTGTAGCTTCCATGAAAGGCTATAAGTTGTGAAAATGTGAATAATGTTACAGAACAGGTATGTATGTAAGTTTAAAATATGTGCTTTCTGAAATCCATAGTTACAAAGTTTGCTGGATTACACACAAAGTGATTGAAATAAATTTGTGGACTGTTCTTTGTGGATTTTTTGTTTTGGTTTTGTTTTTCCTGAATGAGAGAAATTCATACAGATGGAAATCACATAAGTACTTAAAATCTTCATTTCATTTGTTGTGTCTGTCTGTGCATTCATATGTGTGTTTTGGGAGAAAGGGTGAAAAGGCAAGAAACACTGTGTACATGTATACTTGAATATAATACATATTGAGCAATGGCCAAGGTGGCAGAGTTTTAAGCTCAGGTTTCTAAAATTGCTCGAGGCTCATCTGATTCTGATGCTAAAACTTGTTATCAGTTCCCATTGACTTCAGTGAGAGCAGAATTAAATGAATAGTGAAAGTTTTTGAAAATTAAATAAATACTTTGCTGAACTGGGATTGAATAGCCTGACCTGGTTCTAATTTGCTACTATTGAAAATTTAAGGTAAGCACAATTTTCCTAATATCCAAAATTTGTTGAACACTACTATTCTTTTGTCTTCTTTTGAAAATCCTTCTGCCAGCCAGTGGGAAGCTTTACCTGCTTGTGATGCTTAGAATGAGATGATTCTAGTAGTGTGCTTTTCTTATGGGAACGACTATGGAAAAGAGCTGAACTGCTATTGAAGATGCTCAACTGCCATGCTACTGAATTGCTCTCTTAGATATATTTCTTAAAAATCTCTGCCAGCATCTCAGAAGTGAAGAATTTTAAGAAGTATAAATTACAATTACTATGTAATAAATTTTTCTGTTTTATCAATAACTTGCTATTCAAAGTAAGCTACTTAGGTGGAATGAACTGAGTAGTGTTTTGCTGAAGCTGTGTATTTAAAGGAGAGTTTTGCATAGTGCCCTTATTTTGCCAGATTCAAAYAGCTACTCCAGAATCATAATGTTTCAACAGCCTGAAGCATTTTTTTTCAAAAATGTTCAATAACATTTGTCCTTTTCCTCAGTGACTTTCTTGAGACTGTTCTTATTTAGGATACTGTGTTCAGAAATATTAAAGACTTCTAATATAAGAATTTAAATTCTATATTAGCTTGAATGGAAAGCAGAGAAAGGTGACTCTGGGTAACAAATACAGCTGCTTCTTGGGCTGACCAGTTGATTTCAGTAGTTGTCAGTAAATTCTGCCAGATTTAAAGTGCTGTGTTTTCCTCAGCTAAGACATGTCTCTGATGAATTGCTCAGATTGAGGTTTCAGGGCTTTTTATACTACACTTAGGGTTCATCGAGTTTGGCTGTTTTCAGAACAGGTTAAAAGTATTGTAATCAAAGTGAAAAGCATGAACTCATAGATCTTGGTTTAGGAAAAAGCTCTCCCTTAATCCAGAAAAGTACATGAGAATTGATAGCATCAGTACATCTTATCTTATCTGAGACCTGAATCTTGCACACTGTTATGTACCCTCATAAAATGTTCATATTCCTATTGACATTGCAAAGTAGGTGTCTCTTTGCGGGATCTAGACCTTATCGTAGCTGTGGAAGTTATGCCTCTCTGGATAAACATTCCATTTGTTTTTTTATGGCTGGCAAACTCTCAACCTAGCTGATTACAGGCAGAAGTAAGTTACACAAAGTGTTTATTTATTTACCTTTAAAATGCTGCTTTGTGGTTTTAAAACTTCTATCTTTGTATTTTTTCCTTGGTATATTATGTGGAAGAGTACCTAGTGGTACCTAGTATAAAAAAATGTGGATGTTTTGTAGAGGAAGTGACATCCACTCATTTACTGCAGCTTTAGTTTGGAAAGACTTAATATTTACAGATATATTTTTCAGAAATTGCTTCACAAATATATGTTTTTCCTCTGCTGTGCTAGAGTCCTTTTTTTTTTTAGATGCAAATGAAATGGGATTAAAAAAGTTTCAGTCACAATTAAAGGTTCAAATTTGTGATCAGTGTTACATTCTCCAGTAAATTTCTCCAGCTGTGCTATTGAGGTTTTTGTGTTAATCATGAGTGCTCTGCCTGAGCTGACCTGAGGCTGGATACACTGTAGCTGAGTTTACACAGTTCGTTGTTATGTGGTTTTGCTTGGATTGTTTGCGCTGGATTTGGGATTTGCCCCTGTAGTGCAATGTTGCTAACTTTTCTCCTCCCCATCAGAACTTCATTTTCTATTTCATAGTGTCTGTGATTTTGCTTTATCTGGGATATCTCATTTCCTTGGATAATAAAGGGATGAACTGGATAATGAGCTATTATTTTYAGTATTGTTCCCTCTTGCTTTCTCAGCATAGCAGGATACCTTACTTCCTTTTGTGGTCACTGACAAACAGATTGCTGAGCAACCCATGACACTGCAGCTGTATTCCATCTGTACTCCCATGGCGTTTAGACCCCTCAGTATGCAGGCAGAATTGGTTCTTCCAGTTCATAATCCTTCACTCATTCCTGTAGTATTTTAAGTGATTCAGTACTGCGTTGGAAGTTCAATAAGCATACTTAAATCCTTCCATCAGTTACTCAAAAGTGTCTTATAATGTGGCAGGTACAGGTGCAAATGTCTTCACTAATATATAATTTCACTTACAGATCAATAACTATCTTACATATTAGAGCTATGATAGATTTCCTTGGAAAATTGTATTCACCAGTGCGGTGCAGTGGGGACTATAGAAGGGTATGAAGTAGATAGCTTTTAATGCAGAATTTTCTTTTAATAGAGAAATGATCTGTTATTTAGTTCTGTAATGAGATGGGTAGGCAAACAAGTTACTGCATCCATAAAGCAAAAACATGAACTGGCAGAACCACGCTGCAAACTGCAGGCTTGATTGCTCCTAACTCAAAGTAAATAGAAGATAACATACTCCTTAGTAATGTGGTAACAATGGGGGAATTAGAACAGAGAAGCTGTTGTGTGTAATATCCCTCTCCATCTTACTGCATCTATGTGTTTACTTGTCCCCATTGTAATTGCTCTCTATACCTAAATTTTTTTCCCTTGGTTTGTGATTAGGTAATTTCTCTAATAGCTCATTGTTATTGTGGAAGAGCTGCACAACAGCTTTTGTATTTCACTCTGTTTCTGAAGCATTTGTTTGCATCACATTATTTTCTAAGAAAATAAACAGTGTTTGTTAACAGTGGAATAAAAATGACTTTGCTGTGGTGGTCTTATGTAGGCATGGTTTTAGGAAGAGGTTTAAGGGAACCCAGAGAGTGGTTGGGCACTGGAACAGCCTCTCCAGGGAAGTGGTCACAGCACCAAGYGTGACAGAGTTTAGGAAGTGTTTGGACAATGTTCTCAGGCACATGGTGTGTGACTCTTGGGGGTGGTGCTGTGCAGGGCCAGGAGCTGGACTCGATARTCCTTGTGGGTCCCTTCTTCCTCAGCATATTCTGTGATTCTATGACTATCCTGGTCTGCACATGTTCTGGAGCATGTGTGATCACACCCAGCATGACACATAGGACAGAGACTCACTTTGCCTTCCTCCATCCAGATTGTATCTGTATTTACCCAACATTCTGCTCTGACTTCTGTCATGGAGGATGTGTATTCTTATTCGCAGTTCATGCCTTTATGCCTCGAMGGGAGATGGTTTTCCCTTGGTTTTTGAACCATGCTTCTGGGATAGAAGCATGAGCAAGCCTGGATGTTCTGTTTGTAAGTTAAAGATCACTAGTCTAGTGTGGGGTTATGTCCTGTAATTCTGAGATATGCATTGATATAGAGAGGGAGAAACAGATTTCATTCTGCCTTTGAACTTCGCATTTGTTTTTTTGTGGGCTTTCTACATCTACCTCTAAAAATATACAGGCTTCCTCACTTTGGATCCTAGCCCCAAATTATTCTGGGAATTTTTCAGATACAGAGTTATGGGCATACACATGCAACATGTGAGATTTTGTTAATAGGTGTTCATAAATCTTAGGCAGTATTGCATGTGTGTATGTAAATTGTATAGATTTTGAATCCAAGTGAATCCAATCCAAATTGTCAGTGAATAGGTTGCAGAACCTCCTGTCATTAATTTTTATAGCTAATGGCTTTTTTTATATTCCATTTTCTACAGGTTTTCATTAAGCAGTGCATGTGAAGTGCTTCAACTTGACTTTGATGCGCATTCAGTATCAGAAGAAAAGATCAGGCCTTTTATCTCTAAACTACAGATCAATTACCGTTCTAAACACTTACCTCATAATTTTCCTTTAAATAAGTAAGGAAAAAAAAAGGTACTACAATCAACTGTATTAAAGACAAGAAAAATGAAGGTAGTTAGAAAAAATGGAAGCATCACCGAGGATAAGATCCAAGGGACTATGGACCTGCCATTATAGGATTAGATACTGGTGCACAATTATCACAAAGAGTGTAAAAGAAAAAATAGTACCTTACATTTGGAAGTAAAAAAAATTCCTTAATTTCTTGAAACAAGAAGGTAGCTGGCTTGCTAATGAATTAAATATGTGACAGCTTTTAAGTGAAGCACAGCTGCTGAGTTGTCAGAGCAGGTGACTTTATCATCAGCAGATTTTGATGGTATTATGCTTAGGATGAAATAACCACTTGTTTCAAAAAACAGCCTCTAATATCCTATCTGAAGGTCAGTGTAATAGATTTCATTCCTTAATATTCTAGCTGACATTCCCATTTTCTGAAGTATGAGTCTTTAGATACATAAGTCTTGGATATTGTAGTATCAAGAAGGCTACTATGTGCAGCATTGCAATTAGGTAGAGAAAATCCTCTTACTATTGCATATGTGAACAGTAAACCAAGAGKTCCAATTKTTGTTGTTGTTGTTGTTGATACGTTTTTACTGGCACTCTCGTAATAGTACAGTCAGGTTCTAAATATAAGTGCTTTTCAATTCAGCACTATAAGACAAAAAAAATCATTCAATAGAAATAGCATTGGAGTTCAATGTAGATAAAATACTAGCATCCTCTTGCACAGCTCTCAGCTGGGTAGGTTAAACTTATGAGGTGTTTTTCTGTTTGAAGTGGCATGACATTGAGTTATTATTTCAGAAAGGAAGAAGAGAGACTGTTATTTTATTCATTTATATTCCAACTATATTAAACATGCTGGTTTAAAACACAAGACTCCCCCTCTTTGAAACTAACAAAATAGTCAAATGCAGAAGAAGCTATTCAAAATTGTCTTTTAATAAAAGTTTAAAGTCTTCAAAATATATTTGCCCCTGGAGCAAACTTTTTTCATTTAATATTGTGTCTGTTAATTAGTGCTTCAAATTTGCAAATTCTTTATTGGTTTATATCAATGTAATACCCAAAGCTCATCTCATTGCCAGCTTTGAATGAAATATGATCCTGTTTATTCTATTAAAACGAAGGCTTGAAATTGTTACCCAAATGCCACAGGAATTCTTGCCATTTTCTCATCAAATTCCTCATCAGATTTTTTGTTAAAGTCACATTGTTTTAGATTTTGAGCCTTGGCATTTAAATGAAATTCAATGTGCCCCACTGGAGAAAACATCTGCAGGGACATATTATGTACAATATCCATTCCAATCAAGCAGGAGTGCACTGTGTGACTGAATGAGAAGCTTATTCTTACTCCTCTTAGGTTTACCCTGATGTGGCTATTGAGTCAGTCTGTGAGAAGAAATGTTTAGAAAATTAAACTAGCAGAACAGCAATTTTTTTTTAGTACTCAGAGCAAATACTTCCAGTTGCACAATATTAATTTGAGAATGATGTTTTAAAAAAGAACCTGAAGGAGTTTGGTGCCAAATTCCCTCAGAAATTCAATGGAACTTGGGAATTGGAGCCTCCAGGTTGCCTTGGTAAATCTCTCTGAGTGATTATTATTAAGGGTTTTCTTTGAATATAAAATCATGATCTACTGAAACTGAAGGGAGTAGAGAGGTGTTGGGGGAGAATCAAAAGAAAGAATAAAAAAATCAATTCTGTAATACCATAACATATAATAAAAAGTTGCATAAATTTAGAAGCATGGGGTTAACTATCAGTAAAAATGGCCTGGAAAAGGCCCTTTTTTTTTTTTTTTTTGAGCAGCTGCCTTACACACTAACCCTGTCCCCTCCGGTTGGTGGACAAAAAAAGGCAGTGTGGAGGATCAAGCCCTTCTACAGCAGATGTGGGTCTTCATGGAACTTGCTCCTTTTTCCAATGTAGAATTCTGACAAAAAAATAAAAAAGTCTGTAAAATGTATTCATGGTGACGGAGTCCTCTGCCATCCTTTGAAACACTTATTTTCCAGTCAGAGCACCTGCCTGTAACACCTCTTCTGCTGCAGCCCTGTGAATAACAGCTGTTGTTATGAGCTTTTCAACTACTGTTTAAAAACTGGAAGAGATGTGGCAGTGGAGGCAAGAAGGACACTCCAGAGAATTACTAGAATTTATTTGTCTTTATTACTACAGGCCATGAGGACCACATCAAGAATACCAGGTCCAATTCGCAATACAGGAAGGACATTGATAAACAGGGACAAGTTCAGCAGAGGTCTAGCAGGATGGAGCCAGGCTGTTGACAGTGGGGCATGGTGAGAGGAGGAGAAACAATAGGCATAAATGGGAGAAAAAATCATAGAATTTCTGACTGGATGTAACGGAAAACTGTTTCCTCTTCAAGGCAGACAGGCATTGGAATAGATTATGCAGTAAGACCGTGCAGTCTCCATCCATGGAAGTTTTTAAATCAAATTAGATGAAGCCCTTTAACCTGATCTGACTTCAAAGCTGTCTCTGCTGTGAGCTTGAGTTTGGGCTAGAGACATCCTGAAGTCTCTTTCAACCTGAATTTTCCTATGATACCACTGGATTTGTAGAGGAAGTTGCATGTTTCTATTTAAAATCTTCCTCATTCCTTTTTTGTYTTTATCTTACCTGTTTATCTCAGTCTATTATTTACAGTTATGCCAATGGATGTTCCAGTGGTGTACAGTTCCTTTCAAGAGCACTTCTGGAAGAACTGAGTAGTAATGAAAAAACAAAATCAAAACCAACTGCTCTTCCCCACCCCCAAAAATTGCAACAAACTGGCAAATACAATTGGCAAAAGTGTCCAATATATTTACCAGATAGAGGGAATTCAATTAGTAGGGTGCAGAGAAAAAAGAATAATGATAATGAAACATTAAACTTATGGTAGAATTCCAATTCTGAGTGTAACTTTGTTTACAAAATGTGCCTGTCTGAGAAAAGAAGGCACATTAAAGCTTATAAACGTATGATTAACCCAAGCAGTGCAGTTCTAAACTTCTCAGGTTCACGTCTGCTTTCTTCAAGTTTGATGAGACAAGAGAGTTGCACATTGAATTTGAAATTCAGTAAAGCTGTACACCAAACAGAAAAGGTGTTACTGAAAATATTCTGCTAGAAATCTCTTGCATTTGATATCCAGAAAGTATTCATGTAATGTTAACAGCTGATCCTAGCTGTCAAAGGAGCCCTCATACAGTAAATAAGCAGTTTCTTAGAAATTAGGTAGATCAGATAGGAATTGGGTAGATCAAAGTCCACTACAATGAGTACTCTGTGCTAATAGAAAATACCTCTGGTATACCTTATAGCAAACTGCACGGAAAAGGTAATTTTAAGCACATATGGTCTYAAGAAGTATTCTTTAAATCCTTTTGAAAGGATTTGGAAACTCTAACTGCTTTCACCCTATTGTGCAAGTGAGGTTTTTTTACAAACTATAGCTCACTAGCACACCACAAAAAGTGAAATTTGTTTTCTTTCATAATTTACATATAGCTACATTGGTAGAAATGGAGGATGAAAAGGAAGTGTGAGTTATTCTAGCACCTGACAAGTAAGACAAGTTGTTTGGGGCTTTTTGGTGCCCACAAAAGGATTGAAACAGTTGATCACAAGTGGCGTTCCATACTTGTTCTGCATGACCATTAAGGGAAAATTGTGCTCTTTGGAGGGTGCAGTGTTAGAAGATTTTAAAGAGAAAGGTGAAGCATAGTGAAATAGGTCTGTAAATATTTTGTTCATAGTGGGACAAACAGGAGGAGAAACATGAATTAAAACATCATCATGCTTGTTCAACAATTCAGCTCACTTTTGCTGGCAGAAAGAAAGTTGGCTGATGACATGATAAGTGAATAAGTAAGTACAGCAAGGCTAGATTGTTTCTTTTTTCATAATGTTTCAGCCTTTGCTGTGTACTTCAACAGTACTGTGAAAAATGTAGTGCTAAAATAGGAGCAGATTCTTCGTTTTTTTCTGTCGATGATTCCCTATTACATTTGCAGAGATGACATGTCAAAGACGAATTTCTGAACTGCTTCTTCAGCAATCTCAAATGGTCTCTGAATTTCAGGCTCAGGTGCTTTCTAGCTCAAGCATAATTATCAAGAATAAAATGTTCAGTAGGTCTAGCTCTGCTTTCAGTTATAGCCAGGTAGTCTCCTTACCTTTTGTAAGCAGAATACAGGAAATTCTTTTCCTCATGGAATGATTCAATTTCGGGTTTGCATTTGTGTTATAAAACTAATTCTTCATAATGCATGTGTTGAATTTGTCCTGATTTTCTTTAGCTACTGTCTCTGCAAGGCTGACATGAGTAAAAATAGTATTTTAATGGTTATTTATTTTTATTTGTTCACTGGTTAATAGATATGATTCTGACGATACGAACTCTTATGTGAGGAGCAGACTTATTAAATAAGCAATCACTATTTTTGCAGGCAGAGTACATGTTCAAAACAGAAAGCAGCTAATACCACAGAGATAAAAGGATCATTTGCACTAATTTATGAAGCTAATTAATCAAATGAACTGAGTATATTAACTAGTTGGTGATATTCTGCCGAGCAGGAGCTGAAACAGTTAGAAACTTTGTCAGTCTTATTTTTGTTATTGCCAAGACATACTTTGACTTATAGTGTGAGTTTCCTACAATGRTGGCCCTTTCATAAACACTGACAGCTTAAGCAGTTCAAGAAACAAGAAACGTGAATGCTTACAATATCCGGGCAGATTCCTCTTTATACATAGCATTTTCTTAATGAATTACTGAGATTAAAAGACATAGTATGTGAAGACCCCTCTGTCTGTAAATATTACGGGTATGAAAATATTTTAAATAGTTAGTATGTTAATTATTAAGAACAGTAGGGATTTATCTGAATTTATAGCAAGTTTTAAAAAATATTAAAGTTCTGTTCAGCTTCAGAAGATTCTGCAGTAGAAAAATGTGTTTTTGCTAAAATTGTGTAAATAAAAATACCAAAGGATGGTTGTTTTATATTGCCCAGAGTCTGTATGAGATGCAGAGGCAACGTATTTCAATGTTAGATTTGTTGGTAGAACCATCAGCAAAGATGGRGCAAAATGTTTCAAGATAGATGCAAAAGTTTTGCAGAATCAAGCCAAATAAGGCCACCTAAATCCTTTAAAGCACAGTTTAGGGTTACTTGCTGACGTGACAGAAATGTGTGTATGGAATCCGTTTTGTGTCTAGAAGGCAGTGGGAATCAGACATGCAAAATATATAAGAATTTGTCTGTAAGTGTCCAAGGCAAATCTGTAGAAACATTGAGGAGTACATATTACAGGTGATGTGGGAACTGCTTCCCAGTCATAGAGCTGTACATCACCTTATCGACCTAAGCAGCTGGCTGTGGGCTTCTATTTGCTGTGCAAGTTTTGGTGCACTGACAACACCAGCAGGAACCTCGCAAGAAATAAAACCTATAGATCTGGAATGAAGTTGTATGGCCAAGACTGGTATGGAAAGGTTAGGGAGGGGAACGTCATCTGTGCAGTGAGCTAAGGGCGTGTGTTGGTGTTCTGTGCCAGAGGGAGTGAGGTTATACAGCGGAAAGTTTTGAGGTAAGACAAGAGAGGAAGTGATAGTAGTTTATCTGCTTCTTACTTAGTGCTGCTTGTGATGGTAGCTGACTGAAATAAATTCAGGATTCCCTGCTATCAAACGTAAAATTCAATGAGATAAAATCCTGTTTGTCTGGATTCAGTAGTGTCTTCAATAACCTTTGGATATTTTTCTTCCATTCAGTTTTCATTCCCTCTTTTCTTGAACTTTAATTTCCTGGAGCTTCTTGCTGAAAACTGCCTACTCTGTCAGTGATGTGTCATGCTGGTAAAGAGAGAGCACAAGAGCACAATCTAAATAGAAAGGTCAGTTCTTTTTCCAGCCCAATCCGTTTCCCACCTTGGAAGATTGAAAGGGATGCCCTCTCTGATACCCCTTGAACCTCTTGTCAGCTGACATGAATTTGAAGCAACCCTAAAACTGCTCAGCTTTGTTTTGTGGTCAAAGCTGAACAAAGTCAAGAAAGAAAAATGTTCAAAAGTGGACTTCTGGATTTTATGCCACCATACAACACTCACTACATAACAAATTCAACATGCCAACCCGGTATTTCTAAGAGTATCTTTACAAGAAATTAAAAAGAGGGTATTTTCAAATATAGAAAAAACCCAAGTTTGGTGATGATTTCCTGCTAGCTTTCAGAAGGAGAGGTATCCCTAAATTTTCATTATGTCTTTGAAGGTCTGTCTTTARCATTTAATGCTGACTAGTGCAACAGTCTTTCCCTTTGTATGTTAAATCATTAACTGATGATATCCAGTTCTTAGTTTCAAGGACACTTCATATTTTTTGCCTTTTTTCAATCTGTAGAATAGTTCCTCCCCCTGGCAATTCCCACGCGTTTTTATTGCATACTGAGTGGCCTCAATTCAAATGTCTTCTGTGAACTTGAGAATCTTTCAGGATCAAACCACGAGTTTCAGACATAGTTACAATTTTAGGGATTAGTGCTTTTCAATGCATAGAATAAATTTTTTGAGTTATGTATTGTGAGAGTTGCTGGTATCTTCTTAGAAACAGTTGCTTCAGATCAAAACCGTTTCCCACTCTGTTGTCCTTTACCATATCAAATAAGAATTGAAACAGCAGCAGCAGCCAATGGACATGGATCAATGATATCTTCAGCCACTGCATTTGTGTAAGTTTAATCCATTTATGTGAAAATCAAGTTACTGCTGGCCTGCTTTTTCTTTACTGGAAACAATAGATAACATTACTTCAGAAGAAATTAATCCAGAGAATTAATTAACAGAATCTAGTATCCAATAAATGTAGTCCTGAAAAAGATTTCATGGGTGGTCATTTGTGACATTAAATGGAAGGTAAAAGAGCAGGTACTGCTAACTGTTTTCCATAATCAAACAGAAGTGACGGAGAAGGAACAAATAGGATGACATTGACTTTGGAGAGATGTAAACAGGTCAGTTCTTGTACCTGTCACAAGCTTTGAGAACAATTTTTTCATGGTTTTGGCTTAGGCCCATATTTAAGGGCTTAAGTTTTTGGAAGAAATAATTTGAAAAGCAAAAAGAAAAAAAAGATTGTTTCCCAACCAGTGAGATTGATACTGCAGAAGCTGCACTGATGCTTTAGGATCAAATTCAACCTAAGTCAAAGAGAGAAAAAAAGGGAGAAAAAAAGTTAATGCTTACTACCTTTATCATCATTCCTGGGGCTTTTAGTAGATTAAGATTTTGCAGTTCACGGATGTGGACCTTACATCTGACTAGTTAATGCAATTTGGCTGATGAATGGTAATTTCCATAGCTGTAGTATTTGAATTTTTGATTTTGAGTCCAGCCCCCTTTTTTTTTATTATCTTATTGTTATTTTTGAATGATTACACTTAAAAATACAAATGGAGATCAGTATGCTATTTCATGAGGGTTGTGTGTGTGTACAGCCAAGTACTTTGAGCCAGATTTTCAAAGGTATTTAAGAGTCTGAACTTTCAGAGAGATGTCTAAGAGGATCTTTGAGAGACTGTCTGCATGTTTAAGCAGCTAAATGACTTTAAATATCTCAGATTATTTTTGAAAGATTTAAGCAAGTGCTTAAGCACCTTCTTGAAACAGGGTTTTAGTAAGAGTGAAGGTCTCTTAAAATCCTGAATAGGTCATATTTTTCTGGGAATGGGAGTTCATGCAACTCCCAAACATGGCAGATGTTTCTAAAAATAAGTTGTGTTTCATTTGAAAACTCTTTAAAAACTAGCTTTTGCTGCTTACCTCAGAAGATGTAACTTAAAGGAAAAAGAAACCACGTTCCAGATTGAAATTATATTTTAAGCTATTTCTCTCTTGACCCATAGGCATGTGTATCTCTGACTTAACTCTGTGGGCTGTATCTTGTCACAGAGAATGATTCTGCTTTTGGCAGCTGTGCTCATTCAGCATGTTTGCTAACTTAGCAGCAAAGTGCTTCTGTATTTGCTTTGTCTTGGTTTCTGAGCAGTGACTTATTTACTGAAACATTTCTTTTTCTCTCTCTTTTTTTGCTTATTGGAATTGATTGTATGAGTGAAATTCAGGATGTTGTGAGTGTGGGATTGTATGCTGTCAGTTTTTCTAGGGGATATAYGCACGTAGGACCTTGTATTTCACTCATTACTCTGACTAAAGAATAACTGATACAGGGAAACATGCTGTATCAATATTCACATTAGAAATCTTTTTGGTGCAGTCTTACTTGTAAAATCAGGGATTTTTAAAAAATGTGTATTTTCTGGATGTGTTTAAATGAGCAGTTCCTTTTTTTTCAGAAAGAAATTCCTGAGGCATGTGTAAAACTAGTGGCTACATAAAGCTGAAGAATCAGATGTCTGCTGGGCAAATTGACAGAACTCATTAATCTTAGACGCAGTGTACTATAGAGTCTGTCCTTTCATGCACCTGCCCATGCCTAAAGTAATTACATGATGGCACTATTAATACTGAAGAGCTTGAGTGGGAATAGGGTTATCTTCTCTTCCTAGTAATTGATTGCTAGCTGATTAGTGGACAACATTTCTCCTACAGTATAATTGCCTTTCTGCTATTGTAGCCTCTCTAACCTGGGGGTTAGGCCATCTTACTGGTTTGGAGGCCCTGACAATAGCACCACAGCCCTCAAAGTAATGAACTGGAACTCAGTCATCATGAATTCCCCAAACAGAAGATGACTAGTTAAATGTATTTCAATGCTAGCATATTTTACAGCAATCAGACAACAGAAGATTTGTTGCCTTCCCTCCTGCCTCCACTTTCTATGAAGATATTTTCAAACCCTCTGATTCCTGTGTGAAAAAGGAGGCGGTTGCCTTCTACTAAATCACATCTGTTGCTTTTATAAAGTTATTACCTAAAATGTATCAGAACTATGTAATAAGTTTGTATGTTGTTCTGTGACCCTATAGAAATCGAAATCTATATATTTGCTTCTTTAGAAGCAAACTGGTAATAAAGGAGCATATGAATTCTGCAGTGGGGTCTCAGAGATCTTCTGGTGTCTAAACATGATTACGCTCTCATATTCTGAAAGCTGACTCTGATATTTTTGTTGAAAGCTGGTAGATATCAGGCTGCTGCTCAGTCAAGTCTGGCATAGGAAGCACTTTTTGCTATGAAGTCACCCAGAGAGAGCAGATGATTTCCAGGGCTACATGGAGCTGCATCATTTCTGCCACCCTGTAACTCTTGGTGCCAGCTGCACTGGCCTGGGGACTCAGGGGCCTGCTGAGCAGCTACTTGGTGTGCAGGTTCATGAAGGTGGGGGTGAAAGTTTACACTGCAGGAGACGAGACAGATATGAATCTTAGGAGTAAGACATGAAAGAAATGCTAATTTCCCCCCCCCATCTTTCTGCTTACCTGAAAAATAATTCCTACCTTGCATCACCCTTCCATCTTGCTATGTTTTTGTTTTGTGTAACTCTGCACTAAACCAAAGTAATATTAATCTTTGAGCGTTCTTACACTGGTACTGGCCTCAGATGGGATGGAATCGCAGTGGTACAGCAAAGAAACCTCTAATCTCTGCTTTAATGCTATGTCTTATACTTCCTCGCTTGACTATCAGTTTATTCTATGGTACACCCAAAAGACTAATTTTATTAACTATTTCTAAAGACTTCTGATTGGCCCTGTTCAGTACAATTGCTTGGCTTAACCACCAAAGTGGGTGTCTAAGTTTAAATTGTGTAACCAATTCCCTAGATACCCATTTCCAAAGGTATTTAGGGGCAGTTAATATTACCTCCTGTTATTTCCAGTACTCTGTCTATGAATCCAGCCAGAGGTATATTCGTAAGAGAGAAGCGCAAGAACACACAGTTGTCCACTGTGTGACATAACCTCCCTGGAAGGACATTTCATTTTCTAACTTTTGTAAATTACCAGGTACYCAAAAGAATGATGACTTGCCTTAGGAATGATACTCAACTGGTCAGAAATCTCAATGACTTCTGTCTTTCTGCTTGTGGCATGCCCTGTAAAATAATACAAACATAGCTGAAATGATCAAGTACTTTGATGATTTTGTAGTAGCCTGTGGGGTGGGGAAATGTTCATATGGAAATCAAATCCCATGCCAACTGACTCTCATGAGTGCTAGTTTAGGTCTCAGACAAACCTTTTCCTCTGCTAATGGAGTTTTCCACTTGACTAATGATTCTCAAAACAAACTTCTGACAGATGTGTAGCAGGAATAGAGAAACTATAGAGGAAAGACAGACTGAATTTTGCATACACTTAACTGGTGACATGACTTATTAAAAATTCACTCTTCAAATCTAGAAAATGAGCCTCGTGTCAACTGGAGCTCAGAGAAAACAAGCCCTCCTGTGCGAGGTGTATMTTTGCTTCACGGCATGACCAGCCTCTGAAAAACTGAAGTCTGCACATCTGGGTATGTTTACCACGCAAGCTCCTTTGCACTGAGTTGTTTAACAGCTGCATGTGTGAGTTAGGTTTTACAAGGAGACAGCAAAGTTTATACTCCATGCCCTTATACAGTATTCAGTTGGGTTGTCCTTTACACATTCATCTGGTATTACAAACTGAGCCTCTGCCATTCTCAATGAGTTAGCATTGACATAAAAATGTCTAGCATACAAGCTCATGCAAATTGCAGATTTTTTAGCACTTACAGGAGCATGACAGGGGATTAGAGGTGGATATTAGAGAGTCTTCAGGTCATAACAGAAGTGTGTTGTCAGGAAAGGGGAAAAGCCTCCTCATTTTTTCTCTTGATTTCCTTTGTTTTCTGCAAACATAAAACAGYGTATTCTTTGCACCAGAGAACTTAAACCAAGAATCTTGMACTGCATAATTCTTTGAAGCAGAYCTTATAGTTGTGTAACTGTTAAAACATCATTTGTTGGATAAAAGGAGAAAGATCAGTCTTTCCCAGTAAATGCTGAAGGATTTTTAGAAAATATTAAAGTAATATATGGATACACTTATTCCAAGTGGGCCTATATTATGTGCTGTAAAAAATATTGAAAATGTTAATGTTGCAAAATGAAATCTTCAAGTTGGGAAATGCCAGCATTAAGGTTGCTCCTTTAACAGCATTTCCCTGCTTTGTGGCAATGTTTCATGAACAGTCTTTAATTATTGGATCACATGCTGGCTTTTTTCCTACAGGACCACTGCCTCATTCACTGCACAGATGGGTTATGTTCTCTGAGTTCAGCATTTTAGCTTCGTTGTTTCGTGTGTGGCCCTAACTCATATTATCTGGGAAATACTCATAGCCTTCTCTAATTAGAGAAAATTTCACTTCCACATAGGCTTATCTGGGCTGCTCACCACTGTCATGCAAAATGCTTCTGAAATGTTGTACATTAATTTTCATGATACCTTTAGAAGGGGGAAGTTGTATGTCCATTTTACAAAGGGAGGATTGAATCACAGAATGATGGTTATAGACTTACCTAGGTATTGTGTTGCTYAGGACCTGATTTTTTCAGGAGTCTTACTGGAGTATRTTATAATGTTTATGCTCACCAGTAGAGTTCCTCTTGATTTTGATCAGTGTAGAAGCTTTTAACACTTCAGAAATTACGAGTCAGACATCTAGAACACAAAGGGCATGTTCTTTTTAGCCAGTTAGGCCCTTAACGTAGTCACAGGTTATTATAACTAGAAAATCCAGAACAGGCTAAGAGGACATTCCTGTGTACTCAAGACTCTTGATTGCAAGTCTCTAAAGCTATCCATCACCTTCTATTGAACTTTCAGCCTTTTGAACAAAATGAATTCCCAAGAAAAAACAGAAGATATGAAAGGCGTTTTCACTACCCTTAGTGACTAAAATGGTTTACAATTGCAAAATTTAAAAAACAGAAGGACTGTGTCTCATGAGAAGCACTCCTTCTTAAACCATCTTTTTGCCAAGGTGACCTGAGAAAAATGTGTTTCAGAACCTCTGATCTGATTGTTTTAACATTATGATGTAAGCAAGAACTGGCTCATGAAAATCCCAGACTTGTGATTTCCAGTCTAACTGTGTGTTTGATTTCTTACCAATGCTACTCTTTACATTAAATAATCCATCTTGTTTTATAATATTTTCTTCCCAAATTCATGCATTTACTTGTTGAATCTACTGCTAAGCTCCACAAAGGAACTTTCAAGATCCTTTGGTAAAGGAGGACTCAAATGAAATTCTCAGTCATTCATCTCTCTTGAGTGTGAGGCAATATTTCTTTTTTGCTATGGATCATAAGAATTCATTTTGCTGAATGAAAAGAAAGGCCAAGATGTACATCAGGAGCATACTTAATACTCTGCAGCGCTACTGGGCATTTAGTTTGCAACCTGAAGCAGATGTGGACATTAGAATGTTAACACCAAAGGTGGTTTTGTACCAATCCCTTCCCATTGATCTCAGTAGACATTGAATTGGCATATCAATTTCTGCTCTCAGATTTCAGCATCAGGAACATTTCTTTAAATCAACTGCATACACTCTTGCAGTAGGGGATGGTGACTGTTAAGCGTAGTAGGTTGCCAACACACAACTAAGTATATGCTTTGTTAATGAAGAAAGATGTTTTTGTAGACATTTTGTATAGAAAATTTCAGCCTGAGCAGTTTAAATCTGGACATGGTGCCAAGGGAAGTGTCACGGGAAGTGCTGGGAAACCTTGATTACAGGTGATGTTACTGGCTTCACCTGTAGTAAATATCCTCTACAACTATTTAAGCAATATTGTCCTTCACTGTCATGTTTCTTATGTTGAACTTTTTGAATAGTGAGCCTGAAAATAACAAGCTGAGCTCATTAGTAGATTAGGTGTTGCAGTGAATCCATGTGTTCAGTGCTAGTTCTCGTTCTTCAGTTTGATAGGGTTTCTTTTAGAGAGCAATTACATCTGATTGACATGTTTTCATGTGCCTCTAGCCTTGACTCGTTCTTGCTAAACAATTCTAGATCAAGGACAGTGACTTTTCTACTGCCATTAACTAAAATCAGGATCCAGGAGAAAAAGTTAAATATCTTTTAAGATGAGACTTGAAACAAATAATAAAATATGTATAAAGAGGAATATATTTTGGTTTCATATACTGTAGTCATTGAAAGTCAAGTAAAAAACATAGTTTAAGGCATGGACATGAATTAAAATTAAGCAACAAATTCTGTATTTCTACTTCAGATAAGAAAAATGAAGTAGAGGGCCAAATCCTATTGCTAAGTGTGCATATAGCTTTTCCATGTAATTTGCAATTCACATTAAATGATGTAATTTAGTGAAGTTTTATACTAGTAACGCTGCTATATATACTGAAATCCTAGCAAGTAAAAGTGACCTTTTTTTAAAATGAAATGTTTCACCATAAAGAAAAAAAATGCATACTTGAAGATACCAAGTGTTCTTGCCCACTGGATTTTGCTTCTTGTGGAAAAAGCCTTAATTTGAAAAGAATTAAAGACTTAAAAATTAAATAAACAAAAATCATTCCTCCCTTACTGAATCCACCGTAGCTGAATGTTTGCTTTAGTTTAAATTTGATTTTTTTATCTTGTACTTGTGTTGGTTTTTGAGGCTTTTTTTCAAATTTAAAATTTTATTCATGGGTTAAAATGAAACAAAAGTCTATTCTCTCCCTCTCTTTGCACATCAGGGTCAAGGGATGGATTTTTACATCCTTTGCATGCAGCTATTATGAACTGTTAGCAGATCATAATGCTTTGCGTGCATGTATTGTGATCTGTTAGCAAAATTTATTTGGTTGAACTTGTGTTTTAATGAAGTTGAAAGAATCTATCAGGATTTTCCAATAAAGAGTTTTTGCCTGAGCACAGCAAGTAGATACAAGAAAAAACTACTATTGGTCTCCTTCCATAAATCAGTGGCTCTTTTTTTTTTCTTGATGCCTGTCTTGGGAAGCTGCTTAACAATTTGTGTTACTTAGATGAGCTGTCTTAAATAAGTCATCATGCTCTAGCTTTTGGAGATATTCTGCCTGGTCAGGGAGTGAATTTTTTTCATTTGAGGGCGTATTTGTGCAGCAAAGAACATTTTGCTATGTTTTGGATCCCATTTTCACCTATATGCTATAAATTTGCAAAACTCCCCCTTTATTTCATGTATCTGTTTCATGGGCTACCATATCCAGGACACCTCTCTTAGACCATTTTAACCACTGGGTTGTCCTGTTTGACTTTAATAGCTAGTCAGAAATGGCTTACAGATTTTTTTTCTAGTGATTGGTGTGCAGAGTTTTGCATGTATTTTCTTTCCAGTTTTGTTTCCTGCCTTGTAGTAAGTCACTGCTGAATACCAATTCTTAGCACTGGTGTCGTGGTGGGAGGTTTGGGATTATGATCAGCTTCTTCAAGGGAAGTGCAGATGAAAAATGGGGTGATAAATAGCATTAAAAAAATAACCAGAAACACTCCTTGTTCTTGCTGTTGGTCCACATTCTATTGCAAGCAAAGCTCTGGTCTGTAACTCTATCTGCTGCATGTGAATGCAGATCCTATCCTTTCATGCCTATGTCTAATGAAATGTTTTAGAATTGGCTTCGGAACTGGGGGCATGTAAGACACTTAAACTGTGAATCTTATAGATAGTTCAGGTCATGTGGCTGGAGTGGATGTTGACTAAATTATTGTAATTGATGTCTGTCTTGATCTGAGGATTTTTTTTCATAATAAGGATTATTTATGCCTTTGATTTTTTTATATATATAGTTAAGAATATATAAGAATGCAACACAAAAATAATGTATTGTGTTTGCCAAAACTAGAAATTCTGAGTAATATCATGCAAAGCTATAATGGCTCTGTTAGTCATTTGATGTTTCTCATTGAATTATCCTGCATTATGGGTTGTAGTAGCCCAATATGGTTACACATATAGTTGCCTAGCATTTTTCTTTTAACTGGTGCATTCCCATTTATTTCAGAAGCCTCTTACTTTCCTCTCCCTGCTATTGCTCATATTTGCCACTCAGTTAAATGCTATGCTATAATCGTGTTAGTAACTACAGAGTACCSTAGATGTACTTTTCTCTTTGACAACAAAAGTCCAGATGACAAAACTTTTTTGTTTCTATGCATTTTTCCCTGAAAACTTACTGTGATAAAATTAGTCCTCTCTTGCCAAATTAACAGTTTAATATAGTAATTAGCAAGTTCTGCCAAAATATCTGTTCCAGCAAGGAATTGCATTTGGGAGCTCTTCTATTTTTTTCCCTTAAGCACTGACCACAGAACTTAATTAACTTTCTTTTCCATCATAAATTCSAGTGCAAGCAATGACCACTGTGTCTTCCCCCACTCCTACATGTTCAGTTATGATAAATTGTCCCATACACAGCCAATCTGGAGGCAGGTGCCTGTATGAATCTCAGGGGTTATACATACTGTAGTATCCACAGAGCTGATTAATAATGAGGTTTTCACTGAACCCCCCTTCTTTCTTCTGTGTTCATGCTTCAGTGAAATAGGGAGAAGTTTATGGTAGAATGAGAGGTTTCCTCCCCTCCCTATTATACTTTTCATTTAAACTAATGTCTTTTGGAACTGATTTGCATGTGCATGCTGCAAGGTACCTGCACTTAACCCCTTGACCCACACAACTGTTCCTGTGGTGTATTGTAAATACAACCTTTGCCACCTTCCTTTTTCTCAATAACTCCTATATTTGTGTACTTTTGCATCAGTGTGTTTATTTTACCTGCATTTCCCCTTCTGTTCTTGTCAACTCTACATTTCTAGTCAGCTCTAGATGAACTGCTATTGCCCAACAGTTTGTGTAAAGGGTCTCTGTTTTGTTTGTAACTTTGCCTGTGAGGTTTTTACCCATAAAAGTCACTAAAAGTTGTGACCAATGTTTTTGAACTTCATGAGACGCATTTTAGGAGTCTGCCTGTATCTTAACACATACATTTGTAAACATTGTCAGGAATCAAAATTTAATCACAGAGCATTGAAACACAAGATATTATGTGTCYGTGGGAATAGATGTTGCAGTGCACATTATGCTGGATTTCCTAGGATGCAATGTTCCTGCAAAGCATTGTGGTGCTGCGCAGATGCAGTAGCCTGTGTTTAAACAGTAAACTAGAAGGACACAGTAAATCAGGCCACTGCTGTCATGCAATAATTGCTTCTGGATCGTGTTCTAGCTCACCTAAAAGTCTCTGCACCACACTCCTTGAAGGTGAGAGTCTATCCAGAGGATCAGATGATTTTGCATCTGAAGCGTAGACAAGGCCCAAGTTACTTTGGAAATGAAAAGTTACTTTCTCCCCAAATCTGGTCATTAGGCATTTCTGAAAGCATCAGTTCTTCGTCATAAGAAAATCTTTCCAGGCCTCTGGTAACTTTTTTTAAATTTTTTTTTTGCTTTTTGCTTTTGCTCCACTGTTTTGGAGCTCTGATTACTAAACTAGAACCAGGAATTAAGGATTGGAAGGGTGCCCTCAAATTAGATACTAAATTCTTTCCCTGTCTTAATATAGAATTGTATTTTTTTGTGTTTTTTGTTTTGTTTAAAAATGTTATAGATTCTGAGCAGACAATTTCATTGCACTGTTAGGAAAAATGGTTGTGTTTCTTTTATGGTGGCAACTTCTAGGTCCCCAAGTTGTGTGTGAATGCAGCAAACACACAATTTTCATTTGATGGAATTCCCCAGTGCCTTGTTGAATTTTTTGTAGCTRATCACCAGGGAAAAGATTTTGGCCATGATTGACTCCTGTTCTCTGGTTATTTCCAGCACTGCAGAATTTAGTCTTTTCATTCAGTGTCAAGCGGGCTGCAGGCCTTACTGGTTTTTATATACTGCTTTACCACCCTTTATTTTAATCTTTTTCCTTAATGTTTGGTCTCCAGGACCTTTACATATTTTAGTTCTGTCCATGAACTCTTGATTTTTAAGTAATTTTCTTATTTCCTGTTCAAGGCAGATCTTTTGCTGTCAGCCTTTTTTTTTTTCTTTTTTCCTTATTTCTTTTTCTGCTCTCACCACTCACATGCAGGAGAAAATACTCAGCAAGGATAACAGAAAAGGCAATGTGAACCTCCTTGTAGTCGTTGTTCTTGGTTCAAAACCAAAGCATCCATAACTAAATCAAGCTCAAATGTCTTGTCACCAGATTGATGATGAATGTTTTAATTACCAAGAGGTTTCAAAAGGGGAGGGGAAAAAGCCTACTTGTAAGAATAAACTTTGTTATCTCCTACTGCTGTATGTGTCTTCATCATAGAAAGCTGTCAGTTTGATTTTCCCTCTTGAAAATATCTTCATGAAATTACTTGATAACTAGTGGAGGGTTAAACTGAAGTAGTATTTAACTACAGCTCATGATTCCTTTCATTTTGCTAGGCAGACTGTCACTAATGAGAAGTGTGATTTTTCAACTCCCTGCATTTTTCACTTATTATCCAAGTCTAACTACAGTTTTGTTGTTATATTGCATTCAAAATAAAAGCAGGACATAGAAAAAAGTAGATGTCATGCTGAGCCCAAACATCATCAAACAAAAGGCTTCTTCATACTTAAAGGTTTCTCTCTGATCTTCAGATCAGCCCTTAAAAAAGTGTAACCATTAATGCCAGGGGGTTTTCTGTGTTACTTTTGATAAGGACACACTAAAGCAGGAGGAGTTATGGTAGGTGGTGTTGGTGTTGTTTCCTTGTTGAAAACAGTCATATTCACAAGCCTTCAAAATAAGATTGAGTGAAGTAACCTTAGCTTGTTAAAAAAGATGCTGGATATTTTTAAGATGCTTCRTGATACTGTATCATAGTGGCATAGCAAGAGCAGTCTCTGCCTAGGAGAGGTGCTTTTTGCCTGTTGRGTGACTTTCTAGAGGATGAAGGAATCTTATGATATTCTCAGACATTATTTGTAAAATATTTGAGTGGAGTATCAATCACCAATATTCTGTTAGGAACTGGTGCTTACAGCCTGAAAATTCTGACAACTGTCAGTATGTGGTATAGTTTTAATCGCATGTAAAGGAACCTGTTTGCATTTACACTTGAAAAGCCAAGGACTAATTATTTCCATTTGAGTATTACAGTAGCCAGCTTTTGCCTCAGGTAAAAAAGTGAGTTTTATTTATTTTTTTAGTGCCTGATGCTTTTACTGATTGCAGTATTTGATATGCAGGAAAGAGGTTCCAGTGATCTCCACTGTGGCAATCTGTGGACTAAGTGTGAACCCATTTCTTGGAGAAAAGCCTGTGGTCTGTGTTATCCGCTGTGCTGTGTGTGCTCCTGGCAGCACTGGTACAGACTCAGGTATGCCACTGTATGTATTACTAGTGTTCAGATGGATCAAAATCCTTTCCAGGCTGGGTTTGGTCTTTGCATTTACGCACTCCTTCTCCTTACAGAGAGAGCTTGGCAGTGAGCTGCACCTCTYCATCCGACGCCTGTCTCCTTGTTTACATACTTCTTAACAATTTATTTTCCTGATGTAGAATATCTTTAGATGAGGATACAAAGCTTATGTTAGGAACAAAAGTAGCAAGGAACTTGGTTGTTGCAATTCAGAGTAAAATTTGTTCTGGCAATCCTCAAGTCGTCTGAGATGCTAATACATGAGGTTTTAATGAGATGCCTTTTGTTAAAACATACCTTGAAATGTGAATACAATAGTGAAATCTTTAGTGTATTGGGTTCAAGGGTATTTAGATGTTGACAGGATCTTCAAAAGGTACATAACCTATAGCTTTATGTGAAGATTACCTGTTCAGTATATTACATGGGGAGTTGATTAAAGCTGCTATGTGTGAGAGCTGCCATACATTTAGGATAAACATCAGAAGCCACAGATCCCTGAAAGTGTAAGCTAAGGCTAGACCAGAGGGGAGCTGACCTGTGTGAAGAAAGGACTTCCATTGTGGAACAGATGCAAATCCAGAAATTGGGAAATTCATCCCTGTGGTGGAGGAGGATGAGGACATTTGAGTGCTATAGACGAAAGAAAGAGCAGACAGAGCCAGTGTGGCAGAGACAGGGAGGATGGGCAGGAAATGAAGACAATATGACCCTGAAAGAAAGGCAGGAGGGAGCCCTTCAGCACAGGCTAGAGWAAAGCAACATACTGCACTGAGCATCTGCTGCTTTCCCGCTGTGTTCAGGGGAACAGGACATAGATACTTTTGAAAATAAATAGCTTGGCATCAAAGAAATACCTGACTCTGTCATCAACTTCTCCGTGTAAAAGGGAAAAGAATACATAAGACGCTGAATGTTTGCTACTGCTCTGATCAAAACATAGCATTATTTATCTCTCTTTACTTGCACCAAGGAACATATGAGGCTACTGAGGCTACCTGCTGAGGGCCTTATGGCAAATTTTACAAGGTATTTAAGCTCCTGAAGATGTAGAGGCACCTAGTGGAGTTTTTAAAAACACCCAGGATCCTAATGTTCTTCATAGATAATGGCAATTAGATTCTCAGGTGTTTTAGAGAGATCCTATTAGAGATCCCCTAGGTCTTTCAGTACTTTGGAAAGGATGCACCCTCATGCTTTACTCTGAACTGCTTTTGACTGTGGAAATCCTATGGCTGGTCTCTAGTGCTGACCAAATATATTGGTCTGTTCTCTCTATTGCTTATTCATTCCAGGTGACAAGAGAAAAAAGCAATGTATTTGTGAAAAAAACAAACAGGGCTTTAAGTAGAACCTTAACTATTGAATGGCTTTTTTAGCTTTTGCAGTTCTCTGGGGTCTTAATAGTGAAAACAAAAACCCCATCCACTCAGCTTCAAGGGTGTTGTGATACAGGCTGCTTGGGAATGGCATAAAGTAGTCGGGAGTCAAATTCAAGAAGTGAGATCTTTAGCAAGGAACATCAATAATACACTCATAAACAATTTCTCGGGGTGGTGAAGCTCTGCCATCATTAACACAATCAACATGGCAGAATTCTGTTTGAAACATTCATTAAACTTCTTACTTTCCAAAAGTCTCTGTTTTGTGCAGAAGCCTCTTTAAGTTACCAGAGTTGGGTCTGGCTTTTTTATTTTCCGTATGCAGCCACATCTTGGCTATGAACTAAGAAAACTTAAAAACGGCAAATATTTATTCTTAGGATAAGTGCACAGTATTATCCCAAGCAGAATCTATGGAATGCAGTTCTTAAAATGATTCATATGATTTACCCCAGACATCTTGTAAAAGTAATACTCAGTATTCAAAACAGAGAAAAATGCTGCAGTCTGGCCATTGAATGAAGGCTCATCATCTTTTCAGGAATTCTTGAGTGTTGGCTTGCTCATGGAAAGATGTAAGTCTCATCACTGTTACTTTTAACTGGAAGAATGCAGAGTATTTTGTTTCCTAAAATATTTCAATTAGGCCTGCTTTCTGCATAGCTGTGACTTCTCAGTAGTTCTGAACAGGAAAAAATGCTGAAGTTATTTTCTGTGTTAATTTCAGTGGCTGCTGTTTGCCATTTTGATTATATTGCCAAATTTTGAAGGTCACCCTGTCCTTAGCAGTCCCATCAGAACAAAGTGCTAATGCTGACTTTTTTCCCAGACAATGTAGAGCTTTAACTAGCACACGAGAGGAGTCCATCAAAACTTTATCCTCCACTGAGTATTATTGCACTTGTAAAGATAATATTAATACACATTTCTAATGCTCTATGGATCATTATCTGGCAGTGGGCCAATAATTGGGTATAAAACATTAACAACTAAAAAGGAATACTGATTCCTTTGGGCTTATAATTGTTGTTCATTATAAATTGCTACCAAAACAGGCCTGAGCTGATTCATAGAGAATTAAGTAGATTTGGTTTAGTAATGTTTTCAGGTTTCTGAATAAATTATGAATACATCTTGACTGTTGGAAGGAGCCACTGACATTACGAAATGGTAATGAACAGATCTGCAAGAGAAAAACAGCCTCAGCTGATCATCCTGTTCAAAACCTATTAAGGTCTGATGAAATGAGAAGATTTTTTCCTTCCACGTATAGATGTGCAACAAGTCATAAGTTGTGCACTTTAATAATATATTTTCTTCACAAGCAATAACACAGCAATTAGGAAGTGCTCACTGAGGTAGAAATAATGGTAACTGCTGCACAGATTAGCTTTGCTAAGGGGAGCTCTCAGACATACAGTAAAACAACATATTCCAGGTTCCTGTTGGTGTGTAATTTCTACTTTATTTACTTATCATCTCAGTTAAAGAGGACTCCTGGCAGTAATGAGGCTACCTAAATGCACATATAATACTATAAGATGTTACAAATTATATAAAAGATAAATCTAATGATTACCTATTATAACGACAGTGCAATCGCTGGGTAACTTGTACACGTCTGAGAAGTCCATGACTGCCAAAAATGCCTCTACACAGTGTATTATTTCTGAGCTTTTAGTWCTCCATGACTGTTTGTAAGAGATGTGTAATTCACTTGGAAGGGAGCTGCTAAACACAATGGCTCACAAATCTTCATCTAGTGCAGCAATCCTTACAAGTACTGTAGTAAGTATGAAGGTAACCATCCTGAAAACATGGAGGGATTTCCTTGCTGGAAATTCAGAGTATTTGTTACCACTGTGGTAAAAATGAAGACAACATGACTGCCAAAGTTAATCTCTTATACTGTAACTGCCTTAAAAATACACATGCAAAAATTGCCACATACTGCAAGTTCCGTCAAAAGAAGGTATGTTCAAGTCCATCAGTGCTAACTCAGGGAAATGGATATTAGTATCTCTCAGCCCCAGCAGAGTTTTAATCTTTAAAATCTGCAAGGACTCTCATGCCTCAGATGTAGAACATTAAAAAAATTGTCAAACAGAATTTAGTCATAGATTAAGCATAGAACATTTAGAATATGTGCTTACAGTAAAACATTTGTAAAATAGCAAATGTTAATTAAAATAAATTATGATTAAAAAGCRTTTCAGTAGTGTCAATTTTTTTTTCTTTTTATACTGGATGATAGTGCCTGAATCCTACCCTCTCCTCCTGTGAAGGTGTTTATAGGATGATATGTAATTTTGGATGCAAAGGCAATATAGGAAGTCTGTTACTGAGTGGTATGGAGATATCAGAGGCATTATGTGCTGAGTAAGTTATGGTATTTGTGTAAGTGAAATATGTGAAAGAGAGCCAAAACTAAGATTTTAATAAACAAGTGACTAAAGTTAAGCTGTTAAATGTTCTCTGTAACAGCTGAGCACTTGGTATTTAAAATCTAAGTGCTTACTAATTTAGGAAACTAAATATGAATTTACTAACTTGAACCATGTGTTGTGAAATATTTGCCTTAAAGAAGGCATAGTGATTTGTGGTGGTGGTGGTTGTTGTTGTTAGTATTATTGTTTCTATTGTTATTACTTAGGAGAGAACAAAGAGGGCAGTAATTGATAGGTTGTAGTAAGGTATAGACTAGAAGTGAGTGTAGATTCCAGGGAGTTTTTGAGTAAACCCTTGAAATGAATGGCAGACAGGATGGATATGATGTGTTCATACTTTCTGCAGTGCAGTGGTTGAAACTGGACCTGGAATGGAAGGGTGCCAGCAGGATAGCAGTCTTCTAGTCTGTGAGAGGATATGAATGGGGAAAATTAGACATTGGGTTTTTATGATTGGTAGTTTACACACTTGATGGAAAAGGAAGGGAATGAAAGCTATGAGAAATGACAGGAGCTAGCCTCTTGGAACCAAAGAGGGAGATAAATATACTCTTTTTTTTTTCAGGGAAAGTGTTCACATCTCCTTATTTGTCTGACAATGAGTTCTTTTCTACTATCCTTATCCAGTTCTGGGAAGTCTAGATTGGGACTAGCTTTTTTCCTCCTCTGTGAATACTTTTACAATGAAGGACACAAAAATAGCATCCTTCTTGGAGATTTCTTGGAACAACTGCAGTCTCTCAAAAGAGAACTTTCTGGGGAGGAAAATGAAGGCACTAGTTAACAGGCAGCAAGGTTCTTAAAAGGAATTGTTAAGGTAATAAGCAATTGTATGAGTAAATTGCCTGAATTTTGTCTGATAAAGGTGTCTATATTCAATTAATGAATTAAGAAATCAGTATATGTATTGTTAAAGGGTACCGAAGTCAGTGAACTTCTGATGTTTTAGGTACTGTGTTTGCATGTTTGACTGAAATGGCATACTCCTGCTCTCATTTACCAATCCCAGTACTTTGAGATTCACTTCAAACTGGTCAAAAGTCATCAAGGGAAACACGGAGAGGTTATATAGCTGTATCAGCCTGTTTTYCTTGGGAGCCTCCCATTTCTGTTTGCATAACACAGGCATGCCTACATTTTTTACTGAAATGCCCGTTTCAAAAGTTCTTTCCATACCTCAGGATTTAATTACTGCTTTAAAAAATGCAGGAACCCCATCTTCCTTAACCAGTCACTTTTGTAGTGTCTTTAGTATCTCTGTAAGATTATATCGATGTCAAAAACAGTGAGCCAATTTTTAGATGACAGCCAGAAACTCTTCAAGCAACTCCTAGTGATTGATAATGTCTTAAACAGTCATGTGATTGCCAGCTTCTGGAGGAAGCAAAAAAGATGCTGCCCTCACTTCCACACCATGTTCTGCCTGGTTTGTGAGGTATAAACTAATTCCCCTTCATAAGTATATATCTGGTGGTGTGGAGCTATRCTATCCAGAAATGTATGTCTTCCATAAGGCATGACAACTTATCAGTACTTTAAGTTATAGATTACACCAGTGTACTGTGCCTGACTCAGTCTCCCTGTGCTAAATCATGTCAAGATCTGAAATTCACTGTTCCATAAAAAAGAATAGAGGTAGCCAAAATATCTGTGCACACAGGTATATGCACATATATAGCAAAAAATTGTAAGTAATTGGGAGACTCTTAACAATTTGAGCCAAATCCCCTGGGAATAAGTTTTTTTGCCAGGTTAGAATTCCAGGAGGCAGTCCTGCTGTGGCAGAACAATGTTATTAATGACTATTAAGTCTTGCGCATCTATAAGATCAATTTTGCTCAACAGAGATATGCCTCAGTTTGTAAAATCACTATTCACTTTCTAGAGTGTCCCTTATTATTTTTCAAGATCAAAGCCATAAGATACAAAAGGCAATAAATGCATTCATATAAGTAGTCCTTCTTTAAAAGTTTAGGAAGTAGAAATAACTCACATTGTATAAATCATATGGCATAATTATTGCATTTAAATGTTACATTACACTTATRTTTACATTAATTCTTAATAGGTCTGATTTTTTTCCTTCTGAAAACATAATTGGAATCTGTATTTTCCCTCTTATTCTAATTAAAATATTTTAATAAATGTTTATTTAGATACTATGTCATGGAAGGTTGCAGCCTTGGCTGCCTAATGTAATGTAAAAATCAATTAGATACAGAAAAATTTCTAGTTTTAATTTAGAAAGACTAGATATCTGCCTGATCACTGCTGTGTAGCAATATCCATAGCATTTTATGTATTAAAATAGTAATGATTAGTATTAATCTTGGACATGCTGAAATATTTACCTATTCATATATTCGAAGGTAATCTGTTTCCTTGGATGCAGCTTTTGAGTTGCCATATTGTATCATTTCTTTACCTCTCTGTCTTCTACAGTGGTTTGAAAGCAATTTCTAACATGCATCATATACTTGAGGTTTATTTGTCTCATGCAGAGATCAGCATGCAAACATTGCTGCATATGTAATTCTTGGAACTAATTGCATGCATGCAAAACAATGCAAAGAATTTAACAATTAATATCTCTGCTAGTGTAAGTATGTTTCCTTCTCCCCATACTGTCTTCCTCCATGCCCCCCCAACCATAAATCATTTCCAACCTGTCAGAATGGATCTGTGCTGGCGAAGAAACAAGAGTAATGTTTCAATTTTCTCCATCTGGTAAGATATTTTCTGTTAGTTTTTCTTCCTCTCTGTACTTATTGAATTTGCATGAGGAACTATGTACTGTAGACTAAAAAGATTTCCTGAAATAGGCATGACCTGTCTCCCACTAAATCTGAGGTTGTGTGAGATGGAGTAAATTCTGTCATGTTAATGTTTTTGAGAAGCTGAGGACCCGAGTGCCTTCCTGTACCTCTGGTGCAAAGGGAGGGATGCCGGCATGCTGGGAGAGGRACTGGGATTGTAACTGTAGGCCTGTGAGTCACTGCATTCTAAGCGCATCATTACAGTCTTCTCAGTTTGCAAAATTAACTAAAAATTCCTTTTAAGAAAATGCTTTTTTGTTTTCCTAAATATCAGTCAGTCCAGCATCTGGTCTTTAGCATCTATACCCTTTTTTAGGCTTAAACTGCAAGCTTGGTGGGTTACATAAACTTCATTTATTTTAGGTATATTATTAATAACTTTTAAAAAATAATTCCATATGGGAAAAATCAATATCCTCTCTGAGTACCAGATCTTGTGTTCATGATAGCCTTTGTGAACAGTTCTCTGTATTGCTGGGGGATTCTCCATTACATACTGGCTCACAAATGGTGTACAGCTTTGTTATAGGCATTAAAAATAAAAACTAACTTTACTTGCACAGAGAGAAAATTTGGCGTCTTTCTGAAGGACCACATCCTGTACTTGTACAATCCATAGACAAAAAGAAATACCTGAATGTACAAAATAGTAAATGCTTTTAAAATAGTTCAAGCTCCAGACCTTGAAGCGTAGCACTCCTTGGGAGAGTGGTACAGCAAGGCATGGGTAGCGAAGGTGGACTCAGCAATGGAGCTCTGATTAGTGCTACTACACCAACTCCAGGCCTAAAACACTCTCCTGAGAATCTGATTCATATCCAAAGTGGAAGAATTCCTCCCTTTTCTTGCCGTTGTTCTGTACTTTGTAGCACCCAGCATTTATCTGAGGAATTTAGCCAATTTGGTCCACTTGTCAATCCAAGTATTCAATATTGAGTTGAAATTAAGAAGTTATATTAAAATTATTATGTAAATTAACACCTCATTTATTTTTCATTTATTTTTAGTTTACCTTTGGTTGTTTTAGCTGTTTTGGGTACATTCAGTTCATATTTTCATGTTTTACTTCATGTTTGAGAAATCTAGACACTTTTTAAAATGGAAGCTCAGATTCTCATTTATTCATATGATTTCTGCAGTTGGGACTTTAAGAAAAATAGCAAATATCACAAGATTCATAGGAAAATAATGAGAGTTGGCAACACTATCAATTTCCTCTGACCATACTTCCATTATGGTTAGGTTATTGGACATACTTATTTGTTATTGCAAGGCTTCCTCTATGTGGAAAGAGCAGAAAGCCTAGATCTGAAAGCGAATAAAACCCAAGCAGAAGCAGATGTAAATTCTCTGTGAAAGAGCAGAGAGACAGAGTGCATATGCATGCGTGCCTCTGTCTCCATGAATAGTCAGCACTGAACACTGAAAACAAAATGCTGTTTGACTTAACAAGTAGGRAGAGTACTCAAATGTAGAGGCACGAAAACGTCCATGCAATTTCACAGCTAAATACACTACAATTATAATCTAATGCAATAACAATTTTAAGGGTCATTTCATAGTAAGAGATAAGATGTCTTTTGAGTGGTAGAAAGCTCCCACCTAGCCATCACCTAAACAATAGTTACAGTTCCCTGAGAGGAGAAACATTTGAACCAAATTGCTGTTGCAGAGACAAAATACCTTTTAAAGTGTGTACCTTGATGTACCTGAAGTTCTTATAAGATAAGACAGACTTTAAAGTTACACGTCCCCATACGTACCTGGGGACTCAAATTCAACATCCCTATCAAAAGAAGGTTAACCCTTCCTTATCTGTGAGTTTGATGTCTAAATCTTTTCCTATTTAAAGGTTAGTTATTGCTGTTGGTTTTTGTTTAGTCCTTAGCAGCTCCACRTGTCTGGAGGAAAACTATGTGTTTCTCAAGACATAGAGTTGTAGAACTATTGCTAAATAAAGGGTAAGTTTGCTTTTTAATGAGGTCTAGGTATATGGCAAATACTGCACCATGCTTAAAACATGAGGACTTTGGGTAAGATCCAAACTAAAGACAAAAGTAACAGGAACATTCCTTTTATCCTGTAACTTCAGTCTCAGCTTTTTCCTTTTTATGTGTTTGCAAAGTCTGTCTAAGTCTTRTTTGTGATGATGTTCGTTTCAGCCCCTTGTTTTGCTCTGTGGTCCAGCAGTGACTGGGAGCACTTCAGAGACAGCACACTTTCAGGTGTCGTATTACAGCATCTCCTCTGGCTGATAAAAGAGAAGTATTAATAAGCTCCAAAAAAGCCTCATATCCAGTACTTTCACCACTGCAATGCTGTTCATTAACATGTTAGTAAGCATCAATAGATGCCTCCAAAAGAGACCAAAAGCAGCCAAAATAGAGCTGCTTCTTCCAAGCATAAGCAGCGGTATTGAAATACTAAATTTGAAAGGAGAGCTCCATTCTGTTTCATGGGTCTTTCAAAACAACGATATAAGTCATCGTTATTAAATCAAAAAGACACCCTCTGTGCCTGCCAGCCTTTATGTCTGCCAATCAGATTTCTGGAATGCTGTGTTTTCTCTCATAAAGCTAAAATGTGTTATGATGGGTTGAGGAAAGCAGAAAAAAGGAGAAAAAATTTATTGAACTGATCAAAATATAAATCAGGAATTGTTAAAAAATATTTGTGAAGTATTTCATCACATTTTCAAAATTATGTGTTCCAATACATGTATGTTCTGCTGAGCTATAGCTCTCATTTTCTGTTTATCCAAAGTATGTATTTTTCTTGTTCAATCTTTCATCTTCCTCAGAGAATGTTTGCTGGCTTCTCAAAAGGCAAAATAAAATAGAAAGGGAGCAGTTGTAAGAAACATAATGTAAAACAATGTGTGTGCATATGAGTAAAAAGGGTAAAATATGATGAAAATTATGTCAGTTTAAAACATTAAGGAATTATAAGCAAGTCATTGCATTTATTTAAAAGGATGTCTTCTAAAGTAATAGAAAGTGTGGGTTTGCTTATCAGGAGTGTAACTATTTGCCTTTCTAAATTCATGGTCCCAATGGAAGTAGCTGAGATTTACGAGGCAGCTGTGTATGTGTAGTGTAACAGATACTGCTGTTTGCTCAGGTAAAGCATTGAAATAGCCAGCCACTGGAGTTGTTGGTTCATCTGCGGTGCTTGTAATGTAGGTAGGTCCTAACACTGCTCATTACAAATGGGATTTTTTTGGATGTTTCGCACCGTAGAAGCCAAAAAGGTTGAAATGCATGTTATCTTGATCATATCACAGAATCACAGGATATTCTGAGCTGGAAGAGATCCAGAAATATCATCAGGTCTAACTCTTTAGTGAATGGCCCATACAGGGATCAAACCTTGACATTATTAGCACCCATGCTCTAGCCAGCTGAGCTCATCTCAGTCGTATCCTGGCTTTGGACTTAGTAGTGTTTGACTGAAGCATTTATGAAGGCAAGATCCCAAATTCTTGCTTTTTTTAGAAAGTTATTTAGATTTCAAGATTGCAGCTGAAGTAAGTACTTACTAAATGTTATCATTCCTAGCCAGTTTTATTCTTCATCTACTGGGCAGTGAGATTAAATTCCTAGCCAGATGTACAAACCCAAACCTGAAACACTGGAATGCCATGAGGGAGCGATGACAGAATGTTAGAGTCAGGACTATTCAAAATACATTGGTTTCTGAATGCTGCACAAATGGAGAAGCACAACTGAGAAGTTCAGGATCAAATTATGATCCCAGCTGTGCTATCCCTGCCAAAAGGAGAAGTTGCCTTCACCTCCTTAGGCTTCCTCCTAATGCCCTTCGTTCGTCCTGCCCGCTCCTGCCAYAAGCTCTGGTGCTTGTAAAACTCCTTGCCAAGTGTGATTCTGTAGGTGGATCTTTTCCTATCCACTTTGCATGTTGGGTCAGTTTTCCACTGTTTTGCCTAGCTGAAAGAGCCCAGGTCTAGGAGGAACCAGAGACACGAGTGTGTGGTGAGGAGCACGCAGTTGTGAGCAGATGGCAGAGCTGAGCTTTTCCTTTTCCAATGGCAGTAACCAGTGGGATCAGATCATCATCTTATATGTAGATTCACCCAAAACAGGAGATTCACCTCTGCCAACGTTCAGTTGTGGTGGCTTTGTTTTTAACATGCTCATAACTGATGCAGATATAATTACTTTTCCCAACATAGATTATCATGTTGGAGATTGATGTGTGATCTAATGAAGGGGGATAGTAAAGTTACTTTGTGTTATCTGGGATCAAGAATGGGAATGCTCATATTTTTTTTTCACCGGCACTTTTTTGAACAAGCTGATTTGTGAAAGCTTTGAATTGTTTTTCACTTTTATGAGTGATAATGATCAACCAAATAACAACTTGCTCAAAAAAAGATGCTTTATAAAAAAAAACACCTGAAAGCTAGGGCTTAAAGTAAATGGTAAATTTCATTTTGAGAAAATGCCATATCTGGGGAACTGGAACTTGGTCTCATGCATTGTTTTGTTATCTAGCTAATCCGCTGGACGAATTCCTCATTTAATATATTTCAATAGTCAGACTGTGGACATCTCTAAGTTAGTTTATAATACAAAAGCCAATTTGTATTATACTAAATATAAATCTACTAAAGAAACAGTTATAAGAAAATACCAGAAAACCACACTAGATCTAATTATGCTCAGAAAAAGTAGTTGTATTTATAGTTTTGTTTTGTGCCTTAAACTTTGTTATCACATCTTGGAATTATATTCACACTCCTTTGAATTTAATTTATTCAGTCAAAAGCCAAGCTGGTGTTGTTTATTGTGTGCATTATACTCATGCTTACTGAAGAATTCACTAGCACTGAGGTATAATTATTGTTTTTGTCTGTGCAGTGAGATGTTTCATATGTTGACCTCTGACCACTGCCCAGCTGGAAATAATTTCCAGTTTTGTAGGGTTTTGGTAGCAAAACCAGAATTTTGTAAGGTGCATGTGAGTCTAGTACATTTGCTTGGCTTTTAACATTATGTTAGAACATTTGCTGGAAATATATTATACATTTCTTATCTCCTGAGAAAGCCAGTGATTCGTGGGATTTTGTCCTGTAGTGGTGGCTGTCTGGAGTAGTGGTGACCTTCAGCATCATACATGCAAACAAGGTCTATGGCACAGAAACTCAGGAGGGATAAAGCAGACTCCAGAATTCTCCCCAGCAGAGATACAAATCTGGGGCGTAGGATAACTCGTATAATCAAACACCCAACTAACATTGTCTGCACTTCTGGCTAGTCCAGGAGAGAAGAACAGGAGCAGGTTTCTTTAGTGCTTTCTCCAGCTTTAATCAGAGCTCCATTTGCTATGCTGCTGGGCTTGGGGAGAGAGGTCAGTCACATGCTTTATCCTGGTATACCAGCATGGGTCTTTTCTATGTTGTAGCCATGTAAACAAAGATGTTTTAGTACTTACAAAATTAGGTACTTTTTATTGAAGAATATAGTCATATGAGATTATAAATTCAACTGTCAGCTCTTTGTTGATATAATGTTTGAAATATTCTTGTCCATAATAAGGACGTTTGTATTGTCTTCATTAAACTGACTGCCATTTTTCATCCCAACATAATGTAAAGGCTGCTATGTATGGGATTTCTGTAAACAAAACAGTGCTTAGTTTTAAGAACTCTCAATAAACAACTATCCAACTCTTAAACAAGACGTTTTAAACTTCAGAAGAGTTTGACTTTTACATTCCCCATATGCTTCCTTTCATTGTTGCTCTTAAAGTTCTGCTTTAATATATCTGTTGTGGTTTTGAACATTTTGATAATTTGTAATTTTAGCATTGAATGTGACATTTAGATAGTAATAGTTTATTATTTTCTATAACTGTTTATTGTATGCATGTAGACGTAAGTTTGTTATGCTATATATAGGACTGGCCATATTCCCTTATTTTATTGCTRTGCAAATTCAGGTTCCTGCCTGAATTTCCTTCCTAGTCTTCCATTTTTTTTTCACAGACAAAGCTCTCATAATCGGTGGAGACTGATTGGCCCAGGGGCCTAAAAACTTTTTTTTCCTAGAGAAAGGTACCAGAAGAATGCAGTACAGTTAATGTGGTGATTTGTCTTTGCAATTCATTTCAGTGCCTTATCTGTGGGAGAACTGTAGTGCGTGTGTTAATGTAGTACGTTTAAACATCAGCAGATGGGGCCCTTGTTTCCTTTGAAGAATGGTTTGTCTTTGAATTTTATTTTTAATGTCTGTGGCAAGAATAATTTTTTTTTTGTTACAACACATTAAATTAATGTGGTCTTTGTAGCAGATAGGGATCTAAATGCAGATCAGAACGCCTTAACTTTAGTAGGAAGCGAGTGTTTCAAATCTAACTGGAKATCTAATTTTCATGGCTGGCCCTTATTTCTGTAACTGACTGAACAAAAACCTCTGCTTTGAATACTTTAGAAATTTTCTAGGGTTTGGAAACCAGCTGTTTTGCCTTGTGGTTGAATCCATCTTTTAACTGTATTTCATAAATCTTTCTAAAGGTAAAAGAATAAAGCAAATTCTATGTCTTCTCCAGAACAGGCAGCACTTTTCAAAGTTATTTACAAAATACAGTTTCCCTTCTCCAAAGGTGAAATAACATAAAGGTTGTATAAAAATGAAGAAAAAGGTATTGTAGAAGCAAAGCAGAAAGCACTGTAGAGACTAATGCTTTCTGTTTAACTAGGAAAAAAGCATAGGCACATGCAGCTAAGGGGAGCATATGTCTTAACTCAATTTCCTTGCTTTTGAAAGACTTGAGTTATAAGTGGAATGGGTTCAATATTTGAATATGGTCATTTCGTTTCTAAGCTTGGTTGTCCCCTTAATGATTCTGTTAGATCTAAAATACATGCATTTTATTTACAAGAAAAAAATGGTATGGAAGGCAAAGCAATAAACTCTGATGCCTTAACCAGTCTTATGAATGTGTTACAAATTTATACTCGTATTTTGCAAATGAGCGTCTCATACTTTGGAATGACTTTTTCAGAGTTGTTAATCTTTCCGATCTAAGTAAGAATCTTATTTGAATGTGGCTATATAGTGGGTTTTAAACATAATGTATCATAGAGGGCAAATCTTTCATATTATTAACTTGAAACACCAAAATTGCTCCTTCTGTCTCATTGTAATCTGTCATTTAAAGTGACTGTTACTTGCTTATGCCAGTTTGTTCATGTGGTTCACATGTGGACTAACTTACAGACTGCAGATTTGGGTTTTTAGGGAAAAAATAGCAGAATAACTAATACATTAAAAAAAATCCGTAAGTCAAGAAAAGAAGCTGTGTCTGAAGGAGGAGCATGCAGTTTGCATTTTTTGGATATTGAACCACTACCCAAGAGTTGATATTAAGGGTTAAAGTACTGCAATTTTAAAATTGAAAATTGCATAATGTGCAAGCAGTTATTAGGTTAAAAACATCAATTTGGTATATAATTTATTGTTGTTTATAATAAAAGATTACATTTGTGCAGCCGTGATTTACACCTATTCTTCACTTTTACATATGAGACCTGTTATTGACATTAATTGCACTTTTGGTGTCTAATGGTGCAGACCATGCAAGGCCTGTCAAAAATTATTAATATTTTAATTCTATTTTTTAACTCAAGTTTTGGTGGAGGTATGATCTGTTTTCCATAATTTAATAGGGAGCAAACTTCAGAAACATTTTACTGGTTGCTCATTTAACTGATTTGGGCGCATAGCTCATAAACAGTATGTCCCATTAAAAGACCACCTAAGCATACCTTTCTGCTTGAATTAAAAGTATTTTATCTGCATGATATGGTATAATCTGAGCATCTCAATGCTCCCCTGTATTTTATTACCGATTTACTCTTATATTCCTCTATATATTTGTCCGGTCTGGACCAAATTGTTATGTTCTTTATACAGATTAAATATAGGGAGAAATAATCTGATCAAATAATTGGAGTTGTACTGGAATTTTACTGGTGAAATTCCCATAATTTTTTTTTCTCTGTAGACAGGCACTGCTTTAATTTGAGGGAAAAATTGACTTGCACCCCACATTGACTCTATTGGCATTTTCTTCCAAAATGGCAGTGGATTATTTTCCAGATAAGTACGAAATTAGAATTTTATTTTGGCCACTAAGCACTCAGGAAAATAATTTCCTATACAGCACATTTTTCTTTCTGTACATATGAAAACATATGATTTTAAGGTGTGCATATAGTGTATAAAGACAGAAGAAATGTTTAGGTTAACTATGAACTYTTTCTTTTATAGTGCATTGGATAAATAAAGAGAGACTTAGATCCAAGGATACAGTACAGTTTTCTAGTTTAAATTATTATTATAGTGGCTTATTGATCATTTTACTCAACACACACTAATTTTTGCATCTCTTTTTACCCATGTATTCATCATGCAGATGATCAAATGGAATTTCACTTCCTCTTGCTCAAGGAAGAAAGTAAATCTTTTTAAACCTTTGAGCTGGAGGAAGGGAGGGAAAGTTAACTAAAAGGGAGGTTACTTTCTTTAGAAGTAGGGAATTCTGCTTTAGTTGGGAACTGAGATAGTGCAGCTGTTGAAAGCAGCTTACATCTTTGGTCATGCTTTGAGTGTCATTTGAAACTGTTCTGTACATTGTTATGTATAAAAAAAGTAAGGAAGGAGGGCAAGGGGCTTTGAAGAACCAGCCCCTTTTGGAAACAAATATCATATATGTGGTAGCTTTATCTAGGAATTTCTACATACATAAGCAATAATAATTACTAAGCATCTTTAACACTATTTAGCTAATAGTACCTAGTGGATTTTCTAAATCTGGAATTTATCTTGCATCTTGGTGGTCTCTTTTTTCTTTTTTTTCTCTTAGAACTGTATTTAAAAATGTGAATTAAAATATGAATTGTATAGATTAATCTTAAGGCTTTGTAACTCTCTTCAGAAATAGTTCTTGGATGAATTTTTCTAATGGATGATGGTGTTGGGTTCTGTTTTCTTACAAGGCTTCCACAGAATACATTGAATAAAACCGATACATAGAATAACTTTTTTTTTTTTTTTCTTTTTGTCTTTCTATTTGGTGAGCAGGTCTGGGTGTGGTGGAGGTGTTCCTGTGTGCTGCTTCTCTTGCTGAAGCACTGTAAAAACCATTGCCACAAAGTGTAACAGATAATGGCTGTTTGACATAGCTCAGTGTGGGGTAAATTTTGGAGCAAATGAGGATGTTCCATTCTTTTAATTTCTGAGGCTGGAACTCTATGAGCAGGGTGGAAGCTTTAGGTGAGAAGGGCTTTTGTGGAATTTCCTAAAGGACAGCACTATACACTGGTGGTGTCAGAAACTCTTGAACACTGTGGGTCAAGAAGGGAGCCTCCTCCAGGTCAGAATTCACATCTCTCTCCATCTCTTCACCTTTAATGGGGGAAGGTCTGGTACATTCAGTATATTCTTTCTATTCCCTGCAAAATGGGTTAATCTTAAAGTTGTATAATGGGACTAATATAAGAAATTACATGATTTTCTGTACCTTTTTGCGCCTATCAGCAGAACTGGTTTTGCTTAGAGCTCTGCCTTACTGAGTTTGAAGGCTTCCTCAAATCAGGAGTTCTTGCAAACCAGTGCCAGAGATGACATTTTCATTGCGTGTCAGTGAATCTAACAAAATGTGGCAGGCTTGAATTCCAGCAGCTCAACACCCTGCTCTTACAGCTGGACTTTAGGTAGTACTTAGCAGTGTTCCTGAGGAGTTTGTCTGATTCCCAGGGCAATCTGTTGAAGACTGCAGAAAGTTTGACATTATTAATTCTAACTTTGGATTGTCTGACTTAAAACTTCATGTTTTAAAACTTTATTTACAGCATAGTTTCTTAGCTTGATTTCCAACACAGTGCTCTAAATGAGTAATGTTTGGTATTTTGCAATACTTTAAATTAATAGATAACCATTTACAACATTAACACTATCTTAATGAAGATTTTTGCTTGGGATTACAAACAGCTGCTGGAAGTACAGTTCATCTGTCATTTATATTCTTTTATTAAATTTGCACCTGGCAATGCAGCTATAGTTAAAAGTCTGTTAATTATGAGGCCTGCATTTGGGAGGCCTATAGGCCTTTCATTTCCAATCGCATCAGGCTAGAACTTTGTATGTAATCTGTTCACTAGGGTGGATGTTTTTTGTCTTGGGTGAGTCAACATTTAACTGTTTAACTTCTTCCCTTCTCAATAAATAGGTAAATACTCAAGAATTACTAGAATATGCCAGGTAGGAAAAGCATAAGGTTTGGGGTTTTTTTGCCTTTCTATGCCCCTCTTTTTGAAGCTGTCCTTGCCTGGAATGGAAAAACAAGCAGAGATGAAAAATACTTCATAATAAATGATTTAACATGTATAACTTTTTTTTCATTTGTGAATTGTCTGTGAGCTGCTTTGATTTTTTTCAAATGAATTTGTTATTCAAAATTATTCACCAAATACTTTATCTGAATAATTTTTGGTCTGGAGACTGTTGGCAAGCAGATTATTGCATGTATTTGAATTTCTAATTTCAGATATCACACTGTATATGTTGATTAGGTATAGTAACATTTATGTTCTCTTGTAGCGGTGGGTTTGACCACCTATTCCCTCCCCCATGGGGAGGAGAGTCTCTCCCCCCAGACTCTGTTTTTGGTACCTTCCTTGCTCAGTTGATATGTCAATCTATGTATCCCTATATGGTTCGGTTCTGGAGAGTTCTCCCTTCCTCGGTACCCCATTGGCTTTGTTTCCCTGTTCCTCCCCTCACCTACCCTCATTGGTTTCAGCATTGTAGTTCCGCCTTTCTCTCCTCCCCTTGACCCTCATGTGATTGGTCCCTGGAGTTCTCTCCGCCCCTGTTGGGTCTGGTATAAAACTCTGTGTACCCCTGTGTTCTGGGCTTTTCTGCCCTTCCGCCCCTGTTCCCGGAYCCGAGCAATAAACCGTTGCAACCCCAGAAGAGCCACCTCCCGACTCTTTGTCCCCGGGCTTAAGGCGCGGCCTGTGCGGAACACTGCTGGGTGATAAGGAGCTGTTTGCGCCTCCGATAAAGGCTTTCCCTGCCGGGGAGCCTTTGGGTAGGTTGCGGCAGCCACCTCCCACTCAGCACCGCACACCCACGCCGAGGAACCACCAGAGATCCGTGGAGCTCTCGGGAAGGTTGCGGCGCGTTCCATCCGCGCACCGCAACATTCTCTATTTGAAAGAGAAGGTACTAGAACTCTAAAACTCAGTTTTACAACTTAATCCTGGAGTTTGCAAGTTCAGAATTATCCATGAGCACATAGTCTCTGAATGGATGGGCTGTTGATTGCTTCTTGAGTATAAACTTGCTCGACAAAGCCTAAGTCTGATGCCTTTCAGAAACAGTTCTCACAGAAAACCACAACAAATTAACCAAAAAAATTATGTATGAAAAAATTGGCGATTTTTAAAAAAAGTATTGACTTGACCTTATTTTATTAATGTTTTTTTGTTTTCAAGATCTCATAGTGGGTACAGGTTGCCTTTCTCAGGGAGCTGCCATTGTCAGGGAAGATCAGGCTGGAGGCTGGTAAGAGGATTGGAAGAGAGTAAAGGAACTGGGTGAATAGAACTTGAAAGGAAAATSAAAGTGTTTCATAGTAACGGAATAAATAAACCTGTCAATTTAGGGGCCACATTAGGCTGTCCAGTATTGCATTATTTTAGACTGACAAATTTAATGAAAAGTATAGGACGGATGGATGGGCAGAGAGAAAGGATTCAAGGTATTGTTTTTATGTAGCAGTTYCATACAAACTATCTCTTACCAGCTTACCAATAATGAGATACTGCTATATGGAACTCAATACTATAGCTTTTCTGCTTGTCACACGGGAAGACAAGACAATATCATGAAGAAAGAAATGGGGAAAATGAGGAGGAGTATTAGAGGAACAGTATGAGTTCTCATGTAGGAAGAAAACCAGAAAAGCGTAGGAGAATGTCCTATCCTACGGGATAATGGGAACAGAGGAGCTAGAGCTGGCCTGCTGGATCATCTAGTCTGACATCTGAAATACATCACAGGAGGGCTTGCTATATTAACGATGTTACCTGGCTTGCAATAGGGGTTAGTCACGCAGCTTTTGCTTAATTTTGTGACTTTGAAAGTTGTTATATTGTTTTGGGATAACATTTCACTGATTTTTTTGCTGTCACAAATGCTTTATCTGTCTTTGTTGGCAGTGTACTCCATATTCAATGACTGAATTAAATACAGGCAAATTTTAAAAAGAAAGTTCAGGCTTGATTTAAAAAGGAATAGTGATTTCTTAAGGAAGACCAGTTTTTAGCTAGGTGGATTAATACATTCCCGTGAAGGAAGAACCTCTATTATGTGCCATACTGACCTGGTAGAAAACAGGTGCAGGGGCCTTTAGGTGTAGTGGCCAAGTGGATTCCCAAAGAAAGTCCAGAAGAAAAATTATTACTGAATGCATATTTTGTTTTGCTTTAGTAAGTAACTTGACAGTGATCATGGTCATTGTCACACTTCTGGATTGGAAAAAGTTCCCCTTTAAAGGGAATTTTGGATAGGGAAGGAATGTTTAAGGCTCAGGGCTGATTTAAAGAGTTTTAATCTTATCAGTAGGGGCAAAATTCGCTGTGGCCTGGGTTTACATGCCCATACAACTCCACAGAAGACAAAAGGAATTGTGCTGACTCAAATCAGCAGAATTTAGCTCCTTGTTACTGTAACAGGTGGTCAGCAGAGCAGATGGTCCTGCCAAAATCCAGTGCAATACTGAATCTTGCACTTCTTCAGTCTTTTCCTAGCTGGACACGGTTCCACTACAGAATTGGTTTCTCGATTTTTATGCATTTTTTAAAAGTGCACTTTCCTGATAAGCCTTTTTTCTTCAGTTTCATGTGTTCTTGTAGCTTTTGAGATGTTCCTAAGCACTTTTGTCAGTCTTTTTATGTACGTCTAGTTACAGTCTGATTGCTGAATGTTTTGGATGAATATTTGCAGTTTGGATGAATAGCTGAAGGTGCACCAAATGGCAGCATTCAGAGGTATGTGACCAAGAATGATTGACAGTGTCTGTAACTACTTATTATGTCAAAGCTTCAGCACACCGATTGATGGGAAATGATGTATAATAAATTAGAATGATCACACATCATTTCCCATCGATTGAAATGCCAAATCCTTTGATGGAGTAATGAGTTATGGCCAATACTACTCACTGTCTTAGTAGGAGATTGATTGCATATCCCTTCATCAATGTGATCAAACAACTAAGGAATCCAAAGTACACATGTAGCAGACAAGTTCTACTGCGCTTTCAGTAYAACGTGAGAGCAGTAAAGTCAGTGTTGTTTCTGTGGTATTATCRGTGTAACCTGGGTATATGTGAAACATAAGCAAACTGTAAATGTGGCCAAATTCATTCAGTACAGAAACTTTAAAGAAATGTAAGCTGATTCCCTCTCAGTTTTACATACCAACAGAAGACTAGGGATGAGGTTAAATTTCCCAAAATCAGTTATGTGATAAATTCAAATGAAAAAAAAAAAATCCTGACTGATGAAAACTCAGTTCGTTCTTTAATTTTTTCTTTTTTCGTCAATTGCATGTCCTTGCAGAAATCAAACTTCATTTGCTCTGATCCAGGAAAGAGTAGGTAGAGCTGTATCTCCAGAAAAGTACATGGCCCCAAAATTAGTAAAGTTTCTAGCAGTCTGCTAAGAATTGCTTTAGAATTTTGTATTTTTCTTCCCTCCGATAAAGTTCTAGATCTTCATCTCCACCTGTATATAATAAAATTAGTGATTTGTACTGGCTAATTCTTCTTTCTCGGAATAGGCACTTCATTGCCAACACATGTGTGCGCACACATACTGAACAGTATTTAAAAGGCTACACTTAACATCTTGTGCCTATTCCATTGTCTTCTTGCTTGAATCCTCAGTGTTTCAGACATCCAGTTGTACTACACAAATAGCTGTATTKGTCATTAGCCAAAAACTCACAAAACGTTGGTGAGCACACAAGACAATGTAGCTGAAGCAATTATAGCCTAGAACAACAGAAGAATAAGACGACCTTTTTCTGGAGCTCATGCATTGAACACAGAAGACATTTATTTATTATTTATCTGTGAGAGAATTTTATGATGAGGAAATGAGGATTTGTTGTGTACTTAAGTAAGTTTAAAATGTTTTGTAAATTAATTTCCATTTGAAAGAATAATATTAAAATGGGTGTTTCTAGATTACATTTGCATAATAAGGACTGGTCAACAGAGCAATGACAGCATCCATCAATGGATGGAAGCTAACTTTAAAATAGGTACTGTTGCTGTCTTGTCATAGCATCAAGAGGCTTAATGTGGACCAATTAACCCTACCTGTCATGAAGACTTAGCAGCTGGCAGACACTTTCAAAGTGCTAGGGCAAGATAACTACTGAGATTGGAGTTAGTTAATTTAAGCTTTCATGAGCATCTCCACTGCACTGCATTCTCTGCTCTTRCAGACTATGCAACCTTTGCAACGTGAAAGCAGTGTGGTCATGCTGCAGTACTGAGTCTGCAGGCAAGTATTTGTAAATTAGGAAATGTTGGATTGTAGGTTGCTTGTGATACTTATTCTTGTCTCTGTTTACGTATTCACTATGGTAGAGCCTTTAATTACATGACCACCTGTTAAATTTTTCTGCTGGTTTCTGTCTAATTCAATGCATTCCACGGGTAGCAATCATAGACAGCAGCAACTTTTTAATATCTTCTTATTGGAGAAAGAGAAGCACATTTCTATGGTTATATGGATCTCCAACAGTTACCCTGGGCCCTGACAAGAATTTGAAACCTTAACTTTTGTTCTTTAAATGTGATGGACTTTAGTTCTAAATGAGTATACGGCAGGAAAACCCCACTTTCCTGGCACAGTTTGCTTGAACTGTGAGCTGGGTCAGATAGGTACCACAAAGTGATCCAAGGCATCTTTCTCTCTCTCCTCCATCCATCTGTCCATCCATCCGTCCATCCATCCATCCTGAAAGGCTGGCTGTCACTGGGGCTTCCAACACATTAAGGACAGTTTTCCAGTTTCTTTGACTGGGCAGAGACTCAKCTATAGAGTACAGTGTTGCTCTGCAGATAAGGTTTTGACATTCTGTGATTGCTGACTGCTCAGCAGAGACAGGACCCTTTCTTTTTCCAGAAGTTTATAATTATGCAAAACCTAGGCAAAATATACAGTGACACAGAAAAGAAGGTTCTGTGGGTTAAGAACTTCCTCTTTATCCCAGTTCTAAAGTTTCCTATAGTAGTGACATTGTTGGAGTTTCTTATGGACACCTCCAAAATMCCTTAATGTAAATAATTCCAGCTGTTACGGGTGACAGCAGGATGAACTAAAAATGTAGCAAGTTTATAATAATTAAAGAATTAACATTGAGAACTGATTTTTAAATCACGTATTATATGTACAGGCACATGGATAACAACTTTTAAAATTCAGCGCTATGAGATGCAGATCCAGTGTTTCACTTATTGCCACTTGGCTTTCATCCATWTGCTTTGTTAGAAACCATTCTCCTGCATTGCTCATTAGCACAATGTAGCATGATGTACATAGTGCATAGCCTGGTCTTGAAAAATATGTGCCAACTTCCACATTCCTTTTTTATATTTTTGTCTGTAAGGAAAGACTAAAATATATGGAAATTGGTAGAATGACTATGCTTTGGGTATTTTCTACCAGTGTAAGTCACTGCAAAATTTGACCTCAGATGTTTAACTTGCGTCCCATGAAAATCAATGTGTTTGGTGCATCCGAGTTCTCATTTAAATGTACATTGAGACACTGAAGTACTTTTTATAAAAGTGAATTTTTGACCAAGCACAGTAAATTGTAACAGCTTCTGACCCTCTTACAATAAATACATAATTTATCACAAGTACTCTACTAAACACAATTTTTCTGAAGTATCTTAGAGAGGTAGTTACTTGCTATGCATATGCAGTTGCCACTTTTTAATATTTAAATATCCTGAAGTTTTACTTTTTTGTTCAAAATGGGAAAGGCACATCAACTTTCATAGCTGGATCAAAATCAATGTTAAATAATTTTAAATGAAGAAATCATCTGAAGCAATCCAAMATGTAGTTTTATACATTATCTCAGAAGGTCAAAACTAAGATTGAGAAAACATGCACGAATACAAATTGCTTTGCCATATTCAGGTTCCTGTGGGGTTCCTTTAGTTTTTATGGATGATTAGAAACCTCTTCAAATGGTAGGACTGCAGGAGGACAGCAAATTCCACAGCATCACACAGCAATGTGTGGTTCTGGAGAGCTACCCTGTTACCAGGCTCCCCTTAGCACAAATGCCATGGAATTCCTGCCAGCTCACAATATTATTGGGATTTAATTATCACTGAGAGATACATTACAGGGCTTTGAACTCTGGGATAGAGAAAAATGTATAAAAATCTCATAGGCAGCTGAACTGAAGGAAAAAGTGGGGATAAATTTAATTGCCATGCTATTATTTAGGTTGCCAGAGAAGTCAAGGGTCTGATGAGGAAAACACATTGTGATAGATTAGTCAGGGTAGAGCACTGTGTTAGTGAGGCCACACTTCTTTGTCTACRTACATTAACAGTACCTTTGTCATTGCCCACTCGTGCTCTTCATGTAAGCAGTAGGAAAACTTTTAGGCAGGGGATATTTTATTTTTGCAGGTGTTTAAGGTAGTACCAGCTCAGAGAGAGAAAATGCTGAAGTACAGGTTTTAAAATTGATAAATCTGTGATGAAACTGGTTTCCTCTTTCATCTGATTCTCTGATTCTTTTGCTGAGAATAAGTCTTGTGTCCTGCCAGCTGTCTATAGAGTACCATGGAGTCTGTAGCGTTTTCTAGGCAATTGCTTGGGAAAGTGTAGATCATTTGCAGATGAAACCTCTCAGTTTTCAGTATGCAATAAAGTGCACACAGACAAGTTATGCAAGTAACAGTACCTTTAAAAGTGTTTTTTCAGTGCTGTAATGATGCTCAAATTAATTCCAGTGATTTTATTAGAGATAAAAATTATTGGAAAACCTGATTTCTTCTATGATGCCTCTAAGACTATACCTAAGTGAAACATTTTTACTTTAGATCCAGAAATAAAAACTTCTGGCATTGCTCATCATTAGAATTTTTCCCCTCAGGCTTTGTCTTTATTAGCAGCTTAAGAGTATATTTAGCACTGTCATATGTGAAATCTCTTCTGTTTGCTAAACTAATATGGGATAAAATGTCTTTTTTTACAGTGTTACTCATTCATTATATAAAAATGAAAGAAACTACTTTAGTGTGTATATAGAACTACTCTCTATTTTTATGACAAAAGGGAGGTGACAATACACATCCCTTAGGCACCCAGGGGTATTATGTAAGAGTCATTAGTGTAATTGATATCCATATAAAGAGTGTTGTATCAAACATGATTAAAATGTGCAATATATTACAGAGGTTCCAGTGTTCCAGCTGCTTTGTTATAATCCTTCTTCTGATAGATATGTTTCTGCTTTCTTGTGAAAAATAAAATTATTTCAGAAGAAATGATCTTTTCCTTCTTTTCTAATTTTAGACACGATTTCTAAAAGGTGTATCTTGGCCCATATATATGATTTTCTCAACTACAATGAGCTGAACATTTACTGTATGTCTATTCATGCAATAACAATTTAATCAAGAGAATTCCTTGTTTTATGAAGGCTTTTTATTAGGGATCATTTCCACAGACTTCTAATAGGCCTTACCAATTCTCATAATAGAATAAGATAGTCTCTTGATGACATGCTACACTTTGTCAAGAAAACTAAACTCAGAAGAACAGATTTTATGTCTGCTTACACCTGTTTTCCACTGGTATGCTGCATTTATTCTCCTGAGAGATGAGGAGGTGTACATTTCTAGAAAGGGATTTTAACTTTCCATTCTTATATTTTTGTTTGTTTRGGGTTCTTTTTTAAGGACATTTTACAGTATTTTTAATATCTAGTTTTAATTATGTTACCCTTTATTCTGAACATTAAAGACACATCTTCCTTCAATTCTCTTCTTGAAAGACAATTTCAATGCAATTTTTCAGTGAACAGCTGATATTAGGAAGCAATTCCTAAAGTAAAAATCCTCCCGTTTTCAAATGTTAGCTGGGCAGAGGGTGGTTGTCAGATAAGAGTCAGCCTGCCTAGAGTTCAAACTGCAGGGGACCGTAGTCACAGGACAAGATTGCCTATGGTAATATCAGTTTCTAATGGCTGACCAAGCATGAGTTTTTGCACATTCTTCTCTGCCCAAAACTTGCTACTCTCTCTAGTGCAGCCCTGCGCGGTTCTCTAGTTTGCAGTCACAGTCCGTGCCTTTTAGATTCAGGGCTCCCCATACCATGCCACACAAGACATATTCTTCATTCTTTGTCCACTTTAGATTGCAAGTTCTTCATTCTTTTCTAGTTATAAGCGCTGAGTCCCTGTTGCCGGTTGAAAGCACAACATTTACATGTGACTCTCATATTTCTTGTCACAACTGTCAGAGTTTAGGAATAAGCCACTGATAGTGGTCTTTTCTTGCTATTGCTGAATTAGTAGTTTCTAACTCTACCAAACTTACTATCTTAGCAGGCATTTTCCACGACAGGTGTCCATCCCAAACAGAGTATGTTTGATGACTAAGCTCTAGCAGCTAAGTAATTTTTCAAGTACAAGATTACGAGGAAACAGTTTCTCTGTCTGCTCGAAGAATATTCTTACTTCTTGAAAAGTTGTTTTTCTGCCACAGTTGTTGGAATTTGTCAGGGTTATGCCGGTGTGGAAATTTATCCTAAACATATTTCTATTTTTGCTATTTACACACCTTGAAGAATTAATTTGCACTGAGAATGCCATGGTCCAGGCCTTTCGGGATGCTGAACAGGATTGTCCCCACAGCTACAGGTACAACTGTGATGCTGGGCACAGGAAATTTCTGCTGAGACAATCCAAGAGAACATGGAGAAAAGCAGAAAAATATGCTGAACTCAGAACTGGAAGCATGAAAARTAGAGGTCAGGAGGGAAAAAAAAACCTACTGTAGTGGAAATGAGATTTGAACTGAAGAGGATGGATGTTAAGAAAGAGAGTGCAGGAGTAGCATGGACATGTCAGAGCAACAAGGAGTGGATGGTGATTTTAGGCAAACGAACAATAGGTAGTCTTACTGTGAGAAGCTAGAACTTCCTCCACAAACCTGAGTTTGAACCCAGGAGTCTTGGATTTCTTCCAGCTTCTGCCATAAGCGAGTATTTGGCAGACCATGTATCTCTTTTGCTGTGCCATCTGGATGCAAGTTAGGTCAGAGGACTGCCCCTAACTTCTGGATTTTCGTGAGAGAAAAAGCATTCTCTGGCTAATGGAATAAGATAACTTTGGTGCCTCAGCCATCCCCCCTCTCAATTCGCGTACAGAGATAGGATTGACAGTATTTGTAGCATGCCGGTTTTAGTTAGGATTGGTCTGCTCAGGCTGAGTTCACACACATTGCACTGGTTCTTTTTCCAGGATGCACATTCTGACCATTCAAAATTTTGTAAAATGTGTATTTTCCAAAGAAGTCTTATGCAGATTTGTCAGGCATCTATCATACAATTATAGATATTTCCTGTGTGCAAAAATACTGAAAAGCTGGAATCATTGAGCTCAAAAACTGAGGGGCTACCATGAAAGAGATGATGAAGATATGACCAGTAGAAAGGGAAGCCTTCGTAGAACAAATATCAGCATCAGCATGGGATGCCTGTCAGCAAGAACTTTTGGCACTGCCATATCTTGTACCTTGTTATTTTAACTCAGAGTTATTTAATGGACTATTTATCACAATGTTAGTGCAAGTTGGTTATAACCTATACAGAAAAAAAAAATTGCAATACTATTTAAATAGTGACTTCAGTGTAGAAGATAACAGTGGTGTAATAGCAACACTTGAAATACGATCCTTCTTTTATGTGAGTGAAGTTAYTGATTATAGAGAACCTGTTTTGCAGCCAACACAGTAACTTTGTTGTGCAGTAATTGTATATATGCTGCAGTTTGCCAAGGACATATGTGATTGCCTGAGAGCTGTATTGCCCTCTACTGTGGTAACCTAATTTCAAATCTGGTGCTTCTGATTTGCATTATGAATAAAGTAATATAGCAGTGCTGCACAAGAGTGTGTATGGGAAGAGTGACAGCTTTTCTTCTTCTTGTGTATTCTGTGTTGAACCTACTTTATGCATCATGTTTCTTTTTAATCTCAACCCTAGTCAAATTTATGACAACAGTTGTAGGGGTGAAACAAGCAATCTGCAGGTCAGGTTCGATGGAAACAGAACTGGGTGAGTGCACTTGCTCTCTTGTAAGCGTTTATTACTAAGTATTTGTTTTCAAGGAAGAGAAATCCATGCTGGTCAGCTTCATTGCAAATTCTGGACATGCAGTTCATAGAAGATGATGAAACAGGTAATTTCTGTTGGCCAGTAGAATGAATGGTTTGTCTTTTAGCAGTGGCTTTCATTCAGGCAATATTTCTTTATTTTTTGTTTTGGCCACTTGATTAGTACACAAGTGTACAGTTTCCAAGGAAGGACTGGTTTTGTTGTGTTTTTAAGCAGGAAGCAACCACAAAATTTTGCCTTCCACATGCTACTGCATGCTTCTTTAAGGATTCCAGTTGTTTTGGACACACAATAGGAAGTGTGTGTACGGATGGGTGCTTTGAGAATGAGCCTGTTCCTGTGTTGGGTGACATACCTTTGACATTTGAGGAAAGCCTGAGCTTCACATCATGAAAGTATACACCTCTCTGGACTTAGAAATCGGGTTTTGAGAATAAAACAAACTCGAATTAAATTGGTTGCATTTTGAAAAGTCAAACCCCGTAAGACTTTAATACTTGGGTGTATGCTGATGAAACACTATGACTCTGAAGACTGTTAATATTCATGGAAGTCTGAAATAATTCATGACTTTCTGGAGTAATGTTAGATGATGTACAATGGTAAACAGTATCATTTACACTGAACCTTAAAAATTATTGACAAAGACAAGTTCCTAAACACTGACTAAACCTTGTATTTGTTGTTATGATTTCTTGGTTTTATACTTCAAGCAGATTTTCAATTAACTCCACTGTATTCGGAGTAATTATTCATTTATTATAGTCAGTTTAGATATGGTAAAGATTAAAGGAGTAAAACAAATCATTTCAGTGACATAGGCTAGTGATACATTGTTATTATTCTGATTTCTTTGCCTCTTGCATAAGGAAGATTTATACCATCCATTTTTGAGTGATTCCCTGTTAGCATATATTTTTATAGATATTTATTTGCTAAAATAAAGTGTTTTGAGMAAGTAAGATGCTATCTTGCTATCTTCTTCTCTCCCCATTCCTTTAGAAAATACAAACTCTCCTCGAATAAAAGGAAAAGGATTGTAGATTTGAACAGCACACTCATTATACATGCAGTAAAATGTACTTGTCTATTAATAAAAAAAAATACATAATATGATGCACCGCTGTTCTAAGATAACTACATGTGTTCAATGTTGAGAAATTAATGGCACGGAGCAGATGCCTTCAGTCATCTAGGAAGTGTGGTTTCCCAGTGTACTGCAACTGCATGCCCTGCAGTGTGTCATCTCACTTATGAAGGGGTTTTACATGTTTATAAAAGTGTGTTAAACATTGGTAAAGTTTATTTTATGCATTATGCATAAAAGTTGTCATTAGGATTTAACAAAGCAGCTTGCAGAGAAAGATTACAAATAAAATCTCTGTATACAAAAACGATTTGGGTGGTTTAGCTAGATGGTTCTGACTTAAAAAAATTAACATTTCACTTACTGTTCTCAAACATTCAGAGAAAGGAGAAAAACAGCACTAACCGAAAAGAGTGAAATATATGTTGTTATAGGACTGCCTGGCAGGATCACTATTATAGAGGTTCTTTTAGTATTTCCATTATAAATCCTCTTTATTCAGTGTAATATCATGGTAATTTCAAATCACATTTGGCTTTAACTTGGCAAATAATCTGTCAACACAAAAATTCAGTTCATTTATATGTATGCATGCATTTATTCTTACATGTGCACAGACTATATCATGTTCACACATGACTGATGTATAGATTTAAAACTAAGAAATGATTGTAAAGCTACTCTTTTTTTTTGGTCCAGTTTGCCTAGCCATCAATTTAAAGAAGATTACAGATTGGATTTTCGGAAGCACTTAGCATTGCCTTAAATGGTCACATTTAAGTTAATGGTAAAATTCCTATGACTTAAATTGCAGTACAGTTCGGTCAATGCTGTTGAAAATCTCATTCCATCCTTTCAAAATCTGTTTAGGGGTCTAGCTCTAGGTGTGTGGTGTGACAGACTTATGGGCACAGTAACATTTTAGYGAAACTTCAAGGAGATCATTCAGAGCTCTTTTGTGCCTCTGTATGTTCCCTGACTAGATAAAAAGCCTAAAGCACTAATCTAGACACCTRTATTAGATGTTTAATTGATTCAGTTGGGGGAAATTGTTTTCCTCTTTAAAAACAAACTTGAAAGGATGCTTTTATGTTGCATCTAAATAAAGAGAAAAGATCCATTAGGAAGTGAAGGCTGCCACGAGTAAACAACATGGATGAATGTCATGGCTGGAGTTATATGGCAGTGGTATAAGAATGAGAGTTGGAGGTATCAATAAGCATGTAGACTGACAATAATAAAAAGATACTCTTTCAGCAGCCATACTTTTATTTTCATGATGCTGTATATTCTTATTTTTTTCCAGTTGGATACATTCATTTCTTCTGTATTTTCCTCAACCACATGCATCTGTGCCTATTTAAGACATTGTCTGTCAGGTAATTTTATTTATATATTTTTTGCAAATTAGAACAGAACTGCTCCAAAGATCAGGGGACTGGAGCACTTTCTGTAAGAGATGGGCTGAGAGAGTTGAGGTCTTTTAGCCTGGAGAAGAGAAGGGTCTGGGAACACCTCACAGCACCCTCCCTAAAGGAGGCCTAGAAGAGAGCTGGAGAGGGACTTTTTACAAGGGCATGTAGTGATAGGACAAGGGGGAATGGCTTCAAACTGAGTTTGTGATCTTGCATAATATAGGACACTCTAAAAGCTCTGGGTTTAACTTTGTGCTTCCTGAATGGAAGATTCTCTTCTTTCCCTTGTGTCTCTCTCCTTTGTAGGCTGCAGTGAAAGTGCAAGCCAAAGTCAGTCTTTCCTCCACATGTTGCAAGTTTAAAACGATCTGTGAACGTAATTAATGCAACTTTATTTTTCCTTTGTATCTTAAAGTATATCGTATCATATATGATACTCGAAATTTCACATTGGGTTCTGGGGCAAGGATCAAAAACATTATATTTGTAAACTTCAAAGCAAGAAATCCAGAGAAGATATTTGCTACTCAAGAGACCATTGAAATACAGTTATCACAGGTCCAGATGGCAAGGTTCTGAGAGGGGTTAATGAGTTTTTTTACCTTCAGAATACCATTCATATCTAACCTGAAGTGACTACTAGCCAAACCTCATCCTAACTCAGGCTCCTCCAAACTGCTCTGTGGCCTGCAGGAAGCATTCAAATTCAACATTCAAGTCCCGTTTCTGCCRCTGTTCAAGCCCAGCTTCTTCTCCAGCTTATTATTGGCTGTTCCTTCTTTGCACTTCCCCAGCTATGAGGCATTCCGGGATTTTCTGGGATCCCAAATACAATTAGTAGCAAGGACTTTGTAAATTATGATGCATGTGGGATGCCACATTGCTCTGAATTTCCATGGAGCTGATTGCTTGTCATTCTGCAGAAAACTTGATCTTCAGAAAGTACCATTCTGGCTACTTTGCTTACTCTTTGCGACAAAAGGTACTTGATGGAACTAGGGCATTAGTACCTTTCAGGAAAAACTGACCTACAGGATGAGGAAATAGTGGTGTCTCTGTCACAGAACCTTTCATTATCCTGGCCAGTAATTATGCAGGGCATCTTTGCCATCCGTGCAATCATTTATTCCTTTTGTGCTGCTATCAAGAGACCAAGTAGGGAAGGAAATTTACTATGTGTGTTTCTATTTTCATGTTTTCTGAGCAAGAAATTACAATGCCTGGTAAATAGAGCAGGTCCTTTATACTCATTATGGACTATTGTGTGAAAATGCTTTGCTGACTTCAGAGGAAAACACATAAATTTGTTAGATGTGTTTTGCTAAGTGTGTATTTGACCCAGAGTGAAAATTATTACTACAAGAGATTTCTGAAGAATAAATGGGAGTTATATGTTATTTCAGCTCTGGAAATTGCAATTTGGATGGCTGTTTGATCGGACTCCTGACATAATAAATGAACAGGTACATGTTAAAATGACACAGACTCATCAGGCCAGGATGAACAACACAGATACGCTGTGCTAGTACTTGTTACCTGTAGGAAGCCTAATTTTCTTGTTTCTCCACCCCCTACAGAATATTGTACACTGCTTTGTTTGTTCCTAGGTGTATATGAAATAATGATGGGTTAGTAAACCATTTATGATATTTTTTTGTGATTTAGAATGGAATTTCATATGCTTACCAGATCAACACTTTACACAATGAAAAAACAATGGGTGATTTTTCTGTGCTTTTCTGATGTCTTGACCCTAGAGATTGCTGAAGGAAGAAACAGTCTCTAGTATAAATAGAGATAGCAGCACTAAATTGAGTAACAGATGCTGAAGAACTGCTCCACTAACCATACCGAAGAGATATTTCATGTTCTTGCTGTGTTTCTTCTTTGGCCTATTCTGCATAGCACTCATGAACTGAGATCAGGTGATCTAGGTTTTGTAGTGATCTGAGGAGCTGCTGGTGACAAGGACCTTTTCAGTCATGTATTCAGATTGTATTTACACTGCTGGCATGACACAAAAAGAATATAAAAATATCTCAAAGTGATGTTATTTTGGTCTGATTTTCATAAACCAGAATTGCATTATCTGCTTGAACCATTTTATCTTTATTTTATTATTTCTTAGTTCTTCTGCTAATCAGAGATTTTTGTGTTTTGCGAAAGAGAGGAACTTGCAGCAATCAGTATTGTGTCTTGCGACATCTTTTCTTTCTGAAGTGAAATTATTGCCTAACAAAAAGCAGAGATTGCCCTCAACTACTATAGACTAGGACATCAGCAGTCAAATGAGGTCTTGGCAGCTTGCTGTTGAACAGGCTGCCTAAAATTCTGGATAATTTGTCTCCCCCACCATCACACATCTTGTAAAAGAGCTGGTGATCCTTACAGAGCCCCAAAAGCACAAAGAAATAGTTTGGTAAAAAAATCCAAACATGAGTATGTTATGCAATTGTTGGGCATTAATTTTGATAATATTATAATCATCTTTCTGATTGCACCACAATAAATAGAGACTCAGAGTCAAAACTAGCAGAATCTATTTTTCCTCTCTTTGCAGGCATGAGTGTGTGAGAATGATTTCTTTACAGAAACCCACGACTAAGGGGAGGAATTGAGGAGGTGAAAATGGGCAGATACTGATTCTGTACCAGAGGGTATGGTTTTTAACATTGAAATACCACCGTTGATTTGATGTTCAAGAATAGCATTTTTTGGAGGGGAACTTACACTGTATAACTTAATATGTCTAAGCACGTCTTAAATTGTACTCCAGCAAAACAAACGTTAACTATGTTTAATTATCCAGCTAGTGGTATTAGTAACCAAGTGAAGATGAAATGCAGCTCTTCTGATCAGAGAACAAGTGATRTTCACTAACAACAGAAGCAACACAAAGATAGTTGTAGATTCACGATTCTGTCATCTGTTATATTGTACCCCTGTAACAGGAGTTTTGGTTCCCCAGACCATTTCCATCAGCTTGTCTTGTAAGAGAAATCTTGCCTAATTTCACATCCTTCCTTTCGTGAACACAAAATCAAAAAAAATCCAATACATGGACAGAAGAAGCTGCGGCTAAAATGTGGTACTCTTGACTTTTTGCAGCAGAACCTGTGAGCTAAACAATGCTAGATCAATCTAGGGTGACCCATGGCAAGAGTTTCAGATTAATATGTAGTTCTACATCTGTTGGACTTTAAGGGGACAGCTGTTGTATTTTCTTCTGCAGACTGCATGTGATTTGTCTGCACCATAGGAGCACACTTAGCTTAAATGTATTACAATGAACTGTATACAGGCTTTTGCCTTGTATATACTTTTGCCTTGTATCTATAATGTGACGTAAGTGCTAAGATACCTGTTGTATTAAATGGGGTTAGGGTTGCCTCATGGTTTGTATTACAGACCACCTACCTGATGTTAAAACAAGAAATCAGTAGCAGCATGAATGACTCGGTGAGCAGAGTTGCTGTTAAAGCATTAATGGTTTCTATTTGTAATCCATATTACATGACGATGAGAAGAGTGAGATTAATGAAAACAATCAAWGGTAATATCTGTGGTTTTACTAAATAAGAGTCAATTTATATTTTCAGTGTTGACATCAAAGCAATGTTAATTTTTAAACTAGAACCAAGTTTACAGTATTGGAATGACTTTCTCTGCATATTTGTCTCTTAATCCACTTGAAGTGTGTTCCAGGGCTGGAAAATTTTTCAAATGAGTCAAGTTCTCTATAGCATGTTGCTTTTTTTTAAATGAAAGGAAATGTCTAGTTATTTTAACAGCAAGAGCACCTATCGTGGAAGTAGCTGATATTACTTTTCTGTCTGTAAACTGCAGTAAGATGATTCTAGATTTCAGGAAGAATGCTGCAGAAATCTATTTCTTATTTAATTTCCACTGTTCTGTCAAATGGCAGTTTGCAGAATGCATCTGGGTGTACGGCTAATGACCCATGAGCAATAAGCAACTGTTTAAGTAAAATGCACTAGGAAAAGGCTTTTACCAAACAGCATTTTAATATTTTAAATAGATTTTCCATTGCAGGCTCTTTGTAACTGGATTAGTTCTCTGATGTGTTCTGACAGAGCTGTTGTTAGGGATACTCCATTAACTTTGTCTGTCATCTTATTTTCCCCAGTATCCAGCATAACACCCTTATATTTCATAATTTGTATTGCTATCAGTGCTGATTTGTAAATGTGCAAATTATAATTAACAACGGCCACTACTTCTATTAAATATTAAATCATTCTTGCAGCCTATATTTTCCACAGCAGATGGAGCCCTGTGGTATGCAAATAGACTTTCCTTAAGTAGTCAGCAATTTTTACCAAAATTTTGGCTTTCAAAATGCTTTCTTTTTTTGTTTGCTTTATGTTTTCTCTTGCATTTAGGTTAATATTTATTCACTGCAGATTCTCTTTCTCCCCATAAGAATTTCATGGACTATTACATTCTAGCACTGAGGTTTTGTTTCACTTCATTAATAGCTCCTTAATCATATAGCTTGCTTGTAAAGTACAAATGCTTGTTATTTGTACTTATGCTGCAGTATTGCATAAGAGGCATTTAGTTATATTTTAATATGTACAGCAGAAGCAAAAATGCTGGGTACACCAACATAGTTTTTAATATGAAAACCAATTTACTTGCACAGTTTTTTTCCCCAGAATAAGCAAAAGCATTTATGGTTTTATATTGTGTCTTAAACATTACATTAAATGTCATCAGCTGATTCAGGAAAATGTATTGCAAAATTACTAGAGAACTGTAAAATGTGTAAATGTAATGAATGCTCAGGGCATAGAAGGGATTGAAAGTCCAACATATATCAGGTAACTATAAAACAGCAAGAAACATCGATAGAACATTACATTTTTCTAATGTGTAGTACCTTAAGCATGAAACTCTTATTTTTGGTGTTTATAGCTCTGCTGTTTTATTAAAGAATACTGATCCAGAGTTAACATAGCTTTTCTAATTCTGAGAGGAATCTGAGAGGCAAGCAGCATCATTCAGGAAATGGTTTCACTATCCACTCGAGCAATTGCAAATGGGGATTTTTCAAATGATCGACTGTGAGATTGTATCCTAAATAAGGGCAACTCATTTTTTTCCCACATTTTTAAATGGACACAGGAACATGGAGCTCAAGGACATTAACTGCCACATTAACCAAAGAGTAATGAAAACTTCTCCGAATGAACATTTCAGTGAGCTGAAATGGCCTCAGCAATATAGAAATGAATTGTAACAAGTTAGGGTCTTGTCTTCCTGCTGGTTTAGTGGGAGTTGGAATTGGCGTGCTAAGTGGGACCAGCAGCAGTAAGCAACTGGAATGGAGTATCCTGGAATCCATGCTGTGAATGCACAGGTGATGAGGGTGATACCTCTCATAACACCGAGACGTTTAATCACGTTTAATCATAAGTATTGATACATTTTAAACTGAAGTTGTAAGCRATGTGGAATAGAATTCTGGGCTGTTATGCCAGCTCATCTGAGTAGAAGCAGCCCTGGCCACTTAGATCCTTTACATCTATCAAGAAGGTACTTTTTCAGTGTATTCTATAGCAGGAGAAATTCAGATAAYGGGGCAGGACCTGAYGCCAACCATTTGGGAACAGTTTTATATCTGCTTTATTGTTAGTGTTAAGAAAAACTGTGATTTGAAGGATGCTGCTGGGATATCTTCAAAAAGAGAAGGTAAGTTTTAAAAAGTGAGCAGCAAGCAGAGTAGAATTGCTATAGGTGAACTTCTGTTTGGCAACCACACCATGACATGCAGGGGAGCATAGATAGACTTTAAACTAGTGGAAGTACTAGGAACAGTCTGCCTATGGCAGCCTGGAACTGTGTATGGGTTGACTTATATGTTAACCAAGTGAATTATTGTCTACAGAACTTGAGCCTGAAAGAATGGCATTTTCACCAATAGCCTTCAGTCTGTGCTTTCCCAGAAATCTGCTTTTACATACAGAGGATAGTCTTGATGAGTTTGATGTTTTTATGTAAATTCTACTACAGAGAAAGTTCAAGGAGGCAGAAATTGGACCACTTTATTGAGATGAAGAGGGTCCACGTACATTAAAGTATGACAACGTTGAATTTCAGCAAAATTTCAACCAGAGTCAGGGTAATATTTGATGTGAACAGTGTATTCACTGAAATATCTAAAGCATTCTCTTGTAAAAGGAACTTCATAGGAACTTACATGAGCTTTCAAAGAATGTTCACTCCCGAAACTGTTGTGCTGTGCCTAGAAAATAGTTGTATCTTGTCTTTATCTCCTTAGCACATTGCAACTGCTGTTCCTCACTTGCACAGCATGGRACTAATCCCTCCCCCTGCTTTGAACTCCAGAACTACTGCTTGGTAGTTCTACACTCTCTGCACAGCTTTGCCCCTTGGCTTTTGGCATCAGCCCTGCTCTTTGAGTCCACCTGTTTAGAGCAAAGAAATTTACTTGCTCAGGTAACTGTGCACAGCTGCACTTCAGCCCATCGACTTTTGTAACATGGGCCTGACRATTTTCCTGTGTGCAGGACACTTGATACTGATGATTTGTTGTCTTTCAATGTAATATATAATTGATGAAGACCTTGGACTGTACATAGGTACAATCTTCCTGCATACTCCTTTCCCTCTGAAGCCAGAGTTCTGGTACACAGTACCTCTGAAAATCTGATCTATAGTGGCTAATGAAAGAATTTATAAGCAATTGAACATCTCTTAATATCAGATCAAATGAAGACATCAGGGAAGAGAGCCTGCTTTCTTGAGGTTCAGAAATAGTTGAGTCAAAGACATTAGACTATTCCTATTTAGAGTCAGAGGAAATCCTCTCTGGAGAAGCTAAGGAAACATGAGCATATTTCAGTCATTGGTATCCCACTTAAGCCTTATTTAATGTCTGTCCAAGGAGGAACTAATATTTTGTCTATGAAACTGTAGTATTTTTCTTCTCTAGGGGTAGCTAGTTAGGAGTATTTTAATGATGTTGAACAATTTAAATGGCTATATTTCTTCATTCCTTCTATGAAACCTCATGGTTCTCAATGTGGGAGATTTGGATGTTATAAATTCTCCAGGAAGCACTCTTTAAATATCAATTTGTGTATCTTTGAGTCTTAAAATAAAAGCACTGATAAGGGTTGTGCATCAATACCCTTGAAATCATTCAGTGCTTTTTGGGAATTAATCAGTTATGTTGGATGGGCAATCTACAGGAATTTACGATGAGGAGAAAGAGAAGCAGTACTCCTAAGCCCCCATTTCCTCTGCCCCCCAGTCCTGAAGCTTTGTTCATTCTTGGCTGTACAGTGATTGGAAAAGCTTAGAAAAAGCTTAGAAAGATTAGGAAAGATATTAGCAGTTGTGGGTAGTAGTGGTGAATGTAAGAGAMGATGGTCATTCTGCACGGCCAGTTCCACACCTGAGATTCATGGTCCCAATTAGGAGCCTCAAGCACTCAACATTGCAGCTGGACCCCAAGGATCATGTCTGTAATTTGTCATACTATGTCTCCACATCCTTGTCTATTCCTATTCTAATATAAGAACTTTGCGTCTCCACACTGAATAAAATGGTGGCAGTGKTTTGGCTTTCTTCCACCATGCAAGGCAAATTCATTTGTTAGTCTAAATTGATGTGTATTGGAAAGGAGAGCAGGCTGTAGATTTCCAGCTGTTTTTCGAGTATACATGTTTGCAGTCTTACTGTATCTTTGCATGACCAAAAAAATGAAATATCTGGGGGAAAAAAGTTAGTGGCACAATATTGAGAATTCTGTGACTAACAGAGTAGACCAGGGCAGATCTAAATGTAAATGTCTTAATTTTTTAAATTTTACATCTAAATCAAATACAATTGAAATGGGGACCTACTGAAAGAGGATACAGTATAAAAGCATTTCACTGGACCACATCTAACCGTAATACATCTAACATGTGGTCTGGGATTCTGATATCCAAGGCTGAAATTCTTTTTTTTGGTAATTATAGTATTAAAAGCATAGAACATGACATTAAAATGCTATTTACAAAGAGGACACTTTTATAATGGTGTGGAATTTTACATCTGATAATAGTCCAGTGAATATGAACTTTAAATTGTCTCCTTTCCCTGAGAAGTAAAAAGTGAGAGTTAAATGCTTAAGCAAAGTGCTTATATAATATCAGTCATGTAAAGTGTTCTGAATTGTAGACAAACTCTTCATTGCTTTCATGTTGATTAAAACTATGGGTTTGTTCTAAGGGATAATGGTAATGAACTATGTTGAGATCCAGAAGACTTTACAAGGACAGAACCTCATTATTCCTTGCTTTGGACATACTGTTTGTAGGTTTCTTAAGTGGCCTAGATTTTGATCAGAAAKTTTCAAATTTGAGAATCTCAGCTCTACTTAAAGAGCGTGGTTGATGCATGTGGTAAATTTTATCATACAGCGTTTTTGTTTAATTAGATTGTGAATTCTCGATGACTTCCTGAGAGTAAATTTTCTTGAGAGGAGAATTAGAAAACATTAGATGAGGTAGAGGACTTGAGAATACTTGTCCAGAAGAGATTGATAAGAACATAACTAGGACAGCTGTGAGCTGTGCTTTTAAAATTGTAAATGATGCTAGTAAGTGATTTTCACTTCTGATTTTAAATAGTCTCAGAAATTGTCTTCTACCAAAGCTTCTTTGAATTAAATTTTGTTTAGTAATCAGTACCACTACATGTGAAGCCTTCTGGAGCTCATTATGTACAAGGAGAGGGTGAGAGTTGGATTTGCTCGTCTTTAAGAAGAGAAGGCTAAGAGGATATCTTATTGCTGTCTACATCTACCTCATGGGAGAAGCTAGAAAAGACGGAGACAGACTCTTCTCAGAGATATGCAGTAGCAGGATGAGAGGCAGCAGATAAAAGTTAGGATATAAAACATATAAAATATTCTCACTAGATATAAGGATTTTTTTTTTCCCCATGAGAGCAATCACATACTGGAACAATTTACCCTGCTTCCTTGTGGATATTTAGATCTTGACTKAGCCTTGTCTTGTTGACTCTTGCTTTGAGCAGGGGTTGTATGAGGTGGCCTTCTGTGGTGATTTCCAACACAAATTATTCTATGGTTCTACTCTGTGCTGTATTTGGAGTTTCAAGAGAGCACATTAGCACACTCAGACTCTTTCAAGACTCAGATTTGCAAATTCTCTTTCCATTCTTTTAGGCATGTGTCAGCATTTAGGGACCAGCTGAGGTGCACAGGTTGTGCAGGCAGTAAACTCCTCTAGGGAGTTCTGTAAACTCCCTAGAAGATAGACTGCTATACTAAGGCCAAGTCTTAAGACTATGTGACGAGTTGAAGAAGAATGAAGGATGAGGGACAGGAAATGGGAGTAGACTCTCTAAGCATCACTGATGCCCCTGGGTCTAGCAACCCCCTCAGATGCAAGAGGAGCCTCAGTGACAGTTCTGTCCCTTCTGGTGACATGAGGCAGGGCTATGCAAAGCAGGAAGCAGGGCTGGTGCAGGAGTCATAGGGATACAGTAGGCAGATTTGAGTGTGAGGAACTCTCCTGGAAGTTGTGTAGAGGGAAAGGCCTTCCTTAATGGCCTCTGGGAAGAGCATTTCATTTTTCCTCTTCTGAGAGGAAGGTTTCCTTCCTGGTTACCAATATAGTTTCTAAGAGCCAAAATTATCTTCAGTGAGTTTGCATCGCACATAGACAGCCAAGGGAACTAACAAACAGCTCAGCCACAAGAGGGTGTTATTGAAATAGGGTTGATTTATGTTTTAATGCTATTGGTGATGTCCAGGTCAACACTAGAATCTTCATTTTCCGCTCATGAGAAGAGACTCGGGTTGTGCAGATGATAACACAAAACTGACAGTCAGCTGATCCAGCTATTCCCAGAGCAGCGAAGATGAGAAGAAAGCAGACCTGGAAGCCTAGAAGTATTAGTAACAATAGGTTGGAAGTACTAGACAGTACTTACTCTTCCTCAAGAAATCAGAAGTCCAGCTGTGATGATAACTCAGCAAAGTCTTCTCCAAACCTTCTCCAGCTTTATTCCAAAACATTGTGCTAGTTTTTCAGGTATTCTGTAGATATAGAAAAGGGGATGTTTATCTGTAAGCTCTCTGGTATTACTTCCTGTGTTTTCTGTTGTTCTTTAAATAATGTACTGGCCTGATTTACTCTGCTGTGCAATAGTTCTGAAGCTTTTGAATGATGTTTCATTGAATCATAAGGTAACTTATTGCCTGTTGTCTGGTTAACACTGCAGGTCCTCGAGCCACCATAAAATGCCATTATAAATATATGCAAAAGGCCTACTTCAGTGTTATAAGACTGCATAACTGAAATACTAGTAATTTTGTGTAATTTTGGAAGGCTTTTTAATTAAGGCAACATCAGTTTACACTTCCTTTACCCTTGGAAGAACTGACATCTGATGAAAGGGCAGGTGTTGGGAGACAAAAAGATTTCCGGAGTGTAGCTGGGTTAACTTCTTGATACAGGTATTGAAAGGGCCAGCTGGGGTGATTCACAGCTGGATCTGCTACTGCCCACTGACAATAAAGGTTTGGTTGATGATGTGGTAATCAATGATAGCCTTGACTGTAGTGATCATGRTATAGTGGAGTTCAATAGCCTGAGGGAAATGAGAAAGGAGAGTGGCAGAATGAAGTCTCTGGACCTCAGAAGAGTCAGCTGTCGTTAAGGAAACTGGTGGTCAGATCCCATGTGATGCAACTCTGAAGGGGAAACATGCCCAGGAAAGGTGAGAGGTTTTAAGGACAGTATTGTCCAGGCAGAAGAGCACCCATCCCAATACTCAGAACAAGTGGATGCATTAGCTAAGCAGGGAACTAATGGCAGAGGTCCAAAGTGCAGACGTTCCTCTCGTAAACCCCTGGAGATGTCTGCCTGGGGTTTTTTTTAAAGAATAGCACATGGACTGTTCTGACATAGTGGAAAATAATAGTCTAACTATGTGGAAAGATATAGCCAAATTCTTTGGTCTCTGGTAGTCAATTTCTGCAAATTCTGTAGAGAAATTTGGTGCTGTCCATCTGTACTGCYTTAGTTTCTCTGACAATGTCTGTGCAACATACCAGTCTATGTTACTCCTTGATTTGGTTTGCTTACTAAGAGCTATATATCTGTACCTAGGTACTAGGTAAGGTGAAAATGACTGAGAAGACAGAGGCTGTGTTTCTTCCAGATTAGAAGGAGAACTACAACACTATGGTGCTACTAAAAAGCCCTGCTGCTATGCAAGAGTTCTTACACATGCACAACTGCACTGCCATTGTTTTAAAGCTTCTGTGTTTCAAACCTTTGCAACATACTTTCCTTACTGTTGAGAGCCAGTTGCACTTGTTTTTGCTTTGACTGCTTGACACTGCTGGTATCGTCAGCCAAGCAACTTGCACTATTGGCTTCCTAGCATTAGGAAGACATAAAGTATATGGTACAAATCCTGTAGGCCAAGTACCTTGTAATGCCACTGTTCAAGCTGAATCCTAAGTGGTTTGCTAAAACAATCAGGATTTGGCCCTACTTGCCCTTGGTAATCATCTTGTCCTCTACCCACTAGGCATTATATGGGATGTAAATTATTTGTTTCCATTCATCAAATTCACAAGGTATGCCTATATCTGTGAAACAGATTTTTTTAAAAATATAGCACAGTTCATAATCTGTATAAAAAAAAAGGAGAAGCATCCATGTATTAGGCCATCAAGAGTCAAAAGCATAATTTGAAATGATAAACGTATCCATTTTAAGTTACACATTACTTTGCATAGTTAATATCACTATAATTAGTCATAGTTCCTGTAATTTATTGAAAAAGATGCTCAGCCCCTCTAGTGTACTACAGTGATGAATGTTGGAAGTGCAACTTTGGAAGCAGGAATCAAGAAAATTAGTAACAGTTGGAGAATTAGCATGTAAATCAATAATATCCTTTCTCTTGCATCTTGAAAACTGAGGGCATACATCACACACTACATAACGAAAGGGAGGGCAGAAGTTAGAATTGTAACTTCTTTTATATTACTAGGTCTGCTTTTACTGCAAGAGCTGTTTAAAATAATTTCAAACGTTAGAGTAAATCTCTAGTAAATATTTAAACTATGTATAACTAGTCACAAATAAATTAAGCTGATTTTATGCATTCTCTCTAATTAGAAGGGCACAGCATTTGTTGAAACGTGATTAGTATTATTCATTAAGCAAAAAATTCTCATTTGTATCTTATTATCACTATTCTGCATAAACCAACACAATTTGTCATGAACTCCCTCATTTGCTGTATCCTCAAAAAGCAGATTATGCTTATTTTTCATTTGGACAGTGGAAAATCAAGCCAGGTGTTTGGCAGCACCAGAGTGTTCAGGTGTAACTGTGCCAGTGATGGTACATTACTAGCAGCGTGGATGAAGAATGAGGCATGGAGAATCTTGGGACTGAGGTGCCTTGAGGCCCATCCCTTTAGAGTGGTCCTGCTGATAAGACAGGTGGTGTTGCATAGGACTGGAAAAAAAGAGAGAAACTTTTTTGTAAAGTCAGCCTTTCACCTTCAAGTGCAAATGAGAGGTGCTGCACTATAATACCTGGGCATGTTTGTAACTAAAATCTCTATGGTAGACACTTTTGTAATAAAGTTTTCTAAAGCTGAAAAATGCCAGTTGGTGAACAGAGGTCTCTGTCACTGTCTGAAAGGAATCAGCACAATATTGCACGAGCAGTGCAACATACATAAATATTTACATGTGACCTTGATTGTAGTATATTATGCAGGATAACTAATTCACTGTATGCATATTCTTCCCCTTCTTTCCTCTCATTTCTTTTTAAGCTTTGAAGAACATCTCTTTACATATGCCATATTTAATTCTGCCCTCATTCGCATGCATCTAAACCATCAGTGATACGGCTGAGCTCAATGGTGCTGAGTCAGTGTAAGCTGGGTTGGAACAGAGTAGCAGGCTTTCTACATCAGCTCACTGGTGTTATGGATTAAAAACAGTGTGAACCCTGAATGAGCGTCACAAGGATTGGGTTTTTCTTCTGACTTTGTCCCCATCTGATGTATCATGTTGTTTCTTTGGTGTCTTTAAGCTAGGATTCTAGRGATAACGGTATCCAAAGGGATATATTCACCAACAATTGCAGGGGCAAAAAGCACTGAAAAATTGGAAGGCATTGTTATTTCTAAATTGGATAGATGAGTGTATTAAAGGAATCGTCTAGGTTTTAGGGCTGTTTCCTACAGCGTGTTTTTCACATCTCTTGGAATCTGGTTGTAAGGCAGTGGGTTAAGTCGTTTTAGCGCCTTTGATAAATACATGTAGAGATCAAGAACAGTTTTGGCTATACAGACAGCTAGATCCAGCCACTCTGGATGGGTTGTTGGAATTTTTCACTGTTTTCTTAAGCTTGGATGGTTGTGAGTGGCGCAGTAAGTTCTAGACAGCAATGTAAGTGCTATCCCTCCCAGCAAATCGTAGCATGGGAAGTGATAGACCTGTGTACTTATTCTTTACAGTTCCTTTTTTGCCTTTGGCAACAAGTTGCTTCTTTACCAAACTGGACTCTAACAAAAAATTTACATTGAATCTTTTGTCTGGTCTTATATTTGAAGCAAGGAGACCGTAAGACAGCCCTGTCTATGTTATGATAAGGAAATATATTGACAGTCTTGCAAGAAGTATGACATGAAATTTTCATTCCAAGATCAAAGCAGAAGAAAACTGCTATGTCCAACATAACCCAATAGCAACGAAAAGTCCTATGCAGAGCAATAGTGAAAAGGAAGGACTTTGTATATGGTCATGCTAAAATAATGAAAGCATGGTTACTGACATAAACCCCACATCTTGCCACTTGAAAAGTCATTAATATTATATATGTTTGCCATTGCTCATCTGTGTCTTGTCTGTGAGTTTCTATGACTAGTTTATTCCATTTTACTGAATATGAACTTGTGAATTACAAATCCAGACTATGAATATCTTAAATAGCTAGTAAGAGAAACAATTACATTTTCTTTCTCTCTAACATGCAATTTTAATTTTCATAATTCTATAAAAACATATCCCCCACAATGCAGGCCTGCCAGGAGGCCTGAAATCTGCAGGCTATGGCCTCTCGGGCTGTTTTCCAATGACTCATTTTTAATTTTATAGAAGCATTATCTCTAGCTAGTAAATTAACAACAGCCTATAGTGCACACACACTGTCATCCATCTGCTTAASGCTCTTGTCATTTGACACCAGTCTTGTATCTATAGACTTCATCTGGTATTCAAAAACTATCAACCCTGCCTCCAAGATAGCCCACCTTCTGGCTCCAGGCTACAAGAGTGACTCTCCATTTCCAAGTCTAATGAACACATAGCTAGCAGCAGTTTTTCCATTAAGGATCTAGTCTTCTTAGAAAACAGACAATGTTGGAATTACTTGGATCCAGAACTGCATGGAAAGTGTTTGTAAAAGAGGCTGAACTACTTGAAGAGTATTCCTTAGACAGCCTGACTTCTGTTTCTGCACTTTTTCTGTCAACCAGAATATTCATCGTTATCTCCCACTTGCAGTACGTTGGACGTTAGGGTTTTATGCCACTGCATTCTGAGGAGTGGGATGTATTAACAGATTAAATTCATTATATTATCTTTCAAATTATGAACACCATTTCTAGGGAGTTTTGAAAAATGCAGGTAATATCAAAAATCTCATGACTGGTATGAATCCCTCAAATGAGAGAAAGCCATGTACATTGATATATCCAACTGTTATATGGTTGGAGATGAGCAACTATTTCACAGTTGCTAAATTTTGTTTTATTCCAAATTTGGCTGCAAATGAGGTAATTCATATCCTTGCAAATAATTTCTGTGTAATCTGATGTTTTCTGTGATGAAGTGGTAAGGATTTAACAGAGAATTATGTCTCCTTGACAAGCTTCAGTCATCACAGGATAGAAAATGTTCAGCACACCTACTGCTCAGTTGAGGTTAGTGAACTTATTCCAAGAGTAATTGAAGAAAAGGGGCTTGTGTTCTAGACTCAAAGGACAGAATTTTTTAAAATTTTCTTTTCCAGATTTCGATAGATGTAGCTGTCATGGACAAGTGAGAAGAATTGGCATGAGTCATGTGAAGTTGTAGTTAGGGATGAAACATAGGTGATATCAGCATTTAAAAAAATCCAGGAAGTCAGGGAAGGTAGTTTATCCTTTTATTTTCTCTGTGTCCACAAGCTTGGAAAGTTCCATCTAGGCCATTTGTTTGTGATTTTTTTGTCTGATAATCTATGCAGTGAAAAAATTATCTGCCGTGATGGGGTTTGTTTTCACTGTGAACCTCACAAAAAGCTTTTTTTATTCATGTGTCCGGGGTCCTTCCACAGGGATGTGGTGTCATGGTACTTGCAAGAATTAGAGCTCTGGAAGACATATGATCAGCGGTAGTAACTTTGCTTTTGCTGACTGTGGAAAGTGAAAATACTAGTTTAACACACAGGTAATTATATGTTAACTTGTGATAGACCCGGAATGATATTCACATATGTTCAGCTGAGGAGTGAGGCTGAGAGAGAAGAAAGAYGCTTAAGGAAACTAGGCTATTCTGAACCTTGATGTGAAAATAGTGTAGTGTGATTTCTGTGAACTCCTGCTGACGACCTGTGTCTTGTTTCGCAAGTTTAAGGTCTTCTTAGCCCTCTGCTAACACTCATCATTATTTTTTACTGAGTTATCTTTGAGAGAATGAGTCTTTAACTGGTATTTTTTACTTCCTTTTGAATAGAAATGATCAGGTTATTTTGAGGAATATGGCGACAGTTTAACAAGAATAATGTTAACTATATRTATTATTTAATAACATTCTCAGTTGTATGAGCCATTTTCTTGTAATTGGTATTTAGAATACAAACATATCTTTAAAATAATTTTTAAAAAGTATCTTTAAAATTCTTGTGTGTGCATCAAATATGAAACTGCCTAGATTAATAAACATGTGAGATTATCTTTGGTTATTATTTATTTAATTTTATTTCTGTTGGATAGTGTTATATCAAATGTTTAACTTCAGTACATAATGAGATCATTTAAAATAAAAAGCCCCTTATACTCCGTCTTTGTAATATATGACAACAGCATCAAATTAGAAGAGAAATGGCCATTGATTTCTACTCTTAAAGAAAATAAGATTTGTATGTAAACAATTTAAAATAAATTGCTAATTTGCTTCCAATTATATAGTATACAAAGCATTAGTAATGGAAGCAAATTAGGCATGATTTTTATTTATACATTATCAATTGGGAAAATTGGCCCTTCACCAAACGTAGCCTTCACTCTCCAAGTATCTGCTTAATTCCTTACCTTTAGGCATCTAATTAAACCTCCTGAAGTCAGGGGGACAAATTCTGTGATTGTAGTTTAGCAGCCATAACTGTCTACAGGTTTGGAGGTCAAACAGAAACTTAAACTCAGCCTGAAAAGCATACAGAGAAAATGCCACAGAGTGCCAGAGCGATATTGGGATTGCAGTGCACTGTGCAATACTTCCTTGCCAAATACATCATGGAWTTTTCAGACTTGGCTTTTGGTTGCGAAGGCCAAATAGTTTACCAGTATCCTTCYCTAGGTAAACAAGCAGGTGTTTGTATCTTCATTTTACAAATTTGGAAACTGGTTTGCTGAAGGCTGCGAGCTCAAGAACCTGTTATCAGAGCAAAGGTTAGAACAGCTCCTGGTTCCTGGTTCTGCATTCAGTTCACAGCAAAATGCCATTCTCCAAGAAAATTTGTGGAAATATGTACATAAATTATAATTATAAACATGTAGCTTATTATAAACATGTAGCAGTATATATGCACTGGTAGGCAATGAGTATTAGAGGAATAATAACTAATCCTGTCTGATGGTGTGCAAGACTCCTTATGGTGCTTGAGAAATAATAATCCATTCTGTAAAAGATTGTTATACTGTATAGCTCTTGCTACATAGGTCTGCATCCCCAAACAGAGTTAGGCATGTAGTACCCGATCTTCCACAGGATCTTTCATGTATTGTTTGTGTTATTTGTTGTCAGTGGTTTCAGCAGAATGAGTTCATCAGGGTGGATAATGGACAGACACTGTATTCTGCTTTTCAATTTATAAATGAACAAATGATATTTCTGATTGTTAAAAGTGGAATACGGATGACAGATAAATTCTAAATTTCCATTTTTGTGGGTCACCATTGCTTATATAAATAATAGATGATGATAATGATGATGATGATTATTAGTATTTCCATGATATGAAATGCGGTTGGATATGGTTCTTTTTTAAAATACAGACACTTACCAGACAAGGCACTGATGTCATCCACTGACTTTGCCGCTTGGTTGTGTAACGGTCTGATGGTTCAGGATAAGAAGTGAAGGGACTCTCTGAAGCAGAGGCCACTAAGACTTTAAACAGTTTTTAATGGATGATGTATCAGGCCCAAAGGATAAAGTGTATGATTGAATAGCAGTGGTACTTGGTATACAGAAAAGACTGGAAGCAGCTTTTGGTAGTGAGACAGCTTTTTAAGTATTCCATCACAAAATATTCTAAATTCATTTCCAGAATGTTACCTTTACCTATGTGGATTTTTCTTCATTCAAAACATTTTATGGCCATTCAACTACCTTATAGGAGAAGAGAACTTCAAAAAAACCCCAAGATATCTTCAACTCCATCTTTTATAATCAAATCTGCTTCAGTCTAGCTGATAGTTGTATCTGCAAAATGTCCTATGTAACAGCCTATGCTGATTTTTTCCCAGCTCTCTGTATGGGTAAGGGCAGCAGTAATCACAAGCTATATTCTCAAAAGTTTGTGAAATCTTTATAGAGATTATAAAGTACATCTTTGGATTTTAAGGACTCAATGTATGAAGTCCTTTTGCTAGTCCATTATTTTATTAATTGTTAGCCAAATTGTCTTGTAGGAAAACAATACTTTGAAAATGAGCCCATGAAATCGGCAGCTATAATTTCATAACTAGCAGAGTATGTATTCAGTACTTGTGCAGTAAGGTATTCAGTAAAAAATTATATTCAGTAAATAATACTGAATATCAGGGGTACCAAATTTTAAAAAAATCCCAAGAAAAAGACTTGAAAAGATATTCTGTTAATGAAAAGAACACTGTAGGAGAAATACTTTTTAGAAAGAAAATGGACAACAGAGTATTTCAAGGTAATCTAAAAACTCTCATCTCAACCTCTGTCGCTTTCATTCTTTGCCCAAAACTCGTGGTTTGTGCACTCGGAAATCTTTCACTTCTTCAACCTCTCATAATCTGATGGTAAAAATTGACGATAGCTCCTTTCTTATCCGTCATATACATTTCGGAAACATAGGCAAAGAAACAGTCATTTCTTTACCATCCGGAAGTCTCTGCCTGCCTCAACCACCTTCCAAAGCTGCTATGACTATCAATTTTTGCCTATTTATAGGATTAGAAGCTTGGTGATACACCCATTGCATCCCTTCTGAAAAATATTCCAGAATTATATACTTGAATTGAGCTACCACCCCTGAGTAAATTATATGTTTAGAGGATGTAGGTCAGAGATAAAATTGTACTTTGGGTCTTAACTGTTCCCTTTCAGTAAGAGCTCATGCGAGATTCACACAGACTTGGACGATAAATGACTAAAGATCTCTAGATTGTTGACCTATTCTCTAAGAAACAACTTTGTTTTCAACATAGACTTCCCTGTTTTTCAAGCATGTTTAGATTTTTGGTCTCATGTAAATAAAAATTTAAAGCTACAGATGTCTGTACATAGCTTATCAAGCCATTTTCACATTTTCCTTATCAAAAATTCAAATTAGTTTGTTTTGATTATGTTTGAAATTCTGCAATAGTACAGTGGAGAACATTGAAGTAGGCATTCTCTACCTGAAGCTTTATCCTTGTTGTGGCCTTCATTCTGTTATTTAGGCCCTCCATTCTGTTATTTAGGATCTTTTTTTGTCCATTTCTATGCTGGAATCTTTAATAATTTTTGTAATCTGGAACGTGTAGCTGGGTGGTGAAACAAGGCTGAGAAAACACTGTTTGGAAACTATGGCTGAGTGCAATTTCTATGATGTTCAGGACAATATATCTGTATTTTAATCAGCTGGCTGTAAATGAAGAAATGTGCCATTGTATGAATAATGAAAAGTGCCAGGTTTAAAGTTATGGTAATATATGTATGTTAGAGATTTAAACTGTTCTGTGTAGCTATTCAAGTTTGCTGTTAACATCAGCAGCAGTGCACTGAGATTGGACTGCCTGTACAACCCTCACCTTAAGGAAACGTACTGTTATTCAGTGATGGTACAATGATACTCCGAAGTTCAGTGAGCATGGTTTAACTTTAAACATCATGCTATGTTTCTAATTAACCATTAAGTTGTCATTTACATAAACCCAAACGTTTTGATAGGAAAAACAATTGCTGCGGACAGCAAAAAAATCTGACTTTATACAGATCAATTCAATAAGCAGGAGTTCTTGATGTGTTATAAGGCAGTGGCTTCCCAACTCTTGGGACAAATTGCAGTTTGATCTACTGCCAATAAGTGAGATCATACTCGTATCTTTTTTATTTGTTTATTTTTAATTTGTGGGCAAAGACTGTGCTCATTAAAGTGAGGAACTCCACACTAGTTTTAGCCAAGTGTTACCATATTCTATATAATGAATTGTGCACACTTGTATCCTTCTCAGTTGTTCATCTAATTTTCCTTGGAATTGCATGAAATACTTCATTCTTTAAGTATTTTTCCGATCTGTACTATTTATATTTCTGGTACARACCTGCATTTGCTAGCACTCATATAGTAGATGCTTTGTCCTTTCTATGTGGAAGTGAAGTTGTTGCCCTTTTTTTGTTTTGTTTTGTTTTTCTTTGTTTTGACAGGTAAGAGAAGTGATTGATTGACCAAGCAAATGAATTATTCTCTGTATTTTGGGATTTATAATGAYTTCAATGAATTTGAATTACTGTAGACCTTTACAGCTTTGTGTTGTTTTCTGGTCTTACCATAGAGCAGAAAATATTTTCTATTACTATTTTTGGCAAAATAAGTAATTTTTTTCTTTGTTTCTGATTTTTTAATAGTGACATGGCCCTCATTTTTCTTCTTCAAATTTTGGTGGATTAATCATTGAGTTTATTAGACAAGTACTTAGAAGATCTGTTCTGGTGGCAGATAGATACCAGTGGCTTAATGCCTTGGCCACAAGGCTAAGCAATATCAGATTGCTGAGGCCTGTGACAGTTAAAATATCCAGATTGTGTCTGTAAATGTTTTCACTTTTGAAAACGTAAACTTTTAGCATTAAGGCTGCCATTACCAGAATGTTGCTGGCATTACTTCTGTGTTAGAAGATAATTACTGGACTCATTCCTAACATGTAATGTTTCTTTTTTTCCAGGGAAGTGGGTGGACAAGCGCACAGAGCTCATTGCTGAACTACTGAAGTTGGGTAAGTTCTGTTGCCTTCATTGATACCGCGTGGCTCTCAAAATATGGAAGGAGTTGATGGAGAAAGCATCTGTGTAGTTCACATTACTAGAGGAATTTGTTTATTATACTTTGCACTGGGGTTGTTTCTATTCTTGTGTGCCTGGTAAACAGTTTGATTTTTGATTGCTTTTTTAGGCTTTTCAGATGACCTACATGGAACCTTTTATTTTGATTTCTACTGACTAAGGTGTTTTTTAAGTTGTTTCCTGCTTTGCCACTCTGTAAAAGCATACAAAATTCACCTTAACTTGGAGGACTATCACAGGTGTTATGAACCACCTAACACTTCATAATAAATGCATTTCCCAGATAGAGACTAAAGAATCTGTTGAGAGTCTTGGTATATCTTACTCTTACCTAGATGGAGAGCTAATGCTGTAGACCAGGCCCTATAACAAATGGAAAGAAAAAGAATTACAGTATAATCCAGGGATCATTTCTTCACCTAGTCATACATGCATTTCCCGCCTTTCTGACCCAGCATTTTGACAGCTTCCTTCATCCTTTGTGGTTCTTCCTCTGTATTGGAGATGGTCCTATGCGGTGCCCCAAAAGCCTTATTTTCCCCTTAATGAAGTACCACGCTTTCTTCTACACAGTGCAGGAGCATAGGTTTGGAGCTTTGCTGGACTGCCAGCTCCATTTGCTGTGTGGAGGGAGAGGAAACGCACAGAAGTACAATCCTTTTCAAGGCTTTCATTCCCTACAGAATGTATTAACAAGTGTGAAAGCAGCTGTGCTTGCTCCCACTGTAAGAATGGTAGATGCAAAAATGTGTAACCATTCCTTCCCGTGCCATGAGTTTCAGTCTAACTACATAATTACAGTTCCTTCTTTAAACTCCATCAAGAAGGAAATTTAAAAAGCASATCAGAAAATTTTAGAAAGTTACGAGATTAGAGAAAATCAAGTGACTGTCATCTGGACTTTCTTTACTCCTTGTTTATAACAACAATGAAATTGCAAAGAATKAAATAGAATACTTGAATTCCCATGAAAGACATTTTGCACTGTATATATTGTTGAGTTAATGTGAAATACCTGTTTAAATCAGCTCTTTCTGTAGTTTCCTTGTCATAGATCTCAATGTCAGCAACATCTGCAATGGAATTGCAATGCGGATCAGTGCAGATTATCACCGGTTAATAAAGAGTCAAGAGCATGTTTTAGGTAGCACAATCTCTTCGGTTTAGTTCTGTGGATAATCTACTCATATGTTTTCAATAAAAACTTACATTAAATACAAAAGGTATGTACTGTATGATATGTGAATGACTTAATTTTTGGCATAGCATTTGCTTGTCCAAGATCAAATCCTACGGCTTGGTCTCCTCTTCTGATGTGAGCTCCAAATATTCCTTGTTTATTTAGCAGTGCTCTAAAGAAGGATTTGAGCTCTCATTTTGACATAGATCTTGCAAGATCTATGTGTGCATCCCTATAATCAAGAAGGAAAATATGAAATGATTCAATTCCATCCTSAAACAGAGGATTATTCCTTAAACATTATTCTCAGACTGAATGGAGATCATGGGGGAATCTTTCCTCTTAACAGTGTCATTTTATGTCACGTCATAAAAAAGTTCAAAATTTCAATCATTTCAGCTGGAAGTTTTTGGACGCACTGCTGACTCATTAAGTATGAACTGTAGTTTTCAGAATGATCTCAAAGATGTTCAGAAATCGCAACAGAAGAAAAGGAAACCAAATTCCCCGGTCCCAGAGGCAATTTTGAAAATACAATTCTAGTTGTTATTGGATCTTATTAACTATACAAGGCTTCTGCCATAGCTTTATTACCATAAGAAATACCTTTTCTGAGAGTACTGTTTCTGGAGGTGATATTTGTCCGTGATCTCCCTTAGAGATGGTGGCTCTTCCAATTTATGGAAATACAGCGCTTTGAACACTGAGCTTCAGAAAGGCTCTAGGAAAGAACAAACAGCTAAGACACCAAGACCAGTGCTACAAGTTATGTAGTGTTTGAATGGGGGAAAGATGGCATGCCTCAGTCTCTGCAAGTGTTCCCCGCAAAGCTATTAGCTTTGTTTAGTTCTGAATAACAGGTCAGCATTTGCTATCAGTCCAGCAGCCATGATAGAAACAGGCCTAGCAGTTTAACATTTAGTTAGCACAAGCTTTGTTTTTTTATGTGACCCCTTGAAGTGTTCTCACACTAAGTGCAAGYGCTTCAGGTGAATACTGTAGAGACAAACAACCCTCTGGTTTCAAGGAAATGCTTTTAGGATCAGAGTTTTTTGTAGTAATTTGTGGGCTTAAACTACCTGATAGTCAAGGTTTTAAATCAGTGTAGCTTTCCCCTGCTACCCAGTTATAAWTAGTTTTTAGTAATAGAAGAATTACTAGTAAAATCAGTAATCATTGCATCTTCAGCGGTATATATTTGTAGTTGCTGCTCTCATGTGTGAACAAATCATGTATTTGGTCTTAGAGTAGGTGAATGTCCCTGTGACTGTAGCTGCCTAAACACACGCTACAAGCGCATGTGTGTAGTGTATCCAGCTCTCTCATGAGTCATAGGTGATACAAATGTATGTGTTCCTCAGGGATATGTCAAGACATCATAATAAAACAGGGCATTCTGCTACATTGCCCGTGCCTAAAATAGGAAAGGAAAAGAATGACCAGAGTCTGTTGTATTGTTTGCAAGTCTTTATCTCTGCCACAACATAGAAGTAGTCAGAGTTCAGTGAACTTTTTGTGAACACTGAGTCTGAATGTTCAGTAACTCAGTGTGAAATCAGAAGCAGCATTGCATAAGCATTGACAATATGGAGCAAAATGCACTTAGATTAAAAAATAAACAAGATCGGGAGGGTTTCTTGCAGGCAGAGGCCTAGCCATTTCAGAGACGGAAATAAGCAGATTTCTGAGGTTCTGAATGCAAATCTAGGTGGAACCATTTGAATTTACAAAATAAATAAATAAAACATCCCCACATGAAGCTCTGCTTGAAGGACTGAACATGCCAGTAGCAAGTTTGCTTCGGACTCAAGAGATAAAGTATGTTAGTGTGTATGGGTTAGCCTAATTTATTCAGTGTCATTGCTGTATCACAACCTTCTGTTTGATTTTCTTATAAACTAATAATTTCCTGAATGAACTAATACTGCCATAGCCACTAGTACCTCTGCCTTGTAGAAGTTTTTTATTGTTGTGTGTGCAACTAAATTGAAATATCTTTCACTTGAAATATTGACTTTAATATCTCATTTGAAAAATTCATGAAGCCTTTGATGTTAAATCCATACTCAATTTAGCCAAATGCCATTAGAATATGCAATATGCCTGAATACAGAGAGCATTATTGTCTGTGTTTCTGCAGAAGAATTACATTTTATGACTGTAACGTCAGGATCTTTTTTGGATTTGTTCATGAAGAAAAGAAAGAGAAAGGCAGCACATTAGAAGCAAAATGAAAAGTGGTATTGATTAGGCTCTCATTTACCCTCTCTTTGCTTGAATCCCTAAATGCATGGAAATAAGGGTTGTGCCACAGCAAATAACAATGCTCTGTAATGAATGGAACAATCTTTAGAAAATTAGTGTAAACACGTATGATAGTGCACAGATGTTGCTCCTAGTAACTGTCATACATTTATTTTACATCTCCATTTACATACATCTCTTTATTTCCTAATAGTATCATAATAGAAACATGACAATAGTTAATGATTTCATAAAACATGGAATGTAAAGCTGACAGAGAGGTAGAACATTAATTGAAACCTATAGCTATAGTACATTAGAATTACATCTCGTAAATGACTCCTGATAAAAATATCCCTCTTCCGCAGAGAAAGACAAAGACAGGTAAAAAACTAGGCTTTCAACAAATTAATTTTTTTTTTCCAGTAAAACAGACGGGCAAATGTTGCAAAATCTCCTGAGTGCTAATAGAATGGTATTTGCCTTTAGTAATTTATGGGCACTTTTCCTCCAGCTATCGATCACATTTGAAAAAAGTAAACYGCATTAACATTTTAGGCAATAATGGCTCCAGAAAATGTTTGATTTTTATCACTACCAAAACTGATGTCATGAAACTTGGTTCTTCAGCAGAAGTGGGAGAGCTGAGTGCATCCAGCCTGTAGGGTGTTTATGCAAGTGCCCAGATCTGACTGAACGAACTGGATGTTAACCAATGTTTTGAGCTTGTTATGTTATCTTAAAATATAATAAGTAAGTTGGTGGCACGAGTCAGGAGACTGCTGTTTGGCAGTGTAATGAAGTGTCCAGAGGACCTTGGGGTCTCTGAGGATTCCAATGAACGTGCTAAAGGGGGTGAAGGAGAGCTGCTCTCTGCCACCATCTCCTGGCCAGTGCCTGGGACGCAAACCGCCTCTACTTCCTCTGCTGCTGGCTTCGCCAAGTGTATTACCTCAACCGAGGGGACAAGCACAGACATTTTAAGAGAGCTCATACTGGAAAAATAGCATATTTTAAAATTTSCAAAGGGCAACTGGAGCTTAACAAGCTCATGTAGATGTATATTAAAGTGGATGGTGCAAAATGCCAGACTAAGGGAGCTGAAAGCTCTGTGAGTAAATCCAGAGCATTAGTGCCTGGGTTTTTATGCTTGGAATTAGGGGAAAGTGTTGTTTTGGTCAGTGATGGTAACTCATATTGTCAGATAGTACTGAATGCTCTAGAAATGTGTGTTTGACAGAATGGTGACTGGACTTGAATTCCTGCAGAATATTTATATATTATGAAAGGAAACAGCTTCATTTCAATAGTTAACACTTTCAAAATCCCAGTGTTAGTGTTAACAGCTGAACTTACTGCTTTATTATTGGGAAGTAGTGTTGTAAGATAGATTGACATTGAAAGTGAAACTAGATTTGAAGTTTTAGATTTTGGGTTAGATTTCTGGTTTCACCATAGGCCTTCACCATTTGCAGAAATCTGTGATCTACAAAAGTGAATTTAATGAAACTACTTCTTCTTACATTAGTGTTATTGTAGATGACAACATAGCACAATAGATTGATACTTGATTTCTCTATAATTAATTTTGACAATAATGAACACATGGAATTAGTGTACAAACTGAAACTGCAATCCTTCTGATTCCTTTAGTTGCTCAGGTTATTCCATACTTTTGTGTCTTTGGAGCAATGAAATTATATTGCTGTTTGGTCATATGTTAAATTAATTGTGACAAGTTAAAATAGATGTTAAAGTGAGCATCCTACAGATTAATTAAGAGTTGATTAGTACAATTTATATTTTTTCATAAGAAGAAGAATCTTGTATGTTCTGAGTACAAATGAAAGTTAAGTATTTCCACATACTGGAAGAAATCTGTGAGTTGAAGATCATATAAAGGATATGATCTGTATTATGTAAACCAAATTAATATCCTTGCTTGTGTTTTAAACAAATGTGCAAACATTTCCTGGAGATCTCATATCCTAGTGCTTTTTCTTCAACTGAAAAGAAGAACATCAGAACCTCTGTGCCTCAAAAGACTATTTTTTACATTATGCCAAAAAAAAATGAAATAGTCTGAAGTATATATTAGAATGTAGCATATAGTTTATATGTGTACCGCTGAATCTGATACAAGTGAATAAAAACTTATTAGAAAAATCCATTTGCCGTGCCTGAAGCCTTTGCAGTGAACAGTTTTACAGATCTCATTTTTCAGATCTGAATTTTATTTCAGAAGCTTGCAGTACGCTGACTAATGAAGAATTGTGAGAAAGAACACAAAAGTTGTATCAAAAAGAAAGAAACTTTTAACTGCAGTTTAGAAATATCGCACAAATCAGCATGTGGCTATACACCTGTGTGTATCAAACATGAAAACAAATTGCATCCCTTTTTTGGATCACTTACTCAATGGTGTAGAATTTCTGACTTTTAGTTTCAGCCAGGTAAGATGAGGTGGCCTGTTCAGCCTATGTTATTAAAGAAATTGGTTCACCTATTTGATTTCATGTCATTGTAGTGCCAACCATTCATTTATTCAATAAACAGTTTGGTATGTTCTGAGAAATAATGAATATTGATTAAAAAATCGATCACCTATTAAGAAACAGTCTAAGGGAAATTGTTTATCCAATCAATTTTAATTTTTGATTTGTTATTTATATTTTCCAATTTAATCCACCCCTCCCTTAGGCTCCCAAACTACCAAGCAAACCAGGAGGAAGGGCAGAGAGATACTGGCAGCAACTGTGCAAAGAACACAAAACCTAATGCATTCATTTCAGATAAAACTGGTGGAAACAGGCCATAATAAAGGAGGCTCTGATTGAGAACTGTGGATACATTACCTCATGCACCTTTGGCTATTGGACTGAAACTTTTAATATGATTTATTAGGCTCTCTTCCTACCTATTACATCAGTTAACTCTGACACTGTCAAAACACAATAGTTACAAAGATATTACACTTTTCATCTGAGCTGGCAGAGATTCTGAGCGTGGACACTGAATGCACAAGGCAGTGAGAGAGGCTTGTACAAGAGCTCTGGAACATTTATCTGCTCTCTTGATGAGACCTAAGCCGTGAACAGAGGTGCTGAATATCCCTTTTTGCAAGGGAACAGACAGACCATCTGATCCATTTCATCTGAATGTGTGCACTGATTCTAGTTTCGTTGTTCATTACACTAATGAAGTGCCTTGATACATACAGGCAATAGATAAATATTTCTCCATCCCTGATGACTAGTTAAGTCTCTTTGGGATTTTTGTGTACAAGTTGGAAAAAATTCATCTTAATTCTGCCTTTGAATTTGCCTGAGTGAGGAAACTTCCCTCTCTGCCATTGTGTGTAGCCAAATGTAGTTCTTTTTAATAAAGCAGAGGTGTGCTAGTCTCTTCATATTTAAAGTTGGTATTAACTATGCTTTGCTTACCTGATGTTCTCCCATACTGAACTTCATGTCAGAATACTGTTTTTTAAGAAATATGGAGATACATGTGTGAAGAATGGGGGAGATATTTTAGGGATTAAATGTTTTCTTAAAGGACTTTCTTTCACGGGGAAGGATGTGGAAAAACCACCTGCAATCTGTCACACTTCTTTTGTGGGCCTTGAGTTGGTAAATAAAAATGCACCTTCCTGTGAACAGCTGAAAATTGAGAATGCATGAGAAAGAACCAAATAGTCAGAGCCAAAGGCCAGGACTATGTGGTCTGAGATCTACAAGGGAAGGAGAGTGTCTTTTGTGGAGGATATCCTACAAAGGGAGTAGATGCAGAAGATTTCAGCTTCTGTGGAAACCCAAGGCTCTAAGGTATGATTAGCAGTGTTAAGTACTGAAACCTTATTCATACTAATCGTGTTGTTAGTCTTTGAAGTATGGGAGAGTAAGGGAAGAACTCAGTTTTTTATTTCTCCAATAAACAAACATATTATATGGGAGTTTAGAGTTCAAATTATACATAAAAGCAAAGCTATTGTTACCTGGCTTGTGTAGTCCTCCTGCCTGTTAAAATTCCTGTGGGAAATTTTAACTAGCTGTGTTTATGATCAGTCTTAGGGAGAGTTTTTAAAGTTGACTTTATCCACTGTATTTCCTGGGATTCTTCTTGTTGATGACCTTCTCACTTTCCTCTTAATTTGTATCTTCTTTCATCGGTTTTTAAGGCAGATGGAGTATGCCTTGGCTTTCATTTCATTTACGTTCATTCAAAAAGATCTGTGATCTGCTCTGTGATTGAAATGAAAAACCCCCATGTTTTAAAATGTCATTTTAATGCTTAAAAAATACAGATTGTAGTGTAAGAAACCATGAACAGGATGAAGCTAAGTACAACATTTACATAAATGTTTAAATATACTCAAAGATAGCAATACTTTGTTTTGCAACTCGGGAATGTACACAATAGGCTTCCCTAAGGTGTCTCATGGATCCAGTTCTACTCTCTGATGATATAGCAGCAGATACCATTAAAAAATTTTTGAGCTGACTCCAGTCAAGAAGAGTTTGCAAGTGCTTGGAAGATTAACTTTAGAATTCAAAAGATCTTGGTAAGTTTTGGTAGAAAACAAAACTAAGGTTTAGTTACAGGATGCACAATCAGTACCCTCAGATTTAAAATCTGGGAGAAATTTACTCGTTGAAGTCTGAGACCTGAGATTCAATACTCTGCCTGAGTTTTGGTCAAGATAAAGGCTTGTGAAACAGAACAAACAAGCCCCCTTGAAACTACTGGATTTACCTAGCTAAGAGAAGACTGAGGGGTGAATAACAGAAGTTCTAAATGATTGCTACAAATAGGATAGTGACCAGTTGTTCCCTATGTTCAGTAGGTGCAGGGCAAGATATAATTCTTCAGCGTGTAGGAAAAGAAAATTGTATTACAGATAATGAAAGAAGCAATCCTTTATTGTTTGATGCTAATTGGGGGATGTGAGCGGCTGTTTTAGGARGTTGTGTAATTGTTCATAATTTTTAAGAAACAGGTGATACAGAAATTTGTGGATTATACTTTATTTATATTAGACCCTTCTTCAAAGTGCAGAGCTGCACTGGTTGGCCTACTGAGCTTCTTTTCCTCCCTTCTGTGATAGCATTTCTTGATTAGTTTAACTGTTGATTACTTCTCTGAGATTAAGTCTCTGAATAAGAAATGGTTAAATAATTTGGAGACTATAAATTGCAACTACTACTACTACCCATCGTTTTTTGTTTCATTCATTTTGTTGCATTCCTATATTTGGGGGCAGATGTATACATGGCATTAATGAAGAGATCTGAGTATCTTGTAAGGTAAGATATAAGGACAGTTTGATACAGAGCAAGTTAGACTCAGGTGTTTCTGTGTGTTTATCATAAGACTCATAGTGTGAAAAGTTGAGTGCAAAGACCCAGCCACTATTCATGAAACCTTTATCTCCTGCAGATGCGATCACTACAAAAAAAGGTTCAACATTGGTTCTGCCTAAATTTCCATCTGATGTCATCTCTGAGTAGTCATTAAATATTCAGGAAGAGKAAGACAGTACTGAATTGCTTCATGCATCTGAAAAATGAACTGCATTCAGTGTAATACATGGAAAGAGACCACAGGGGTGTTGCACAGTGCCTCGCCTTTCCAAAGAACATGTGTTTCTATAGGTAACCATGAAAACAGATCTAGAGATGAAGTTCTCTAAGCTTTCTTCCAAGTTTGCAAAAGATTTTGATTAACTTGGAGCAGCAGTAAGCTTTATTTAAAGGTAARGCCCAAACACTATATATTTGCCAGTTCATGGCTAGTTAAATTTAATTGCATTACATTGCCACAAAACAAACGTAACAGCCTGGAGAACTGTGTCCACTGTATTTGTGTTAAAGGAAGCCATGAATTTGAACTGAAAGTCTTGTAGAAAAGGAGTGATGATTAATTTTCTGGGGCAACTGTTCTTTTGAAAAACTTACATATATGTTCATACTTCTCTCTCATGACTCTGCCAATACCTCTGGAAGGATTTTTCCCACAAGGACTGCTGGATGTAATGCAGAATAGTCCTGTTGCAGCCACTCCTGAGTGTAAGCAGAGGCCTGTTCTGCTTACAGCATCAGGTTAAAGCGTAGTGTAGTTAACTGATGCTGCGATGATTTTGAGTAATTTTAAGAAGTTATTTGTGTTAACTTTGTGAAAATGTGAAGAGCTGCTGAGAAAGTACATTTGTTTTTAGTGAACAGCCTTGATTCATTAGGGGCCTGTGCATCAGTCTCTATGTACTAAAGGAGTCTAGACCCCTTAATGTGTGATATGACTGGTTGTAAATTGTTCTGGTTTATCATATTTTCTGCATTATTCTGATCTTCTCAGTATGAATGGAATTGCATCCCCTTTGCTTGACAGCAAAGACAAACATCAAGCTGTCCAGAAGATAGAGTGCCATTTTATTCCGCTTTTGAAATTCTTGATGGGATGGGCAAAACGTCAGCAAACACTCACAAAAAACCCTCCTGACCCTCCAATTATTCTTGCTGACATTTTTATAATAATTTCCTTTTCCAGAAATATTGAGTCCTTTGTGTGAGAACAAAATCAAAACCAAAACCCCAAAAAACAGTGTCAAACTTCATTTAATTGCTATTTGGTCAAAACCTGAATTTTACAGTAGTTCTAATTTAAATTACATTAGTGCTCAGAATGTTATGTTTTCCCCACTAGAATCCTTAAAATTTAAGCAAAGCATATTATACTAGAATCATTATGTTAAAATGGCTATTTATGATTGTTTTAAACCAAATGGTTTGAACCAGCTTTATTCCCAGTCTCACATTAAATATCATGCACACTGCTGCTGGTGTAATTGTGGCCACACATTTTAGAATGTTCCTTATGTGTAAGGAATGGAGAAAAATCATATTACCATGTTATTCAACATGAAAAACTATTAAAGCCTGCAATTCAAATGTGCGTTTTTGAGACTATTGAATTAACAGAGGTAGATTAAAATATAAATTAACTTGTTAAGTAATATTTTATTTTCAAAACCCATTTCCTCTTTATATTATTTATACAGTTGGTGTGTTTGACCAAGAGAATTGATATATTGTCCTTAATAGGGTAAATATCCACTGTGATTACTCCTTTAATTGCCAGAGCAATCTTTCTCCTTTCAAATAAAGCAGTATTTAAGAAAATAAGTCCACTGTTGTTTCTCCAAGCACTGTGCTGTATCCATAAGATGAGCCTGTCCTTCCTGTTTCGGTGTAAAATCATAAAGCTTATACTCTGTGCCTACAGCAACTTTCTGGAAGCACAGTGTGTTAAACCACCCTCTCCCTCTGTGCCTGCACCCTGTTAGGCAGGAGGTTGCCAGGCTTTACTGCCACCTGCTAACACCGAGCTGTGTGCAATGGATTCTTTGGAGTTCATGGCTGGGTATCCTGATAACAAGATAAAAATAATGCATGGTGTTAAATACATCAGAGATTCAATTTAAACGGATGGAAAGTATAGTGTTTATTCACATTCCGAGGCACAAAACTGCGTATGTTCACTCCACACTTCGGGTGCTTAATAAGCACAAGTCCCAATGAATTGGTTCTTGACAGTTATGAATGGTAGACTGGCTGCATTAAAGCAATGAGGGAGCTAACAGCAGGTTTGCAACTGGGTTTGAATAAATCATCAACCAAACATATAACGGCATTGTAACAGTAGGCCAAAACCTCTCCAGCCATGTGATTGCTAGTTGCCAGGAGACCATGAATCTTGGGCATTCGGAAAATATTGAAATAATTTGAGCTGTCTCAAAYTTATAGAATCTCTGGAAAAATCTAATACATTTAAATATATTAAAATATAACTACTTTGTCAAGGTACATGTAAAGCTTTTAGACAAAATATGGCTTTTTAACTAAAACAGTTTTTTTGCACATTGATTTGCTTTCTTTTGTATGATTTATAATGTATTTAGAAAGAATATTTGCAAAATGTGATGTAGTATTTAAAATCTTGACTGCAATAACTCAGTACCTCTAATGAACACGTGCAAAATTAATGTTGGCCTCTTAGGTGTCCATCCTGCCATCCCTTTTGCTTACATGGGTAACTTTAAGCTTTAAAGGGGTCCAGTGGAGGTCAAACACACTGCTTTTGTGTTTAAATTTAATTGCATTAACAAGCCTTTAAAGGCTCAGATCTAATACTCTATTTGCAATTACATTTCCTGCAAAAAATTATGTCAGTGGTAGAAGCATTGCATCAAATTCAGTCTTTTTTGTCCCCTTTTTCAGAAGGAATTTTGCCAGATGTGTATCTGTGCTATCCACAGATGCAATGTATATGTGATAGGCCTGATTTACAGTGGGATATTTAGGCTGTCTTCTAGTTTTGTTGGATGGAATGTTGAACTTGATCGAATTGGATTACATAGATAGATATTTAGTTGTCTGATGTGTGGCCCCAAAGAGCATAGAGTCAGAATGACTTTCCATAATCTGCTCACCTGGCTCACAAGCCATCTCCTGGAAAAGCAGCAACTAGTGCTCATCATCAGGACTTGCTGCACAACTTGGGATAAGTGTGGGAGACCTCAGAGACTGCTCGGAACAGCTGAAAGCTGGAGTTTTCTCTAATTGTGCCACGAATTTTCTTTTGTATGACTTTGGGCATTTGCTTAGTTTTCCTGGTAAAAGGGAAGACTTCCCTTACTCACAGGAGTGAGGAGAAAGAGTTATTTGCTGATTGTAAGGCTATTGTACTTTGTGATTATAGGCCACAATTAGTTTTTAACTTTCACTAAAAGAAATAACAGGAAAAAAATCTGCTGATTCATGAAGTGTAAATTCATGGTGTATTTAAATTCTGCTTTAAGTAGAAATAATGAATATACCAATGATATTCCTTTTGTRAAGTGAAATACACAGACATAAGAATTTCTTTCAACACAATATGTTTTTGCAAAAATTCAGTCAACTGAGTTTTTTGGGTTTTTAGAAGAATTTTCTTTCTGTAAGATAGCAACATCATAAAATAGGCACTAGGCAAAGCTTAGGAGAGAGAAATGGAGTGAGTGAAACTAAGGGCATGTGAAGAACAGTCACTATCCAGCAACAGCAGCAAAACAGTTTCAATTTTCTGGATTATTAATTCAAATTCACATGCACATGCCAGTTAAAATTAAAGGCCTTTTTTTACGGCTCTAGTTTAAATTAAAGATTATATTCTGCTCCACAAGTCTAAATTAAATAGCTTATTTTGCACACCAAGCTCTCATTTTAAAGCTAATAAAGAAAAGACATAGCATGTACGTGCAAGCTTAAGACAGGAAGGGTCTAAATTACTACACCTGTTTCACTTGGGAGCTACTTTATTAGTGTTACAAAACTTGGCTTTCAATTTGGCAGTCCGAAGCACATTTAGAACAAGCATTTCTTTGTTTTGACAGAAAGGCTATGGTAAATGAATGACGTTTGAGCGAGGTGTGAAATGTGAAGGTACAAAATTAACTGGTAAGATAATTACTGTTCTAATTCTGCATAAACAAGCATTTTGAAAATCATTAATAGTTCAGGGAAATAATGTTAGTGATTAAATAAGGTGGTTTGCATCACTGAGCACAACTAAGCTGCTTTAATTACATTTGAAAGCAAGGGAAAGTAGCTAATTAAAATTAGCACAGGGTTCCTGAATGACCAGCGTTGCATTGTTGCCCTAACCTGTTTAATTGCTTGTTTATTAATAATATGTCTTTATTTTCCCCTCTTCTGCATTTAACAAAATTATTAAAGAAGCTAAAATGTGTAAAGAGAATCTATATATACTTACCAGAATATGCAATGCAGATGTAACCCAGGGAATTACTTACAAGGCAAGCCAACATTATTCAAAAGTCATAACTTTTCTTCATATTAATAATGTTTTCTTCCTGAGTCACATTCCTATGTCAATCACGTCTGTGGACAAGAAAAATGGTCTTTGGCACAATTGCTGAATTGCAGCATTTTGTAGCTTTATTTGCTTTACTCTTAAAATCCCTTGAATCGTTAGCTAAAATATAGGTAATAAATCTAAGAGTAATCAATAATAAATTATGGAAAACATGAGCAAAAATATAATCTAAATTAGAAGAAAGCTTTATATTGTCTCAGCGTTTTTTTAACACAACTTGTGCTAAATCTACCATCTGCAATAGACAGGTCTATTCTCAGAAAAGACAAAACTCACTATCCCAGGGTTTCCAGCATATTTGTCTTTACGTTAAGGAACATCTGTATTAGACATCTGACTTTCTCTTCCTCGTCCCTCCTGAGTTGTTTTAAGTTACACTTTATTAGCATAAACCTATAGAAAATAGTTGGTTGGGAGAGGTGTTAATCTACACACTTGAAGCAAATATACAGTATAATACAATGAAGACACTAAAAATAGAGTAAAATGCTAATTTATTTTTTCATATTTAGCCATAATCAAGTCAAGTTAAAGCAGACATGATGTTTTCCACGTTGATTTAGTATTTATAGTGTACCTCTGATGTGAAAGGCTCAGATGCATAATAATTTACATACATATACATTTTAAACAGTAAAAATTCATAAAAATGTGAAGTTCTATATGGAAAGGTATCAGATCCCTATGAAAGCAGGTTAAATCATGGGAATTATGCTTATGGAACTGATAAGCAATTAAAATAAGGAGTTAATTTTAACTTCATGAATAGTAGAGAATATTCAGCAGACAGTACATACATTATTTTATAGGTGCATATTCTGATGAACAAAGAGGAGGATTCTGCTCTGTATTATAGAACAGTAAAGAAAGATCCAACTCACAGATTTCAATGAGAATTTTCTGCTTCAAATCTACACAAACTATGTGATCAGCATTTTGAACATATATGGCACATGTAACTTTGAAGATTGGTACCATTCAAGTGATTGTTGTATCAAAGGGATACATGACCACTTTTTTAGTAATCATTATAGTGTATAATTAATGGTGGCATTTCTTTGTGTTATGGCAATGGATAAATAGAATTTTGGTATTCTTTTTTAATTGCAAGATTCCTTGGCCTTCTGTTAGGTCACGGTCATCACAATTATGATTAAAACCTTTCACTAACCTTTCTATAATTTATTTCCTCAAATTAATATCTGTAAAATTGTAAAAGCCACAAACCCCCCACTATATAAAGAAAAGACTAGCAAAATTTATCAGACATTATTCCCATACGTGATGTAAATTATTTCTCTTCCTATCTATCCTATTCCTATGACCACTTTTATTCTTGTAGGGTTCTTGTAGGTAATAAATTTAAATTGCAGTGGTTTAAGATTTTGCAGTCCCCAAAGGATCTACTCTACCCCTCTTTTGTAAGCCCCTGCTTCAGTGTTGGGATAGATCCCTTCCCACCTGCCGTAGTCYATAGCAGTATTTCCAGACTCATAAGGAGCCTGGGCCTGCATTCATTTACAGGAGCCTATTGCACCACATCTCTGCTGCGAGAAGGTAACCTCGCATGGATGGCGGTAATAACGTGGGAAGCTTTGCTCTTACATCTACCAGAGCCTTACTGTAGTTCACCTATCCCCACCCAAAAGATGACTTAACCGCCTGTGCTAATGGGAACCCATTTTCTCCTTTTTACAGAAGGTGCTTTTATCTAAATTTTCAGAATATTGATATGACAGGTAAATAATATTGCTAATAGAAAGTTTTAAGATGGGTGGGGAATGAAATTGTGGAAGATGTTTTTTATTTCCTATGTCTTTTTGCTAGTTTTAGTATAACCTAAAGAAGTTTTCTGCTTTGGAGAGTTTGTATTATTAAAGTATCTAAATAGGCCAAAATCTTTTAATTGTTTAACTCTGAAATACCCTGGAGTTGTAGTTGTAAGTGCTCTTAATCCTATTTATAGAAATAATCCCACTCACTTGCTCAAGGCACAGAGAAAGCAGTGACTTTGACTAGGGTCTAGTACATCCACATCTAATGCTGTTATTGCTGGCCAATACTGTCTGTCTTCCTCTGCTAAGCCTGGGCTTCTTGGTTTCCTTTTATCCTCAGTGAGGACATGAGAGCAAAAAGTGAGCCCTTTATAGAATAATTTATCCCTCTGACATGCGCTAGCACTAGAAATACATTGCAATTGAATTTTACTGATATGGAGAAAGGGCCAATACTAAAATGTGATGAGACCCTGCAGGAGGTTTCAACTACTTAGATGTTTGCTTACAACCTAATMGAGGCAGAGAAATAAATGTTTGAAGCAAGAAGATGTGACTGACTGATCCAGTGACAGATTTGCTTCTGGTATTTAGTGAGTGCTATAAGCGAAGTGCTTCCAGCATATACTGGAAGCCTTGTATGGTACAATGCGGCTGCTAGGTGTTTGTAGCCTTCTGTTTTGTGGGAATTGAGACTTATAGGGGAACAGCGATTATATATACTTGATGTATTTATAATGCCAGTTTAAAATCAGAATGAAAAACAAATAACTCCTCTATTTTTAACCATAGACAATTAAGGATACTAATTTGTGTGGCATCTACTTTTATTTAGCATTCATGAAGAACATGATCATCTTGTAGAACATCCCAACAGGAGAGTCACAAGAACTTCTTAGTAGAAAGTGTTAGCAGTAAGTGCAATCTGATTAACTGTGGCATTTCACTGTGTTATGGCAGTAGTGTTAAAGCAGTGTGTTGAGGGGATTTAATTGTTAAAACTTCCATTTCTCTTGCCCCTTTCCTTCATTGTGGTCACTGCAATCATGACTGAAACCTTTCATTAACCTTCCTCAATTTAATTCAATGCTTTGAGCTAATAGCATTAAAACATGAGATGTACAAAATATGTGTGCCATTTTACACAGTGAAGTGCCTCACCTCTCTGCTCTCTGTAGCWGGGGAAAAAGGTACAATACTTGCTGGCTTGTTGAAAGTATGTTTTAAGGGCATGATTTTGAGCACTTTAAGAGGCAGGCTTGCGATGTAAGTCATGTTTTTTTTCCCCTTTGACAACACAGATAAGCACTGACAAACTGAGTTTTGTGCTGATGAAGGGTATATAACTGGCAAAACATTGTGCCAGAAATACTAGGCTAGGTGAGGGATGAAATAAAAATTAATTGGGGCACACAACATCACAGAGAAGTGAAAAACCCTTCTGATGGGACAAACAAGTAACTGTATCATCCTAAAACCTACAAGTGACACAAAACAAAGGCAAGCTCTCTGCAGCCAGTCTGTGACCTGCACAGAGGCAGAAATTTGGAGAAAGGAGAGACTAGCAAAATCCTGAATAGCGTTGTAAGTTGAGCAGTTTATATAATAAATAGAGGTCAAATAAACAAACATGCTTCTTGTATCAATCAGTTTAGACTGGTTAAATGTCAGTAGAGTTAGTGGCATCCCATGTGGTCTTCATTGCTCCTTATTGTAAAAACCTCTCTAGGTCATATAGCTGATATCTGAGTGTACCTGTCACGGGGCAAAGTGTGAGCATAAATAATCTACCACTGGCCAATTTTTGCCAGTGTTCTTAACACCCTTTAATCCAGATTTCAGGTCTTGCAAAGAAGCAGTGATGATTATGTAGCAGATGATTGCCAGCCCGTCAAGGGAGGTGATTGTGCCTCTCAGCTCTGCACTGCTGCAGCCTCACCTCAAGTCCTGTATGCAGTTTTGGGCACCATAATATAAGAAGAATATAAAGCTATTAGAAAGTGTCCAAAGGAAGGCAGTGAAGATGGTGAAGGGCCTTGAGGACAAGCCATATGAGGAGAGGCTGAGGACACTTTGTCTGTTCAGTCTGGAGAAGGGGAAACTGAGGGGAGACCTCATTGCAGTTACAACTTCCTTGTGAGGGGAAGAGGAGCAGCAGGCACTGATCTCTTCTCTGTGGTGACAGAGACAGGGCTCGAGGAAACAGCATGAAGCTGTGTCAGGGGAGGTTTAGGCAGGATATCATAAAAAGGTTTTTCACCTCGAGGATGGCCAGGCACTGGAACAGGCTCTCCAGGGAAGTGGTCACAGCACCAAGCCTGACAGAGTTCAAGAAGCATTTGGCCAATGTTCTCACGTGTGTGCTGGGATTCTTGGGGCTGCCCTATGCAGAGCCAGTTGGACTTTGATGATCCTTGTGGCTCCCTTTCAACTCAGGATATTCTATGGTTCTATGWTTCTATTTGTTTCCAAAAAAGGGGAAGCAAAAATCCGAGGTTTTATATTTTTTCTTTAGGAGTACTTAGGAGTTTTGCCATATGTTTCAGGCTCAAAGTGCAGCAATATATGATAGATTCTGAAACAATGCTGCAACTGTATTTCAAATAAATATCATCTAGTTCTGATCTAGAAGAAAAAAGCACATAAATAAAATAGCTCAATACAATGCCATTTAACTGTGGTGGAGGTGACAGTGAAAGACAAGAATCTGTAAGTATTTTGGACATAGTGGCTAATTAATATAAAGCATATACTTACATGCAACATCAGGAGCGTACTGTGTACAAATGCGCAGGTTAAAACGCTTTATAACAGCCAGCTGGCATATAGCTGCCTCTCCTTCTCAAGATACAGACAGCCATATCAACCTGTGATTTTAGAACTGTAGAAATAACAGATAATTGTTGGCATCCACTACTAGAAAGAGTGGCAGGTATTTTAAGTAAAGCAACTAAGTATCAATCACTGGAATTCTGTTCCTTAGTTTGGTAAGCAAGTCAATACRTAGGTCTTCCTGAGCTGAGACCTAATGACGTAATAAAAATATCTCATTCTCTGACTCATGATTCTAATTAATTCCATTTGTAACCTGAGCAAAACAAGCTGAGAGTGAAAACAAGTCATATCCTCATTTCAGGGAGGATTTGTGAAACTGCTCACATTATGTAGGCATAACAAGTTAATGTCTTGCTATTTTCATAACGTAAGGTTGTGAGATTCAAATCAGACTGCATCATCTAACAAGACACATTTTCTTCCGGTGAAGTGGAGTGACTCTAATGAAACAAACATGAATGGATTTTGAGACTTTGAAACTCATAACTTCCTCTCATATGAATGTAATGGGGGAAATGGAAGAACTCTGACTTTATTGGGTCAGGATTTTATTCACAGAGAAAAGAATTAAAAACCCCAAACATGGAACCTGACACATCCATAACAACTGTGCCTTATTGCTACCATAATCGTGTTTTACAGGAATTATCTCTGTAAGGTAAGGAATCAGTGCAGATGTGATAATATCAGTTGACTATCACTGAATTTGGAAAGCCAAATCAAAAAATGTTCAATCTAAACAAATTAAAGACAATATGAGGATGGTGCTTAGAATGCCAGTCAGAAGAAAAAACAGTCATCATGAGTTCAAAATCAATCAAAATGAACAAGTTCATCTTTTAGAAGGCACGACAATTGCCAATACAATCTGCATAAATGACTGGAGAAAAGTTAGTGCTCTAATAACTAACATCAGTAGAACCGCTTTGAGAGGGAATCAAAGAATGAGAGAAGTATCATCTGAGCAGAGTAACTGATGGGCTCAAATGAGAAAGACCACATGAAACCGTGCCGTTTTTGGTGAGTTCTCACTTAATGGATTGAGTACACAGTAAGCTTAGAAACGGCAAGGGCATGTTGACTGATTTGCATACCAGAGCCTAGTAGATAATTTTTGAGTTACCTTTTTTGTATTATAGATACAGTTAACAGTGTGTGTTTCAGAGGTGCTTTTAATCAGTATTTTCTCTCTATTGCCTAACATTTATGCCTAATCCTACACTTTTGGAAATTGTCGGTCAAGCTCCTATAGTAGTAAGTAATTACTAATGATTTCTCAGAGCTGTACTGAGTTGTTTTAATTAACATCTTATATGTCAAATCCATTTGTGGTAGTCAATTTTTGTCGCCATCTGCCTACCAGTAAATGTATTTGTATTCAGCCTACTAGCCCATCTTAAAATCCAATGAAAAAGAAATTATTATTTAGCATTCAACCCTATCAGCCCTTTTAGATTTTCTACTTGTTTCTGTAACAGAAGCAAAGGGCTTTTTTTTCCCGTAGAACTATAGTGGCATGGGTTGGACATGTCTGTTCTGAAATCACCTGGCTTTGGGGCRTTAAATAGGACCTTTAACATTGTTATTTGTGTTTAATTTTACATAGCATAGAAATGTTACCTTGCCCTAAGCTGTGGAAGTCACTGCTATCCTTTCCAGTAGCACTTTTTAGCACCCTGTCCTTGACTTCATAATCCTCAAATGCTAAGCTTGGAAATCTGCTTCTGGCAGAACAAGATCTCTTCATCTTTGGGGTCATGTTCCAGGCTTTTGTTCAGTCACAAGTTTGGTTTGTATTTATCTTCAGTATGTCTACTTGAATATTCAAAAAATCATCAGCTAGTCTAATTTGTTTTTTTTAAAGTCATGTAAAAGACTGATTTGCTTTGACAGGTGGATCAGAAACAGAATTGTAGCTATTTTATCTGGACCTAATTAAACAACCTTCATTACTGGCAGGTATGTGTTTATGATGACTAGAAATTAGCTTGATTGGAATTAAAACTCAAAATATAAGGCATTGAATTGACTTGTTTTTGAAAAATATACAGTTTAAAAATATATCTGTGAAGTACATTTTTAAATGTGGCAAGTGCGTGTCTAAATTTTAAATCATGCCCAATTCCACTTTGTATTTTATGTTAATGACACTTGTCACAGGTATTCATGAGGATATTGCCAACACATATAAAATGGCACCACACTAGTTCAGAATTACGAGACTTTAATAAAACATTAGGAACAGTCGTTTTTTTCTTCTTGCAGGCACAGAAATTCTGCGGTATTTTGTGTGGTGTATTTGGGATGAATTTCAGTCATGTAAATGAGGCCAGCATGAGACAGGTGCAATGCTTATGCCCTCAAAAAGGGGTTTAGTGGATCTTAAAGTAATTCATGTGTGTTGGTCCTGATTTGCCTTCACAGAGCCCAATTACTTCCAACTGGTAAAATAAACTCTATGTCTGTTGAATTAAAGGAACATTTCTCTCTTGCAACTCCAGCCTGTGGAATAGATATCACTACCACTATCCTCAGTGTCACTGGAACGGCATGCTAATGTCATTAAATCCTATGATAAGTTCTTTTTGACCTATTTGCTTTCTCCTGTGGTGAATCCAGGCATAACTTTTTTGTAAAGTCCTCTGGTGACCCTGGCTGTTCACCCAGTCCGAAATGCTGCCTGAGGGTTTCAACACCTACCTTAAAAAACTCTAAGTGTACACATACAGATGAAATACTTGAGTGCACATTGCACTGTTAAGGACTTCTATATTATAGTTTTCTATGGCTGCTCTGATTATGGAGAGTTTAGGGCAAGGCATCTTGGAAGAGATTTTTCAGAGCAATTGAAGAATTGCTCTGAGTAAGTACTAAGCAGCTGGTTCAACAGCCTTTGGCGTGGATATTACATAGCTGTAAAGAGGAGAGTATCATGTGGAGAGGAGAGGAGACTATCACAGAGAACTAGCCAACAAAATAAATACAGCTTTCTTTCAAATAAAAATAATAGTGGAGTAATGTTATATATTCCAAATGGAAAAATATACATTTATCTCAGTTTATGAAACTAAAATGCTGCAAGGTATTTTAAAAAGTCTGAATGATATTTCTGTGAGTCATTTTCTATTCTTCCTATAGATAACAGATATGAAAAATTTTATATTAGAAAGACAGCTTCTTGGGACAGGATATATGGTGAAGTTCGAGCTATTCTGGTTATTGTCAACACTGATATAAGAATAGAATATTCTCCCTTTCAGCGTCAGATGGTGGCATCTGTAAGACAAGTAAGGACTGTGTTTTGCTAATTATACCCTTTAAACTATGTCATGTAGGGGAGTGCAGCACTTATGCCAGTTACATGAACAGGAAATATAATTTGTCCCTGTGAAGGACACAAATACATAGATGCAAATCCTTAGGTTCTCTTTAGTTAAGGAGAGGCATAAAACATGACCATAAAATCAAATACTAGCTCTATGAATCCATAGTGCAGTTCTGCTGGATAAAATCAGGTCCAATTTACCAATTTAGGATGTAACTCTTACCAATTTAACAATTGGTCATGAGTTTAAACTTTGGAATTTCGACAATGTGTCTTATTTAACCTCCCAGGATTAGACTACATAATAATGCAACAGATTACATTTTAAATCAAACATGAAAACAACTAAAACGTAGAAACTGCTTTCTCAGTCAATGACTATACTGTCAGAATAGCCCTCAATGAGCTGAAATTTCTGCTGTCTGCTGCCTCTTTCCCAAGAAGAGCTTCTTACTTGTCTAAGGTGAGTGTACATGTTAATGTACATGTACATGTAACAATGTTAATGTTAATGTACATGTAACGTACTCGGTCCACAGCTGTCGGGTAGGTCCTACTGACACAATGATTTTTCTGCATAACTTCTTATGCTTGAAACTAGGACAAAACGTCTTTAAAGGGCTATCTGTAGACAAGTGTGTAAACTGCAAACCATTTCCCCTCAGAGAATTTTTGGACTAGGAAAGTCCAGCAACTGCCATCTGTAAAAGTTATCTGTGGATAGAATATCACTTTGGAACATGTTTCTGTAAGTAAGTTAGAAATTCCGAGGCTAAAGCACTGTCACAAATGCAGAATGAGAGTAGGCAATAATGTGCTGATCTAGGCAAGAGCCTCGTGTTTTGTTTTAGTCTCTGTTGCTGGATGATTCAGGGAATTTGTGCCATCTGTGTGGTTCTGTCCCCTATCGATATAAATGCRAGTGATACCTGCTTGGTTTGAGATATGTATGTATGCACTGTGGATCATTTTCGCATCGTGACAGTAAGAAGCAACAGTGTGTACTCTGGAATGCACATTTTTTTCATAGTTTATTGGAAACTTAATGTGCCTACACATCCTTGCTGGGCTGTGAAGAAGGGTATTTCACATAACGTTTTAGTAGGTTAACGTACAAGCTTGGTCTTTCTGCAATCACAAATACCTGTTTGCAAAACTCCTGTGCATTAATTGTATTCTTACACACTGGTGAATGCCTGTGAGCCTTACTCAGTAATGGTTTGTGCACTAGTTAACAGGGAATTCATTTAGAAAGGGAAGTGAAACAAACTGACAAAGAGTGTACATATCATTAGTTTCATCCCTCGGATGTTTCTTTTCCCATATGCATTTGGCTAACTGTACCAGGCTATGATCAATGTGCAGACCATGAAAACAGACAAAACCAGCTGAAAAAGCAGGTTTCCTCTTTAAGAAAAAGGAAGAACTTTCCAATTGATTTAGTGCTTCATAAATTAGCCTAGGGACACCTTTAAATTGTGCTCTTATTATGCATACAGGATTCTACTCACCTAATAATTTTGCTATTCAATTAAAAAAAAAATGTTTTGAATAGCAACCAAACATGCCATAAAAATACACTATCCACATTCTGCAAAGAGTGAAAATGTAAATGAATGGATAGAAAATGTCTCCAATATGATTTCTTTCTTGTTGACTTTCCAATTTAATTTTTCATGGGAAAAAAAGATGTACTGGGAAAWAGAATGCATGATCTACAAGTAGGAGTTTAGGAAGTCATTATATACCCATTAGTTATGTGCATTTATTAAATCTGTCTGGTGAAATTAAGGGAGCTGAAATTTTATGTATTTATTTCTATCTRGTGTACCTTGTATATCTTATATGCCAGTCAGCATTTAAGATAAGCAAATTAACTGATTGTATCAGAGAACAGAAGCTTTGAACAGGGAAGGATATACCCACTGAAGAAACTCTCCCGAGATTCTATAGCTGTGGTCCCTGGGTGAGTTTGGGATATCATCCATTTTCATTTAATGATCAAAGTCTTTTATGACTATCTTTTAGAAACTATAGGAAGTATAAACAACTACTTTCTCAGTATTTTCATTCAAGCTCTAGGAAATCCTTCAGACTGCCTGGAAAGGAGCACTTAATCTGTCTGTAGTTTCAATATTTGGCCATTGCATAGTCCTAAGGGCCATTACTGTGGCTATAAGACCAGATATTCATCTGTAAGGCACATGATGGTGAGAATATTTATTTGCTTAGATACTATCTTCATCAAAGCAAAACCACAAGAGCTCCTTAGACTGCATATCTTGGCCAGAGTCTATCCAGTAAGGGCCCTAGGGTTTTTAGTAAGTACCCAAAACCCTCTTACATTAACCAGTTCTCCCAGTTTACACTTACAAATATTCATGGCAGATGTCAGGATTTGCATTTTAAATTTTTACTGGTCAAAAAAGTAATACAAATAGATGGAAGGAATAATAGATTTTTATTTTATTCCTTTCCCATAGGAAAGGGGATTGGAGACTTCTGCCACTAATGCTCTTTGCTTTCAGTGTGTCTGCTTTTTATTATTGTAGCATCCAAATGAGCACAAGGAAATGGAAAGCAATGGACAAGTAGGCACTTGCTTGTCACACACCACTTCATTCACTCTGACATGGTGAAATATAAACTCAGTAGGGCTAGAACTAAATTTCTTTTAAAAGAATGCTCCAAAGATCCTATGTATGGGTGCCTCAGTCTTGCCTTGGTCGTCTGTCTAAAGATTTGGTAAAAGGGTTTTTTAAGCATAGAGGTGGAAGTCTGAGTCTGAAAAGAAAGAATCAGTGAGGGTACAGGGAATGCAGCACAAGTTCTGTCACACACTGCCACTTCCAGGCCCTGTCCCTGCAGGCTAAAAAGAACCAAATGGAAGTGGCCATGATAATGAGGCTGATGTCATAACAGCATGGAGCTACTGCCAAAGCTGGAAATAGCTAGAAATGTTTCACATATTACAGTGGGAATAAAATGGTTGTAGGCTTTCTGGTATGTGTTAGCAGCAGCAACAAGGATCTGGTTCAAAACCCAAAAGATTCCTCTGGAAATGAGCAAATCCATCAATCTCAGCCTCCTCTATGTAAACAGGGCAAAGAACACAAAATTTTTTAAAGGCATCTTTGAAAGAAAGAAGGTTTACTTCTGGCAGACACTGCCTTAGTTTATATGAATGGTACATTGRAAAACTGCCCCAAAGTCCTAGAAGTCCCTTCTTTGGTCTTTTGCACATGTTTTTAAGTTGCCTCTTAAAAGAAGGAGGAGGTGTAGAAGGAGAAGATGGCAAGTGATGGACAGATTATTGTGGGTCCCCTGTTTCCTGCGTGCCCTTCCCTTCCTTTTATGTATTTCATGTGCATAGTTTATCTATGATTGATTAAGACAGGACGTTTACAAGTGAAGTTTCAACCCTGGTTTGTAGGTTTTATGGCATCTAAAGGAAAGTGTTCCCTATCTTCTTCATTCCTTAAGTTTCCATGCATCTCTGGGGCGCCACTGCCTTTGGTTGGGATGGCCAGTGTAGGTATGCAGCTGATAGCCTTGCTCTTGTTATGCAGAGCGTGTCTTGCTGTTATTGCTGCTCCTTCTCTGTCTCCCTCCTGGTGCCTCTGATGTTCTGCTCTTATGCCTTGTGGCCCCAGTAAAGGGCTGCTGTGTGGCATGATCAGAATGATACAGGGGAAACTTGGTATGCAATAATGAATAATTTGGTTTCTTAGGGGTTGTTCTGGCTGCCAGCCTGTAGACATCCCTCCTCTTTCTTCATCCCAAAGAATGTTTAAGTAATTTAAAGAGAGTAGAACAGCCTCAATGAGCACTACTGAGAAAGACTTGCCTCTGAGGATCTTATCTTATGAGGGTCCTGGGCGGAGGGAGACCTAAGTTCAGTCATTGCTCCAAATCACACAGGGGAATCGACAGCATGTCCTGAGTATTACAGCAATGTCTAGATTTACTAGGCTGAGTGACAGCAACACGGAGCCTCCAGTTTGCTGTATTGTGTGTGGGCTTGGCAATGCTGTACAGACAGCTATTTGATGAACTCTTTTGAGGTGATGGACAGGTGTCTGATTTTTGAAGGCTGTTGGGTTCAGGTGTGGATCAGTCACCAAGCTGCTTCACAGGGTCATGCAGTTTCCAGCCTTGCTACCGGTAGAAATTCAGGAGCTTTTGTGAAGGTATTGCAACAGAACAGTGATTTCATGAATCCCAGTGGTGCTTAGAGAATGTATTTAAGCATCTAAATAACTTTTACCCTCAAACTGTGGTTCCAATAAGGAAGTAAGAGCTTCCTGTTTTTACCTGATGTCCACCTGGCAGCTTGAAAACACTGTAATGCTCCTCAAGAGGACTCATCACTAAGAGATGCAAAATTGTAAGGAATACAATTTTCCTGCTTCTACCCATTTTTGTAAGCTCTAAGCTGGCCGTGAGACATAGACAAAAGGATTTCTCTGAATTAATTCCTCCTTCAGGTCTTATAACTGTGGCAAAGCTAGAAGAAATATTTGAGGATGGCATGCAAACCTTAGTTCTCCTTTGCTCTGAACAATCAGCACTGCGGTGCTCAGTTACCAGAGGGACAGAAAACAGGATTCTGATAATGTAGATTCTGTCTGAAAACGAAGGACTCTGATGAAGGTAAATCMGCTGTATGCATTAGGTTTGCAGTGATATTTTAGGATGTGGAATAAAATTAAAAAAACATTTTGAGTTTTGCAAAGATAACTGACTATTTAGCAAAGTTAGAATAAGAAGGTCTTTTGCCATCATACAGACACATGACTTATTGCTGGCACCTATTTTCCCTGGGGTAACAGGAAACAGGGAATTCAGTTTCCAATGCTGGTTGGATTCCTACATAAAATACTTCATATCTAGTGACATGACGTCCCGAAGCAGCAGTCTGAGCTGCAAAGTGCTTTGTAGATCTTATTTTTTTCTGCCAGGGCATCAGAATTCACTCTTCTAAAATTCAATAGAAGGCAGGTCATGGAGAAAGAAAGAAAGAAAGAGAGGGAGAAAGAAAGAAAGGGAGAGAGAAAGAAAGAAAGAGAGAAATAGAGAAAGAGAGAAAGAAAGAGAGAAAGAGAGAAAGAGAAAGAAAAGAAAGAGAAAGAAAAAAAAGAAAGAAAGAAAAGAAAGAAAGGAGAGAGAGAGAGGAAGGAAGGAAGGAAGGAAGGAAGGAAGGAAAGGTATGAATTTCTGCAGTTGTAAGAATAAATCCCAGCAGACAGCAGTCTGCTTTTTTTTTTTACCTTTTCTTCATGTGTAGAAAGCAATTAGATCTTCTGATTATAGAAACACAACAGAGATTCTCGGGGCAGAGATGATGTGAGGCAAGTACATATGGTGTGAACCCTGTGGTTGGAGCCTCAGGGGTGCCAGAGTAACATTCAGATATTTGGAAGAGGCCAGGCTTTTCCAGTAGAGTATTTGATGTTATTCAGTCACTGACTAATGCATAATGACTCCCGAGGCACAATGAATATTAGCTCTGTTTGCTGCAGTTCATTGGACTAGTTCTGAGAGAACTTTTCATGTGATGGTTTGAAAGTCTCCCTCTGTAGACATGACTAAACTAAAAAATAACTATTTCCATTTGGTGTGACTATAGCCCTAAATTCCTTTTCCTCTAATAGAACCAGTCGAAATAATGGTGCTCAATATTGAACAAGTCCATCTCCAGCACCACACATAACTAATTTGCATCCCAAATACCTGACTAAGTCTTTGCAGGTAATTGGTAGTTGGGTAATCTGCCTATTAATTTCTTCATTTCTAGCTAGTCTCTAGTTAATAATCAATAGTCTTCTTTTCTAATGAAGAAATGGCATTGACATCCTGGCCTTTGTGCAGTGTTAAAATAACATTGATCGTTACCATTATCATATGTCCTTGATACACTGTATAAGGGCAAGAATATCAATCTACAGTATAGGGACACTTAATAAACTGGGATAAATAATTGTGATTGGTCAAAGAGGTATTCACGGTTTTCTGGGCAAAGATGTGTGGGAGAGAATTAATAAAATGTTGTGTATTAGTTCTGTCTCCAAATCTAAATGGAAGACAATCTCTCCAAAGATATATGAAAGAAGCACGAAGACACTTGAAAGCACTCTATATCATAGAGTCAAGCTGGAGACAGGGTTATGTTTCTCCTCATTGTATTGAACATCTCCAAAGTAAAGATTTTCTTACTGTGTAGTTGAATACTCCCACTGGTCATTTCTCTTTTCTGTGAAGGGGGTGAACCCTTTCCAGTTTTAGTAAGGGAGGAAGTCTGTGGCTAGCACGTCAAGTATAGTTACTCAGTTGGGTTTTTTTCTAAAATTTTCCTCTATTTTGTTAGTTTCCTCCTTCTAATAGTAGAGCTTCAAAACTTTTATGTATTGCAGGAGCTCCTTTTTTCCTGAGAGAAATCAAAATATTAATTGTGTCCTCTTGGACTCTGTAAGTAGAACTTGAGGACCATTTTTCATCAATGGAGTGCTACAGGCCAGAGCACAGTCTATATTTGGATCTTTTGACTAAGGTACAGTGTCTAATTTAAAAAAATAATGGTACTGTAGATCTTATTTTACTATTCTTCCATAATAATAAGATCTTTTTTTTGCTTCTAGAATTTATACTCTGCTATTAAATAAGGAAAATCTTTTGTACAGTAGGTATAAAATTACATCCCTGTCAAACCATTATTTAAAAAAGAAAAAAATCAGGGCCCCCATGCTAAGATTAAAAATCAGAAATGAATTACATTTAAAAGGTCTACTGCAAGGTTATGGTACCTGCTGGCAAGTCTTCCACAGCAACCTACAGAAACCCTGAGTTTRTTTGGTGTTACAGGATTGGTTATGGTTGACATTTCTGTGTTTTGACCGTCAATTTCAAAAGCAAGGTTTGTGGAGATGGCATTAAAACGAGGGCTTCTGAATTTTGTTGAAATAGGTTATGAGAATTCATGCCTTTGCTCTGGAACATAAACACAATCTCCAGGTACCATTTGTTTTGTATCTATAAATACACTCATGCTCATGGAGGCAGAGGAATTTATACAACATTTTTTTCTTGCAAATATATAGCTACATTTATAATTATACCCAGCTGCATTATATCAGCACAGATTATGTCCCCCAAGGGTAAGCAGAGTGTGGTTGCATCTTGGCCTGTGGACTGCACGAGGCACTGTGGGTGAGGTGAGAGGGGCAGAACATGGCAGCATGGCCCGGGAGATGAGCTTGTGTTTTTTGAGATCCCTAAGCCAATGTATAACATTTTAAATTTATGTTCAGTCATTTCTATGTGCACAGAAAATACAGCTTGCTCTCTTAAAAATATTAGAGTGTTTCATTAAGCATGCACTAGAGTGTTTTGTGTGTGGGCTGAGTTAGCCTAGCTATAGCCTGCATACATGTCTGCATATACGTTTCCACATATGTGTGGTGTTCCTCTGCAGAAAAGAGCTACAGGAGCTATATGGTGTGGTCCTTTGTTGTTTGTCATAAGAGGGACAGATTCCTAAATAATTGTCACTAGATTATTTTAAGACTCCCAAATATTCCATTTGTAGCTTAAATATTTTGTCAAAGTTTGGACACATGGAAAGTGTTTAAAGTATAAGACACTGGAGCCTCTTCCTTCAGAAAACATTTTGGTTTTCAAAAGTGAATAAATAACAAGACTCTTACCACTTCGTTCTGAGTCTTCTCAGTGCTTTTTGTAAGTGGAGTGAGAGCAGCTATTATTATCCTTATAAATATTTGGCACTGCATGGCCTTGATACGCAATCGTGTCTGTTCAAAGAATGTCTAGTGAACAAAGGAACTGGTCTCAGGGCATGAATGTTATCCTGAAGCAACTAAAGGATACAAGCCTTGTCACTTCTTGTCTCATTTTCATTAAGAAAATCATGTGGTTTAGCTTTAGGGGGGTGGTGATGAATCAACCATGTGACTAAAGGCAGGTGGCCATCTTAAAGCTCTTAGCCCTAGTAAAAATGARAATTAAAAGGAGGGGATGGGAGAGTGAAGGAGTGGGGGAGGAGTTCAGCTCCATAAAATGTTCAGTCACTGGGCTGTCACGAAGTAAATATTTTTACAAATATATTATTTACTACAAGGGAAGGTTTTCCCAGAGAAGGCAGATAAATGTGCTTGCTATGGGAGCTTTATGGCCACTACAGGCCCAACTGTCATTCCTTCGGTACTTCCTGTCAGTCCGACTAAACTCTGTCATCCTTCAACCCAGTTTAAATTAACAGGTAATTTGTAAATGTCACTTCAGGTTAGGCCGCTCATTTTGTTTCTACTCTACCAATGCAAAGTCTAGGACTAATTTTTCTTGTCTTCTTTTAATAGGATTTTCATTTATAAATAGAATTATGTTCTGAAAATAAATTACAGTAAGTGATGCACAGAACTGGTAGCAGCAGCACTTTCATAGAATTTCAAGCACCTACATCAGAAGAGATTAATAAAAACACTTCAAAGGCTAAATTCTATTTAAGCAGAAGACAGCTTTTGGTTAATATTTAATCTGAGTAACTGAGATCTTGGTTGAAAATATAATTTTTTAATATCTAAATTAATTTGCAAAACAAAACCATTAATTTTGCCTGAGAGCTTTCATAATGCAAAAGTTTCAGTAATTTATTTGAAAAAAAAAAGTAATTCTGTAGTAAAAGTCCCTATTTTAATATGGAATTTATTTCTAGTGCAATATATTATATTTGATCAGCAATACTACTTTAAGTCTATACGTTTTTAATGATTGCTAATGCACTGTATTGAATAAGAAAAAGAATCAGACTTTTCATGAGAGTTTTTAATTTGTAAAAGAGATTGCTTTTAGGTTCAGTATAAACAGATAGACATTACCCATTTCTTAAAGGTAGTATACAACTGAAAATGTACAATTTCACTATAGGCATGCATGATAGGAGCTGGTGTAATATTTTTCAATGACACTGTTTTTGAAGTGTTGTGGTTGCTTTTCTTGGTCACCTCCTTCACCTTCTGGCAATGTCATCCCCAAGTAAGCTGGGAGAGCTGTTTGCAGGGTGAGACTCCTGTGCCTTCCTTCTGCTTTCTGGTTGTGGGAGGCATTTCCTTCTCCTCCCACTCCTCAAGGAAACCTTGCATCTTCAGCAGAAGAAGAGACTCAGTTCATGTGTCTAAGGGAATCTCAGCACCTTCTGTTCCTTGTAAAATTTTTCTAGGCTTGGGCAGAGGCTTGACTGCCCCTCATAACAAAGGCACTGTCTAATGCCCTCTGTTGGCTTCAGTAGTAGCCCAACTCGGCTGTGGGAAGTGCGGACCAAAATCCAGTTCTTTTCTTTCATTAACCTCTCTCCATGTTCATTTTATGCTCTTCTGCTGTCATCCCATTCACTTCTATTCTGCACTCTCAGCCCCGTTACGGTATTTTTCCTCTCATCATTTACATTAAAACATTTATCTGTATTTTTGTCCCTTTTTGTCTTATTGATTCTGATTGCTTCCAGCAAGTCCCTTATAATAGTTGGTCAGCACCCAGAAGTGTTCTGCAGTAGTTGCACAGATGTTTTGTAGGAGTTATATAATAGCCAGGGTATCTGGAAGACAAAGGTATTCACTGTGCATAGTGAAGCAGTAGCAAGGATTCTTCTCTGTGACATAGTGAGCAGAAATTCAAGAACCATAGCAAAAGCTTTTGGCACTGAGCCACCAGTGATGAGTGATTACGTTGGCTGCTGCTCTGGTAATTAACATATAAGGGATATCAACATGGGAGTTTGCAATATAATGTGGCACAAGTAAACTAACTCTCACTTAAAGTGTTGGGTCCTTTAAGTTGGCTTCAGTGCAACTGTGCTTTAAGCCTCCACTCAGACAACATCTGTATTATTTAAAATCTCGTGTCTGGATCCTAGGTAAACCTCCAAGTCCATCGTAAATCTATTTAGACTGTTATTGTAAAGGCTACTTCAGGTGTTTTTAAAATTACAGTTCTGACATTAGCGGTGTCAAGAGTCCGTATCAAATACTGAAAAAGCAATTTTCATTGTGTATTACTACTGACCTATTACAAGAAATATAACTTTTCTATATAAATATTAATTGTTTAGTTTAAACATTAAAGATGTTTAAACTTTATTCTGAATGTTAAATTAGCATTCATGCAAGAAGATCTAGGACTTGAAAAGAGACCCATGATGTATTAAATACTAACTGAAGTTCCTCCACCCTGATTCATGATAGTTAGTAGGAATGCATGTCTAGTTGGAATGTCACTCTTTTTTCCTGAGCTTTAGTGGAATTTAGCTGTAAAAGCAGCATCAGTCCAATTTTCCACGTAAGTTACCTTAACGTGTTTTCACATACTGATCAACTCAGACTCGTTACATTTCCCCACTTTGTAATGTCTGAAACATTTTGTGGTGAAGCAAAAGTAAGCTTGGATCTTCTCTGTATGGCTAAAGTGAATCAATACAAGGGAGAATGATGGAACTTAGGAAACCGACCTTTATGTGAACCAACTGCTGGTGTTCATGAAATTTGAACTAAGACTCAGTTTTAGGAAGACTGTGAAAGAGCTAATATTCTGAAATGCTGACAAAAAGGAATCCACTGTGAAATGAATGCCTGTCTGCCTGTCTGACTATCAAAATTAAAGCGGAGAAGTAGAAATTTATTGCCACCTGTCCCAGAGACAAATATGCGAGATAGATGTGCACTGCTTTCTCTAGGATGACATCTGGAGGAGTGTGGTGGGTTGACCTTGGCTGGATGCCAGGTGCCCTCTGAGTCGCTCTATCACTCCTGTCCTCAGTAGCACAGGGTGGAGGAAAATAAGGAGGGAGAAAATAAGATGGAAAAAAATCTCCCGTGTCAAGATAAAGGCAGTTTAATAAAGTAAAAGAAAGGCCACGTGCAGAAGCAGAAGAAAACAAAAGATTTATTCTCTACTCTCAATCAGCAGGTAATGTCCAGACACTTCCCGGGAAGCAGGGCTTCAGTACACATAGTGTTTGCTCCAGAAGACAAATATCCTTATAATGAGTGCCCCCCCCCCCCCCCCCTTTTTTTTCTCTTAGCTTTCATTGCTTTTATTGCTGAGCAGACCTCATATGGTATGGAATATCCCTTTCGTCAGTTTGGGTCGGCTGTCCTGGCTTGTGTCCACTCCCAAGATCCTGCCCACCCTGTGCCTATTGGCGAGGTGGGAATGTTGGAGAGACAGCTCCGATGCTGTGTCAGCACTGCTCGGCAGTAGCTGAAACACTGGTGTGTTATCAACACCYTTCTGATACCAATGCAAAGCTCAGCGCTATGAGGGGAAAATTGTCTCTATCTCAGCTAGACCCAATACAAGGAGCACTTACTGACTACCAAAGTTATTGCAAAAATAGTTGCTGTGTCAGTCGCCGTAATTCCACTTAAATATGTAATTCCACTTAAATCTCCATAAAAATGGAGATTTTTTCAGTAATTAACTGAGCAGAATTTTGGGTGATTCTTTGCAGTGTTTGTGCTCACTGTACATCAAAAATTCACAGAAACAAAGTAAGATGCACATTTCTCTTTCAATCAGAATATTTTTTCCCATTTTTTTCTCACTTTTAGTTTACTTGAGAAGGCCAAATATGTATGTACTTAACATTTATTGCAGGGAGAAAGCTTTATGGAGRTCTATCTGTGAGAAAGTTCCAAGAGCCCTTGGATGTAGTTCCCAGTATTTCTAATTGTACACAAAAACTGAATCTTTGTTTGCCTCAATCCTCCATTTTACAGACAGGAGATTAATCAAAAACTCCAAATATCCTTATAATTTAACTCATTTAATGTATTACCTTTTTTTGTGTCTGAATTTTTCTTTCTATGATAATTTGTCTAGGTTGATATGTCTCTTAATGCAGATGTGACTGTTCCCAAGGATCACATCATGCAACCTAGCAGGTGTTTTTCACATGTGATTTCCTTTTTCAAAACCAGTTCTCAATTTATGGGTTGCACTTTGTTGCCCAGCCTCTAACTAAGAGCTAGAGCTGAAGGTGGTGTTTTTACCTAGAAAGTAATAAGACATCCACTATTGCAACATCTATCTGTATCTTGGTGGGATATAGAGGGGCACATTACATACTAATGTCTATGCAAATCAAAGGTTGTGGTATCTGAATTTGGGATTTTTAAAGCACAGCATAGAACAAACGTAGACTGTTTTCTATATAAATAACCCGTCTATATGATTCATCAGTCTTTTAAATATAAAACTAGTTCTGTTTTAATTTCGTCTCATGCTTCAGAGTATGTACCCAGTTTTCCAACACTGATTTTTGGCTCTTCAGTTTTTGGGGTCCAAACAGAATCCTTCTGGGCTGTTTTGAATTATGCTTGAAGGAAGCAATTATTCCACACTAAGTAAAACATAGGCCGAGATTCTGTCAAGTTTGCTCTCCAGTCTCGGTGAGATTTGAGGTGTTATGTTTAGCAATAACATTGAGACAGATGAGGGCAATCTTCCTCAAAGCTGTTGTGTTAGACTGAGACAAGACTGCACCCATGTACAAATGAAAAGTTTATCTTTGCGAGCAGCAATGCTATAGTTTGACTATTTTTCAATTAAAAGTTGGATTCCGTAGTGCATTGAATCTGTCACAGTGAAAAATGTAGGCTGATTGTTAATAATACTGCTTTATAATTATTGCTATTATACAGTCCAGATACTTCATGAGGGCATGATCCCCTGATTCTATTTGGTTTTGTACAGACCGCAGAAGAAGCAATTCCTGAGCTGTAAGGTTGGTAAGCTAAGTATAAGACTCATGCGAGTAGATTCAAGAAGCTTTTCTGTTGTGGCTCTTGGTGTTGCTGAAACTAATCTGTCACAGTGAGAGCTGCCCTCTTTTAGCCTTAACATTGCATGCTCATTCTCTCGTTTTGACATGTTAGGTGTTGAATGACTAAGAGAGAGCTTTCTTGTTAAGGTGTTTTTCAATATTGAAAAATAACCCTTTTAAAATATTTTCTTAAATATATAGAGGGTTTAATAAAAAAATTTCAACACAAGATTATTAAAATATATTGCCTTCTTTAAAACACAAAAATTTTAAAAAACCTTCACAAAATACTTTAAATGTAATTTTAGAGTTAAATAATTGCTTGGAGGTGGCTGTCTTACAAAGTTCAGCACCTTTTTCCCAGGGATATATAATTATGGATTGAAGAGAGCAAGAAATTGGTGCAGACAGGTGTTCTCCCACAGCATCATCCCACTTAGTGGACTGATGACAAGTGAATACTTGTAGTGGGAGACAAAATTCGAGTTGGAATGTTTCTTCTCTGGCCAGGTGGATCATAAAGGTGTAAAAACATTTATCCTTGTCTGGCCATCCATCTATTTGCCAGAAACACACAGCTGGCACATTTACTGTCTTAGCCACAAGAAGATCCCRTTAAAAGACCCCTTTTGGATGCTAGTCGAAATAGTTACATTGAAAAATTCCATTTTATTTTAGAATTTTGATGAAATTTTTCTGSTATTCAAGAGAATAAAATAAGGGAAACAGTGCTTTGTCTGTATTCATTACTTTAAGTTATTGTCTTACTGAAAATCACCGGAGCTGCCATGCAAGAGCAGGGACTTGCCATTTGGCAGCAGTGATAAGCATGTCAGGGCACAGCTTTCACCATTGTCAGGAAGGAAGTGTGAAAGTTTGGCTAGCTAATCAGCTGCTATAAAAAATTYGGTCAGATTTTGCTTATTTGCTTCAGGCAGAGTTGTTAGATTTCAGCGGCTAAATTTGTCAATTTGGGGGATTTTTTTAAATTTCTTTTTTCTCTGGCAAGACTTAATCTCTTGCTCCTGGATTGCATCACTGTGTGGAGGTGGCATCCCTAGAGTGCAGCAATATTCGTTTCTTCCTTATTTCCCCAGAGCTCCTGAAGCAGAGCAGACTTTTCCTCTGGTGATGCTGCCAGCACCAAAAGGTAGGCACTTAGGCACTTAAACACCAAAACTGAGTATTATCACTGGAGAGTGATAATAAACCTTTCTGTTATCTCAGTGACCTTCTGCTGTATCCTGAATCCCACTTCATTTCAATATGAAGAGGGTAGAAAATGTACGTTGTGTATGGGAACTGGGAGCAAATGATAGGACAACGTTGGAGTGATGAGGCTGGCACGAAGAACAGTAAACACAAGAAAGATTCCCATGAGACAAGGACAGAAAATGCAGATCAGTAAAGAAGGCTGGCAATTGATTGTTGTCCTGGAGAACTGGATTCTAATCTTATGTCTGTTCAGCTGGAGAAATCTTTTTTTAAAAAACAGAGCAACTGAGGTCTACAGTAAAAGCAAAATCCCCACATTCCTCTTTGGCTGGAGAAGCCCAGAGGCAGGGAAAGCCAGGAGGAAGAGCAAAAGGGAGACAGCTCTGCTGTGGGCTGTTCCCAGCCTGAGACATACGGGGTTTTGCACGTGGTGGTTTTTTGTGTTTGAATGTCATTTCTGCTATCAGGGACTTGTGTCCTCAAAGGACAACAGATCCTGGAAACTGGAGGAGCATTCCTGAGCCTGTCTAGAGAAGCCTAGGTCTGCTTCTTGTCTGTGTGGGCAGGAGAGAACGGGAGAAAATGGTCACCCTCGTCTACAGCAAGAGCTCCCTGCCCTGGAGTACTCATATCAAAGGATCTCCAAGAAAGTGTGTTTAGCTGTCAGTACACTGCGCAGTATTCCCACAGATGGAATGTTGGAGCTGGCTGTGCCGTCAGCGAGGTGGGGCTCAGCACGGGCGAGCGGCGAGCCTGGGGCTGAGTGCTCCTGGCCTGTCCAGCCTGAGCTAAGCCTTGCTACCCAGCAGGAACAGGTCATTTCAAACTACGAGCTGAAGTGAAAGCAGCCTGCTGGCCCCACCTTGACTCCCGAAGGAAAAGAGTGTAAAGCTATAGTTTTGTAAATTAGTCGTTCCCTGCTTATCTACATGGGCATATTTCGCTGTTCTACCTTTAATGAAAATATGGATTGTTAAACTACTGCTTTGCAAGTGGGAGAATTAGGTTTCTGGTTTTAGCACCAGAAAACTTGGTGTAATTACCTGTCAGTTCATTTTGATGGCTTGAGTTTTTGTTGTAATTCCCATGAATTTAAACCCAACCCTTGCCGCTGCCAATGGCAACAGCATTACACTTGTGTCAGCTGACCCAGAAGAAGTGTGTTTTCATTACCCCACAGAGGTATGCTCTGATTTAGTGAAGTACTTCATAACCACAATAGGTCAATAGGAAGTACACTTGAACAAATACAGTGTTGCATGATGCTGAATAGCAAGGAGAAACAGTGTTAGGCATCTCAGAAGAACCCAAGATGAACAGATATTTTTAACCTTATTAGCTCTGTGCCTCAGCTTCCCACTTGTAAAATGGTTTACAATTAAATGAACCAAAGGGTTGTTCTGAAAATAAATTCATTAATGTTTGAGAATTATTCTGATAGTATGCCGTGGAGTGTAATAGACTATCCCACAAGTAAAGGAATATTCTCTGTTCTGTAAAATACATTTTGAAGCAAGTGTGAACTAAAGAAGATGGAGGACCACTCTCTGAACTGTGAGAATAACGAAAATATTGAGTAACTGCCCTGTTTGTTTGTTGAGCACCATCTACCAAGGTTGTGGACTGAAGTGATTATTTCCTATGGAAAAATTAGTAATGTGATCACAATTTAAATCCATACAGCAAATCCTGAATTTAAGGGAATGAATTAAGATTATATGAGTGTTAGTGCTGCCTCAGTTGCTGCCACAATGAGCCACCTTTTTTCTCACATTCCTTAACTTTGCTTGGCTTTGCAACAGCACTGCTCCTTTAAGCTAGTGAGTTTTTTATATAATAATTTAGGTTTATATATATATATATATATATATATATATATATATATTTGTGTATTCTTCAAAGTCAAGTTACCAATTGCAATTAATTCCATGAGGAGTCCTTACAGCCCTTCTGGGTATTGAAACAGCTTAAAAAAATCTGAAGCAGACTTTGAAAAAATTGAAATAAAAAATTAAAAGTAAAATCAGTTAAATTTGATAGTTGGAGGTAATTTTCAGTATCACACCTGGGAATTCAGAGGTGAAACAGCCATTACTGCTAGTGGTAGCTGTCTGGCCTAAATGTCTACATTGCACTGTATATCTTTACTAATGTAAATATGTGAAGTGCACTAAAGTACTTCTCAAAATCTTCTGGCACAAAAATTACTTTTTGGATTATTTTGTTGTGATAAGTCTGGGCTACATTGGCTGTGCACCCAGCATCCCTCGGGAAGGAATAAACAAGACTAAATGTTTTTTATTTTTTTCCTAATTGCTCTTAGTCTGCAGCAGGACCTTACGTATTTTCTTTGCACCAATAAATGCTTCTGCAAACACAAGCTTTGAGGCCACATGCTCTGCAGAAACAAGTTGAATCCAAGAGTCATTCTCCATCCCTGGAGCAGAGACATCCCCATAAACCTCCATCCTTTACCTGGTAGCAGCTGTGGGGTRGAATGGGTAAGAGTACTTTTTAGGTAGCTGCACAGATGGCGTTTCTTAACTGCACCTTGCATTCTACCAGTATAAATGGGGGAAGGTGACTGGCATATCATGGTCAATTTTATGCCAACAAAGAGTATTCTGTTTAAGTGGCTTCCCTCGGGGTCTCAACCTGAAAAACCTGCTCTTAAAGGGAACCAGATTAATAAAGCAAGGGCATGAGCTGCTAATAAGCAAATTATCTATCCATCTGATCCAGGTAGTTTCACATAAAGAGAGATGAGAGGCAGCATCAGAAAAAACAAGCCAAAATTTCATTTCTATCTTGGTATTCATGAGTGGGCTTTAAAGGAAATTAGAGACAAAATGTATTGGACTATATTTCTCTGGCATAGTTGTATTAAGGCACTGCAATGCTGTTATATTGTGGATTTTGTATGTAACTTTACTGATTTGTGCTGTTTTACTGTTATTAAAAATATTTTAGTTATATTGATAATGAAGTCAGATTAGGCTATGAAGACTTCCTGACACATAATAAACTCTTTTACTATTTTAGGTACTAGAACAGAAAATTAAGGAGATTCTATTTCTGAAATAGTAAAAGAGAGTCTTACCTTTCCAAAGTCTATGCTGAGTGAAAGCAGCTCATGCAAATAATGCAAGTAGAGCACAGCACAGCTGAGGAAATGCTGGAAATGGGAACATGATATTCATTGGCTTATGCTCCTCCACAGTGCCTGCGGAGTGGCCATAGGTGTGCATCTGGAGGAAGGCGAGGCTTGAAATCACTCAACTGCCCCTGTGTCTTTCTCAGTAGGATTTAGCTAATCAATATATTTGTAGATGTAAGAATTTTGGCTACTTCACTGAAAACACAATCTGTTTGATTTCACTGGTCATTTGAAGTAAGCGGACTTCAACACCATTCGTATTGAGAGCTATTTGTGCAGCAGCTACTTGTGAAAAATGTGTCATCTGCTTAGAAAACTGCTGCAGTTCAAGACTAAAAATACCATACAGCATTATCCAATTTGTTCAGGGAGCTTTTGTTTCAAATTTGTTGCTAGCCCATGCTCAGAAGATATACACTACTAACTGGTCTGGTCTCCTGAAACACAAGTGTCTAGCTGGAAAGAAAAACTTGTATCAGCTGGGCAGATATAATTAAAGTTTCGGGCTTACTTCATACCCAGGTGGAGACTTCGAGAGWCTTAAGGGAATTTAGTGCTAATCCAAACCTAGTATCTCCCAAGTGACGACATGATGGGCAGCATGGAACTGTAATTGGAAGGGCATTGGAGGGGGACCTGGAGAGATTACAGAGGAGCGAGAAGAGAGGATTAGACAAGCACAGGAATAAGTACAGCAACTTCAGAGAATTACCTAATGCAATGCAGTCCTAGTGTCTTTGTGATATTCAGAATCCTAGGCTTGTCAGAGAATACAATACCACACACTTTTCAGTTCTGTTCTAGAAATCTGCATCTGAGAATGCCAACTGTCAAAGCCTTTACAAGCTAAAGGAAGCCGCTTAGGAAGATGTAGGCAGTTCACCTGACAATGCCTCCTGTTAATCCTGCCATGTATTAGAATCATCTATCTTTATCTCCAGATCTGTCAAAACAGAACAAGTGATCAAACTTCAGGATGCTCATCCTTGCATCATGTGGCACATGGCCTCGAAGACGTATGCGTCCGGGATCTACCAGCACCCACAGATCTTGCTTAATGTTCACACAGACTCCTTGAAAGAATTTTTGGGAAGGTTCTCTTTAATTGAAATGGCATCTTCCCCTGTCTTAGAATTCCTCTTTGCCATGTCATATATATTCCAACAAGTACTCATAAGCTACTGCTAGGGATTAAGTCAAGCTTGCAAGCATGTGAATCCTCTTTTTATGACTTTGCCTCCATTTCATTTTCCTTATGTTGCTTTCACATTATCTTTGTGTCTTCCAATACTGCTTTACTTTTCTTTACTTTTCTTGATGCTTTTCTCCTTGATCCTGTCCCCTCAAATCATTTATTTCCTATCTCTGATTTGGAATGGATCTGTGTGCTCTTCTCTTACTGCCAGTCTTGCCTGTACCCAATGATTAGCAGTCTTTGCTAGCCACACTATGAGTACAATTTGGCATGCAGCAGAGCACTAGTCTTAAGGAGCAGACACTGCCCAGAGGAACAGCGTGGGACATGCAGTGAAACCAGATGAAATTCAATATGACCACTTGAGATCCAAGTTAGAAAAGGCAGATTTTTAAATTAAATATTGCATTGCAAGGTGAGGGAAGGAAACCAATGAAGTCTGTTCCCTTAGAATGAAGGGTGTGACGTATTTTTTCTTATTTTACTATTAGTAAAATTTTAAAAAGCAGTTGCAGATGAAAAATGGTATCACTCTAGTTCATCCAAGAAGACACATAGAAACTTAGGATCATCTAGTAGCTCCAATTAGGGAAGAAATTGAGATGGGTAATTTTGTGAAGTAATCTTTTTTGTTGATAAAATCCTGTTGTGCTTGCACATAGGAAGCATGGGCCAGCCAGAAGCAGTTCCTTTGTTCTTATCACCAAATCATCAGGAGAGTCTCTAGGCTTCTCCAACCTTACATAAACTCAGGCTCGCTTTCTGGTCATTCCTTACATGCCTTCATCAAGCTTTCGAGGAAGATTCAGCAAAAGCATTCTTTTAGATCAATTGCTTTTCTGACATCTCTTTTGTCTTTTTCTTTTTTTTTTTCTTTTTCTTCTTCTTTTACAGCTATGTTATGAATCTTTCAGGTGACTTAAGCACGCATAAGCAGGCTAACAGTGTCGTACTTTTTTTGCTTTTAAGTGCTGCCTACGTTTTATGGATGTCTCTCTGTCTCATCTACAACTTCAGTACAATGATTTTTTTTTTTTTAAATCTTTATCAGTGATAGAACCCAAAATTTATCAGGAAAGGCACATTTTCTGCCCCAATCCTGTCAGTAGTAGACCTATGTTTAGGAAAGATTCCTAGGCCTGGACTGATGGGTTTTTTTCATCAATATTGTCACATTGTACTATTGGCAATGACGTAATAGCTTGGCTAATTAAATTCTAGTAATATGCACTTACATGGCTGATCAGTACTAAAGCTATTCATTTTATAACATTTTAATCTTTAAAATGTTAGAAAAGCTATTTGAAATGAGTGGCTTACTGTAAGTGAATGGACAGAGACCACAGTCAATAAGTAAAGTGCTCATTCACCAAAGTGCTTTAGCAAGGTTATATTTTGTTAAGGATTTTGAAGCTGGACATAGTGTTGAATTGAAGCCCATCAGCCATTCTCGTCATTTATTTAGATTTGCTAAATGATCTGAAAAGAGATTCAAATGCCAGCACATGGGGTTGGGCAGAAGGACAACCAGGCTAGTCCTGAGCTCTCCCACTGCTGTGTTGTGGATACCACTGAAGGCAAAATGCATCAAATTATGTGACCCACCATGTTACATCAAAACATTACCTCTGTTTTATGTTGCTTTGAATGTGAATTGTTACAGTATATGACACGAAACTTGTGTTGCCCTATAACGAGATGGAATGCAACTCAGTGTGTAACCTAAGTGCACACTTAGACGATGCTAGTGCTGCTTGGAAGAGCAACTGTTTGGCTTGACACCTTTGTCAACAAGTTTTCTGCAAAGGTAACCACCACTTGCTAGTGACCTGAGAGAGGAATACACGCAGCCCACAGCATGTAACTTTTCAGGTAATGTTTGTTAAATATTATCTTTGTTTCAAAGCAGTGCACTGGAAGAACCTCCAAATTACTTCAGAGCTTCAGTGATAATTTTTGTGTTATATTTTAACAATGTATTTTATCACTGTAGCTTGCTTTAGATTTGCTTCAAATATTAAACAGACTCTGGCTATAGTAGTTAGCTGAATTGTTTATGGGATCAAAATCAAACTAAACGTTCAGAAAATTTTCAGCAAGAGATTCCAGTTAATGAAAGCACCATTTGTGATGTGCTAAAACATGTATACACATAGGTATTGCCCCATTTATCAGACATGAGAGCTAATTACCTCATCCACTGCTATATTTCTTCCATCCTCTGCATTTCAATTCCCAATATTAACACATAGGTGGTCAAGCTGACCATTGAATAGCCTACATGAGCATGAATGCATTAAATAATTTAATGTTAGAAGAGTTTATTAAACTGCCACATTCTAATCAGCATGCGTACCTGCCTTCATTAATCTTGCACTGGTCCATGGTGTGTCTCTACAGCCGACATAGAGTGTGCTAATGTTAATAGGAGCTCTTAACAAACAGGATCAGTTAATCAAGGAAAATTTACTATTAGCCACATGACCATGCATACTGAAATGTAATTACAATCAGATTTAACCTCTTCATTACTGTATTCATCCAAATATTTTTTGTTATCACTTGTGATACTAAAGTATTCCAGACTGAGACATGATTATACTCATTTGAACAGGAAATACTTATATCAACTCACATTTATTAAGAAGGGAGACATTCTTTTTGCCATGTTTTCAGTGTATAATGTTGTATGGGTTATATTTATTGCCAAAAGTAAGAAATCTAATACCACATTTTCTCACCCAAAACCTGACTGCAGGAAATAATTGGTAGAACAAAATGTTGAAAAATGATCTTCACTATTCTGGATTAATTCAGATAGAATTTAGCACTTGGTAAATTGTCAGTTAGCCGTGGATGTGGTGGATATAATTGAGAATATACAGGGGTTTTAGCAGCTAAAGTGTTTTAAGTTCTTAAACAATGTATTTCTTTTTGATATCAATTGAACCATATTATTTTATGCTTTGCTATTTCCATTAGGTCTTAAACTGTGATAAGCAATCAAGCTCCATCAGAGGCCATGATTCTTTGAGTTAGTTCACAGAATGCGAAAGGTTAGAASGGACCTCTAGAGACTTAGTTCTTGATGGAGAAAGGGTAAATGGAGATAATTCCATTTTAGAGCTATTGATTTACATTTATTTTATTTTATTTTTAAATGTTCTTTTTCTGTATGCAGAGTAGACAGTATTAGTTCAGGGCAGAGAAGGTCAAGTGTGTTTCTTTAATTAGGAATCTGCACAACATTTTGGGTGGAAAAGTAATGTATTTTGAACCATAGTAGAGGTTAGAATTCCAAACTATTTTAAATTGATGACAGGGTTGTTTGCATGGGGAGTTCATTGACTGAGAAACACTATATCACTGCACCTCTGGTGCATGGTCAGAAGTGTGAATTGGATCTTAGCCTTTTGCTAACTTTTGGGTACGGACCAACCACCAGCCTTGGGAATGCTACTGAGCCCTACATTAGTCTCTATACCATATGGACTTTGCCATAAAACCTCTCTCTTCCACTCTTCCTCACCCCTTCTCCATTCTTCCTCCTTCTTCTCCATTCCACTCTGCTGTTTAAACTGAGTAACTTCTGCAAAGGAGATAAAGTAGTGGAATGGTTTTATCCTCTGGGAAATCAGTTTGTTAAAAATCTGCTTTTTGGTGCACACTGCTGCATACCAGGGGTATTTTTTTTTTTTTTTTTGTGAGCTATGGTAAGCCAGCCCAAGACAGGACGGTAGAGCTTAGTCTAGGAAGGGAAAAGGACATGCTAAAGCAGATTTTTTTTTTCCCTCCCTCTCCTGCCGTTCTAACACTGTTTTCTCTACTTGTCTTTGTTACATATGCATTTTCTTCATTTCAGTCCTATTCTTCCATCTTTTGCCCTCTTACTTTCCGTTTCTTTTTGTATTTCTGTTTCTCATGTGTTACCTTAGTCTTGGATTGCTCTTCTGATCTTACTAGCACCTCTAATGCAAAGTATGCTAGTGTACTCCTTTGAGGGTGCATGAGTGTTTGGGGGTGCTTTACACCTGTTCTGTGAAAGACTTCTCTATTGCAAATAGGCTTTTTTGTTTTTGCAACTGTAGGCTGACATTGCCTAATGTGCTTGATAAATGGCCATGGCCATCACCATCATTACACCATACGTAAAGCTGGGACAATCAATTAGCAGTTAAGAACAGGAACTGTTTCTACCTATCCTATCCTATCCTATCCTATCCTATCCTATCCTATCCTATCCTATCCTATCCTATCCTATCCTATCCTATCCTATCCTATCCTATCCTATCATCTTGTAGTATCATTCTCTGTACTGATGTTTCAGCTTCATCCTTGATGCAAACTGAGGAACTCAATGAACTGGATTTTTTATGTGTGCCAAAGATGGGTCTCGGTGTTTGCTCTGGCACAAAAGCCTCTTTCTGCCAAACTATGGACTTTTTAAGGTATGTGATTGCATTTGGAATGAAGGCATGGCTGTCACCCACTTGACTATCATTTTGCTGCAATACGTGTACTCTGAAGGCATCATTCACAGTACTTGTTGAATTTTGGGGAAAATACTGCATTTTTAGGTCACTTGCAGAGCAACTGACAAGGATAAAGAGAATTTGACTACCATGAATGGCATGTAGTGATGTGGGACAGAGGGCATCTCTTGCAACCCATCTGATATGTAGTTACACCACCGTTTTCTTCAGCATATCCAGTACTCCAAAATATAACATTTAGGGACTGTGTTAGTATCTGGTTTACTGAACAAACCCAATAACACTGTCAGAACTAAAAACCAGCAAAATAAGTAACACAACATAATGAGAACAAGATCTGATTCTTCGTTAGTAGAATATCCTTCCTCTGCTCTGCTTTCCTTTTGTGCTTCTTGTGCTTTCGATTGCAATTGCTGTGAAAATCTGTCCACAAAGGAGAACACTGATAACTTGTTAAATGTACAAATCCAGCATGATAGAAGAATTTAATGCAATAGTATATGACTCAAATATAATGTAGTTTGGAAATGTCATATGATAATCCTACATAAAACCCTATTCATCAAAAGGCTTCTGCTGTCAGGTCATGATGATGCTTTGATTATTTTACACATTATTTACACTAGATAAAGTTAGAAGGTGTATTCTATGCATGATTCAAGATGAAAAGTAATCCTCTAAAAGAGAGGGTGTATTCTTTGTACAGATGTTAATTTTGATCATAGGAAAGGGGGGAGAAGTACTAACAAAATTGGTCAGGACATAACAGTATTTTGAAATTACTCTTAAAAAGCGAATGGATGTATAACGTGAAAGTATTTTTAAAAATTTAATATTACATTAAAGTAGCTGCCTGAGTTCTGTGACTGGAAAACTGTAAGCTAAAGGAGATATGACATTTGCTGTAATGAAATCAGGATGGCTAGAAAAAAATGTCTGAAAAGGGCCTAGACTGAAGAAAAGAAGGACTGTTCAGCAAGATTTGTGGCATCATATATCATGGAACGATACTGAACTCATAGCAGCTGTTTAACATTGGAAATGTGAGTTTATCAGTACAACTGAATAAACAAAATCAAAAGAGGGAGAAATGACCCAGCATCCTGATGCTGTGTTTGCTGACCATTGCTGAAAGGGACAAGTTGTCTGTGGCAAGCACTGTAGGGAGAGATGTCAGGTGTTCATTAAGTGATCAATGAATGGACCTGGAGGTCTGAGAATTACAGGCAAAACTTATGAATATGATAGAGCTGACATGCAGCTTCCCTTCCCTTCCCTTCCCTTCCCTTCCCTTCCCTTCCCTTCCCTTCCCTTCCCTTCCCTTCCCTTCCCTTCCCTTCCCTTCCCTTCCCTTCC